>CM024766.1:102331189-102931189 GCA_014218235.1 Colocasia esculenta
TAATATCACAATCCCATGCGTTATTATACATGTATGATGTACATGCATTAACACATCGCATATGCATAGATGATGTATGTGTGTTTAACATGCATGCCAAAACGTGTTGGCTTTTTAGGCATCTCCTTTTCTTGGAAGGGCATAAATTCAAATTTTGCTTCATTTGACAGTGATCTTACTTACTCACAAAATTCGTTTCGGATGTTCTTTGAAGTTCAGAGGAAATTTTTTTTCGTAAAAATTTATTTTATAGAAAGCATTTCAAGTGCCAAATATTCACTTTTATGTTTATAATTATGTATCCACGCAAAAAAATTAGATGTTTTTGCATTTATGCCCCTGTTAAAATATAAATATTGGTCTATAATCTATCTTATTTTTCCATTTGTATCAAAAAACATGTTAGGCGGTTGTTTTGCACTAAAAATCTTGTCGTCACTTGCTATGAGGAAGTTGTTAGAAATTGACAATAGAAGTGAATGGTGTGGCCTTATGATGACTATCTAAAATAATTTATTTAACTTTTCAAGTGTAAAAATATTCAAATGATGTCTAACAGACACTAAAATTGCCAATAAAGAAATATTTCAAGTATATTTTACAGCTCCATGTTGACAAGTGACGACATAGTTTTATAGTGTAAAAAAATTCATCTAACAAAGTTTTTGGGACAAATACACAAGTTAAATAGATTACAGTTCAATTAGTTAAAGGGAATTTTAATATTCGGTCCAAAAAAGACAACCGGAATTAATTTCCAGTCCAAAGACTGAAAAATATAATTTTAAGTCCCTTGACCAAGAAAACATTAATTTTAAGTCTTCACTGTCAACTCTCCGTTAGTTTTTTAACGTAATCCCCAAATTACCCTTAGTGTCTGGCTCTCATCGGAGTAGCGGGGTCCATCAGAGCAGCGGGGTCCGGCTCTCATCGAAGCAGCGGGGTCACACAGGTATCTCTCTCTCTCTCTCTCTCTCTCTCTCTCTCTCTCTCTCTCTCTCTCTCTCTCTCTCTCTCTCTCTCTCCTCTCTCTCCGGCGTCCGGTTCCCCTCTGGCGTCCGGCTCCCCCTCCGGCGTCCGATTTCCCTGCGGCGTCCGGCTTCCGCCTCCGGCGTCCGGTTCCCCTGCGGCGTCCGGCTACCCCCTCCGGCGTCCGGCTCCCCCTCCGGCGTCCGGCTTCCCCTCCCAGCGTCCGGCTTCCCCTCCCGGCGTCCGGTTCCCCTGCGGCGTCCGGCTACCCCCTCCGGCGTCCGGCTCCCCCTCCGGCGTCGGCTTCCCCTCCCAGCGTCCGGCTTCCCCTCCCGGCGTCCGGTTCCCCTGCGGCGTCCGGCTACCCCCTCCGGCGTCTGGTTCCCCTACGGCGTCCGGCTCCCCCTCCGGCGTCAGACCCCCTCCGGCGTCCTGCGGCGTCCGGCTACCCCCTCCGGCGTCCGACTCCCCTCCGGAGCACACGTTCGCCCTCCCCTCTGTTCTGAGAAGGCCACCGCACCACGGCAGAACCCGTGTTTCTCTGCATATCTCAGAAGGCCACCGCATCACGGCATTAATCCTATTCCTCTGCACATTTCTCTGCACATTTCTCTGCATATTTCTCTGCATATTAAAATTCCCTATTTCTAATACTGGGAAGGCCACCGCAGAACCCGTGTCATATGCTTCATCTTATTTCTGGATATTTCTAGTTAAGTTATGTGTTTAGGTATGTGTTTAGGTATGTTTAGCATTAATCCTAAATTTTTCATATGCTTCATCTTATTTCTGGATATTTCTAGTTAGGTATGTGTTTAGGGTTCATATTTCTGTGTTTAGGCTGGGTCTGGGATTCCCGGCCTTCAGTAGGGAGCCATGTGCAGCGGGGTTTGATGGGTACGAGGGAAGGGTAATATGGTCATTTCAATGGGGAAATGTAACTAACAGATGGATTCCTTCCTCAAAAGACTGAAAATTAAAGTTTTCAACTTTTAGGACCGATCATACTACATTTTTTGTCTTTGGACCTAAAATTAAAACAGACTCCCTAGTCAGGACCGGGAGTCAAATTGTCCTTAGTTAAATGTATATATACACAAAACCAGAAAAAAATTGTGAGAGGAAACAGAGATTACTCACCATTTATAAATATTTATAGAAAAAATATTGTGGCCCTGTGTTGATGAAATCTATAAAAGCATGAATATGTTTATCATAAACACATTCATAATAGGCATGTTTCTATTAACTTGTCTTTTGAGTTCTTCGTAAATGCAAGTGAGATGAATGGGTCTCTATTCTCTACCATAAAACAACCCATACTATGTGTATGGAAAATGTGTTTTTAGGAAGTTTTGGATTTATTATACACTCTTAACGAGTCTAAGATGAGTTGATATTTAACTATCTAAATAAATATTATAAGTTTATAACATAGAACAAAGTTTACAATAACTCTAAACATGTTCATGTGTGTTATGGTGTGCATGTCCCTGCGCATGTCACAGGAAGCACGCCATCATGTTTGTGACGGTGCATGCATATATGGGCAGATCAAGCACGGCGCAGACAACAGAGAACCGTCCTGCGCGGCTGCAAGGGCCACGCGGAGGCGTATGTTGAGGAGCCGATCGAGAAACGGCAAAAATGGCCAACGATGGAGTCCATGACAGGGCAGCATCCCCCTCCTCTCTGCTGTGCCCTCCATGCATGGCCGCCCACCACGTCCACAGGACCACAACCGTGTTCCGATCCCTCTGCTAGCTATCTGCGTACGGCCCCGAAAACGCCGGAGGCGGCGGCGACGTGCCGCGGCGGACTCATCCATGCCGAGTCAGAGAGCCCATATTCCTCCCTCGTTGTTCCGACGTCTTCGATTTTGAATGCAGCTGTCGTCGAACTCTTCTCCACCAGCCGAGGACTTCCATTCTTATCCGCACGACATCCCGACCGCAGCCACGTCTATAAAAGCGTCCTCCATTCCCGACACAGAAGCTCCTCATCCTCCCTCCCTTCCTCCTGTTGGGAACCCAACATCTCTCTCTCTCTCTCTCTCTCTCTCTCTCTCTCTCTCTCTCTCTCTGTGTCACACACACTTTCTCTCTCGGAGGGGGGCGATCGAGGGTAGGTCGGAAGTCCCAGGAAGTTGGGTTCTTTCCTCCTCCGGTGTTCGACAGGCGTCATTCTCCGACCACGCGATGGCGTCGGGGTCAGACCGCATCGACGAGGAGATGGGCAGGCCCGGCGGGGATGATTCGTCATTCTTGTCCTCCCCGCAGGTGGTCCGCCTCATCCAGAAGGTATGCGAGGCGGCGCCCCGGAGATGTCTCTCTCTGATCTCGCGCGGCGTCTGTTCCTGTCTCTCGCTCTTACGAGCTTCTCATGTTCTGGGTTTCGCTGCAACCTCAGGCGATCGCAGAGGCCGTGGGCACCTTCTTCGTCATATTCGCCGGGTGTAGCTCCGTGGCGGTGAACAAGATCTACGGGCAGGTATCGTTCCCGGGGATCTGCCTGACCTGGGGTCTGATAGTCATGGTGATGGTGTACGCCGTCGGGCACATCTCCGGCGCCCACTTCAACCCTGCCGTCACCATCACCTTCGCCCTCCTCCGGCGCTTTCCTTTCAAGGAGGTGACAGATCTCTGCACGTCCCAAGTTTGCATGATGTACTTATAATTTTCGCTACATATAAATCTAAAAAACTCGTTCATCATATTGTGAGATTTAACATCCACTTACAAGAAAACTAGCTAGCGTAAACTTTTTATTCAGTTCATCGGCAACTAATTCGAAGACTCAATGTCTCTCCAGTACCTGATATGCATATGGGGGATAGAACGGATCATACATTACAAGTATATATTGGACAGTGACGGGCTCTAATATATACGATGTTATGTTAGAACATCGATCTACACTAGAAGCAGTTAGCTAGATCTGTTGTTATACAAATTTTCAAGACTACAGTACTGAGTTTATCTAGTTGGATTTAACATAGATGCGACTGGTAGAAGAAGAAAGCTAATTATATCTAAAGAAATTTAGCTTATTTTGGTAATTTGAAATAATTTTGATCCAAATCTTACCAAATAGTAGATGATATGGAATCTGTGTATATATATATATATACCAGGGAAAGATATGCTCAAATCTGATTCCATATAGAGTAATTGAACTTCTTTTTGGTAAATCTTTGTGCAGTTCCCTACCATATATACAGATTCTGCCATTTACTCTTTGGTAACTAATTATAACGGGATATGATCCAATAACTCTTACCAAAGAGCAAAATTAAGTTGCAGAATCTTTTACACCAGGGGATTGCACAAAGATGGAATCAAGTTCTCCTTGTCCATGTTAGCGTGAGAGAACTGCAAAGGATTTGAGAAAATGGAATGAATGCAGCGCATTCCTCCAAGAGCTTTACTATTCCCTTAAATACAGGTTATACAGAGCTAATTGATACAACAGATCTCCAAAATATTTGGAGAGAAGAAACAAAAGATAGATACAACAACTGTACACGAAAATCTCTCCGGGATCGCTGCTTTGAAGCAGGGACCGTAACAGAGTCCCGTGAATGAGCAATCATCTTGCTGGATGGTTGAGCTGTATCTTTTTCAAGAACATGTCTGACAGTTTAGCCATTTATTGCAATCCTTATTCACCTCTCATGATATGCAAATTTTTTGTTATTAAGTAACAAAATCCCTGATTCAAAATAGAATAAACGGCTAATAATTAATTAGCCAACGGATCGAACATTTTCATAGCTCGATTGCTCATGACACCAAAGGCATCGGGCCGCGCGCCTCCTCCTCTGCCTCTTTAGTTGGATGAATTCGAATGTGATATTTATGCGTTGTTAGCTAGTTTGGGTGTGTGTTATGCTGATCAGTACTGATGATACTTGTGAATGCTTGCAGGTGCCTGTCTTCATCATTTCCCAAGTGGTTGGGGCTACACTTGCAAGCTACACGGTCTTCGTAGTTCTTCATACGAAACCCATCCATTTCTTTGGGACTACTCCAGCTGGATCAGACGTGCAATCCTTCATTGTTGAGATCATCATTTCTTTCCTCCTGATGTTCGTAATCTCCGGGGTGGCTACAGACAACAGAGCTGTGAGTATATGTTTAGTCTCATTTCCCATCACTTCACACTGGGAAGAGCACAGTACTATCCGTACAGATCCATACAATGGGCAGATTCCAAACGTTTACTTATTGAGAGATACTTAATTTGTTGCAATCCCTTGGTTTTCAACAAGTGTTGCAAACCCAATAAAGATTTGCCACCTCATGATATGGGGTATTATAATAATATCTTATATCATGATCATCTTTCTACTTGTCACCTCTTTTTCGCCATCGAGTTAGTACTAAATTTAAGTTTGGCATTTCTCTAAGATGGTTTATATGAGAATGACAAACTAATTAAGGTGGCAAAGACGTTGCCGGTACGTACCACAGTTTTCCTGAAGTTCGTGGTTTTAATAATGTTAATCTTGTTGAGTAAAAAAAAGTAAAATAATAGTTGGTGCCTACATCAAATGTATATTTAACTATGGTTCTAACTTTTCAGATTGGAGAATTGGCTGGAATGGCAGTTGGAGCAACAATAACATTGAACGTCTTTGTAGCTGGGTAACTCTTGCTGATTTCTATTTCTATTTTTTTTTATAATTCTCCAAGATTAGTCTTGCCTTTGCTGTATATATTTTAGAGGCAATATATGATGTTGTTCCATATGCAGTACTTGTAAAGCCAAACAGCTCCCAACTAGGTGGATATGGCAATGGAACAAAAAAGGGGATTTTTGCTTTCTGCTTCCATTAAATATTTTAGGACAAGCCTCCTGATCTAATATATAGTTACTACAGTGCCTTAACAAATGTCCAGAACTTAAATAAACTTTTCAAAAGTTTCCAGAAAAATCATTTCAAAAAATTCCCCAAGAGGGTTCCTGGGATTAAAAGCCAAAATGCAGATGATATTTTCATAATTAATTGGTTCTAACAGAGAATATTCTAAATACCAACTTGATTGTCCAAGCTATTATATGAAAAAAAAAACAAAAAACTCTTCTTTGTTTGCTTCCATTCATCCTTTCTGGGTCCTTTTTGCCCAAGTAGCCTATGTCATCCAATTACTCTGCATTGTTTCCTGCTTGATAACTAATTAAGTTATCCTCTTGTAACACTTGCAGACCCATATCAGGTGCATCCATGAACCCAGCAAGGAGTTTGGGACCAGCCATTGTTATGCATAACTACAAAGGAATTTGGGTTTACATGTTGGGACCCCTGATTGGCATCATGTCAGGAGGCTTTGTGTATAATCTCATAAGATGCACAGATAAGCCCCTGCGAGAGCTCACAAAGAGTGGGTCCTTCTTGAAGAGCATGACGAGGAGTAACGACCGTTGAGTGCCATAGATTACGTTTTCTTGCTGCATGCATCACACACACTCCTTATATATATATGTTGTTCCAATTTGGAATAATCTCTTGGAAGGTCATTGCATGGTTTACACTAGCTCCTTATGAATATTGCAAAGTGTTCATGTGCTTGTTGTTTGTGCACAACCATACTTTTTTGAACTCCACGAATTGAACGAGGTTATGATCGATCGAGCTAAACTCGGTATGATTAGGTGCATATTTAGCCCTAGAAGATGTCTCCTATTGTATATTATATTAGTCATTTATAATTAGTTTGAAGTCAAATCTAGTTCTAAGCTAGCTAGCCAATTGAAGTTGATCAAAAATACAGTGCCACAATGCACTTTTGCTTTGGCATAAGGAGAAACAATTAAATCTCTTCGGCACGTGAATCAAACTTGTCGATCTTGAACACCTTTAACCTTAATTTATATCAAAATGCCTTAATCTTATAATGAATGAGGCAAAAGTGGAGAAAATATGTGGCTTTCACACTCTCGCTTGTCAGTTTACGCAACGTTTGGTACCGATTCAGAAAAAAATTTAGATGTTAAAATCTCTTGACAGAATCATGTGTGTTCTCAAATGACCCAGATTATCCTCAACTTCCGTGAGCAACAGCTTTTGCAAGAAAAGAGAGAGATAGATAGAATGGGCTCTCTCTCTCCGCTTTTTCATAAGCGGCCAGGAGATCGCTTCTAAAAAATTTCTGGATGGGCCGACTTCTTGTATCGCAGTAGACGCAGCGTTTCTTCTTCTTTTTTTTTCAGATTTTTGACAGTTTTCATTGCGACGCGGACGCCAAGGCAAGAAAACCCTATCCGTGCGCATGAGGTCTGCAAAATCAACTTTTTTAGATTTTTACTTCTTTGAAATCGTCTCCAAACGATGCCAGTCATATAAGATTCCTCTTGTACCAGCCTTCGTCTCATACCATTGAGCTAGCTCTTGTGATCAAAGAGGGCTCTGTCTGCTTTTGAGTTTTGAGAGAACTTTTCAGTTTTCTTGAAGTGATAATTAATCTTATCATGATACCCCAGAATTTCGTATGCCAAATAATCCACAATTGATTATACACTTCTAACCACCCAGGCACCCCTACCCCTAAAAAAAAAAGAAGGGGGTAAAGGTCACATATTCGTGCCATGCTCATTTGTTGGTCGTAGGTTAGATTCATTGATCGAACGTTGTTGTGTCCATGTCACCCTTGAAATCTAGGTATTGAGAAGATAAATGCTACAGTATGTAAGTATGTAACGATTGGCTCATTATAGAATCAACCGATATGAGTAGGACTGTCAAAGCACCGGATCCGGGTCGGATCCACTGTGATCCGAGTTCGGATCCGAAACCAGCAGATTCGGATCCAACCCGGATCCGGATCTGATCAACATTTCGGATCTTATTTGGATTAGGATCCGAAAATGTAATTTCGGATCCGGATCCTATTTGTGATAAAAAATCTAAAAATATAATAAAAATTCTTTAAAATTTTCAGATACATTCAACACAACTTTTTGAATTCGGATCTGGATCTAGACCCTAATTTTGGATCCCAATCTGGATCTAGATCTGAAAATTCAAAAGAAATATAATAAAAAATCCTAAAAAATTTCTTTAAAAATATTGCATATTGTATACTTGTTTAAAATATCATAAAAATCTGAAAATTTTAAAAAATACTCGAACTGTACTGATCACAGTAAGAACATTCATAAAATCTAATTAAATACATAAAAAATCTGAAAAAATTCAAAATCACCCAAATCTATGCTGGGTTATAGCAACTTGCAAGAACATCACAAAATCTAATTAAAAAACATAAAAAATCTGAAAAAATAAATAAATCACCTAAATCTATGCTGAGTTATAGCAAGAACATTCATAAAATCTGGAAAAATAAAAAAAAATACTCAAACTGCGCTGAACCACTGGCTATTAGCAAGAACATACAAAAAAAATTCTGATTAAACATACATAAAAATGTTGAAAATATGAAAAAAAAAAACAAATCTGTGCTGATCACAGTAAGAACATTCATAAAAATTTGGTTAAATACACAAAAAATCTGTGCTGATCACAATAATGGTGAGCATCCTGCAAAAAATGGATCTGTTCTTCTACAGGTTCTCTTTGGTGGCTTTCACTAGGTACTAGCTATTCCATCTCCTGATGTGCCTGTAAGAGATGAATGAATAATTTAAAAATTTTTTACTTACCCAAAAAAACATCTTCCATCTTCTAAATAAGTTGAAAATTTGGCAGATAAGAACAAGATATAACTGCATTCTTTGGCAAAACAGTGAAAAAAAATTGAAGGGCGCAAGTTGTGTCAGACACATCTATTAAAAAAAAAACTCCAGTAGTTCAAACACCATTAAGAACTACAGTAGTTCAAACACCAGCTTAAACTTTGCAGTAAAGGAAACTTGCTTTGGCAATGATTTCCAGCATCTCCTCCCAGTTATCTCCATGTTAATGTAATAACCTAAACGCCTCGAACCAGTTACATGTGCAACATTGTCATGTATCATAATCCACAAAAGAAATTTAATACAATCACATTCCCTAACCAGAGCACATCTTATTCACACAGCAGCAATGTAAAGGTCAGCTGATTTCACAGAGAAGACCCTAATGGACTTCATCCCACCTCAATCTGTCTATTATATATATCCTGAGGTAACTCAACCCCTGACATAATAACAGCAATGTGAATGGTAATGGTTTACTAGTGATCTCTCATGTGCTTCATCCATGATGATAACACTGGAAGATAGATGATAAATCAAGAAACACCAATAAAATTGACAAAGATCTAAAATATAAAGCAATGAAGCACAAGCAGGTAGATGAATATTGAAAAACAGATGATTAACTTTGAAACATGCCAAAACAATTGAAAGACAAGGCATACCGGAATCTGTCCAGATCAGAATCCTTTAGTGTCTCACGTAAGAGAATTCCATCTGTCATGTACTGGAATTACAGAATAGGAAATCAGCTTAATATAAATTACTATGAATTGACATCCAATAATAATACATTAAATCACTCATCCAAAATGAATTAATGACAGCATTTTGCATTTCTAATGGTGAGAAAAATAAAACTTTCGAACATAGACACTCAAATCTGCACACTAATAGCAGAGATTGGCACTGCATTCATCAGCATTTAATTAGATGTTTAAATTATCAAAAATAAAAAATAAACATAACTAAGAAAATGCAATATACTAAGTATTTGAAGTCATTTTTCTTGTATGCTAGGATTTTCTAGCATTCTCATTCTCATAGATATTGATTACTAACCAGAAAATGCTTACTAACTACTTTGATATTAGCTATTTAGTTAACATATCATGTTTCTCCAACGAAACAAGTAAAGTGATATCACTATATTTTAATCAAAGACTTTTAATTAATTTATATTGAAAATATAAAGTAGAAGAAAATATGTAACATTAAGTAAAGATGCATAGAACTTGAAATTTCCCCTTACAATTGGATGTGCCAGACGCTCTCCAAAATTATATATATTGCCACCCAAAAGAGCAGCAAGAGAAAGATCAAATGCCAGGTCCTGAAGTAACAAAGAAAAATTAGCATAATAGATAAAACATATATGTTCTTGAATTAAGAGAAAAAATTGTTCATGACTCATGCTTTGGGAAATTGAAGCAGCTAGAAACTGTTAATAACTCAAGATAGAAAGTGTTAAAAAACTTGACACAGCTAGAAAGTGTTGTATCAACCACCGAAGCTGAGTTGGACTGAAGGCAGACGAATGCATTATGGACAAGGGAAGAAGAACAAGAAAATAGATCTATTCAGATACCGCCACAGGAAGAGGATGTAGAAGAAACTAGGGTTCATTGATGCCCCCAATATTATGTAAAGATCAGACAGGTGTTAACTGTGAAGCTTCTCTTCATGGTTTCTCCAAGTCTGAGATACTTGAAAAAGTTCATTATCATGTTGGGTTTTGAGAAGAGGACTGACCGGGTGACAAACTTGGTTCTTGGCTCAACTTGTGTTAGGTGTGGAGTCCTTCGATATCAATTTGGAGGAGCAGAAGGTGACTGTGAAGGGAACAGCCGTCCCTGAGGCTATTCTGGAGACGGTCTCCAAGACGGGGAAGAAGGCCCCAAATCCAAAGCCCCCCAGCTCCTCCTGACCACCCACCCTCCCAACTCCTCCTGACCAAAAACATCAAAACTTCAAAACTCCGCCAGCCAGCAACAATCCAAACCCCAAATCCTCCACCCCCCCCCCAGCTCCTCCTGACCACCACTCCCCGCGCCAAAAATTGGAACCTCTACCTCAAGAGCAGAGAGAGAGAGCGAGCGAGAGAGAGAGAGAGAGAGAGAGAGAGAGAGAGAGAGAGAGAGAGAGAGAGAGAGAGAGAGAGAGAGAGAGAGAGAGAGAGAGAGAGTGAGAGAGAGAGGTACCTGGCACCTGCTCGCCACCACCTCAAGAGCTCTCTGCGCGGACACAAAGAAGAAGCCAACGAGATTTGGCCACCTTCACAAGTGTCTGCTTCGCTCCCTTTTCACAGTGAAGGGGACCTCATCATCTAGGCAGAGCACGCCCCTTTTCACAGTGAAAGGGACCTCATCATCAAAGGAAGATGGCCGACTGCCACCGTCGCCGTTCAGAGGGAGAGATCTCCAGATTCCCCACTGCGGACCTGCGGGGGGTGGGTTTGGAGGAAACCCTAGAACGGCTCGGAGACGGGAGATGGGAGATGGGAGACGGGAGATTTTGGAAGGACGGAAGGAGCCCCTTTCGGCTTTCGAATCTTTTACTTCTCTTCGCCTCTTACTTCGGATCAGGCTTCCGGCGCCCCGAAGCGTGAACCCGAAACACCATATTTCGGGTCAGAAACTCTCGCCCCGGATGCGCCGAGGTCTCATTATTTCGGGGCAAAACTTTTGATCCGAATCCGGCTTTAATTTCGGATCCGGATCGGATTTCGGATCCCGTGGATCCATTTGACAGGGCTAGATATGAGATTATATTTCAGCATATTGGGCCTGCTGGGCTCAAGAAACTGCCCACATTGGGTTGGACCTAAGAACAACGAGGGCGTTCACATGCATGGATATGTATGCAGGCCTGAATAGTTTGCACTAATTGGTTTCGTGTTAAATTGGGTCATGGGCACGGCACTTTGAGATAAATGCCCATTTCTATTGGTTTGTAAAGTATGGGATAGAAACCTTACTTGTCTTTGAACTAGCACCTATTCCCCACCGCTGAAAATTAAAATATTCCAAGTGCCTTGCTTGGCCATGGACGTCAAATATCTTCAAGCTTTTTTTTCCCTCCTTCCTCCTCTCCTTCTAAGCATTTGCGTTCATGTGACGCCACAGGCCTGAATAGTTTGTCTTCTCTTCGGCACTGCACATGGGCTTCACCATGTTCTCACTGCTACCATGGGGGTTCCTGCATGTGTTCCTCCTCTCTACTGGTTATAAACGAAAACCCCCACAAGTTCTTCTGCACAACATGTACACTCCCCCATGTTCTTCTCCAAGATCAAACTCTCCTCCTCCTCTGATCTTCCTCTCTTCTTCTTCTTCTTCTTGGGTTGCAAATTGCAGGGTTTCTCTCCTGCCATTTCACAGACCAAAACACTGCTGCAAACACAGAGCTGAAGAAGAGCTTCAAATTGGAGGCAGATCAAACAGGCAAATGGACCCAAGGGTGACAGACAGCACATGTGCAGGGACTACATTCACATTTAGCATGTTGCAGTTGTTCCACCTGTTTGTTTGTTTGTCTCTTGCTAAAGTTTTGTGGGTCACTTACTCTACTTTAATTTCTTTCCCCCTGCTCATCCCTTGACCTGATTCAGTGCCTGGGCACTGGGGCTTTTGTAGCCTCCTGTAAGACACACAGAAGCACATAATCCGGGGAGGTTTCTGAAGGGATATGAGTTGCTCTAGACATGTGACAGACGATAATTAACAGTTCTGAATTTGGAGGACTTGGGAACATGTGTTAATGGTGACGATGACATGCAAATTAATGACACTGTAATAGCCTTATCTCCACAGTTCTTAGGGGATTAAAGCTTGTTGTATCTCCCTTAGACCCATTAGAATATCCAAGGAAATTAAATACTCTCCCTGCACTGCCACAGAGACCACTTCAAATTAGTAGGTGACAGGAGGCATCTGAGAGAGCACTTCAAGGGATTTTCCTAAGAAAGTAAGTAGTAATAATGTCCCAGGCTGTTAACCGCAGATTTCAACTGAGGCAAGTCTTAGGTCCGGACCCATCTAAAAGACCCATTAAATTTATATCTTGTTTAGCAAAAATGCTATGGGGTAATACTTGGAACCCAAACAGGTCGGGTCGGGTCTGATCTACTTCATGTCCCAACTGACACCCCAGTAGCCCAATCAGATCAGATGGCCCTGACAATATCCTCACCCTAACTGCTGGACTAAGAGTCAGTGGGACCCACATGACTGCAGATGGGTCATGTGCTGCATCCCACCCACCCCCAACCCTGTCTGGATCTTTGTATATAATCTGAAATTGCAGTGGTACCATTTCTGATATCTAAGCTTATCACAAAATCATCCCTCTTGTGTATAGATTATTGTTTATACATTCCTGGATTAGATCCATCTTCCTTTATAATACCACAAGCCTGATGGCCATCTACTTGGACATACTCCCTTAATGCAGTACTCTTGTTCAATCATATAACCCCTGTACTTGGTGGCATTTTGAGTGGAAGAAAAGAAACTGCCAGATTATGGTCCCTGCTTGACAAAAGGGGCATTCTCATAATTTCATATAGAACATGGGTGAGTCCCCAAAAGACCCTATTTTGTTATTCTTCTACAATACATTAATGTGGAGTTGTCATCCATCTAGGGGCCACCAAGCCACAGTTGTCACACCATCCCTTGGGGTGTGATAAATCTCCATCATATGCTTTGTTGTACCAACTGTGCATGCTTCACAAGTTACAGAATTCTCTTGCCTGATGGCAAATTGGCAGCTCATCTGGGTCCATCTCTGGTCAAATGCTTGCCACACAGAAGAATTTAGGGGTTTTTTTGGAGCACCTAAACCTGTGAAACCTTGAAAGCTTCCTATGACTTAAAGCACACTTGTAAAGGTGAGGGAGGGGTGAAGGTCCCATAGCTGATGAACAGGTGGGCAGTCATCATCATGGCCCTTCAAGTCCAATCCAAGTTCCAGTCATCAGGATTATCTCTTTCCCACTCTCCATCATCTTTTCGTGATAGGGCTGTAAGTGGTTCATGTTTAAAGAAACTTAAATATTAAAATAAGTATGACTAAATTCGCAGTAAAACCTAACAACATTGTTGAAAAAAATAGGTTTTTAAAAATGCATCAAATGTTAGGTACATCTTATTTTTCCCTTGAGGTTAAAGTTCAAATGGGCATGGGGATAAATTCATCTTTTTTTGGTTTAACTTAATTTTAGAGGACATAAATCGAAATATTATAAGAACATAAGATAATACAAACATTATGATACATTATTATCATCATTCATTGATGTGACAGACTTGGGAAAAATTACCACAAAAAGATCCATCTTCCTCCATAATATACAAATATTTCCCCCGACAACAGGGAGTGGGGTGCCCCCCCATTAGACTCGGTACCCGATCTGCGCCCCACCAACCCGGGCCCTGAGGCCCAGTAGTCCACTCCCGTCGAAGGCCCACATCAACACACTGTGGGCGCACTCGCTCCACGTCGCTGCTGCGGGCGTTGCAAAAACACTTTTGTCGTGAACGTTGCATGCCCACTTTAATCTATCCTGTCAAACAGAGGAGGGCCCTTCGATTTTTTCTAAAGTTAAGTTTGATCAAAGAGGAAAGGTTTAAGATTTCAAAAATTATTGAATTTGGACAGACTTTTTCTAACGTGTAATATGGCATTTGAACTCTACACATTTGGGTGTGCGTTAAAAAAACTTAATTACCGAGCCATTTTTTCGAATTACGATGTTTTAAGCGTCCATAATTACTAGTTTTGTATTGATAACAATAGGAACATGATTAAACCCACTGCCGGAGAACAACTGTTTGCTTAATTAAGAGAAGGAGATTCCCCACAATAATGCTCCATGCCACATTTAAATTGCACAATTTATGTCTATGCATACTTCACATGAACCTTTGCAGTCTGCTCTGCTCCTATGATTGACCGGATAGGCAAAAAATATACTTTGGTAAAAATGCTAAACATATATCTTTTAAAATTTCCAGATAAATACTCTACTCAGCACAACAACTTATACCCAAGAGATTTGAAGTTAAAACGTCAAATTAATAAGCTGGCACCTTCACCAAACAAGTTTGATTAAAACTGACCTCCAACTCACTCCAAACCCATATGATCCAAAACGTAGGACATAAAAAAATCATATCATCTGATTAAATTTTTTTATTGATTCATGTAATGGACCCATGCAGGACCCTCTTTCAAGAAGAAACACACACCCTTTTTTCCTTCTCTTCGTCAGGCTTTAATAGAAAAAGGGAAGGACCCTTTCGAAGCTAGAGAGAGGACGAAATCAACCACCTTTCTGACGCCCCTTTAATCATCGTCTCAATGATGGGCCATTTGGCGCGGTCCACAGTAAAAAAACAGGCCTCGCGGGGCGGACGGTGGGCCCCCTCGCTCGTCGCGCGGCAGCCGTATGATTGCCGTAGGACGCGCGGAGAGGCACGTGATGTCACGAAACGTGGAAGCGGGGCTCGTGGGGTCCACCGTCCGGCACATCGAAGAGGGCCCCGGGAATCGATGGGTGGAGATCCTCCCACTGTAGAACGGGATTGCACGAGGGAGGTGCGACATTTTAATTGGCGGAAAATTGTGAAGGCTGACGTCATATTTTCTTTTCTTTTCCTCACATCTTCTCATGTTTTATTTTTCTGACTGATCTTCACAAATTTCATAAAGAGCCGAAGATGACACTTGAGAAAATTTTCCCTGAATGTTGACAGTGTTCTTTTTTTTCACCCTCAAATTTTAGTTTTCCATACGGAGAAGTTCCCATCTCATCCATGGAGAAATAGATAGATCGAGAAGAAATTTCTCACCCATATTAATTCTTTCTCGTACGGTTGAAGCAAATTTGATATTTCATTTTTCTAAATTTTCTCTTAAAAAACCATAGGCATATATCCATATTGTATTGAAAATAGGGATGTTCATGATTTGGTTTGATTTAGTTTATAGGAGATTTTTAAAAAATAAAATCAAACCAAACTAAATTCGAACTCAACCCAAACCAAATCAAACCGAAGTTCCTTGAAACCAAACCAAATCAAATTGAATTAAATTTATTTTGATTCGGTTTAACTTGAAAATAAATGGACCTTTAGATTCTCTTAATCTTAAATAAGATTTTAATTATTTGTTTCTCTAATAATAACTATCAAATAATATTTAAAATAAAGTATTAAATATTGATGACCATATTAACCTCCATAATATATATTTTTATGTAAATATATTCAAAAAACTTGATAGATATGTATAAATTAAAATTTATTATTGTAATTTAGTTTAATCAATTTGGTTTGGTTCTTAGAACTTAGAAATCAAACCAAACTGAATTTTTTTTTTCGATTTAGTTTGGAACTAAATCAAAATTTTTTCATGTTCAAAATGAACCAAACCAAACCGAATCGCTCAGTTCGGTTTGATTTTTCGATTTGAACCGATTAGTGAACACCCCTAATTATAGTTGTCAAGGCGTTAAGACGACCAATGCGTAGTTGGGGTCTCGGATCGCCTGAGCGCTTAGGCGCCCGCCTAAGCGGTGCCTAGGCATTTAGGACAGATGCAAATATGAGTTATTTTCAAGTGTCTCTCTTACATGATATTTATGTATCTATTAATATATATAATGATAAAAATTTAATAAAAAATATCATATTATGACAGACATAAAGACAATGACATATCATAATATGGTAGATATATTATTAAAATAATACATAAATTTGAAATATATATATAATAGCCATATATCACAAAAAAATACTTGCAAAAAAATAAAATGTTATAACAAAAAAGTCAAAAATTATATGAAAGCAACAAAAAATAAACTACAAGTAAACAAACTCACATTATATATCATAAAGCCATAAAAAATCTAAATTGACATCTTCAAATAAATAAGCACACTAAATAAGAACAAGAAGTGCAAATATCATTCTATCATCAGAAAATTAATTTCCAACTTTTAAAATAAACTAGTAAATACACATACATGTAAATATGTTAAATAAAAATAAGAAGTGCAATATCTTAACACATTTAAAACAAGTAAAAACTAAATGAATTCATTACATAATCCCACAATATGTCTAAAAATTGAAAAGAAACTAGAAAATAACAAGTCTCATGTGTTTGGGTGATGATAGTTTAAATTTGACCAAATCCTGAGAGATCTCAAGCAGACTAAGTGCTGTCAGTAGGAGAGCGGCTCCTTTGGAGAAGTCACATACATGTTTGACTTTTTTTACCGGACTTTAGATTTTTAATATTCCATATGATTTATTTGAATTATCACATTTTTAGATAGGTCAAATTACGAGAGATTAGAAAGTTAACATTTCGCTAAAATCACCGAAATCGTGATTTTCTTTTTCGATGGGAGAGTTGACTTTTTTTGATAAGAGATGTGATTTTTTGATATTTTTATTAGATTCAAATAGGAGATACTTTCTTATTTATATATAATATTTTAAGTAAATGAAACAACAAATTATAACATTTACTTAAATGATATTCAGGTAAATAAGATATTTCCTGAAATCGGGTTGAATTCAGCCCTGAAAACCGACCTGAATCTGCTCTCTAAACAGGTCTAGACGTGCCCAAATGTCCCTGGCGTGCACCTTGGCCGTCTTACGCGGTGTCTTGGGACGCATTTTCTACTCTTAAAAAGACGGGATGTTTTAAAGCAGCTAAAGAAGCATCTTACCACTTAAGCAGCGCTTAGGCGTCTGCCTCGACAACTATGTCTCTAATTGGAAATATTGTTCATGAATTTCTTACTTTATGAAAAGGAAAACTCTTGTTGTCAGCTGCATTGTGAGATCCACTCTATTTGTGCTGTGATGGGCACCTTGTTGCCGGCAGAAAGTTGAAAATTTTGAATGCAAAATATTTGTTGGATAGTCTCAGCCAATTCGAATTCGGAGTCAGCTTGCCAAGTGACTCCGGCGTCGTTTAATCGGCAGCTATTTCTGGGACTAACGGCGCCCCGGACGCCGTTACGGAGATCTCGCAGTGACGTCGATTCCGGCGGGACGAGACAAAAGAGGGAGACACCAAGGAAGGCGGATAGAGAGAGAAAGAGGAGAGAGGAGAGAGAGTGTGAGAGTAGAAGCCGCTAAGCTAAGCTAAAGCAAAGCATCCTCTCTCTTTCTCTCACATGATCACATCAACCTACCTTCCATCTTGCTGCAAGAAACCTCTCCTCTCTCTCTCTCTCTCTACTGTGTGGAGCATTGATGGGCTTTCTGATCTCAGCGAAGGGAGGGAGGACTTAAAGGTGAAACCCCGGTGAGAGATCGGGAGGCAGTGGCTACTTCTGGAGCCGGCGGACGTCGCCGCCGAGCGGGGGTGGCGGGAAGGGGAATGCCTTCGGGATCCGGCGGTGGTTAGATGTTCTTGGCGGTGTTTCTGTACGGGGATCCGCGGCTCTCTCCAGTGATGGTCGATTCGGCGGCTCTGTGTTCGCTCTCAGGTACTTCAGGGAAGGTTCGCCGGTTGTGAGAGCCGGGACGGAAATCTCGGAGCTTTTGCGTTGTTTTTTGTGATCTCCGTTATCTGGAGGGGCTATGATGTGCTGTTTCTCGAAGGATTCATGCAGAAATTAAAGCGGATGTTTAGCGGATGCTAGATCTTCGTGGTCTTTCCCTTCTGGGAAGAGATTCAAGGAATGTTGCTGTTCTTCAGAAGTTTAGGGGAATCCGACTTACGAAATCATCTTCCATAGGAGTAGAAGGCGCCCTCCCTCCTGACTTTTGCCTCAACTAATGGTTTTAGCACAGAAAAGTGTAGATTAAACAGCTTATATTTCTTTTATCTTGGAGAGAGGATATATATCTCCTTTTTTCTTCTTCATCTTCTTCTTTGAATAAATAAATGAATATATATATATATATGTGTATGTGTGTATTTCTTCTTCTTCTTCTTATATATGTATATATATATTTATTTATGGTTTAAGAGTGAGAACATAAATGGGCTACAAAATGGATTTTTTTAATGAGCTCCCTTGACTAGATCAATTTTGTTGAACTGCAGCTATTGTGCCTGGAGAAGCGTATCTTGTCGTTTGTGTGATTGGTGACGGTGACATTCGTCGTAGATCTGCAATATAAGTGCATTAGTATTCAGGTGCTGATGCTGAATTCTTGCGGTTGCAGGTGTCTCGGATACCCTGTGATGCTTCCGGGAGGTTCCCATGGCCAGCGAGGTTCAAGATTGCAGTAGCCCTGAGGTCTTACTTTCTTTAGATTGCTGGCTATGAATATGAGTTTGATTACCTATGTGCGACATTTTCAACGGACTGCTTTAATCCCATACTGTAATGCTCTTATGGCATGTACTCAATTGTTCTAGACTCCATGGTAACCGAACTCCTCCTTCTCAGTCAATTCGGATTCCTTGAGCTTATTAAGGACAATTAACCTTTTTCTGCCAAACAGTGGATGACAGCATATGGGTGAACGGCAGTCCTGGCAGGGCATTTTTTTTATGAAACTTTCAACTCATTAGCTGGAGTTCAACTTGTTTGATTACCAATCCCAACGGTGATGGCAAATTATCTTACAGCTAGGCGATTCTGTGGTCTTGCGACAAATTCCATCATATCTTTTGCCTTCCCTCTAAATGGCACCTGGTTTCATGATATCCCATACAGTAATATCTTTTTTGGGAAAGTAGCCTTTAAATGCAGTCTGACATCCGCTTTTGCAGTTCTGATTATACTTCAGTTTGTTCTTGATGTTTGCGGCCTCAGAAACTTGTTGTCCTATATAGATGACAACGACTATGTGACCTTGTTTGAAGTTATAAATTTATCATGCATTTCCGAACTACTGATATCTAAGTAGTTGCATGATTTGGTATTGTTGTACATATTTGGACCTATATCTTTAGTGTATTCTGTGGTGTTTTCTTAATCCTGTTACAGAAATATATCAGAACTGACCTAAAATGGGCAGCTTGAATGAGAAAAAAATGAGAAAAGGGACCATGCTAGGCCTTGGTCACTGGAGAAATATAATTTTGCTCCTAGATAGTAATTGTATTTGTTTTTGCTTAGCAAATCATCAGACATGGCAATGGCAACTAATAAGAATTGCTACGCAGCAAACATAATAAAGATCAGTGTGTGAATTGTTTGATCTCCCAAAATGTATGAATAAGCTAAATAGCTGGTATTGAAACTAAGACAACTTATGTTGGTGTGTGCTTCTACATTTTCTGTATAAAGCTGGGAATATTTGCCTTCCAAGAATTATCTGTATTATTTTTTCACAATTTAGCTCATCTGAATCTTTAGTTTTCAGCAAATGAAGCTTCATCTATATTCATTTAATTTTATCTAATCAATGAAAGTTGTGTGCAAAAAACTATTCTTCGCTTAAAACTACGGAGTTAGCTTCTCTTAGTTTGCTTCTTGAAGAAGAACATGCCTACTCATATCTGTTCAACTGAAGAAGCTTTTGATTTCATGCAAGCACATAAGTCCTCATAATTCTGAGTTGTCTGCTGGTGCCAAGTTTGGTAGGAGTTTGCTGAAGAATTATTTGATATATGTATGATTTCTGTTGCACTTTATTGGCTATTCAATTCTTTGTTCTCTCAACATTTACAGGCCGATTGCTTGCCCACTGGATCTGTATCATTTGGAAGGTTTGAATCAGAGTCTTTAACTTGGGAGAGGAGGTCATCCTTCTCACACAACCGGTATCTTGAGGAGGTCGAGAAATATTCAACACCTGGTTCCGTTATAAAAAAGAAGGCTTATTTTGAAGCTCACTTCAAGAAGACGGCACTTCGGAATCTAGATTCATTTGCAAGGCAAAATGAGACTGATGGCCAAGCGGAAAATGACATGGAAGGTCAAGACAATTGTGTGAAAGAATTCAGGGATAATGGCAATGAAGAACTCCGATTTGAAGACTTTGAAGATCAGGAAATCCAGTTTTCTTGGTATGATGAAACCCCAGATGTCTCTGATGAAGAACAACATGAGACAATGGAGACTGAAAAGCAAAATGAGGCATTGTCATCAGTGGCAGTTGCAAATAGCAATGATGACGCTCATGGGCTGGTGTCAAAAACTGATCTTGAACAAGTACAACATGATGAGACAGTGAGAAGTTTGCCAGGATGTGATACAACAGAAAAAATTAAGGATGGTGGGGGTATGATTGTAGAACAGAAATCTGAGAGAACACGTGAAAATTTGAATGCTAAAAAAATGGATCCTTCGACTAGGAGTTCTGTGGCTAAGAAAGTTCATGCCTCAAATTTGAAGAAGGCATCAAAGGCTTCACACATGGTGAGCTGTTCAGGATGTCTTTCTTTTTTCTTCACTTGTACATGTTCTTTTCCTTCAGCTGCCATCAACACTCAGTGTGTGCGTGCTAAGAGGACTTTACTGCTTATGCAATGACAAAAAGATAATGAATGTTCGAAAAGAAAGCTAAGATATGTTGATGCTTCTAGTTAGAAACTTAAGAAATCAGATTTCTGTTCTCTTATGTTTGTCACTGGATAATGTGATATTTATTTTGAAGCACTGGCCTTGCTTAGCATTTGATGGTTAACACTTTTTGAAATGTACCTTTTGTAGGCAAAGCCAACTACAGAACAAAAATCCAGAAAAGTGAAAACAGAAATTAATGCCTCTGCTGCTCAGGTGAAAAGAAAGATTTCAACAGAAAATATTTGCATTTCTGCTGGGTTGTCATCGGGCAAAGATTGCAATAAAGTGGGAAAGGGGATCCCAGTCAGGCTGAAGCAGCCTTCTTCAAAATTTCATCTTCTACATACTCTGCACCCCATAAATCTGAGGCAAGAAGTTTGTTCGTGATTGTTTCCTTTCAAGCACTCAACATGACTCCCTTTAGGTCCAGACCATGTTAATACATGGTCAGTGACTGTCACCTGACATGTGCATGCATCTTCTGTGTTTCAAATGGCAACATACTATATACACATTCACTTTTAAAAAAAACCATACTATATTCACAGTGCTTATGTTTATGTACATATTTTAAGTAGAGGGAAACGTAATCATGAAATCAGGATACAGAGTGATGGAATGGTAACAAATTAAGGCCCTATTCACTTCCTAAATGTGGAATTCTCTGCACCTCTCATCATGCCATCTTTTTCATCTTATGTTTGTTTCTTGTAGGACTCTGATAAGATGAAGGTAAAAGCTAGAACAGGGAGGAGGTGTGTACATTTCCTTGCCTGAAAATTCCCAGGATCATTCAAGCTTCTTCTACTGAAATATGTTATGTTTATTTGATCGGTTGCGCATCACTTCTGTTAACAGTGATAAAGGAGAAAAGACAAAAGTTTTACCCGTACCATCAACCACTTCTCATCAGCAAAGTCAACTTGATGTCTGCAAATTGGCAAATAGGTATCTGGGTTCATTCTTCAATAGTTTCTTGTAGTCGTAGCTTGAAATTGACCACCCTACCCACAGGGATAAAAGGGTAATAAGTACTTTGAAGTTCAGCATAAAGAACAGTGGTGCAGTCTTCAGTTTCAAAAGTGAAGAAAGAGCAGAAAAGAGGAAAGAGGCAAGTGATTTGATTTTCACGTCATCTGTCAGCCTGGGACATTTAACATTGCAATAACTGCCCATAAACAGAATTTTACCTGAGTTATTTATTCACTTCTTGCTATGCTAGTATTTTTTATATATTTTTTGGAAAATGCCTGCTTTTGCCAATGTGCCATCTGAATAGTTTACTTATTCCCTACATCTTGTGGCCAGTATTTCATGAGTTGGAGGAAAAGCATCAAACGAAGGAAGTTGAGATGAATGAGATCCAAGCAAGAAAACAGGTCTGTTGGATATGGACAACAGTATTATTCTCCTCTACTATGTTTCCTTCACCTGGGAAGATTCCCCATTACCAGCTGACTAGCATGGCTCAACAAATTTGGGCACTTCCCATCAAAAGGCAATTTTGTGTTGCCTAACTAATTGGTCTTGGCTGCATCCCATCATATAAAATGTGTGAGATCAGGTTCAAGATGACAGCTGACTTAGGAACTGTTTACTTCAACCTTTTGAGAGTTGGTCACCCAACTCCTACTCTATCCGTGGATTGATGGGATATTGACTGTATTATGGCGATGACAATAATGATGTCATAGCAGAGTGAAGGATCTGGCATTGAATTTCAAAGAAATGTTGTCTTCCCAGGAAAATTATGTATCTACCGTGTTATATCAAATGCTTTTACTGCAGTCTCTCGATAAGCAGGCATCTGATTAGTTTGGTTCGTGGATGCGTAGGAAGAGACGGAAGCTGAAATGAAGCAATTCAGGAAGAGCCTAAACTTCAAAGCGACACCTATGCCTTCTTTCTATCAGGGAGCTGGTTCAAAAGTCTCTGATCGGCAAAAGGTACTTGCTAAATTGCATAACATAATCCAGGATCCATAATCTAGGATATTTCTTTGTAGTATATGAACCCAGATATTTGTTTTTTAAAAGAAGTATGTAAACCATGGGTTGTTTTTTCTGTGTCTGAGGTTGAATCCGAGCTTTGCACAGCGGTTATGAGAGTTACACATTTTGCTTTTATTAACATGCTTCCCGGTTTACAATCTGAACTCCTTTGTCAAATCATGGTTTTCCTTCTTTACCTAATATGCTTTTAATACGCAACCATACCCATAAAGGAGCTCAGATCATAAAGTTCTGTTTCTCCCTTCTTACAGTAAAATGATATTCTTTCTACTACCTTCAGTGACTTCCTGGGAGCTGTGATCTTTTGTATTTTAACATATGGATTTGTTTTAAGTATCCTAGAAGATATGCAGTGAACATGGCTACTGACTTGGCAATTTATTATGCTCAGGCTATCAGTGGACCTACAAAGTCAATGAAGACGCAAAGGCAACAGACAACCACCGGAAGCAGAAGCACAGCTCGAGCTAATTCGCCTTCGCTTTCTAAGTCATCGAACTCGGGGGGACCTTCTGCCACCAGTGAACATCCAAGCACCACCCAGCAGGAGTCTCTTGCAAAGTCGGGGGGAGACAACAGCCATCCGACAGAGATTAATGGCGCCGGCAAATCAGAAGACAACGTGGCTTCAAAACAAACATCCCAGCCCGACAGGAAGATTGATGCTGGTAAGAAAGAAGACAGGACAAAGTCCAACGTACAACAGCAGCAAGGGGCCGGCAAGATCAAGAAAAAGGATGGAGTTAATAATGTGAGGAGAAGTAGCTTGGGGAAAGTAATCAAAGGCATGGCTGCTGAAAGTATGGTTGTCCGTGTTGCTTCCTAGTATCAGGGATTCAGGAGTTGTATCATGTATGCCGCCTATAATTTTGCCCGTATAGAAAAACAATAACTGGTTCATGAGGAACCGGAAATGCCCTGTTCATTATCCCTTATTATTTGTGGATACCTTTAATTTTATATCGTAATCATGTTATTGTTTGTGAAGTAAAAACCTGTCCTCCCCTTACTGTTGAAATGTTTGCCTTATGACAGCACCATCCTTGGACTCGCCCAACGTGAACCTGTGGTGCCTTCATTCCCATTTTTATTGCAAGGCTTTTAGATGAAATGATCCTTATCAATTGTTTAAGAATATTTACAAGGGTGTGCCTGATTTTTACTTTTGGCAACTGTAAAATTGTAGTCCTCCAAGAGAACTTGTATAATAGCAAGAACTGTTGAGGTAAGATACCTTTCATAACCACGAAGATTGCGATACAGGGTGAAAGGGAAGCATGTCGGATGCAAATGTAGGCATGCGAATCATGTGGGTATAGAACCGATTTAAAGTATGTAATCTGATTAAACCGTGAAATGCACATACCCTAAGATGTGTGATTTAAACAGGGAAGGTCATTGTTATGTGAAACGCTACTAATCGGGCATATAGATTATGTGGAGACCATAGAATCTCAACCACTGACCCACTCTTTATTTACTACAAATGGATGTACTGGTAAATTTCTTTTTAAAAATATTTTTTTCTTGAAAAACAAGTTAAGTTAATCCAATAAAGGCCTTTGTGAATTATGATGGCCTAGCATTTCGGAAAATTTAATTTCATATGAACAAGGGGGGAGATCACCATAAAGGCCTTTGTGTAACCTGTGCTTTAGGGGAGAGAGGAATACAAAACTTAAGCTTAACCCAGTTAACGTTAACTCAAGTGATTATACATCGTATTAGCCTCGTTAAACAAAGAAGAGAGTTAATTCAACACACAGTCCATTGGGATAACCAAAAAGTTGTGAGAGTATAAAAAGACACCATAACACGAGGCATAACTGGAGACGGCACGGGTAAAAAAGGGGGGAAAAAAACAAGTAGCCTTTTCAAACATCCCTCGAGCACACTGGTCGGACATTCCTACAGTCAGGTGGTGGGCATGGGCCGCATGGCCGCCGTGGAGGCTAAAACAAGTAGCCTTTTCAAACATCCCTCGAGCACACTGGTCGGACATTCCTACAGTCAGGTGGTGGGCATGGGCCGCATGGCCGCCGTGGAGGCCCTCCTCCTCGGAGGACTCCCGGGTATGGGCCACCACCTTGGGCACCCCGCAAAAACACCATGTACGGACCAGCGTGGCGCCTTCGAGCACACTGGAGTCGGACATTCCTACAGTCAGGTGGTGGGCATGGGCCGCATGGCCGCCGTGGAGGCCCTCCTCCTCGGAGGACTCCCGGGTATGGGCCACCTTGGGCACCCCGCAAAAACACCATGTACGGACCAGCGTAGCGCCTTCGAGCACACTGGTCCTCGGACATTCCTACAGTCAGGTGGTGGCCATGGGCCGCATGGCCGCCGTGGAGGCCCTCCTCCTCGGAGGACTCCCGGGTATGGGCCACCTTGGGCACCCCGCAAAAACACCATGTACGGACCAGCGTAGCAGCATTAATTATGGCCGCCATGATCACCCCCAAGCTTCCCTCCCAAACACCGTCACCCCGCCAAGCCCCGGGCCCCGGGATTTGTGGGTCTTGTGGCCGCAGTTTGTCTTCTTCCGGCGGCACAGCGGTACCCGGAAACGCTGGGGCAGTGCGGCCGTGTCTCTCTCTCTCTCTCTCTCTCTACACTCAGGATTACATTACCCTGTGGTGGCTCCTCGACACCTCTGCACTTGGTGCTCGCAGTGTGGTACCTCCCATGTCTCCCCTGCAACACCTCCCATCTCCTCCCTTTACTACCACAAGATAAAACACAGCAGAGCAAGACGCCTGCAAGGCTTCCCACGGCAAAAAGATGCTCACTTTGCTCGCTGGACACCTGCTTGCAGAAGGATATGGGTGGATTATAGCAACCGCTTGAAAACCAAGAAGCTTTCGATTTCCGAATGAGCTAGCAACAACCCCTGCATGGCGTAAAACATGTCCACAACCAACCACGCAATGGAGAAAGGATGGGCGAGGGAAGAGAGAGCGATGAGATGAGAACAAGAACGGGGACAGATGGAGGAGATGGTGCTATTGAGAGGTGTGGACGAAGAGCCCGGAGGAGATGGCCATGAGAAGCATGGCGGCCTCCGCCTCCTCCTCTCCACAGCGGGAGGAAAACCTTCTGCCCTCCCGCAGCAGCATCCACAGCACCTCGCGCCGCCGCCTCAGCCTCTTCCGCGGTTTCTTCCCTTGCTCGCTGGACTCCACCTCCACCTCCTCCTCCTCCGTCGCCGCCGCCGCTGCGGCCTCCTGCTTCCTCTGCAGAACATCAGCTGCGATGGCGGCGGTGCAAGAGGATGGCCCCCCGCTTCTTCTCATCTTCCTGTACCTGATCCCGCAAGCATTGCACAAGGTCTGCGAACCAAAACCCGGGGAAGAAAATGAGGAGAAAACGAAATTGGTCGCCATGGATTCTGCTAAGATCTAGAAAGGAGAAATCTTTGATCGAACGATCGCAGTACCTTGGGGCCGGCGGGTCCACTCCTCCACATGGGCGTACGAGAGGTCCCGCAGCGGGAACACATGAGGCGAGGAAACGAACCTGCCGCCGCCTCCGGCTGCACTGCCATCGCCCTCTTCTCCCCTGTTCTAAACCCTTGCCCTTCCTCAAACCCTACAGAAGAAGAGCTTTCCTGCTTCTTCTTCCTCCTGGCGTGGCGCACGCACAGCTTGCTCGCTTCCTTCTCCACACCGTCGCGGAAGATGGGCTGGGGCCGCCGGCGGCTGGGCGCCGTCTTCCTCCCCAAGGAGGTGGTGATTGCAGCCGCTGGCGACGCCATGGCCTTGGGTGCAGTTCCCATCAAACCCCATATCCTTCTGCAGAGAGAGAGAGAGAGAGAGAGAGAGAGAGAGAGAGAGAGCACTTTATATTATGATATGGCGGCGGCAGTAACGTGTGTTCTGTCGCTAATAACCTACACCTAGTAATGGCCCCACAAACCATAGGCAAAGAGGAGGTGCATTGCCCCTCTCTGCTCCTGGTTGCCCCGAGAAAGATGTGGAAGAGCATTTAGCTCCCCCTTTGCTCGAAAAAGAGAGAGAGATGTGAAAAAGAGGAAAAGTAGGGTTGATCAAACTCGGAGAACTGGGAGATTTGATTCATATGCAATTTATTTAAAGATTTAAAATTTTGTGATTTTATTAAAATAATTAAATAACAATAAATAATTAAAATTTTAAAATATTTATAACAATACCACCACATAAGTAGTTTAGTGACAAAGATGCTACTCCCCCACCCACCCCTCCAACACTCGGTGCTGCTCCACACCTAGTCAGTATTTTTTTAATAGTTTTTAGTTGTATGAATCAATGTATTGAATAATATGATTGATGTTCACGTAAATGATATAATTTTTCATTTATGTGTTTATGATAGAGCAATTTTAGATTATGGGTAGTACAATAGTTCTTTTAATGTGCTTCTATAATGGAATACTTCATAAACAAGATTGTTACACATTGCAATATGAATGAGGTATTATGCGTCCATTGTACGTAAATAAAGATATCACTTATATGGAGTTGTTGATGAAGTTATATGCATTAACAACATATGATCCAAATCGTACAAAGATTATTTTAACTTGTTAGTTTCGACTTGTTCGGGAGAATATGTTGTTTTAAGTATAGAGGATGATGAGATCATTACAATTATGCTTCATTTATACTTTTCTCATAGTCGTGGTATTGAGATCTTCTTAGAGAAAGAAAATGTGCAACCAATGAAAATGTTCACTCGTATGTTTAATGATGATGTGCCCTCCTCAAGTTTTCTTTCAGCTATGAAGAATGAAAGAAGAGATGAAGATATTGGTGTGACATATGACTATCATATATGGTAAGTTGTCATTGTATTTTTATGAAATAATTATGAAGTTTGTAAATTTTTATTAAGAGACTTTTATTGTCAATATTTGAAGGCTTAAATCATGTGAAAATATTGAAGATTACAGAGTTGGATATTCACAATATCATTATGTACAATTCACTTCGCCTTTATTTCTATTTTGTAGTGGAAGTTCCTCACGGTATAAGACATAAATTTTTTTTGTTACAAGTGCTATATTCTTATAATATGTATATGTAGATTAAATTTTATTGTGAGTAGGTAGATAGAGATGACTGAGCAGAATGAAGAAGATGATAAAGTTGAAGAATATGATCGGGATGAGAATGAGGATGAATATGTTGGAGATCAAATTGTGCAAGGTGCTGTAGCAAACAATACAAATGTGGTTTTTGACAATGAAGTAGATGCAGAAGAGCAAACAACTTCTTTTATGTTAGAATTGTCAGTTAAATATGAAAGTGATGGTTGTATTGGTGAATAGCTATAAACACATGTCTAGATGTTGCTACTTTATCTTCTATAGATAGAGAAGAACCATGCAAGTGATAACTGTTTCCAAACAAAGAAACATTGATATATCCACTTCAAAAATATTCTATTATGCATAATGTGTAGTATGAAGTGACAAGAAGCCACATAAAATAGTCACGACACAATGCATTCATAACACTTGTCTCTGGAGGGTGCATGTATCGATATTGAAAGGTCATGAATATTTCAAGATCAAGAAATATGCAAGTCATCATTCATGTATTAATCTAATATTGCAGAGTTAAACTTGACAATGCACCTCAAGTTCTGTGCAGAAATTGATAATGTCACAAGTGAAGACCAAGTTGACTATCACACTAGATGAAATTGTGAGAAGAATACATGATGACTATCATATTAAGATTTCTTACTTCAAGACATGGAGAGCAAATATTTCTTACTTTTCACATTATTACACCCTTGACTGGGGATCCATCTCACACACGTCGTGGTGAGTATATAGCTTGGTATTGGAGCATCATTCGATGATTTATAAGTCGATCATAGTTACAATACCACATACGGTATGAGGCTTGTGACCACATAGAGAGGGCATTGGTAGATGATATGAGATATTTACATATGATGGTTTTTGAAGGACTTCATGATGATAAATTGTCAGATTCTACATATGCTAGATACATTGAGATGCAAAGATGTATTGAGAGAGTACTATCTTAGGTTTCACATGTTGAACCCTCACAGGCAAGATCATCACATTTGTATACAGATGATACACAGACACACATAAAGCCAGATACAATAGGATTTCACAGGCAAGACCCTCACAGCCATACATGTATGATACACAGTCTCAAGCATAGCTAGTTTAATTTTTATGAGAAGACACTTTCTCAACATCCTTCATTTGAGACAGCACTATCACACATACATCAAGAGGCTACACTTGAGGCTCAGATCTAGATTCACATATTGCATATGCAGATTATGTTTTAGTGGCAAAGGCACATGTTGATATACAGACACAGGATCAGGTACATCATCGTGGGCGTGGAAGACCTCCTGACAAAGGAGCTAAAAGAGGAGAAAAGAAGATATGGTTTCCACAATTTTTTGATAATGTACTAAGTCATTTCTCTTTAGATGAATGTATGGAACAATTTATTATGTTATTATTATTCTCTGTCATTCTCTTTTGTACTCTATGTTATGTTTCTTTTGATTATGTAATCTTGTAACTATATTAAAACGAATTGTCATACATTTAGTATTAAAATTAATAGATAAAGATGTATTTTTCACCCAAATGACAAAGCATGTAAACAAAGTTATGAATCTTGAATGTCAATGAGAGATGAGAGTAAGTTTTTGTGAATTTTTTTTTCAAAAGTAAATAATTTTATATTAATTATTATAACTAATGTTTGAGTAAATGATAATTTTTTCAATGCTTTATCAATTTAAGTCATAATTTATAACAAATGTTTTTTTAACCTTACTCTAACTTTGAATCCATTAAGGTGTGGGAGAGAGTTGGTCAAGTTCGGTTGGGACTTATGCCGCAGCGCAGAGGAGGGAAGGGGAGGAGTGCGAGGGGGAGGAGGGCGAGCATTTTTTTAAAAAACCGTTACAAGTCTGTGTTGCGAACGTAGCGTCACCCTCTTAGTCACCAAACTGCCTACGTGACTATTGTTTCAATTTTTTTTTAAATTTTGATTATTTATTTTATTTTTATTAATTTTTTATTATTTTAATAAAGATCCCTAAAATTTTTGTATAGATATTTCATTATACATCAAAGTAGATCATGTTAATTACATCTTTCATCGATGACCGTAGCCAAAATGTTAGGGAGTGTAAAATGTGTAGTTAGTGAGAGGGGTTGCTATAACGTTGTGACCCTTCGGATCGTGGTGTGGTAGGTTTTTGGGCCAGTGTGTATGGCTGATTGTGAATAGTGTTATATGTTTTGGCAGGTTGTATGGGTGTTGTGGGCCGAAAATCCAGACCCAAGTAACACACATGTTCTTTGGTTGAGAACGCAACGGGGGTGTACGTCACATTCTAATTACCAGCCTACATCGTGTTCTCTGCACTGATTCTTTTAGTTGTTTGGTTGTATGGGTGACACATGACACGCTGGATTTCTGAGCGCATCAATTAGGTACGTCGCGTTATGAAAGCGACGATCACTTACGTCGCGTTCTCGTTTCCGATTTCTTTAAGGGTGGTTTGGCGGCCAAATAGGGCAGAGAGCTTTGTTCGGCCGAGGAGAGGGGTTTTGCGGTGATTCTCGGCGATTTTGATATGGAAGCTCATGGTTTGGCGTGGTTTCTGTGCGAGGAAGTCACCCAGAGTATAAGGAATGCCGATCGAGGAGCATTCTTCAAGTTCTTCGCTTTGGTAGGGAGATTTCTCAGTTTCTTGGCATTGTTTCAATAGTTTAAAGCATGAGAATTATGAATCGATGTGTGGATGTGATGGATTGAAAATGAGGTTTTATGAAGGTTTCTGGGTGAGAACCGTAGGTTCCATTTTCTATCTAAGAAGGCAATGGGTCGGGCTGTCATGTTCAGGTGGCGGATCTTGACCCCATCACGTTCTCTTTGTTAATGCGGCCTATCGAGCCATCATGTTCTTAACGCGATTGTTAGCCCCATCGTGTTTTGCCTTTTGAAGTATTTTTTGCAGTGTTTGGGAATGGGGTCTTATCTAGACTTGGTTTTGGTTATTTAATGTGTGTTTAAGATGTTTAAAGCATGTTAATATTAGTAGAGTATGAGGTAGTGGCTATTGGAGAGAGGATAATTAGTTATAGGTTAATGGTCATTATGTTAATTATGCTAGATAAGTAGAAAGTTGTGGTTTAGAAATTGTAAGTTTGCATCTTAATGCGTCAGTTATTAATGGATAATGGTTACTATGGATTACTATAGTTTATAAATAAAGAGTTAATGTTGTGATTTAGCATTTGTTAGTGAGTGAGTAAAGATTCTTATGGTTTATGATCGAAGGTTTTAAGGTGTGCTATGTGTACATCGGACTTGTGTGAATTGTCGAGTTTGGTGGTCCGGTGCTTATTCAGGAATACCTCTCCAGTCAGGTACCCAGATTCTCTGTGAGCCAGGCACATGTGTGATCAGAGTTTGTCTCAATACTGTGTGTACTGTAAAGGTCTGTGTCGTTTTCTTAGACACCCTCACTCGTTTGTTGTTGAGTAGTTCGTCCGACTGAGGGAAAGACGACAGTGGGGCAGCAACTTGTAGTGTGCGAGTGTGTTTCTGTTCAGTCGCTTGTAGTGCGCTCGTGGTTGGGAGACGGACACCAATAGATGTACTGGTCCACAACTAGTTCCGTGTTGCCATAGCTTCACTCTGTGGGCTCTGAAACTCATAGAGGTGTGTCAGGCGTACGTGTGTAGCCTGTGTGGCTTATAGTGTAGTGTTGGTTGGTCTCCCTGTTCTTTGACTTACGCAGTGTTGTGGTGGAGCTGTAGTTGGATCTTTGGTCTGTGGCTGCGAGAGAGAGAAGTGTTTCCCATGTTGGTTTGTCCGGGTTAGATATTGACATCATGAATCAATAGTCGTGACCCATGTGGTAGCGTCGCTCCTTCCAACTTGTGGTTTACTCCGTGGTGTGTGTGTGTGACACAACTAGTTTAGTATAACTTAGATCTACAGTTTGTCGTACAGTTTCTTTAGTGTCATTTTTATAGTGTATTTATTGGATTTACTCAGTGTAGTAATTCCTGGTTAGCAGTATGTTTCTGGGTAGTCATGATGTTGTATTTATTCTTGTTAATATCTCCTGTTTAACATTAGCTAGTTGTTTAATTGTAACTAATGTGGTGTTCTGTTATAGAGAATAGTAAGCATGTTTAAGTTCCAACTTTCGGTGGTTTAGTGCTTTCTTTTGGTTACACATGGATTATGGTTGTTGTGGTTATTTGAGGAATTTTCCTATTGAGCATGTGACTTTGTGAGGCTCACACCCCTACACCCCCCTTTCAGGTATTTAACAAGCGTGTTTTGTGGCGGACCTATACCACCAACAGTAGTGTGAGTTGTGGCTCCTGTTGTACACATCGGGGTATATATGCCCCACACTTCTGTACTTTTCTTTTGGACATGTATAATGTAGTGGGACAATGTAATTATGTGAATGTATATAAGATCATGTACTTTATCATACATATTAAAATAGTGTGGATGCCTTTTGTATTCTTACTGGACACGTGTGTGAGATATCTCTTGCGAGACCGTAGTCTGTTCGCGAGAGGGCAGTCTCGATATGGAGCCTTTTCGGACAAAAATATCTAAGGTCACTACAGTTACTAACCTTAGGAGTTTACGAGACTATGATTAAATTTGAATCTAAATCTCTCACATTCTACGTAAATAAAAATATTACTATAAAAAGCGTTACATGTCAACTCACGTGGCATTTAATATAGTGTCACGCATGCTGCCATGTGGATTGGCAGATAGAAAGAGTAGCAGGTGACAGCCATCGACGACAGTAGTTGGCGGCGGCGGCCAAAGTCACCATTTTAGAGTTCAAATTTGTATCTTGGAGTTCAAATTACAATTAAAAGTTCAAACAATATTTGTAAACCTTAAGATTAATATTTTGGAACTCAATATTTATATTTTGAAGATCAAATTTTGTATTTTAAAATCTAAGATTTATATTTTGGATCCCAATCGTCGGTTGTCACTGCCGCCACCTATCACTAGCTGCCGCCCACTGCTCTCCCCACTTGGCAGCCCATGGACTGTCATATTATTTCGCAAGTACACTTGCTACACTTGGGCAAGTACATTAACCTTTTCTCGAAAATTTTTCATGATTTGTACGAGAAACTTTGAAAGTGAACATCAGTTTAATTGACTCTAGAAGGCTTAAGGAAATCTAGTTTGCTTTTTGAAACAATAGAAAAACAGCAGGCAAAGTTAAAGCTTAAATCATATCCTTGCTTCAAAATGATAGTGCTTGCTTCAATCTTGGGGTATACTTTTTCTTTATTAACCATATAACAGCTTCAGATTTCCATTCTGGTTAGGCCACGGTTGAAAATTATGGTAGAAAAATTATTAAAAGATTAAATCAAGAGGAGAAATGTCTTATAACATGAACTTTTTCTTCTTCATTCACAATCAAATTTCACTTCCACCATTTGTCATGACTTTGCATAGATGGACGTAAAGAGATTTAAATATGCTTTAATCTTAATGGACTAAAGTTTAAATCTACCAGCTCATTTGGTCATACTGTGTTCATAGAGATTGAACTCTAAGTACTCATCTGTCCACAAAAAAGAAAAACTAAGTATTAAGTTTTTAGTGGTGGTTTGGTGTTGCATGTATAGATTGGATTTATTATTACTGGGGCTTGCAAACCTTAATTATGTTTACTTGTAAATCCATCAAAAGCAGAGAGGAGAATGAAGGAAAGGTTAAAGGGACCATGACTGGGCTGAAAGCATCGAGCAAACAGTAGCATACAGATCCAGTTGTAAGAAATGTCAAAAAAAAAAAACGAAAAGGGTAAAATGGTAGTTATCGACATTTCAACAATTGCTACTGTAGGTAGGGGTGTTCAAATTTTAGCTCAATCTGAAAAATCGAATCAAACCGACCACTTCGGTTCGGATTGAATATTATTTTGATTTGATTCGGTTCGGTTCCACATTATGGAATTGAGATGAACCGATTAATTTTACAAAAGAACACATAACATAGCTGTTAGTACATTGCTTCTCCTTTGACTCACAACTTCTATATATATATATATATATATATATATATATATTAACTTTGATTTGAATCGAACCGGACTAGATAGGTTCGATTTCAAAAAAAAAAGGAAGAGGTGAATTGGACCGTGTTCACCCCTAACTGGAGACCCTATAAAAAGGAGGAGGTAAATATATTGCTTGACTTTTCATATAACAGTGGAATTGCATGTTTTCACATATTTATAGCTAGTTAATGATGATGATGAATTTTACCTCAATTCTAGTTCCATTGCCCGGAAGGTCAAATAATAATAATTCTCCTTCCACAGAGCATGCAAGTGAGTTAGGCAGATCTTGGAACAGAGTTTCTAAAATGTGTTCATTCCTGCAACATTATCATGGCAAACCATCTGATTTGCTCACAATGCCAAAGCTTTTCAAAATGTTCCCAAATGGCTTTAGCTGTATTCAGATCTAAGAACACTTCCAATAACATGCCACCTGACAGTGTTGCAATAAACTTGCCAGTGCTTCCTAGACCGGATTAGCCAAAACTGTACCCTGCCTAGTAATAACAGTAGGTACTGCAGGGAAAGGACCTGTCCAAATTGCTTATGGGATCCAAGATCCAGCTAAGCTAACACTTTGTTACCTGGCTCAGAAAAAGTGTATAAATTTACAAGGCCAGGGACAAAGTTTAATATCTAAAAGAGAAGAAGAAGGGTTTGTTGTCCATCTGAGACGGATCCGGACAAAGACAAAATACACTCTCTAAAAGAGAAGGTTATAAGCCCCACTTTAGTTATACTTTGAATGACCAGCAAACGGACTATTTCTCTTCTCCAAAAACTCCACACAAGAACAGTCGAAGGAAGCTTCCACACATCTCCAGTAGCCGACGACGGGTCACGACCACGATGTTGCTCTCCACCGAACGCCATGCTCGCCAGGAAAGGCAAATTTAATGGCAAGAAGATTCCAAGATTACATGACTGCAACAGGTCCATCTCCCCACCATCACCACTAATTTAAAACATGACCAGACTTGGTTCTCCCTGTGTATGTATGCGTTCTCAACAACACTTCGTCATGCGTCAGAAAGCCCCCTACCTTCATGAACCCAACCCACCAAACCCTGTCATGCTTCACCTAACTCCCTAATCAAACGCCAAACTAGCTTGCCCCGGCTACCAAATAATCAAATTCAAAAGTTTCAACTGCCAAGGAAGAAAGAACAACAAGAAGTAAGAGAGTGAGGCAGAGCAATCCGCATGAGCTGCTTTCTCCACTTCTTTCTTCTTTTTTTTGCAACGGAGAATAAAAAGGTATCTTAGCATATATAATCTGATTGAGACAAAAAAGAACTTATTAGTTAGGTTCCAACACCCAATAAACCATACATATGATCATATATGGAGTGGTGAGTAGTAAACAAAACGTAAAATTGCTCCCCCACAATCATCATGACCAAGAAGACGTGAAGGAAACGAAAAGCGAAACCCAAAAAGGAGGCACTTTAGTCTGGGTTTCTGCAGCTACAAATCAAGAACACCAACTGTGGGTTCTCTAAGAGGGTAAAAAAAAAAGACACCTTTTTTTGGTGGTACGAAGATTACGGGACGACGGTGGGAAACCCATGAACAGTGCTTTAATTCAGTGGAGGAACAAGTGCGCGACGAGCATGGAGACAGAGAGCGCCACGGCCAACCAGAGGCGGCCGCCTTTAAGCAGGGGGGCGGCGTTCCGGAAGTAGTATGGGAAGTATGGCATGATCGCGTTCGGCGGAGGCGGCGCCGGAAACTGGAGACTAGGCGGCTGGTACACCGTCCCCGACGGCGGCGGGAGCCAGCCCGGCGTGTACCCCTGCGGTGGCGGCGGTGTGCTGGGCAGTCCGATCCCCGAGGGCGGGGGGAGGTAGGTGGCGCCCGACGTGGGCGGCGGCAGGCAGGGGTAGGGGCACTCCGGGCTGCTGTCGGCGGCGGACGGGGCGAGTAGCTCGGACGACACGGCGAGGAAGACGACGGCGGTGGTGAGCAGGGTCGGCAACCGGGCGGCAGCCATGGCGGATGAAGGGAGAGAGAGAGAGAGAAAGAGAGAGAAACCAGAAGCTAGAAAGAGTATGTGGGGAAAGAAGAAAGAAGAGGAGAGCGAGAGGAAACCAGAAGATAGAAAGTATATGTGGGGGAAGAAAAAGGAAGAGGTAGAAAGAGAGGAAACCAGAAGATAGAAAGAGTACGTGCGGGAAGAAGAAGAAGAATTAGAAGAAGAGGAGGAGAGAAAGGGGGGAGACCAAATGATAGAGAAAGTACGTATGTAAGGGAAGAAGAAGAAGAAGAAAGACGAAGACGGGGAGAGAGAGAGAGAGAGAGATCAAACCAGAATATAGAAAGAGTATGCAGCGGGGAGGAAGACGAAGGCGGAGTGGGTGTGGACGTAGGATCGCTCGACGTTAAGCGTTATCGTTGGGGAGTTTGTCTGTCTGTCAAAAGGTGGAAATAATGGCGGGTGTTAAATTGGATGGTCCGGTGATGGGGACGAGTCTTCTTGCTTTTAGACTAATTAGTAGGTGTGTGTGGAGCGTCTCTTTATGTAAAGACAGGAGGTATCATCCAAACCCTATCAATTATCATGTAATTCTTAGCACGAACGTGTATACAAATTAAATGGGAGCAGGTTGAGACGAGGAGCTGTATATATATATATACTCGGCTGTTTAGTTTGGATGATCATGTGATGATCAGTAAGCAAGAAATTAAGTGTACAGCTCGCATGTGTATATAAATTAGCAAACAACAGTCGGGAATCGGTTAGAACTCTTGCTTAAAAACAAGAGGTCCCGAGTTCGATTTCTGGGGGGGGATTTACCTGATTTACATGCAATCCTCGAGGTGTGTAAATCCAGAGTTTTTCTGGTCAAGTGAGGTAAGGGCAATACGGGTATACGGAAAGTAGGAGCTGCCAAGTCCTGACTTTGGAGTTCACGAACACCAATCCTTGAGTCCACAAAGCCACACGGGACGAGATTTCCTCGTTATAAAAAAAAAACAGTCGGGAATAGGAGAATATAGAGTGGTTGACAAACTTTTGTAATCTGGGTCGAAAGTTTAATTAATTGCTTACACAATTATTTTGGATTAATCTTGATAATCGCATACTTAATGAGGGAAAACGTTTTGCTAGAAGATAGCGTACGTGTTTATTCGATGACAAATTAATACAGGGTTAACAATTAGGAAATCACCCATGACGCATGCATGCGCAGCTGTGAAGGAAAAGAAAGTGGTGGATTGTCGATAGAACATCGATCGACAATGTACGTCTGGTACGTAACATATATATATATATATATATATATATATATATAGTTCAAAATTCGTATCTCATGTTGATTAATTTGGACTCGGAAGCCCACATTAATCAAAGCCTTTTTGTGACAAATTCACTTTTGTAAGTTTATTATAGAAATAATTATAGAAATATGAGTTTTCTAATAGACATCTGATCTCTCTTATACTTATCTTTCGTCTGGGTATACGTGACATTTACCCAAATTATTTGAAAAAGAAAAAGTGATGATGTAATTGTGAGTTAGATCTTTAACACTTCAGACAGACCTAAATGTCACTACCATATATTTGCCCCCCAAAACTTTTGATTTTTGATATTTTTTTCCCCGAAAACTAGCTATATATTACGTACATTATTTTTTTTATAAATTCATCATAAATCTGTTATATGAAAGATTTGAGTCCTCGACCTAGTAATTTTATTCTATACAGATCGAAGACTAACTTACTATGTATAAATCACTTGTTAAATATTTTTGAAAAATAATTTTATAACACTATTTAATAACATCATTTGATAATATTATCATTAAAATTATACTACATCAATAATTAAAATAAAAAAAAATTAAAAACACCTGAAACGTGTCTATCATCTTGGCCTCAAAAGAGGTGTTGGTAGGACGTCTCTTTTTTTTTTTTTCTATCAGAGAGAGAGAGAGAGAGAGTCTTGGATTTAACTTCCACATCAAGATCTCTTTTCTTGGCTTCTTGGCTTGATTAATGAGCGGCCTACAGTGATCATAAGCCACAGCTGCATGCAGCACTTGAAGACAAAGGGATGAAAAGAAAGATCTCCATCCCTTGGAGAACAAAAGGCTTGAAATTTAGAGGGCTTCCCATGATGAAATCCTGGAAACAAACAAACAGTACTTTAAGTCGGTAGCACGCAGTCAGAGAAGGGTTGCATGGACAGCTGACACATGGATTTACATGCACAGATGAGACATGGGGTGCATGCATGGTTCCGTCTTTATTATAAGCTTGCTCCATGTCCCTTGCGGCCACATATATAGACGGTGGGTCTGTCATGAGATGAGTTCTTGCGTTTTTTGTGACGGAATCCATCCTTCAAATAATGGTCGCAACCTATTCGTGGTGCAATTAAAATGAAAATTTAGGTTAATTAGTAACTTGGGTTCCCAGTTTAGTGAGGTTTAACTTTGAAGTTTGAACCATATCATATCACGCTTGCTGACAAAAAAAAAAGTCCGCTACTTTAATCCAATCTCAACTCTGGACATCAGTTTGCCGAGAGAAATATACATCATTTGAGCTGCATCGCGTTAACTTTGGGTTTGGGCTGAAATCGGACTCCAACATTCCAGCCCAATAACCTGCCATTAGCAAGCTTAATGTATCTTTACACATATACTAATTAGTAAGAGTAATATTGGTTGCAACTTACTTGTAAAAATGAGATTGACGTATTTTATTTAGATCAATTATTAAAATATATTTACTTGAGTTTGAGATGGCCATTTTACAAATTTTCTTCTATGAATGTGTTGCGTAGAGAGAGAGAGAGAGAGAGAGAGAGAGAGTCGTAACCCCACATCGTTACGCGGCAGTCCTGCGCTGCGGTCGGTGGCAGTGCCCATTTCTTTGTTCTCCGACGCGTAGCGGCGACGTGTCGCCGCCCTAAACGACGTTTCCGTCTGAGACCTCCCCGCTATATAAGCAGCTAGACCCCCTGAGCGGCTTCGCGCCACCGTGCTTCCAGAATTCTGTGTTGCCGCTGCATCTGTTGACGCCCACCTTTCGTCTTCTCCTCCTCCTCCTCCTCCTTGTCCGGCTGCCGCTCGGAGTGGATTTTTGAGAACCTTCGCGCAGGGAGGCGCCCCAGTTCAGATCATGTTGCCGTTGTGCGTGGAGTGCGGGACGACGAGGAACCCGTGCCGGTGCAGAGTGGTGGGGCCGACGCTGGGGTTCCTGGCCTTCGCGCTGGCGGCGGTGGTGGAGTGGCCGGTGGGGGCGCTGGTCTACCCCTTCCGCCACATGAAGGGCCGCCGCATCATGGCGCACCCAGCCGCCGTCGTCTACCCCTCCGTTTCCAGCGCCATCCCCATTTGATGATCCAACTCTGCTAACCACCACGGTTTAGTAACTGGAGAGGGTGGGATTGCCACCGCGCCACCGTAGCAACTGTTGTCGTTCTTGTTGTTGTCTCGTAGCTATTCTGTGTGGAAATAATTGTGCTACTGGCTGTTTGAATCTAACTAGCTAGCTAGCAGTGTATGAGTAGGTGTATGACTTGTGTTATCTTCTTCCACCTAAAACTTAATTTAGAACAATTAATGTTGGTATCTGATGTTTTCTTCATTGGGGAACTATATATGTTCCAATTGAGCTTTTAAATTCGAACGAGAAGAGATAAATCCAACTCGAGTTTTGCGATGTTGATGATCGAATGCCATGTCTTCCAAAAGAAGAGAGAGGATTTGATGGAGACGAATCAACCAAATCGGAGCTTGTGTTTTTTTCCTCTCTAGCAGCGGTTCTTCCAAGTGGGGAACTTGTGACAACAGCTTGGGGGAATTAAGTTTTGGGAAGAAGGATTGGATATGCTTTAAAATTTTCCCTATCCAAAAGGGTGTACTACTTGTTTATTACCAAAAACGTGGTTTTTACCCCCCCCCCCCCCCCTAGTGAAATTAAAATCGGAAAACGGTCATATAGGTGTTACTCTTCCAAGATCAAAAATCAAAATTTCGAGGACCCCGGTTGAGTCGATCGGTTAGAATTCTTGCTTAAAAACAAGAGATTCCGAATTCGATTCCTGAGGGGTTTATCTGATTTACATGCAATTTTCGAAGTGTGTAAATCTTGAGTTTTTTCGGTCAAGTGGGGTAAGGGCAATACGGGTACACGGAAAGTAGGAGCTGCTAAGTCCTGACCTTAGAGTTCACGAATACCAATTTTTGAGCCCACAAAGTCACACGGAACGGGATTTCCTAGTTATCAAAAAAAAAAAAACCAAAATTTCACCCTCTGTGACTAAATTTAAAATCTCAATATAAATAGACTTTTTTGTAAATTACGAAATTTTTAATTACCCTGGAGCACTGAGGCACAGTTGCCTTGGAGCACCAAGGGCTCGGAGCAACTTGGGACGTGTTGGGCTCTCGCGCTCCAGTCCGCTTCACCTTGTGTGTGGGCTGCGATAGTTAGGATGGGCTAGGTGTGGGCTGCCTCCTGCCTCTGACTCCCGCTGGGCCGCTGGCTAAGGCTTTTAACGGACCCAACTTTTTCTTTCAAAAGATATTTTTTATTACAAAAATATTTTAATTTAGTAGATAAAATTATCAACAGAATCGAGAGGGCGAGGTAATTTAAATTTATTAGCACTAATTATCTGTTTTATAAATCATTTTTGAGTTAACACATCTAATAATTAAAATCTATTATGAGTTTATTTGGCTACAGAACTTCTTTGATAACCAAATAACTTATTCATGAATAAATTATTTGCAAAAACTCAGATATATTAAGAAGGTTGATGCTGATATTTGGAAAACTACACTATTTTAACATGTACAAAAATTATTTTTAAAAAAAATAAACAAAAATTATGGGTAAGACTCTAAACATACATATCGAACCACCCAACAAGAAATTTGGGCCAAGAAAAATCTATTGGACCAAAATAAAATCAAATGGTTAAAATAGCCTAAAATTTGTGGAACCCAAAAGAGTATTAATTAATGGGCTAATTGAGGTTAATCACACCATAATTGAGCTTCTAAAATGTGCCAAATTTGTGCCCCATCACGAAAAAAGATTTCTTAATGACATTCCAACTCAAATGTGGACGAGAATCTTCAAATTGGGGAAGGGATCAACTCAAACTTGGAACCCTCAAATCCTAGTCTATGCAAGACTTCTAAACAAACCTTATAAATAAACCTCTCAAATCTTTTGGGGGTGAGTTGTCATCTTGTTAGGGTTGTGTGGAGATGAGCTAGAGCACCATAAGAGGAGGAGATCGCCCCCAAAGGAGCAACCTTCTTCCCCTGCGCAAGTCTGCATCATCCTGTAGAAGTGGGGTCTTAAGAAGGTTCAAAGGTAGGTTATCTCAGGCATAAACATGATAAATCTTATATCATTAGAAAGCTTGTCGAGTCTAGATTGCAATGAACCTATTTTTCCCAATTTGTATTGAGTAGACCATGATTATTAAGTGTTTTGTGTTTGTTGCACGATTTTAAGGCTTATCTTGTTAATCTCATGAATCATGCATCCCCATGTCAAATTGACCCAAAACAAAATCATAAGAGTTTTTCTGTCATGCCCCGCCAATTTAGCAGTGGAATAAATCGAGAGGGCGTGAACAAAGTACATAATAGTACATAATTGCACGAACAATCGAATAAATCAGAGCATTTAATGAACAATACTTAGAATAAACTCTTCATTTTATTGATAACTCACAAAAACTATTACAACTACATATTCAGATTCAATACATAGGACTCAATAACATCGTTACATTGGAAAAAAATTTAGGTAAATATCTAACTACACTCTATTATACTAGATAATTCCGACGATATGACGTCAGGTCGATCATCATTCTGGTCCTTTTCCATTTGTGTGTGTAACGTCATCATCCGAGTTACCTGAGACACAAAAACAAATAACGTAGGGTGAGCGATAACGCTCACTAAGATTTAAATCTCATGAGCTAAGCAAGCTTTAAATGACTAATGTATTAAAGAGCAGAGTAACTAATGATAGAGATATCAAGTAAAACGCCAGCGTCAAGTAAACTGTATGTAACATGTATAACAAAGAGAGAGGAATTGACCATATCATGAGATAACACGTATAATAGCACAATAGCACACTAGTGAAGATAACACTTTGATTGATTTTTATCAATCGAAATAATATAGCACTTTGGTTGTCAATAGACAACTGAGAGAGAAAGCATATCACTTTATTTGGTTGTCTTCGATTAATCTAGATAGTATGACACTTTGATATAATGCCGAACATCTTGATCATTAAACTCCTGTGGGTAAATGACACTTTCGGACGCACCTCTCAGGACCAGATCGGACCCTTTATAATGATCTTTGACATTAGTTATCTTTGTTATCTTAGACAATCAATAGATGGTCAAATAGAGTACTAAGAATAGATGAGAGTAATTGAAGAATACTAGTGAAATAAACGCGCTATGTGCGTGTAGTATATTTGAAGATGTAGTATAATAATTATTATTACAATTGTTCGTCAATTAATATATATCATTATTTTGATAATTAATTCAGCCATAATATATATGAAAATAATAATTAATCCACTAACTTATTATTTTTACCAAAAAAATTTAAGTTGAAAACAACACATTAAACAGGCAGCATTAAGTTGTCTTTTCAACACTGCACAGCTGCCCACACTTCTCCCGTAACACGCTACCTTCAACCCTTAGCTCTAATCTTTCTCTACTTTTATTTCTTCCTGCTCTCATCCTGTTGAAGAATGAGCGAGATAGGAAGATCCCCACCCTGGCTCTACGGAAGCTCCCAACTTCTCCAGGCGTGCCTACCTTGTCGCCCTCCTCTTCTCTTCGTCCTGACTGCGTTCGTCGAGTCCCTCTGCTACATCGCCCACCGACTCGCCTCCCTCACCCGGCAGGCAGCATTGAGTTTGTGTGTGATTACTCGGGACTCAGGAGAGGGATTAGGAGTTTAGATTTTTGTGGTGTCCCCTTTGTCTCCTACAAGAGGTGAATGATAAAAAATACACCAAGGAATGTGCTGATGAGGTTATTCGTTCACTGGATGAGTTTTCTCATTCCTTTGAGTTTTATGCTCATAAAATATCTGAATAATATAGACAAGCTTTACTAACAGTCAATGCCACATGTTCGTCGCCATTTCCTGGGACGGATTTAAACAAGTCTGGATCTTAAAAAGATAGACAAATGTATAGGAGATCCAGATGCAGATGAGGAGAATCCAATCCTTAAAGCAGAACAGGATGCACAGGTTTGATATCTTGTTTTATCTTTTATTTAAAGTGGAATTCCTTATATATGATGTTTATTATTTCTTAGTAGTTCCGAACTAATTTACAAGGACTTAATGATATTCTTATGTTTGCTGAAATGCATTTATGTTTCTGGATTTAGATTGGTAAGAACTCCCGTGGGGATGTGACTATCTTGCCAACACTCGTTATCAATAACAGGCAATACAGAGGTTTATCACTCATCTGAGTTTTTGGTTGTTTCAAGTTTTCAAATTTCCTTGCATAACAAACCCTGCTGACTTGGCCTATTCAGGAAAACTGGACAAGGCTGCAGTTCTTAAAGCCATCTGTGCAGGATTTGAAGAAACAACTGAGCCGGCTGCTTGTTTGAGATCAGGTCAGAAATAATGGATATGTCATCTTTCCCTCTATATCATATATTTTGAATGTTTAAGAATCCACCCTCTATTTCTTCCAGATATACAAACAATTGAATGCTTGGAAAACAATACAGCTTGTAAGGTATGATTCTTAGCTTCACACATTTTAAGGTGATTTTTGTTTTACGTTTATCAACCTATTATCCAAAATGTTGAGCATTCACTTGTAGGACACCTTCCGTGGAAGGATATGTGAATGCCCTGTTGTTCAAGGTGTGAAGTTTGTTGGTGATGGATACACACATTGTGAAGGTAGGCACTTGATGTCAGATCTATGGGGGGAAGCTTACAAAATAGCTTGATAAGAAAGCATCAATAGGTTTCTTATGAGCTCAAAAATAATGATTTTAATCAGGAGATTGAATAATATGATGTGCTTCCAAAAGATATACATGCAATCTGAGGTTCTGATTATGTTCTAAATTTCTTGTTGCATGGTAAAATATAATAATAATTTCTTTGTTTTTTTCCCATGTTTGCATTAAATGGCATTAAAAGTATTTAAAACTGCAATATAATGTAGAGGTCAAAAACAGGGTTTCCAGATAATCCCACATTTTTGGGGTAAGTAACAGATAATCCCACATTAATCCCACATTGGTTCTTGTGAAAAATCACTAAGTGAGCATGTGCTATCAAGAGGTGCCTTTTAAAGGGTGAAAACCTGGCCTCCACTCTGGGGACAATACGTCTTGGCCGCAAAAGGTTTTCCTCAACATTTACCCAATTCGTCTACTGCTATGACTTCTTTAATTTCTTGTATGATCGACACTTTCTCAATTTTGATTGTTTTAAGCCCCTTTCTCTTGCTGATGTTTGTGAGTGTTGTTTGCCTAATGCTAAATTTTCTAAGAATTGTTGCCATTAGTTTATTTCTTCACATGTTGGTCACTCCAAAGTATTTGTTATCTTAGGAGGAAATATACATCCTCGTCTCATGCTATCATCACTCATCTCAACCAAGTTCTCGCATCTTTTTCACATAAGTTGTCTTGAATTCTCTATCTCATTTTTTGGACAGATAAGGTGAAGTCTTCATTCACACACGAACCCGTACATCTGGTGAAACAGTCCCAACAAGAGATGACAGGGAACCATACCTAGCTCCATACAGAGAGCTACCAACCAGGACAGACAGAGTATGGCCGAAGCCATGGTAGGTAGATGGACCAGAGGTCCTTACACAACGGGTAAACCCCAAATACACAGAGAGAAACTCCGTCACACAGGGCATCGTGAGCAGGCGAAGGGCGTCGCCGAAGGCTTCACGGCGGGGTGAACCGCTTCCTCGTACCACAATATCGGAGGAGAGCTCGACGGGGGGTTGAAAGGAGTCACCAACTGAGACATATAGCAGACCGGTGGAGATCAAGGCGAGCCACAGCGACAGCCATCGGATATGCAGGTTGGGTCTTGATGTAGATGACAACTTCATCGGAGTTCGGCGAACACGATCCACTTTAGGAGAACCAGGGGAGGCAAACAAACTAGCACCAAACAAAAGACCTGCCAAGAAGCCACAGCCGGACCTCCAGTCGAACCACCGGGCTGACTGGAACGGATCTTCCGACGAAGGGAGTAGCCCTAAATCGCCGGAAACAAAACCTCCTTCGGCGAAGGAGACAGCAAAATGTGCCACCAGAGGGGAGGCGGAGGGGCACCACATCCGGGGATGGGGGGGCTTACCAGCAGGGGACGGAGACCGAGCCGGAGAAGGGAGAGGGCAAAAGCTTCCACCCATCCGGAAGGAACCGACGACGCTGAGAAAGCTACAGGCGATGGAGCTGGAGAAAACTCGGGGAAGGACTCCACCCGAGCAGGACGGCCGCAGAGAGGAAGCGGAGACGGGGGCGAAGAAACGGGGGAAGAGGAGGGGGGGAGGGAGCAGAGCCGCCCCCTCCCCAAAAGGGGAGGCGAAAGGAAACGGCAAGCCTCAAAAAATCGCAGAGCTTCTCTCTCTAGAGAAGTCTAGAGAGAGAAGCCGTTCATGCTTGTCTGTTATGATTCCGTCTTCTACTCTTCGACACATGAGACATCATCCTATCATTTCCAGTCATAATCTCATAAATGTCCTTGCTTACTGAGATGCACTAATGAATGTTGCCACCTTCGCAAGCCTTTATATTTACAAATGAACTAAAAAAGTTAAAGTTTTTTTTTTTTTCAGCTTCTGTGTTGGGTTTCATGAACGGATGACACTCTCGGTCAAAAAAAAGCAGGGCGAGACAGAAGAGAAGTGTGAGACATGAGCCAGAGCCACCCATGTCACGATCTCCCACGCTTTTGGCACTTGGCACTTGGCAGGCAACATTGAGTTGTCTTTTCAACACTGCACAGCGGCCCACACTTCTCCCGTAACACGCTACCTTCAACCCTCTCAACTCTAATCTGTCTCTACTTTTATTTCTTCATGTTCTCATCATGTCGAAGAATGAGCGGCGAGTCAGGAAGATCCCCACCCTGGCTCTGCGGCGGCTCCCAACTTCTCCAGGCGCGCCTACCTTGTCGCCCTCCTCTTCTCTTCGTCCTGACCGCCTTCGTCGAGTCCCTCTGCTACATCGCCCACCGACTCGCCTCCCTCACCCGGCGGCAGCACGCGGGGATCGTCCATCTCCACCGGCGCGACCCACCCTCGCTTCTCCTGCGAGACCAGCGATTGCGGCGGCTCCGACCGCTTTCAAGGTGAACGCCGCCCTCAGGTCCTCATCCCCGCCCTCATCCCCTTCCACCTCCTCTCGCCCATGATCTCCCCCGCCGCTCCTCCCCCTCACAAAATCGCAATGGTCGTGCTGCTGGGAGGCGACGAGAACCGGCAGAGAATCCGCAGGCTCGCCGTGGAGGATCTGTCCATGTGGGGTGTCCCCCCTGCTGGGAGGCGACGAGGTGCTGCTGAAGTTCCTACGCGCGGGGTACTTCAGCGTCGCGCAGGCGCATGCCATGGAATTCCTATCAAAGGCCCCTTCTACTCTTCTAACCTAGATAATTTTCATATATATTTCTTCTTCTTTTTTAAGAGAACCACACACTGATCGAGTGACCGATCTCAGCTGCGTATGTGTGTGAGATCGGCTCAAACAATGTGTTCTTCCTCACTACGTTCTTTGTCACTAATTTTTTTCCATCATTGTGTTAAAATAAAAAACAAAATAATGTGATAAATCTTCGAACAAATTACCTTACAACCGATATCCGACTGAGTAATATTCTCTGCAACTCTTCCTCGCTCCTCTGTAATTTCCGTTGCGCTCCCTCCAGTCCGCTCCCTCTGCTCAGTAAATTTGTAAAAACTAAAAATTAGTAACATATATTTAACATATGTGTTAAAATAATAAGGTAATAATACAATAACTGAATAGTTTAGAATTGATTACCTTAGCAGTGGGGAAATCCTGTGGTATCGTTAGCTCTGCAAACTGGGGTGAAATCCTGTGGTATTCCCAGCTTTGCAAATTGGTCCTCATCTACGGGTGTTCTGTTTCTTGTGTTATGCAATATGCAATGTAATAGTAGCCGTAGTGGGGAAAATCATTGGGGGGAAACGCATTGCGGGGAACGTAGATTGCAGACGATTAGGATTTAATTCACGTTATTTAATAGTGTAAAGTTTCCTTCGTTTAACACTACAATTCAAAATATACGTTTTCTTTGAAATTTAATGTATTCAAAACCTAGGACGACATATGCGACAACGTTTCGTCGATAGATATGCTTCTCTTATGTTGTTTCGATTTGTATGAATATGTTCTAGCATTTCAAATTGGAACATAAAGAAGGAAGGGAGAAATAAAACGGGCATAAAGAGGTTTTAAGATGAACGGGTCGGAAGGTCTCTCTTCCTACAGAGAAAACGGACATAAAGGGGTTTTAAGATGAACGGGCCGGAAGGTCTCTCTTCATCCAGAGAGGATTAAGGTTACAAAAGGGTTTAAAGATGAACCGGACCAAGCATTGAACCGGCTGAAAGTTGAACCGTACGAAAGTTCAAAGTGTCACTTCTAATATATAGTATATATATGAGAGTATAGAGAGAATGTGAATAGATGAGAAAATATGAAATATATGAGAGCTACAAGTCAAAGTACGTAAAACAACATTAAAACAGGCGATAGTAACAGTTGTACAACACGCATGATTGGTGATGGTAGTCTGATAATTATGAGAATGCATAAATTTAGGTTTTATCACTATAAAAGGATGTTTTGTGGGTTTTCCGAAGAAGAAGCTTGAGTTGGGGGACTTCGGCTATGAAGACGGCAAACCCAGTCGTCACATTTTGAACGAGACAACATGTCCCATCGCGATTCACTTTTGAAATGCACCACTTGTGTACATCACATTTTAAAAGTGACCACCTGACCTGTTGCGTTCTTACTCCCGAGGGTAGTAAGTATGTTTCAGATTTTGCAATCGTTATGTGATGACATGTGTTGAGTTTAAAGATTGTCGTGGTTGCATGTGCTTTGACATGTGTTTAGTTTAAAGATTGTCGCAGTTGCATGGTTTGTGCGTATGTGACAAGTTGGGTAGTACATCGTCTTCTGTGGTCTTATCTCTTGAGTCGGGTATCCCAGATTCATTGTGAGCCAGACATGTTGTGTTTAGAATTTGTCTCGGTACACTGTGTACCGTCGAAATATCTGTCGTCTTCTTAGACACTCTCACTTCTTTCTTTGAATTGTACATCCGACTGAAAAAAAAAAATGACAATGAAACAACGACTCATGTGTTGTAGATGTATTCGATGGCTTGCAACGCGCTCATAATTGAGAACGGACCATATGTTGTCAATCCATCACCACCAACTATGCCTCCTTGCCACCGCCTAGAAAAATCTTATGACTATGCAGCTCTACCTCCAACCCTCTATACCGACAGCTCCGACGATGGTAGTCCCGTCTTCTCCACCAACTTCCTCCTATACCTTCGCCAACTATGCCACCCTCTAGCACATCCCCTCTCGCACCGCCGGCCGCCCACACCTCTTTGTTTGCCACCGTAACCCTCATCTTTCCCCTGCCCTTTCTCTTCTCCTCTCTCTTTCTCTGCAACAAGTCGCTCCATATTTTTTTTTTGTTTTTTAATCAACCCCCTCCGTACCGTCCGCTTTATTAAAACAAACCCTTTTATTCATCTTAATATTTTTTACGATAGTAACAAAACAATTTATAATCAGAATTATACATCTTTATAAATAATATTTTTTATTTACCTTATCGCACGAATGCTCAACTAATATGTTTATATAGTCCTTAGATCTTTCAGTTTAATCTCAACTCTAGATCCGGGGACGAAATCAAATTTTACACAAACTGAGTCTTTCTGTAAGCTTGTCTTCTATTGGGTGGGCTCAAATGCGCCCGATCCATAGAATCCGGTGCGGCCGCCAAGGAAGTCGTCCAAACTAGAAAAAGGGTTCATAAGAGTTCCCATCGCAGAAGCAGAAGCGTGGACGACGAAAAAGGAAGGAGACGACAGCCATGGCCGCCTGCTCGCCCCCAAAGCTCCTCGCTCCCCTCCTCCTCCTCCTCCTCCTCCTCCTGCTCGCTAGCCCCGCCCTCGCTCGCAGCCGCCACGTCGTCGCCTTCCGGGCACCGGGCCTACGCCCGTCCTCCCTCCTCTGGGACTCCGCCGCCCAGCACTTCCTCGTCGGCTCCCGCGGCCGCCCCGCCGTAACCTCCGTCTCCGACGCCGGGGTTGTCGAGGCCGTCGTCTCCGACCCCGACCTCCCCGCGGACGCCTCCCTCCCTTCCCTCGCCCTCGACCCTACCCGCCGCCGCCTCCTCGCCGTCGTGGCCGGGCCCTCCCCCGCCTGCCTCGCCGCCTACGACCTCCGCTCCCCCCGCCCCCACCGCCGCCTCTTCCTCACCCCGCTTCCCGAGCCCGCGGACCCCGCCGCCGTCGCCATCGACCCGGCCATGGGCGCCGCCTTCGTCACCAGCGCCTCCGGGGGCGTCATCTGGAGGGTGGATCTCCAGGGTGAGGCGTCCGTGTTCTCCAGATCGGAGGCCCTCAGCGGAGGCCTCGCGGGGATCGCCCACGTCAGGAAGGGATACCTGCTGGCAGTGCAGACGGCGACGGGGAACGTGATCAAGGTGGACGCCGAGGACGGGAAGGCCAGGGCGGTGCTGATCGGGGGTAAGAACGGGGTGGCCGGTGCGGAGGCCATCGCTATCAGGGGCGACGGCTCAGCCGCGGTGGTGGGGGGCAGCGCGGCGCGGATCGTGACCAGCGACGACGGGTGGGGGGAGGCGGGGGTGTACGACAAGCTCGCCGTCGGCGGCCGCGCCGGCGGTGTTGCGGTGAGAGAGGGGAGAAAGGTGTATGTGTTAATCGAGGAGGAAGTGGAGGGCAGTTCGGGGAAAGAGGAGGGGGGGTGGGGTTACCGGGTGGAGGAGATGGAGTGGGAAAGGGATAGGGAAGGGGAATGGGTGGTGGGCCTGGTGCTGCTGGGCCTCGGCCTGGCCTACTTCCTCTATTGGAGGTTCCAGATGGGCCGCCTGGTGAAAGACATGAACAAGAAGAGGTTGTGAGAGTTCTGTTTCTCTCTCTCTCTTCCAAAAGGGGAGGACAATTTTTGTTTTTTTCTTTAATTTTTTGGTGGGTTTGACTGCAACTTGTAAGATCATAAGAGAGAAGGTATTTGAGAAGGAGCATAACTTGATGTGGGATCCCCACTTAGGATATGGAAACACGGATAGTTTTTTCAGGTTTCTGCTAGGAGAAACATTAATTTAAAATTTTCCACTGTTGCCATGGTATTTTTGTTCTGGCAAATGCTTTACCCAATCGCTATGGATGAATGCTACAGTCGGTTTTTCTGAGCTTTTGCTGTATTACTTATTTATACTACGAATTTAAGAGATGTGGTAAAAAACTTTGGTATTATTATGTTCCTTCTTAACAAGAATTAAACTTTAATTTAAGGTTGTTTTTGTTCCTAGCATTATTACAATTTGTACGCCATCATAGAAATGTGGCCTCTCCATCATCATATCTTAGTGGTGTTCTATATGTCACAAATCGGTAAAAATCCTCTTCTTTTGGATGACTTAATCGTTCACATGAATGACAACTTTTTAAAGTTTATTGCACTTTGAGAAGTACGATTCCGTGTCTAAGTGCGTTTTGGGAAGTCCATTAATCTACCTATCGCAGCTCATTGTGTTGCATTATGTTTTTTTTTTTTTCTTTTGAGTCTAATCTTTTATTTTGAATAAATTTTTAATGCACTTAGTGTAATAAAAATAGGATGGCGATCCATGTGGCATCCAATTAGAGCCACATGAGTTGTCATCTAAGCAAACATGGAGCAACGACAACAGTGGGTGATGGCGACGATCCACAGTGAAATCTAAAATCACTATTTTAAAGTTCAAATTTATATTTTGGAGTCAAGATTTGTATAAAGAGTGACTCAATGTAAGCCTCCACACTTACCTATAAAAAAATATGCTGTCACTCGGATGAGAAATGGTATGTAAGTATACCTAAAAAGATAAATGATAGAAACATAGTTCACTATTATTTTCATGCACTTGTAAAAGAATAGAAAAAGAAAATCTAAGGATTGCAGATACTCTAATGATTGTTCTTATGGCATGAGAAATGGTATGGAAGGACTTGATCTAGGAAAACCGAAAGGATGAAATATCTGCATAGCTCCAATTCCTACAACTTCTTAGAAGATAGCAGACTCAGAAACAAGATGAAGTGAAGCGGAAAAAAAAAATTCAACATTCTACGAGTGCTCTGTCTACTTCAGAAGGTTGCCTCAACTAAAGGCCCCGCCAAGTTGTTCAGTACAGCGGGTGGGATTTCCTTGTCCTGGGCACCTGAATCTGGCTTATTTGGGACTCCTCCCTTCTCCTTCATCTTATCAAGTTTCTCCCTGATCTTACGTCTAGTCCCTGGCTTGATTCTGCCGGCTTCAGCTGGCTCAGTCAGCAAGAAGCTGGCAACAAGAGAAGCTGCCATACATGCCATGGCGTCCCTTCGCGGAAAGGTGATTTCGATACAGGGATGGTGATTCTTGCTCCTTTCCTGCCAAAGGTAAGGGAGTTTCACTAGCTCAGTGACACACTGGAATTACATATCATGAAGCATTCTGTCAGATAAAGAATTATCACATTCATCTAGGATTCTAGACGTTGCAGGAAGATGAAAGTTTCATATAATGAGCTAGAGCATCAGTTGGAATGCCAAAATAGAGAAGAACAGAAAGATGGCTTTAGTTTTTCATTTTGATATTATTTAGTTGTAGTTGATTCTGCTCAAACTTTGAACCACAATGTGCATGAACATCAGCCCTACAAGTAGACTGCCTAACAATGCTTGTGGGCCAATGGAATAATGTTCTCAGACTAACTTCTCCTACAAGCACAACCACTACTACTATTATTTATGTTGAACAAGTCAGTCTACAGCGAGTGACTTTCAACTAAAACTTTCGCTTATGTTCTAAACATGCTTTGGATGTAAAATCACTGGTTATGTTCTTTCAAAAGTTTGGATGATGCCTCGCTAGATATGAATCTAGTTTGGTGTCTGCTAGGGAACGTTAGCATCGAACTAGTGACTTGCATGGCTTCAAGTAATTTTTTCCACGAAGAAAAAGGGAAGAAGAAAGAAAACAAGTCATCTAACTAATGCACATGATTTTCCAACGAATAGGCTGAAAATGTGCAATCGGTTGATCTTTTGTGAACACATAACAATGGTGCTTCATTTGTCAGCTTATTTGTTATTTGAGGTTGCACATATGTATCCTCCTCCACATGTATCCTATCATTATTTCCCCCAGCGAACCAAATCCAAGACTCAAGTCAGGACCATGGAAAGTGACATGAAGCAAGAATATAAGTTTATTAAGAAAGCATTTTCTGGAACTATTATGAAACCCCTTTTACAGGAAAGGCTTTTTAATAACCACTTTCATGATGCATTTTAATTGGCAAATGAAATCACTTTTTTTCGATATAAAATCACTTAAACTTCCCTTCTTTAGATGACTAAAGAAAAAACAAATACGACGTGGTATACTCATCATGATCAACTCCAAGCACTAGTTAACAGAGTTTTAATGAATGGGACAAGGCAGGACCATGTTTTTTTTAACAAGACAGTGAAGAAAATCTACATCCATAATAATGCTCCGAGGCAGAATGAGTTTTTTTTCCCCTTCCTCTGTCTTCAAGATGACAGAAATATGCAACAGTGACCAGAAAAGAGACGAACCAAAGGTTTAGTGGGTTATCCCACTTTCTCCATCTCTCTTCCTCTCCCTCTCCCTGTTGCTCTTATCTTACATTTGCATCATTTCCGTTTTTTTTCAAACCATCCAGCATACAGGCAGATCATGCAATACCAAAGAGATACACAACGAGAGGCACAACTTTTCGGAGTTGTAAATAAGTACTCCATTGAGATTGGAATCTTTTCAGTAGTGATACTTCTCCAGAATGAACAATGTAATTGTCATGCAATGATGCTTTTTTCTTGGAAAGAAAAAGCAAAGCGTCAACACAACATAAACAAAGGATCCTCTCCGTGTCCATCACACATACCCCACTATACTTCACCTTATTTTCTAAATTTATTTTCTTTCTGTTAACCGTGGTCAATGGTCATCTAGCTAGTTCATGACCTGACTAGTTTCTCAAGTAGAAGATTCGTCTTCTCCAAGTGTTGTCCCTCATCACATTTTATCTACATGTGACATGTCCAACCAAGTGACAGAAATAAATACCCAAATAATGCTTAGTGAGCATTAAATTTCCAAAATGCACATGGAGAATGTAAAAAACTTTTAGGCTTGAAAGAGCTGGCAAAAGGAAAAGCTCATGTAGACTTGTTTAAATTGACATGAAGAGATACATCACTAGTCACTAGCAAGGTTCAAGAACCCGGGGATCGGGATCAGATCGGCCGGCCCCAAACCGGTCCGACCGGCCGATCCCGACCCCGGCTCGGCCGAGCCGGGCCGAGCCCGGCCGAGGTAAAGGGGGCTGGATCGCCCCCCTTAAAAAAATTGAAAACAAATTAGAAAAAATATGAAAAAATAGGAAATATATGAACATTGTATTTATGAACTGAAATACATGAAAAAATAGGACATAATACATCATTGGTACTGAGGAAAAGTAATATAATTATATTTATTGGAATCGCACATTATATTGTGTGGACATAAGGTTTACATATTCTGTCCAAGACATATAATGTTGGTAATATGCCTCATATTGAATCAAATATTGACTATAGGCATCCGTGTTCGCATATATGATAGTAATTGGTGTGTAGCCAGGTATTTCAGGCACTTGATATGAGCCATATGACTCATATGAGACATGTGAATGCGAATCGGACTCAGTGGATTGTGCATATGCTCCGCCTCTGGTGTAATACGATGCATCCGGGTATTGAGGATATCCCAAGTAGCGTCCCTGCCCTTGGTAATATCCTTCAAGTGGAAGCATAAGATGATGTATCTGACGCTTGCTCCATGGTCTCAAACTCCATCCGTAGCTTTTCTTAACGATCCTCTTGCATCTTCTTCTTCTTCATTAACAAATTCCGTCTATGCGGAATGAAGTTGGGATTGTATCCCGAATCTTCGGATGCTCCTTGGCCTTGGCCTTGCCCTTGCAATTGAGATGCCACTTTCTTCCCCTTTCGTCCATATTGTTGACTTGAGGTTTGTGCTTCCCTCACTTGCCTACTCCCATGATGTTGATCTTGAGTAGCATGGGTGAAGTCTTCCTCTCCGGTGAATACAATAGTCGGGTGGCGGTGCCGGTGGCGGTACACTGCTAACAACTAGGACATCTCCTCCATGATCGGATCCCTCACTAGCATGCATTTGATTACATTTTTTGCCCCAATCAACACTTCGGAGGCATTGTCATAGTTCTCATTCCTCCCATCAGTCCTATACATGTATTGGGGGTTGAAGAAATGTCCTACATATAGAAGAAAAATGTTAAAACATGAGTTATAAATAATATGTAATCACAATTCACAAGAGTTGAAGTGTTATGTTTACCTGCAGCATGAAGATCATGATGCAATGTGTGCTCCCATCGTCGATCTATGATTTCCCACCACTTGGCATACGTTGTTTTGTTGTTCATTTGGATAAGCTCATTTGCTCGATCCATAGCCTCGTACAAGTAACCCATCTCGGATCTCCTCTCCCCATCTACCGCCCTTAAGATTCGAACAAGCGGTTCTACTACATTCAAAATATTTTGGACCCCCTTCCAAAATGGCTTTGATTGGATAATGTCGGTCACCTTCTTACTCTTCTCCCTCACCTGTGTAGGAGCATGTCAGGACATATAGTTCTCACACTCTTCAGATGCTACCATCCTAATAAGGTTGCTACGTTGCCCATTTATGCTATCCAATGCAATATATTGGGATGCAAACCTTGTAGGTGCTGGCCGAAGCAACTCCTGTCCATGTGTATGCGTCCTCATGATGTCCAATATATTGTTGTGATTGTAGATAAATGTGGTTACGAATCTTGCACTGTTGACCACATTTTCCACCATTGGATCTTCACAAGTGTCTTCTAGCATTAGGTCAATGCAGTGCGCGGAGCAAGGAACCCAATACAAGTGTTCCCTTTTCTCCATTAGTTTTTGGCCCGCCAACTTGAAAGCCACTGCATTGTCAGTTACCACTTGGACTATTCTTTTCTCTCCAATCTCCTTCACCATCCCATCCATCAACTGAAATAGGTAGTCCGCATTCTTCACCTTGCCAGAAGCGTCTACCGACTTCCAAAAAACAGTCCCTGCTTTGCACTAGATTAAGAAGTTTATCATACTTCTTCGTGTAATGCCTGCACAATTCCATAAGAAAAATTAAAACCTATGTGTTATTAATGAATAACAATTAACTGACCAAACACTTGTACATACATGTCCATCCATCACACATTAACGTGCAACCATATTCATCCCATATGCGTTCAAAAGTGGAAACATATGCATTCATATCTTCAACCTCCATGTCCAAGTACTTGTTGTAGATTTCATAAGAAGTAGGGCCTTCTACCCCTTTGCCCACTTCACCAATAGTCTCGATCATTGACTCATAATATGGTCCTTTTGCTGCATTAGCCAGTATGCTGTTGAAGAAGAACCATCTTGACGTCGCTCTCCCTATCTTCTCCTTGCATATTTTCAAATTCTTGAAGGCTGCAGAAATGGATGGTTGCTTCTCCCTCTGCCTGGTGAGAAATGGGTCCAATGGTCCCACTCTAGGATCTCCGTCTCTAGAGATATCTACTGGAACCTCAAGTATATTTGTACTCTTTCCAGCACTTGAACTCCCTTGTCCTCTACCCCCATGGCCACTACCTTCACCTAGGTCATGACCAGTACGTCGGAGATAGTCCTCTTCCGCAAAAGACCTTCGACTTGCTTGCGATGCCCGACGAAATTGTTCTATAGTATGAGATAGAAATAGAATGATATAATTTTAAAAAACTTGTTGATGATGTTATACATTGAAATGTATAAATTATAATGAGGGTGCTTGAACTAAAATAAATGTTCCAAAACTCAGTTAACTAATTACTAACTTTCTTCATCATCATCAAGATCAATTGTTTGTCTCCTTCTTGGTAAGTCCACGGACCTTCGAGGAGGGGCAGACAATTCTTCCCGGATTTCTTGCCGTCTTCTACTAATATTTGCTTTGGATGTCTCTTTCTCCTTCATATATTGGCAAAATTGTATTCGAACTTCAGCAGAAACTCTCGAACATGGTACCACCTCACCTTTAATTCCCGCTAGATGTTGTTTCAAACGAAATATACCGCCCGATAAGACCCGGTTACAATACTTGCATTGGACCTTCCTTCGAGCCATGTCCACAACGATACCATGAGCCCAAGCGGGATAGGCGCTGGGAGGGTTACTTGAAGAATGGGGAGCCGGAGCAGCACCACCTTCGGCGGCCATCACTTAGAACACAAAAAAAGAAGTTAAATAATAAAAAATAGAAAATAAATAATTTTTTTTGCGGCTGAGAGAGAGGGAGATGAATCGCAGCCAAGAGTTCGGGCCGAGAGTGTGTGTGAGAGAGCCCGAAGAGTCGAAGACGAAGCGCAAGAGCGTGAAAGATGAGATCGCCTCCCAAATGGTGCAAAATAGCGCCCGAGAGAGAGAGAGAATGCCCAAAATTATTGAGAGGAGGGGAGGAGAACTCAACACTTGAGTTTAGAGCATATTGGGGGCCTTTGGGGGGTTTAAATAGACCCCCAAGGCCTCCAAAGGCTCCAAAGAGCCGTTTCTGGCCGTTGGGGAGCGCCCCCCAACGGCTAGTTCAAAACTAGCCGTTGACAGGCGGATCGCCTTGGTCCGGCCCGGTCCGCGGCGGATCGGGCCAGGCTCGGCGATCCCGCCGAGCCCAGTCGAGCCCGGACGATCCGCGCGCACGGGACCGGCTCGGTTACCCCGGCTCGGATCGGCAGGGCCAAAACCGAGCCGACTCGGGCGATCCGATCCCGAGCCGGCCGAGTTTTGATTCCTTGGTCACTAGGACCTTCAGGATCTCTGCTTCCTCTCTCTCTTTCCCTCTCTATCTATCTATCTATGTATACACACAGACACACATATACGAGTTCAAATAATAATTACATAAACATACACCCATGTTCTGTTTGATGATGTTTATGCATTTCTTTTTTAAGTTTTTTACATATTAGTCCTTACAAACTTAGTTAATTGCAGATTAGTCTCTCAAATCTAATTATTATCATATTAGTCCCTTAAAACTTCTAAAACCTTGTAGAAAAGTCCCTTTGGTAGGGATTAATATGCAAATTCAGAAGTTTTGACGGACTAATATGATAATAATTAGATTTGAGAGACTAATCTGCAATTAACTATTTTTGTAGGGACAAATATACAAAAAAAAACCTTCTTTTTTTCACCCAGAAAACAGTTTACTACATGCACATCCATGGCTAATTCTTAGAGAAGCATACTAGGCCTTTTCTTCGCACAAAGTAGTAGTGCGCCATCAAGTGGGCAATTTGGACGGGAAGAGAAGAGAACTAGTTAGACCTCTTCCACATTGTTCTGCTTATTGCTATTTTTCTGAGGGAATCAGCACAAACCTCAAGGACAAATGATCCTACATACCTAGAAAGAATGTCTGTTTGGTTTCTATTTGGAAGGGGAAATTTTCCCAGAAAGAATGTCTGCTTAGTACCTATTGGAATGGGAAATTTATTAACAGATTCTAGTGCTATCAATTATTAGCGACTATAAATCTCTTGGTCTAGTTATACTGACCTGATCTGGCATATGAGAAATGTTAGATGCACGTATGGACGGGTGGAAAAAATACTCGTCCAACATATTATTGGTCTATGTATTGATGTGTGGGTCCTACCCAACATGAGCATCAAATGTTTCTTAAATGTTCATGCATCACTGTTACCCTTAGCACTAAGAGTGACATACAATTAGTTAAGGGTGACAAATAACTAGGAAAGAGAGACAAATAACTCACCTAATAGGAGTATTAAATGCTTCACAAATGTTCGTCATCATTGTTATCCTTAACACTAATAGTGACATATAACAAGTTAAGGGTGATAAATAACTAGTTAAAGGTGACAAATAATTAGGTAGAGAGATAAATAGCTTGTTAGAAAGTAGCTACCCGTACAGACCCCATCAGCAGGAGCATTTAACGCTTCTTGAATGCTCTAACATAATACATCATTCTCCATAAAATTATTTATCACCTTTAACTCACTTTTATCACCCCTTAAGGTTAATTGTAACAAATAACACATCAAAGGTCACAAATAATTTCAACATGTAAAAAGTTATTTTTTCTCCCCCCTAGTTAGCAATTTATCACCCTTAATATTAAGAGTGACAAATAGCCAACTAAAAGAGACAAATAACTTTTTACGATGGAAAAGTGGATTTGTATAAAAAAGAGAGAAAAAAGCTAGTGGGGCCCACACATGACCTAATAGTATTTTGCATGACTGTTCCGACAAGACATTTCTACCTAGTTGTCTGGGTAATAAGCAATTCTCCTCACATATAGTCAGATCGTGATTCGTGATGTTCTCCTAAACTTCACTTCCTTTTTCAAAATGTGTTAATTGAATTGTATTCAGTTTCTAGCAAGTAGGAATCGCTTGGTCCTATTCTGCTGATCTACCGAGCAGCCAAATATGATAATAAGCTTGCAAATTCTTCAATTTCCTTTTTCGGCTATTTTTAGTGGAATTATGCCAGTATCCAGACAAACAGAAGACATGATTGTCTTCGTCCAAGTCAACAACTCACACGTCCTCACAGGCGAACAATGTTATACAAAATCTTTTGCATACAGTCTAATGCAACGGTAGTACCACACTCATTTTTCAAACAAAAAAGCGGGAATCTTTTACCTATAGCCAAAAGGACCTATGCTACTCTAAATTCATCCGAACTGCACGATTATGCCCCAAATCGCAGCATTGTTCCCAAGGTATAAATAGGACCGTTTGGAATTGTCCTTTCAGTATGTTACAGGATAAAGGAAAAACATGAATTATCATAGTCCATAAACAGATGTATGAAAATAAGCATGTCATGCAAAGGAAAAGATACCCATGCCATGATTCAGCGTTGCACCCACTCTTTGGGCACTAAATCAGCAGTAAAATCACCTGAGACGGGCAATAAGTGTGAAGAATCCAGCTACTAAGGCATCGTTTGTTACCGATTTTTAAAAAGTGAAAATCGGAAAAATCGGTAATCGGTGTACCCCGCCGCCAGTGCAAAGCTTTTGGCCTCGTCGCCCGCGCCTCATGGCGTGGGCGACGAGGTGTGCAAAAGTAAAAAAAAATGAAAAAAATTCAGAAAGCGCGACCCTTCTCTCTGCCTCTCTCCTATTTTCCGAAAATTTTTCGGAAGCGGGGGTGAACCCGCTTCCCTGAGCCAAGGAGGTTCCCTCTATCTCTCTCTTAACTGGGAAAAGCGCTGCACACGCAAACCGAAGCCGAAAGATGTATATTTGGAAACGCCACACATCTTGTCAAAGATTTGAAGTTCCAAATTTTTTTCTACCTCCGTTCCAAACGTTGCCTTAAGATAGTAACTGCAACTAAACCAGGGTCTCGCATTAGGCGCACTGGGTGGCTTCCCTGTGAGGTTTCGAACACCAATTTAATTGTTTGGTAACATTTTGAAGTGTAGATTTCAATCATTTAATGATTAAAAATCTACTTTTTCTCCCTCTAGTTATCAAACATGTAAAATGGTTTTGGATTGTATAAAAGTAGATTTTAAGAGAGAGGAGAGTGATAGAGATTAAAAAATGTAATGATGATGTCTGAGATTTTGGGATAAAGCTGGTGTAAGGGAGCTTTTTAAGAGATTTGAGATTTCAAAAATGTGAAATCCCTAGAAGTGTCTCCCCTCCCCGTTTCCACCAGGCTAAAGATAAAAAATAAAAAAAGACAAAACTGAAACGGTGAAACTTGGCAACGTTTGGGAATGGGGTTGAAAAAAGTGATTTTGAATTCCAATAATTAGAATCCCACTTCTCCTCATTCTTCCAAATGAGGCATGGAAGTCCCATCAGGCTCGGATCATCCACTGGACTACACCAGCGACTGGCTCGCCATCCTGTAGTGATGAACTATCAAATAGAAGAACAAGGGAACAAGCCCTCCTAGACCACATCTTTAGCCATAATTCATTGGCCAGAAGGTCACTGAGCTCGACATATGACCCTTTCAATTTACCAGAAGAACAAGACCAGTATCACCACAGGTTTCCAACCACTTCCACCCGATTCCACCGCCCCCTTCGCCAAACCCATATGTGAAGATCGATAAAAATTACTCCCCCACGGCCACGACACCACAATCGCAGGAAAAAACGGCATTTCCGAAGGATTTCAGCACAGGAAGATAGAAAAGGAAATGAGCGCGGATTTTCCTACCAGCGAAGGTTTCTCCGCGATGACCACGTCCCTCCGCCGAGGAAGGGACGGCAGCTTCCTCGGCTCCGACCGCAGTGACGGGACGGACAAGGCACGTGGGCAGGGCAACGCCATAGCAGCCTCCGACGATTCTGAGCAGTCGGCCGCAGAGAAGATTGTATCTGAGAGAGAGAGAGGGGGGACACTATAATAGAGATGAAGGGACGGTAACTTGCTTCGCGAAGGACGTGATCTCGAGCGCAGTTGTCGGGCCCAATTCGGGTACTCCGGAGAGTGCTGTGGTGGTGGATCGTCGTCCGGATTTTATCTCTTCTCATAGGAAAAATTAATTAAAAGTTTTTAACTGTAATAATGAGGTCTTGTAATATGATTTAATTTATATTATAATTAGAGATAATATTTATTATAATGAGTTACAATTCTATTAGGGACTAAAAAATAAATTAAATATCTATTAGGAACTCCTAATTAATTTATCCATTTTCATAATATATATATATATATAACGTGTGTGTATGAATCTGCATATATGAGAATAAATTTGAAATTTCATTCTAATAATAAGGTTATGAGCAAAAATCAAGTCTTATATTAAAAATTAGAAATTTCTCATCACTTGGGAAAACCTTGTTTAGACACTTTTCGAAATATTCAGTAGTTTTGAACTTTTATATTTATCAAATAATCGGGTTTGAGAGACTATCAAGTATCCTAGTTCATTTAGGAGACAATTCATATGATAGAATTATTTATAAGACCTAAACCCTTTAAAAAAGTTATGAGCACGGCTGAGAGCTACTGACAGAAATCAAACAGCATTTTCCCATTAGAGAAATATTTATTGGTAGATTGCAACAAAATAACTTCATTAGTTAGAAAAGAGAGAACACCAACTTTAAACTAATAAAATTATTTCTTTATATAATTCATGTCATCATTATTACAAAATTAATTTTAGTAGAGTCACTTTCAAGTCTCAAACCCCCTCCCTCCCAAAAGCTCTCTGACACCAATCTAACCAAAGTTATAAGTAATTAACTGCAGTACTAATATTTCTTTAGTGAAGAAACAAAGCCCGTTGTGAACCTTCTAATTAAGGATTAACACTGGTCAGTGGATCAACATAACATAGGTCGAGTTGGCTCAATTATCAAATAATTTTGATCCAAGAATACAAATGGACACCAGAATAGCTCTTTCCTATTAATTATATATGCCGCCATTGAAAGGAAACACGCTATTGCCAATCTTCATATTATACTCTATCACTCTAAATTTGAAAAAAAAAAATCATATACATATATATATATAGACGTGAACTCTATTAAATATATATATATATTCTCTCTCTTCCCTTAAAGAAGAATATTTTAATATTTTCATCTCTTCTTTAAGTGTTCTGCTTACATGATAACAAATTATTATTTTAAAAAAATATTTTAATATATCCATCCTTTCTTTAAGAATTTTGTTTACATGATAATAAAATATTCGTTTCATCTTGAAAAAATTACTAACCGATGATCTTTTCGATTTCAGAATATATAATATAAAAAAATCGACGCCAACTTAAATACGAATAAATTTCACACGCACGCACGCACGTAGAGGTTGGCTTATTTCAGCAATTTGGGTGCCTTTCCAGCTTGCTAGCAAGGAGAGAGGCCCACAAATCTACCAAGAGGAGAAGCCGTGTCCCGTTTGGATGGCCAAACGAATCCAAAAAGGAGGGTGCACCCAGTTCCCAGTACTAGTACGCTACTTTCATAACACGACGACTTTATATATATATATAAGAACAACTAACCTTGTCGGTTCTAACTTATCCCAATTGGGAACCATTTAGACCATGAACGTACACACCTTTCATCAACTGATCAGCTACTTTGAAAAAGCAACCCTTTCTAGTGTAAAAAAAACGATAAGGAGAGGTCTAATTACAAATGCAGAGAAGTCATGTCCCAACCAGAATATGCAGAGAGGCCCTTCATGCAGAACACGTACATGTCCCACGGATGATCCCCTCAAATCAACCAAGGTTACAATACAGAATTTAAAGATCAAAGCATCTAGAACTTTAAGAAAATGATCAAACACAAAATCACAAGTCGTATCAGCAACACCACACAAATACAAGATCTGAGGAGCACAAGAGAAAATTGGCAGCTGTAGAGTAGAGAGAAAGGAAAAATTAAGAAAGAGTCGTTCCAGGAATCCATCAAAGAACAACGTAACCGATGGAAAACACATATCACCAACAACATCCAGATCTCCATATATAGTTGTTAATTAAAATGGCAGCCCCCCAACCAAGTTCCGAGTTCCTTCTTTTCTTGTTCATGCACTAATTAACACAAGCACATATCTATGTATGTTTCCGCATGCGGCGGCTGCCGGGGAAGCTCAGGCCCCGGGGGCGGCGTCCTTGACGCGGCCGCGCAGGTACCCGCCGTACTCCCGGGCGTAGTCCTTGACGTGGCCCGCCGTGTCGACAATCCGGCTGCGGGCGTAGTCCAGACGGCCCGATCCCGGTGGGTGGCGGCCCCTCACGTACCTGTACGCCCACGACGTCATCGCCAGAGCCGCCACCCCGAACCCGCATGCCGTTAGAAACCCCGCGGCGGCGACGAAGAGCACCACCCCCGCCGGCACCCATATCGGGCTGGAAAGAACCACCAGCGGCGTGAAGAAGATGAGGCCCACTACGGTCGCCGTCAGCGTCAGCCCCGTGAGCAGCAGCAGGATCCCCCCGGAGACGACGAGGGTGAGGAACCCCAGCACCTGGGTCGAGTTGGGCACGCGCTCATGAATCTTCCGCATGAGGGTGGCGCCCGCATGAGGTGGTAAAGGGGCAGGGGCAGGAGCGGGAGCAGGAGCCCCCGGCCGCTGGGGGCGGAGGGCGGGGCCGGGTTGGCGGTCCGCCATGTCCGGGTTTTCCGCCTGTGCAGGTGTTCGACGAAAGGTGGCTCTGGTTACGGCCGTAAAGCAGCACCGCAACAGAGAAGAGAAGGGGGTGCAAAAAAAAAGCCTCCTTAGGTTCGGCGGAGCCGCAGCTCTTATGGAGGAGAAGGTGGCGACAAGAGAAGGTGGGGGCCTACACGTGTGAGGACGGCTTCCATGCAAGATGACACGCGTAGAAGAAATTGCCGTTAAACACGTTTCGCGGCAGCGGTGGGCCCCCGACCTCAACCCTAAAGAAGACGGAGTAGTCCGAGTCTCCTGCGTAGGAGATTGGAAACCAACGCCACTTTGGTAATTTAACTCAAAACCACGTTTACCCCTCCGGTGCCGTCAAAAAATACTGCACCTCCCGTAAAAATATCCGTCATCACTGGCATGCGAAGTTTTCTGCCATCGCATGACTTTCTCCATGTTCTTTCGCCCGTGACAATCATTCCACTTGTGAAGTTTTCTACCATGGTCGTAGTAAGTTTTCTTTTTTCCAACTCCCATTCTTTCCATCTGCTCCTACGACCGTGCTCTATCTATTTAGCTACAGATTCATCTGTGGGACAATATAACTACTTCATGTGCTTCTGATTTTCTGCAGGAGGTCCAATATAGCATGAGTTGTTGGACTCCCTCATCATCGTTTGTAATACTTGCTTGATACAGGAGTCACCTCCTCTGATCCATCAATCTATCTCCACCAACCGTGATTGTACCCTTCATTGCCCATTTCTTCACCCTAGTAAGTATGACCTGATTCCCTGTGACGATTGAAGGGCCCTACTTGTGACTGTACCCTTCTTTGCCCCTTTCTTGAACCTAGTTTTGACGGATTGTCTATACATCCCTACCGCTGTCTACTTCTCACGCTCTTGGTGTTCTTGTTCAGTTGAGGCTGTTGTAGGGGTGAGTTCTTGTCCATTTTCATTTTTTTATACTCTGTTAAATTTTGGCTAATTACGGGGGGGGGGGGGTTTGATGTGTTATTGATCATGGGAGGATTCTTCAAATTGTTCCTGCCTTCAGAAAAAATGTTAGATTTCTTATATTCCCTATGTTTGTTAAACTATTTTCTACACATACCAGACATCCGTTCTGTGAAAGAACCTATCTGCAAAGTGAAAAAAAAACGAAATAATCATATATGACTTGTTTTAATTATATGGTTGGCTATCTCCATGTACACCAAGGATGGATGTATGGTTTTTTGGTTGTGTTGGCTATCTCTGTTACAGTCTGGCTAATATTTCTTTTTTAAACTCATTTTGGTTTTGGCTGTCCTCAAGGGGACTATGGATGTAGGTGGCTTTCATGTGTTGGAAGGTATGATTATCTTGTTATGACTACCCACGCATACTTAGTTTAACGTAAAATGTGATAATATAATGTGTTAATATCTTATAGGAAAATACTACTTAGTGGACTCAAGATATGGAAACACTGCTCATTTTGGGGATCCATATTGTGAGGAAAGATACTATATCCAAGAATTTCATGGACGTGGCAATGCACGCTATAAGAACATGAGAGATAAGTTCAACCATCGCCACACCCAACTTCGCAATTGTGTGGAACGTGCATTTGGGGTGTTGAAGAATAGATTTCAAACACTGAGAGAGGGGAACTATTATCCATTTCGTACACAATTGTTTATTGTTATTGCATGTTGTGTTGTGCACAATTTTGTCCGACGTTAACAAGGCGAGGACTTTTATTTTAACTTAAGTCGTGAAGGAGGGAGGGAGGACAAAGATGATGAACCTGAGGAAGACCCAAATCTTTCTGTTAGTGCATCTGACATGACGGCAGGAGGAGCTGTGACGGATCGCCTCAGTCAAGCCCGTTAAACCGATAACGTACTTGATCCGAGTCCGCCTCCCGCGAACGGGCCGAAGCCTCGCAAGGGATACCAAACCACAGTCCGTGTAAACATAAGGGAACACACCACACTTTTATATATATATTTCACAAGTTTACATAGCCAAATTTTCACAAATAACTAAAAAGAAGTACAAGAGCCTGGGGCATACCCCGAGGTACAACTGAAGGAAGTAAACAACTACAAAACTACACTGCTGAAGCTACTCTGCTGGAGGTGCTGACCCTGCACCGCTACGACGCGGCCCGGAACTGGACGTCGGACGAGAGACGTCCTCCTCGCCCTCACATGTGGGGGTAGGGGTGAGCCTCTCTAGTCACTGGCTCAGTAGGGAACTCCCCCAAAACCGAGCGAAACAAACACCACGAGTACGAATAGTAAACAGCACCAACAATTTATATAACAGCTAAGCAGGTAAGTAAAGCTGTAAAAGTACTCACTGTCTGCCGACTACAAGAAACAACAGTAATAATTAAACGGCAAACCAGTACAGGTGTACAAGCTAAAGTAGAGTCAGCCAACACGAGCCATGTAAACTGGTTCGCGACACCAGAAACTGACTCGGACAACTAACACAGGTCTACCTCTCAGTCTCGCAGCCACGGACGAAAGGTTCAGCTGCCACTCCACGTAAAAAGGTCAAGCAACTGTGGAGACCAACTAAACACCACAACCTGCAGACCACACGGTCACAGGCCCATGCCTAGCACCTCCAGAGACCCTGGCCTGGGCTCGCTAGAGTGAGGCACTGGAAAGGACTAGCTGGGGACCAGTGTCGACTACTGGTGTCCGTACCCCCAACTACGAGCGCGCTACAAGTGACTAAAAATAAACACAAGTGTCACTGTCCCACTGTCGTCTTTCCCTCAGCCGGACGTACAACTCTAACACAAGAGTGAGGGTGTCCAGGTCAGACGACACAGACCTCGACGGTACAGCACAAGTACCGGGACAAAGCCCCGGGCTAACAGCCTGGCTCACAAAGAACCTGGGGCACCCAACTGGAGAGGTAACCACGGTAGGCGTCGTACTACACGCCACGTACACAGAATCACGTGCACGTCACACACAAACCACGTGAAACCTCACGTAAACCACAAGTAACCACTGGTCCACTACACGTGAACCCAACTGACTCGCGTACACAACGCGCAGTCACCGAAGTAAACAACTAACAGCATACCTCGTATGCTAAACACGTAAACCAAGTGCACTCAGTGCACCTCATGCGTCAACACACATGCATTATCGATAATTATTGTACTTAGTCATTTCTGCTCAAATAGAAGTAGGCGGCCACATCGATTGCCGCTTACTGGGAGTCAACGGCAAGGGTCCTGGCCGTTAACCTCCTGGCTGAGGACCTTGGCGGCAAGCGATGTTGACGCCAAGTTCTCCGGCCATAAACCCTGCAGAAACCCTAATCCGGTCCTGCGGGTTTTCTAACTGTTCTAACTACTGAAAAACATGCAAATGCAATTCCTTTAGCATGCTAGAACCCAATACAACCCGTTATAACATGATTCGTACAGTAAACTACTCAAACCACCCATTATCCCGCTTGGTGCAACTCTATCCAAACATGGATTATCATGCTGGTTCAAGTGATTATGATGTGTTTTAATGTTCCTACGGAGCTAAACGGGTTCGTCCCCTACCTCAGAACGCGTTAGAATCTCCCACGATCTCCTGATTCACGTCGAGCCCTCCGCGAGCTCCGACGCGAATTGCACCACTCCGCGACGTTTTCCCGCGTAATTTGGCGACGCCGCGCGTTCCACGATCATCCAACTACTCCTCGGCACCTGTTGGAAGCTTCAGAAACACCAGGGCGCGAGGCTGGGGCAAGAGGGAGAGAGAGTGAGCTGGGAAAGCTACCCTCGGGTGAGCCTTTAACCTGCAGAACTGTCAGGTTGGCGTCAACCCCCATGCCGCTAACAAGCACCGCCAGTCTAAACGTCCACCACTACTGCCGCCAAGTTCAAGAAGTCAACGTCCATGAACCTGGACGCCAATAGTCAACGGCCACACCCTGGCCGCCAACTCAGACAGAACAGCAGCAGGTCCTATTCTATTTCCGGACCAACCCTGCGCTACACCTGCTCAAGCCACGCATGCACATTACACATACCACACAACTGACTCACACTGGCCTCACAACGGCCGCCACAACCACAACACACACGATCCGCATGGATCCGAAAAGCACGCGACGTTACAGGAGCTCTCCGAGATGCGATTGCCACACAACTGCGGATGGCTAATTGAGTTGTAATGTGACATATTATCTTGATATTTTGTTTCTATTAGCATGGTTACAACTATATTATCCAACTAGTGAGCTGTTTCGTGTCTCATTGTTTTTATTGTAATCAAATTTCATTGTGCACTTAATGAGTATTTCAACTATATGTAGGTGCAATTTGGGACGTGGAAAATGACTTTGTCCTGATATATTTAATTGGACAACAAATAGAATGTAAAAACATCATAGGTGACTCTTTGAATGAGGAAGGATGGAAGAACGTCCAAAACTTTTTTAACAAGAACTTTTACTTGGCTTGGCCCGTATCACATTTTCTACATTGTTTTACATTCTATATGTCATTTTATTTGATCGCTCATGATCTCATCAATGTAGTCAATTTTCAATGGGATGACGAGATTAAACAAATACGAGGTTCAAAATTAGCTTGGCAGCAATATCTTGAGGTTTTTATAAAATTTTACCCATGACGATTATCTATACATATTATTGACCAAGAATAAAGAAGTACAAATTAATTACCATTTTTTTCTTCCATTGCAGTTCAACCCATTGGCTACAGGGTTCAAAGAAAGGACATTGACATTACACAATGACCTCGTCAAGTTGTTCAATGGTTGGGGATCATAAAGACCCTGTCAATTCAATGGTGTTGGGAAATGATGAGTGGACATCCTTATCCAATTCAATGGTCGGATGGTCAAATTGGCAACCCCATTGAAAATGCGGATATATTTTGTGTAGCCGATGTGAGCCAAAAAAATTCACATTATAAATTATTGAACATGTGATATCACATATATACTTACATTCAATGGTCGGATGGTCAAATTGGCAATGCCATTGAAAATGCGGATATATTTTGTTTAGCCGATCTGAGCAAAAAAAAATTGTATTATAAATTATTGAACATGTGATATCACATATATAGTTACATGGGCAATGATGAGTGGGCATCCTTATTATTCAATGGTTGGATGGTCAAATTGACAACCCCATTGAGAATGCAGATATATTTTGTGTAGCCGATCTGAGTCAAAAAAATTCACATTATAAATTATTGAACATGTGATATCACATATATACTTATATGGGCAATGATGAGTGGGCATCTTTATCCAATTCAATGGTCGGATGGTCAAATTGACAACCCCATTGAAAATACGGATATATTTTATTTAGCCGATCTGAGTAAAAAAGAAATTGTATTATAAATTATTGAACATGTGATATATATATATATATATATATTATATTTACATAGGCAATGATGAGTGGACATCCTTATCCAATTCAATGGTCAGATGGTCAAATTGGTAACCCTATTGAAAATGCGGATATATTTTGTTTGATGAGTGGACATCCTTATCCAATTCAATGGTCAGATGGTCAAATTGGTAACCCTATTGAAAATGCGGATATATTTTGTTTAGCTGATTTGAGAATATATATATATATATATATTATTAAACATGTGATATCACATATATACTTACATGGGTAATGATGAGTGGGCATCCTTATCTAATTCAATAGTCGAATGGTCAAATTGACAATCCCATTGAAAATGTGAATATATTTTGTGTAGTCGATCTGAGTCAACAAATTTTGTATTATAAATTATTGAATATGTGATATCACATATATACTTACATGGGCAATGATGAATGGACATCCTTATCCAATTCAATGGTTGGATGGTCAAATTGGCAACCCCATTGAAAATATAAATATATTTTGTGTAGCCGATCTGAGTAAAAAATATATATATTATAAATTATTGAACATGTGATATCACATATATACTTACGTGGGCAATGATGAGTGGACATCCTTATCCAATTTAATAATCGGATGGTCAAATTGACAACCCCATTAAAAATACGGATATATTTTGTGTAGTTGATCTGAGCCAAAAAATTTCACATTATAAATTATTAAACATTTGATATCACATATATACTTACATGAGCAATGATGAGTGGGCATCCTTATCTAATTCAATGGTCCGATGGTCAAATTGACAACCCAATTGAAAATGCGGATATATTTTGTGTAGCCGATCTGAGCCAAAAAAATTCACATCATATCATACAAATGTGATTCAACATTACTACAAACTGACAACATTCAAGTATGAGTCTATGTCATCAGAGAAGGTACATTCATATTTCATAATAATTTATGTTCAAAATTTTCATAAATTATACTGTCTGTCATGTGACTAACATTGTATTCATTTTGTCACAAATTTTATCATGCACGACAAATGAAGGAGACGATTAAAATAGTTCCATATATAAATTTGAAGGCTGCATTGAGCCTTCCATGTTATGTTGTTAATTGTTGTTCAATAAAATTTATTACATTTAAAATTTATCATGTGTTACATGCTGTCTTTTTTTTCAAAGTTATGTTGTTATATACAGGAACAACAGGTGTTGTTCATAAATGTTGAATGAATTTTGTTGCTACATACATGAACATGTACAAATAATGAATGTTGAATGTCTTCCATGTCTTCCATGTGATGTCTTTTTTTTTACAAAGTTTTGTTACTACATACAAGAACATGTACAAAAAATATAAGAGAAACAGGGGAGGTGTTGTCCATTTTTTTTAAAATAAATTATTCTTAAAAATAAATAGAGGCATGATTACAACCTATAATTTGTTGTTATTAAATAAAACGTCATTTTGTATTATCAATAAGTCGATGTTCATTACAATTAATTTTTCTATTGATGTGGAAAAAATAGATGATTATAAAATATAATTTGTTAAAGTACCGAATAATCACAATTAATATAAAGTATTACCGCACCTTTTTAGTACTATTGTATTATTTAGCAATTATTAGTATTTTTTATTGATGGTAATATGTTGATCCCATTTATAAAATAGTTTTTACGATTAAACTATTCCAAAGAAAGGTATATAATTTAAATGAATAAAATGTTGGTATATGGGTAGTTTGTGTATTCTCATCAAAATGGAAAATGTTAACCCTTCAATACCAACCGAAACACTCAACAAACACGTAAAAAAAAACTTTGGGTTATCAATCTATCTAAAATATTATTAGCCCTTAATAATCAGATGGCCCCTAATCATAAGCAAGAGAAAATCATTATCTCATGAATAAGAAATATGTAACATAACTTATTGGAGTAATGCTTATTATTGAAGTAGTAAATTGATTAATAAAGATCATATTATATAGAGGTGATATAATATAAATGAGAGTAATTAACGACAAATAAAACGACATTAGTCATGAGGAGATTTTTGGCGACAAATTGACATTATGATAGTGGGGTTACATGTCACATCTTTCGATAAATATGACATGACAAAACTAATTAGATATATAATTTAACTAATCTAACTCAATATTTCTATTTAACTCGTTAGATAGTAAGTATTATTCTTTAAATTCTTTAGATTAAGTTTGAGTAATTTACTTATCTATAATAAAGTCACCACAAGATAATATATATTTTTACTCTACAGCCCGTTCCGAATTTTGTCAATTACTATGTTAAATAAAACGGTTTTTTTTATCTTATCTAGATTAATTAATTAGTTTTGCTAATTAGTTGAGTGACCTGTTCATGGATCCGAATTCGGAATCATAACAGGCACGGATGTTGGGCGTGCCCGAGTTGTCTTGCTTTCTGCCCAAGCAGCAACCTTTTGCTCCCAAAAAAAACCCGTCTTAGCGGAGACAAGGAGAGAGGAACCGAAGCAGCCCGGCAGCGGCAGCAGGAGAAAGGGCAACGATGGAGATCTCCAAGGCTTCGATCACCAACGACGTGACAGGGATCCAGGGCGACGCCCTCCGCTTCGGCCTGAACGGGGTCAAGAGCGAGATCGTCGGCGTCCACCCCCTCCAATCCCTCCAGCAATCTGTAATCCCTTCCTGTCCCATTTCCATCTCCCCCCTCCTTTTTCAATCTTTTCGCGTTCTTCTGCTGGTCAGAGTCAGTGAACTGTTGTGGCATGGGGGTTTCCGTCTCAGACGAAGCGGACGCATGAGGAGATGAGGAGGACGGCCCTCGCGAACGTCTACGGCGCGGCCTTCCCTTTGAAGATGGACCTCGATCGACAGATCCTTTCCAGGTTTTGTTTTCGTTGCTTTTCTTTCGTACTTATGCCTTGTTGATGAATGAATGCGTGGAGTATGGTTCTTGGAGGTTCTTTTGCTTGATATGCTATTCTGACAGTGGTAACAGTTTTGCTTCTGAGAGGTGGGTTGTTCTGAGTACATAGGTATTGTTGTCTCTGGACCGATGTCTAGCAGGTCGAAGGTATAAAATGGCAGAGAAAGTAGCAGCAATTTGGTGGAGGTGAAAATCTAGACTATATTGAATAAAGGAGGCATGAGTATCCGCTTTTCCCTCATATTGGGCAATGGCTGGAGATATAAAACTCAGTCCAGTATAAATGAGTGGTACGTGATCGTATCGAAGAGGATAGAGAGGAATGTAGGTGGTTTTACCATTTTCGTTGTTCTTGGTGATATGATCATCATGTAACTTATTCCACTTATTTGAGGTCAGATGACGTGATTGGTAATCATGTGGAAAGGAGATTATATTTATTGAAGAAGCTAATCAAAGAGGTGGATGAAGAGGAATGCGACGGTCATAGCAACTCTATTCAACATTGGTTGCGAGAAGCCACTTGCTCCTTATGACTGTCTGGCTCTCCCTCTTTGTTCCCTCAGATGTTTTGGCATGCAATTTAAACAGCAGATCATTTAATGCCAGAAGTTGTGTTGAAGAACAGATGATTTAGTTTTTGATCCATAATTTTTTTTTGGTATGTAAACTCAAAGAAGTCATTACCATAAAAAAATGAAAGAAATCAAGTTTAATGGAGCTTAAGGACTTCAAAATTTTTAAGGAGATTATTCCTAAGCCTTTTTAAATGGTTTGACAGCAGTTGTTGTACAAGGCATTGTTGAGGAGTAACGAGCAGTTATAAGTGACACGGGCATCTCCCACGCACATAAGTCCAGAATGTCATCCATGATCGATATGGAAGCTATCAAGGTGATGTAGCCGACCTGTAGCTTTAGAGGGCTGACGTGGAGGCTACGAGGTGGTGCAATCAACCTGCAACTCGAGGGACGAGCTCAATGGCACCAAAGTCCCGCGCACTTCAAGTCCCAGTTGTCGACCATAACCGACGTCTGAGATCGGGACAATCGACGTGATCACTTTGGGTCGACCTAAGAGAAGAGCTCGACCACGACATGACTTATCTCGGGCAAAGGTCGAGATGAGGTGGCCAATGTGGTACCTAGTTACCCACCAACTATCGTTGGAAACATCAGGCATGCTAGTATGGCCATCCTATACGACAACTTAAGTCTCATAGCACCATGGCACTTCCGGTACGACAACGTGGGCCACCGGACATGGCATAGGGCACACACAGTATGAAAGCCAGGCATGTTAGAGTACTCGGTACAGCGACGTGGCGCCGCCCACGTCGGTCCCCAAGCAAATCCACATTGGTTTGAGGAAGTATACGTGGGTCCATTGGTCATGACCCAATGGTCCTCGGCAACCCCAACCTCTATAAATAGGGTAGACTTTCGACAAGCCTAGGGACGCTCATTCGCTCCCTAGTTTCACTGGCTACATGTTGGTTCCGCATTGACTTGAGCGTTGAAGTGTCTACCGCTCGAGGCACCTCAAGGGGCACTACAAATCTCTGTCACGTTAGCGCACAAGGGGCATGTCGGCCTCGAATTGAGCTCGGCCACATCTGGCTCAGCCGACATCGACAATTCATTCACCTCGGCCTCGAGGATCGTCACCTTAGTTTCATTCATCTCGGCCTCAAGAGTCACAGGGAATTGGCTGTAACATTTTGGCGCCGTTTGTGAGAAACGGTACTAAAAGTCAGTATAGCTTCCCTTACTCTCTCCTTTATTCAATATCGACAAATTTTAAGTTCCAGGTTGACCACGTTTTGCGTTTCCATCTCAGGTCGGCTGAGCCGTCTCGACCTGCTACAATTGGGCCGCCTCGATCAACGATGGCCAACTGGAATTGACTCCTTAAAAGACCGTATTGGTGCGGATACGAGGGGACACGCAGGTCCCTGGTCCGAGCACGGTCCTTCACGGGTCAGCAGGGCCGACACCCGTCACCGGTGGCATTTCCTCAGCAGGTTGTAGGCCTCCGCCTGCATGGAGGCCACCCGTACATCTGGCTGCACCACATAAGTTTTCCCCTACAGACCTTCTCTCTTTATTGGCCATTCTGATGAGCCGCCTTACTTGTCCTTTGGGGAACCTCAGCTTGTCCCCGACAACGACGTCGTGGTGCTTGCACACAGCTCGGTGTTGCCCAGGCCACCGCAGTGGCTAGTCACACAGGGCCTTTGGGGCTGAATCCACAAGTGCTTAACAATCCCCAAGGTCTGAAGCTTTCACAACAAAGTGAATGGAAGTCGTGCACCACCAGGGTTTTGCACCACGGAGGCCTTGAGACTGTGCTCACCCAGCAAGCGACTGAAGAGCATCCCACTCCATTCGAGGTGTACTGTCCGCCGCACGAAGGGCAAGGGGTCACGACACCGACGGGGGGGGGGGCAACAACACGGCTTGACTCCTCTAGGGAGCACGTGGAGGCCGAGCACCCATCCACGACCCGTAGGTAACACCTTGCAGACGTATGCATGCAGCATCCGCCACAGCGCCAACAGGAAGCAGGGCGTTCTCGATGGCAAACCCAAGGCCATCTCGGGCAGACTAACAGTGAGGAACGTGGGCCACCGCAAGCTGGGCGCCCACCGCCAGCATGGCCACATCAACCTCAGGTCTAACCAACTATGTGCGGGCCATACAGCCGACATGAAGTTGGGAGGCCAATGACATGGGCATCTCCTATGCTCCTAAGTTCAGGACGTCATCCATGGCCGACGTAGAGGCTTCCGAGGTGGTAGAATCGACTTGGAGCTCTTGAAAGCCTATGAGGAGGCTTCCAAGATGTTAGAACTGACCTAGAGCTATTGAGGGCTGACAAGGAGGCTTCCGAGGTGGTAGAACCGACTTGGAGCTCTTGACAGCCGATGAGGAGGCTTCCGAGGTGGTAGAACCGACATGGAGCTCCTGACGGCTGATGTGGAGGCTTTCGAGGTGGTAGCTCCGACCTAGAGCTCCTCAGGGTCGACGAGGAGGCTTCCGAGATGGTAGAACCGACCTGAAACTCCTAATGACCGACGAGGAGGCTTTCAAGGTGGTAGAACCGACCTGGAGCTCCTAACGGCCGACGTGGAGGCTTCTGAGGTGGTAGAACCGGCCGGGAAGTCTTAAGGGCCGACGAGGAGGCTTCCGAGGTGGTAGAACCGACCTGGAGCTCTTGACGGCCGACGAGAAGGCTTCCGAGGTGGTAGAACCGACATAGAGCTCCTGATGGCCAACGTGGGAGTTCGGAAACATGGCCGACATCTAAGATAGGGACATCTGACATGCTCTCGGTCGGTCTCGATGTCATAGGTTAGCGAGCATGATTGTCTCTGGCTGAAGTCCCGAGTGTTGAGATGACTAGACATTGTGACACGAACACAGACCGTGACATATATGTTAGTATTAGCTTCACTTTGCCTCGACGACGAGTCGACATGAAGTTGGAGGGACAATGACACGGGCATCTCCCACACACCTATGTCCAGGACGTCATCAATGGCCGACGTGGAGGCTGCCGAGGTGGTGCAGCTGACCTGTAGCTCTGGAGGGCCAATGTGGAGGCTATGAGATGGTGCAACCAACCTGCAGCTCGAGGGACGAGCTCAATGGCACGAAGGTCCCACGCACTCCAAGTCTTGGTTGTCGACCATAACCGATGTCCGAGGTCGGGACAATTGATGTGATAATTTCGGGTTGACCCAAGAGGAGAGCTCGACCATGACAAAGGTTGAGATGAGTGGCCGACATGGTACACATCTACCCACCAACCACCGTTGGAAGTATAAAACATGCCAGTATGGGCCATCTCGTACAACGAAGTGAGTCTCATGGCACCATGACACGTTCGGTACGACAACTTGGGCTACCAAGCATGGCCCTAGGCACGCGTGGTATGGAAGGCAGGCATGCAAGAGTACTCGTTACGACGACGCGGCATTGCCCACATTGGTCTAAGCAAATCCACATCGGTCTGAGGAAGTACATGCCAGTCCATTAGTCATGACCTAGTGGTCCTCGACAACCCCAACCTCTATAAATAGGATAGACCTCCGACAAGTCTAGGGACGCTCATTCGCTCCCTAGCCTGCCACACGTCGGTTCCGCACTAACTTGAGCATAGGAGTGTCTACTCTCTGAGGCATTTTGTAGGGCATTATAGGTCTCCGTCACGTCGGCGCACTAGGGGCACGTCGGCCTCGAACTCAGTTTGGCCACATCCAGCTCGGCCGACATCGGCAAATCATTCACCTCGGTCTCGGGGATTGTCACCTCAGTTCCATTCATCTCAGCCTCAAGGGTCATAGTGAACTGACCGTGACAATAGGAAAACTGAAGTAAAAGATGATACCACCTAGTGTGTTTGTCTTTTTGTGGAAAGGGAATAGCATGTTATGTGCAAATTAGTTTTTGAAAAGTTTGTGAATTAATTTGATGGAAATGTCTGAGCGTCTGATGCTATACAATTTTCCTGAGAAGTGGGTGCAGTGGATACCTAGATTTCAACTGAAGCAGAAGTCTTCATCCTTATCAGTGATGATGCATAGATTTTGTATGTGTGGAAGATGACTAAGTTTCTATACATAAATGCTCTGACTGGTGCAGACATTGCCCATTGTGTGTGCTTGTGGATGAAACTGGAGCTGCATGATGATTTTTCATCATTAAGATTACTCTTTTCATTAGGGTGGACGTTTCCTCTTTTCACTTCATGAGACTCTCAGATTTTGATCTGAGAAGACACAGGATGGTGCAGGACCACTTCAAATAAGCAAGACAAGGATGCACCCTAAAAATATTCTATTCATGTTATCAGATCCAATGTTACTAATCTAACGTAAATGTTTTCATGTGATGATGATTAAATATCTGTTTCTGCTCTATCTTTGTGGTTAGATGGTATATAGCTGTAAACATTGTGCATAAAATCATGTTGCTTACTGTTCATTTTAAAATCAGATCAAATGGTTATTATTTTTCATGACAGGTTCCAAAGGCCACCAGGTGCTCTTTCCTCCTCTATGCTAGGCTTAGAGGTTCTTACTGGCAGCTTGGATGAGTTTGGGTTTGAGGATTACCTGAACGGTAAGTTTGTGCCTGTTATTTACTTTTCAGTTGGCCTCTTCATTCACAAGCATGCACAAGAAACCAATAATTAGGCAATTTTATTTATTAAATATTTTTAAAACGGTAAATGATCTGGAGGACTCGGAAGGAAATCTTGTCCTAGCTTTGAGGTGGGCGCTTCCTCTTTTCTTGGATTCTGTGGACAAGGACATTCTGGTAGAGAAACTTAAGAATCCATTTCGGAAAAGATGGGAAGCGCTGCCTGGGGACTTTCGCTCCACTAGGAGGTCCTGTGGAAATCGACCATGGTCTTTGGGTCTCCTGCTGGAGGAGAAAACCACCTCCAGGCAGAAGGAAAACTCTCTCCTTCTGCGTGGAGCACTTTCTCGTCCGTGCCTGAGGAGAAGTAGATTACGAAGGACATTGATGCCCTCTTCCACAATTAGGCTTTCTTATCCTTTGTCGGCTATCCTGTAGCTACCTCCATCCCCTTGCTAATTTTACATAGTATAACAGACTGTATGTCATGGGTAAAGTAGTACTACATTTATATGCAAAGATCAGATAATTTATGTATTCTCTTTTAGATATTTATACAACACTTGTATAGAAGAATAACATATTATTAAGTTTTTATTTAAGATTGATACTTATGGTTATCACATATTTAAGTTGTTCAAAATATGCTTATACAACTAGAATGACAGCATTAATATCGAAGTTCATCAAGAAGTGCTTCCAGAAAGTTTGTCTATTTTTTTAATTCCAAACTCCTCCAACTTCTAAGATAAGAAGTTGAAGATACTTCTACTTGGAGTACTTCTGAGTCAAGTACTTCCCCCAAAAATTCCCAAACGCATGGTACACTATTTTTTCGAAGGTATTTGGCATCCAATGCTCAATGGTTCTGAGGAGTAGGGTACCGGAAACGGAAAGGCCACTTTAGACCTAGTTCAATTCACGCTGATGTGATCTCTGTATCGCTGTAATATTGTTGCCTGTTGACTATAAATTGTAAGATTCTTCTGTATAAACAGTCAAATTTTATTGAGAAAAGTTTAATGCACTTGAGTTTTGTACTTTGTACTTGCATTTCTTGCTTCTCATTGGATGGGTGTATTATGTATTTTTCTCATTGGTCAATGAAAAAGGAGAAGTATAAGTGCAAAGTGCAAAATTCAAGTGCACTAAATTTTTCTCAATTTTATTTTGCCCAATTGCTCGCTGCTTTAGGAATGTTCCTAATTTATGTTTTCTCTTTAATTACCTTTATAGATCCCCGCGATTCGGAAAATTTCCGACCTGTTGACATGCATCATGGAATGGAGGTTCGCCTTGGACTTTCCAAGGGACCAGTTTGCCCAAGCTTTACCTGAGTTTCGCCAGATTGCTAGTTCAGGAGCATTGTTTTCCTCCGGTTCCCGAGAGTACCTGTGGTTATTGGTTCACCACGATAGTGTCACTGCACTGTGCTGTTTGGTGGTGTATTTGCCCTTTTGGTAATCCAGAGATCAAACTTGAACTTTTACTATTTGCTGGTGGTCTATTTGCCCTTTTGACAATCCAGAGATCAAACTTGAACTTTTTCTATATGCTGGATTGCAGATTATCACATCTATCCTTGTTCCATTGTATTATTCTTCAAATTTTAATGGCCTGAGACAGCTAGTGCAACCATGAATGGCAAAGGCTCAACGTTCCTCTTTGCTTGGGTTGAATGGCAAAGACTCTAGGGCATGTAGGGCAGGACAGGATTGCCCAAGACCTGATCTCTTTTTCTTGCTTGAATGCTACAACGAGTCTCTTCTCCCATTGATTCGAACTACGTGCAGCTAGTAACAGCTTTTTGCTTTTGCTTTCTCACTTTGCAGTTTATTTCAGGACTAATCTTAAAATCCTATGTTCTTTTGCTCGGTTTTTTTTCTTCTTTTTTCCTTTTTGGGTTTTGCTGGTCATTGTTTGTACAATCAGCACATAATGGTTGCAAGATTTTACAGTAAGTCTCAGCTCTTGATGATGATTCATAATCCTCTGAAACATGAAGAGATGGAGTCCGGGTTCACTAGAGAACCCATCAGACGTTATACGATTCTCATGAACGGTAGCCAGGAGCAAATAATGTGCCACATTGGAATGTCCACTGCAATTGATCTGACCCATCGGGCTGAAGAAGAGAATTATGCTTGGAAGTCTTAGCGGAGAAATGGAGAAGAAAATAGAACTAACGTTGGGAGAAGCAATATCCTTGATCACTGCTTACACATGGAGGATATAATAATAAATATCATGTTTTTTTGGGGAGGGGGGGGGGGGGGGTGGAAGGTAGGATGCAGACCTCGGTTATTTAAGCCAAAAGGAGGAGAAAACAGCGGACTTTCGTTTGATTCGGATATGCAACAAAACATCATAGATCTAACTAAAACACTTTTTAATGCAAGCAACCAAGATGACTCCACCTGGAGTGAAACCTTTGCGGTAATTTTGAGGCAAAAAGATCATATAGCGCGCTCTTTTGACCTTCCCTCTTTTAGGATTCGAGCTTCCTTCTTGTACAATCAGGTACTCTTGACAGAATCCTAGGAACAGAGTCGGGCAAGGTCGGTGATGATGGAAACAAAGTTAGGAAGGAACAGGGGAGGAGCAGATGCTGTGTAAAGATGCTATCATCAAAACCAAGCAAATGAATGATACACTAGAATCCATATTCCTATCCTTCATAAGCCACACCATGACGGATCAATAGACTAACTCTCACAAGCTCGGTTGAGCAAAAGCCTCCTCGCGCTCTGTGCAAGGGGATCAACCAGGCAAATGCTTGCAGTCTTTTATCAAAGGCTTGGAGCAGAAAGAGGGTCGACTTCCTCATTCTTCGACTTCCTCGCTTCAGCTTGGAGCTTACTTTGTTTCCGAAGAGCATCAGAAATGGCCTTTGGAAGTAAGAATCCAGGCCTCTCAAGAAATGGCGCTCGATCAAGAACTAGCGGCTCCCTCTGTGTTATCTCAACACCATCATATGTCCAGAGCATCAAAGTGGCCTCACCTTTCAACCCCAAAGAGAACCAACCCAATCCAGCTACCGCTATGTCTAAACTGTTCACCTCCCAGCTGATGCCAGATATCTTCACCTCCCTCTGCTTCCATTGACCCAGCTCAGATGCTCGATCCTGCCCTGCTGGTGGCTGCACAAGAAAAGCATAATTATGCATCAAGTACATACAAGAAGGGATATAGAACCCAGATATACCAAATGTATGTGATTTCTAGTTGTTTGAAATTTCTGTTTTGTAGATTCCATATCTCCTGTCTACATTGCAGAAGAAGTAGGGAGTTTAGAAGTTTGAACACTCACGGCCCACCAGTGATGGTGGTAAGGATCCTTCTTTTCAGGGTATAGTAGTTTGCAAAATAATTCAAGTAATTTGAGATGATGTTTTCACCTGCAGCCTGACACCAACATGATTTTTCCAGATTTCTTCTGCATTTTCTGTTTTGCCTAGATGGAGTGAAACACTTGGTGATGCCCATACGGTGACATAAATGGTGTCGACAGAAGACTGAGTGACGTCTAGTCTAGTTAAACCACCAACATGAATGGTCTGTCCAGCCTGAAATGGAAAACAACTGTTTAGAAAATATATTGAAGAATAAAAGATAACAGGAAGTATGTGCTTCCCCATTATAATCAAAACTAATTTGATTATCATGTGAAACAAAATTGTCTTCACAGTTATGCATCATTAGAAGACTTTGCTGGCTAGTATAGAAAAAATTACAACCATCACCACTGTCTTCATGGATATGAAATGTTTCATGCCCAAAAATTTCTAATTGTTTACATAACTCTAGGTTTATGAACATGAACCGCATTAATTGGAAAAGGCATGCTTGTTTTTTTCCCCTTAAGCAGACTGCATAAGTCCACAGACGACTGTGACAGCAAAACTTTATGCCAAGATGGGCATAGCTGGCTGTGTGTGAAAAATACAACCCAAAAAAAAAATTTCTGGCTGTGTGAAAAATGACTTGGTCTGCCCATCCTGAGCTGCAAATCACACATCAACCATCAATCAGGAAGATGTTATTCCATCAATTTAAGGTCAGCAAGATCCAAGAAGGACCCAAAGATAGTTCAAAAATGTTGACTTCGCCCTGCCATACATATCAGCCCATAATATGCAGTTACTTCTAAGAAAATAACAAAGTAGGTCTCATCCATTACCCATTGACATGCAAGCTAGGCTTCTTTATAAGCACAGATCAGGAGACTATTTCTAATGACCCGGCCACAGACAATTTAGCCAAGAAATTTAGCATTTAGCCAGAACACAGCCAAACAAAGGCAATAGTCTTGTGGACTAGACTATTCCAAGCCACATTTAAAAGAAAAGAGAACTGACCACAATAATTCGTCACCCAAGAGATAGAATTTATTTTATTATCTTTGAATAAGAATGATACAAGATTGTTCATGTCTGATGCACCAATCCTAAAAGCTCAATGCTATGCCAGATTCCTAGAGCTTCATTTGTAGACAGCTGGTAAGAGGGATCCAACGAACATTTCCAGCCTGCTAGCAAATACTTGCATAAAGCAATCTGTTAATAGCTTAGTTGTACTTCAGATGTCTCATAAGTCATAACTCTGACTAGAGAGTAACTTTTAACGATTACTTGGAGTAATGCATGACAGCATCATTTGGTAAGTGACCAGTGACATTAGTTATATATGCTCAAGAAGTATCAGAAATGACTGCAAGATCAAATTTTCCGCTTGCACTGTTTTGTTACCATCTTAAATTTTGACCAAAACCTGCAAGACACTGTCTTTTAGCAAATAGCCCACCTTGAATCTATCCAGAGAGAACACCAAATCATCAACCAAGCTGCTTGTACAGTTTATCAATCAGGTACCTATATCCCTCTCCCCAAACAAACTGTCATCTTTATAGCGTAAACTACAACCTTGTAATCAGGGCATGCTGACGAATTGGACGATGCTTCCAACAGTTTCCAAGAGAAAACAAGAACAAGGAAGTAAATATAAAAGTGATCAAAGCAAAAGCAAACACATCATGATGGCCAGACAATATTACCTTGACCCTGTAAGTCCGGGGTTGGAGCTCCTTTCGGATCTCGACCATCTTCTGCTCCTCCCTGTTCAATCTCATTGGCATCAGATAAGGATGAAGAAGACCAGGAGTGTCATACAGCTTCGCCTTCGCGGGCAGAATGCCCCCAATCCTTAATATGCCCAACGTCGTCCCAGGCACCGCAGCCTCTGTGAGCCTTGTAATCTCCGCCCCTTCCTTCTTGGCAAATGTGTTGATCAGGGTGGATTTCCCAGCATTCTGAGCTCCAATCACCCAAACATTCCCACGGGGACCCGCCAATTCCTTGATGAAAGAGAGCAAATTCCTCACACCTAGATCTTTCCGGGAGCTCACCAGGTAGACAGCACTGAGCTTGGGGGCGCCGCTGGCCTTCGCTCGGTTGCGCACCCACCTGTCCAACCTGGTCGGAGATATCTGAGACGGAAGCAGGTCGACCTTCGTCGCCACAAGCACCAGTTTTGGCAACCTGGCAAGCTTGGACTTGTTTCCTTCAAGTGCTTTGAACAGCGACCTCGCCGCCCGCTTGGGAAACGAGGCGTCGAAGTCGACAGTGTCGACGACCATGACGACCACCGGAGAGGTGGAGGAAGGCTTCATTAGTCGGGTGGCGATGAGCCTGTCGAAGTCGAAGTCGGGGATGAGGTTCTCGGCCTCGTGGTTCTTCACCTGGCCATAGTTCCTGAGGGAGTGGCAGCGGGCGCAGACGGTGGCGTCGGCGCAGTCCTTGGCCTTCCTGGCTTCTTCCCTGGCCTTCCTCTTCTTCTCGGACTTTGAGAGCTTCTCCTTCTTCAGCTTCCTCAGCGTCTCCCCGGTGATGTTCCCGTATCCAACGCCGGCGGCGGCAAAGCCCTCCAGTTCCTTCGTCCGTCTCTCCTCCTCTTCTTCGTCCTCCTCCAGATCCTCCATGTCCCAGTCTGGTACGGAACCCATAAAAGCATCGTCTTCCATGTCTCCATCCGTTGGAAAATCCTCGTCAAGGTCGGATTTTGATGAGGACCCATCACCCTCCACCTCTTCCTCTTCCGAGAACCCGTCAAAATCTTGCTCGTCAAGAACATCAAGATCGCCGGAGAAGTCCTCAGGCACCTCGCCTCGGGCCTCCCGCTTCTGGTAGTATCCGGGAAGGTTGGGGTCGGCATCTTGCATGATTATGCCGCACCCAGGGCAAACCAGAAGGGCCTCGTCCTCGTCCCGCCCCTCGCTGACCACCGGGGTCCTCGGGGAGGAAGGCTTTCCGGGTGGGGGCCTCTTCTGAGCTCTGGTGGCCGTGGGCGTGCCGAGAGAACAGGAGCACGAGGGGAAGGGCTTTGGCCCGACCGCTACGGTCCTCTTCCGTCCCGCCGCGGCGGGGATGAGGTGGCGGGAAGGGAGGGGAAGAAGGTGACATCTCGAATGGAGGCGAAGGCAGAGTTCACCGTGGTGGCCCCCAATATGGAGCGCCCGAAGCTGTGGAGGAGATAGAGTGAGAGAGGAGAAGGCATCCGCCATTGCTGCGGTGCAGAGGCGAAGTGGCGTCGGAGTGGGATAAGAACCCAGAGTGCAGAGAGGCGAGGAAAACGGTTTTAATAACAACATTTTCTAGTGTCTAATACAACATATTATTTTCTTTTTAATTTTTGGAGCTTAATTTTATTTTGGTACCTAAATTTTTATTTTAATATCCAAATTTGATTCATCGCACCACACTATGTCAAAAATAATGTCAGAAAAAAAATTGGACATCAAAATAAAAATTTTGACACCAAAATAAAAAATAGATTTCAAAATAAAAAACAAATGATGTAATGCAGTGCAATGAATATGAGAGATAGATCAATAAACATCGAAAAATACAATTAGATTTGAAGTTATTATAATTATGCAAGTTTAGTAAATTTTTCTTTGTATGTGTCATATCACGTGTTCTTTAAAAGAGAAAATATTTATATTTTATTTTATTTTGTAATTTTTTTTATATTTTTCTATCTGATCTATTTCTTTTTTTATAACATAACTATATGATGTAGCACGGTAACATGCAATGTGATATTACCACTTTAATCTGTTAAATGAAGATGTCAGATAACGGTGTTACTAAACCGTTTTTGGAGAGGGTGGAAAGGATGGGATGTAGAAAACGAAAAACTCGCAAAAAAAAAAAAAAAAGGAACCTCCTATCCAATGACAGAGCAAAACGTATCTAAACAAGTGACAAATATCCTTTCTTAGTTGTAATATAGCATAAACTAAGATAAAGATAGAAAGATGTCGCAATATAGTATTGTTCCAGTTTTGCACCACATTTTTACAATGGGGTTGCATACCTAAATTTTTAAAGCAATTTACTTTTTAACAAACTTTGAAAAAAGAAAGTTGAAAATTTACAATAATTTGCAGACATAAATAGACGATAGTTGAAGTTTTAATTTTTTAAATTATGTTAATATTTCCCATTTCTCTAGATTTTAGTTCTCCATGGATCCCAAAAAAACTTTCCCCACTTTCACATAAAAATTATTTCTCATAAATCTTCATCTTTATGTGATTTATCGTCCCTAAAAAACTTGAGTGTGATGGAAAAACCAAGTCAGTTGATTACATCCCAATCAATTAGTCTATTAGCTCAATTGAGGGTAGGACAAACTCACATCTAATGTGGTTTAATAATGGTGGCCCATATAAGACAAGATAGATCTAAGTCTAACAACCAAAATCGAAAAGATGTCTACTGCCAAACTGAATAGTGCCTATTCTTTGGCCCCTTCGAGCTAAGTAACAACCACCTTTTGCATGATGTATGGCTCCTCACTCCTAGCAAAAGGTCTAGGGGTATGGCTCAACGGGCGAGCAATGTGCCCCAATGAGAGATAGTTGAAGTTGAGCCCTTTTCTCTCTGATTCATTGGCCATCGAGGGGGGGAGGGAGTGCTGTTGCACTCCTCGAGAGGGGGCTAATGGGCCTTTCATGTGAAAATGTCTAGATTTGGATATGAGACACGCGGCCCATCTGTTGATCGGACCCCTTGTGGCACTGGCTCCACTCCCCTACCACGCGTTTACACAGCCAAGAGAGAGAGATATATGAGGGACCCCCTCATGGCGTCAACTCCACTTTCCTACTGTTGGTCTACATGGCTAGTAGGGTAGATACATCTAAAGATCCTTTGATCGGACATAGCCCTTCTACCTCCCCTACAGCACGTCGACACATCTAGAAAATAAAGAGATATGTGTTTAGGAAGTCTCCAACATATGCTTAAAGAGGAACGCTCTCACCATGATAGGATGGGATAGCTGGACTCGAAAAACCATTGGCCAAAAAAGTCATCTTCTTATCCCCTCATTCCCATATTTTGGTAGGCTTCCTAACTTGAGCATCTAAAGATTTTTCCCTAGAATCACTCAAGATCTCCCTGACCACTCATTCTTTTTTTGATAATGAGAAAATCTCGCCCCGTGTGATTTTGTGGGCTCAGGGATTAGTCCTGACCACTCATTCTGCCTTGCAAGCACAAGTCGACATTGTCTCTTAACGAACAAATTTAAGAGTTAATGGAGATCTAGTGGAAGCTCATCGACCACTGACTATTACATTGAGGATTGTAAACCCCTAATGACATATTGAAAAGAAGAATTATACAAGGCATTGAAAATAAAAAAATTTAATTCTTACCGCAAGTGATGTTAATACATACACATACGCCTATACTTGAACTTGATACAAACACTCTGCCTATATTTGAACCTCCAACCCTCGTTTTCAGTCCTACCCAATATCCATCACACCTCTCTCTCTCTCTCTCTCTCTCTCTCTCTCTCTCTCTCTCTCTCTCTCTCTCTCTCTCTCTCTCTCTCTCTCTCTCTCTCTCTCTTCTACGTCCTTTGGCACCTAAAGCACCACCTCCTAGTTGGGCATTGGCTTGAAGTCCATCGCCATCTCCATGGTCTACATAGCCATGAGCTCTACTGTCAACTCCCTGAACAACTTTCGCTCACCCCTCAATTGTTTGACCCCATGTAGCTCACTCAACACCTTCTATTCTCTTCTACTCTTCTCTCACTATTGACCATCGATTCCCATCCACATGCAAGTTTGATCAACTCCTTGCCTCCTTCTCCAGTATGTCACTGTGCCCTTAGTCTACTTGATGTGGTACTAGACATTGACCCGCATCCTCTCTGGCTAGTGGCAAACACATAATTTTTGTCTAATGGGGTCATCTAGATTATTTTTTAATGCTCGATCAATAATTTATATATTAATTTTTTAAAATAGATGTATTTACAACAAAAAAGATACACTTATATAAGAATGATACATTTAATTACAATTTTTTTCCTTTCAATTGTACATATAATTTTTTTCACCCAAGCCTGCTAGGTCACATTCACATACAACAAGGCATACAAATTATAATGTAAATACACATTATATGTGACAGTCCTCGTCGTTCAAACCCCGTTAACCTAATAACGAGTTTGACCCAACTCCGTCTCCCACGAACGAGTCGTAGTCTCGCTAGGGATATCATTCACATGTCTGTAGAAATATAAAGGAAACAGCTCAAATATATATAAGATTTTCACATCTCATAAATATTTACATGAAATATACATAGCCATTTCTCAACTGAAGTCAAACTCAAAGTACAACAGCCTGGAGCATACCTGAGGTGAACAGAAAGTAAAGATTACACTGCTGGTGGTGCAGACCCAACTCCGCTACGGTGCGGCTTCGAACTAGATGAAGGACGGGAAGCCTCCTACTCTCCCTCACCTGAAAGGGGTAGGGGTGAGCATCGCAAGTCACTGGCTCAGTAGGGAAACTCTTCCAAAAGCCGCACAAAACCAAACTCACAAAGTGCAGTAACAAGAAGCTACACTAGGTAATTTATAGAACTATCTACGCATGGTTTTAAAGCTGTTAAATAACAATTATCACAAGTTATTAACTGAAAACAACTTTAATAAATAAATGGCAAACCTCGTCCAATTGTACGAGCTAGAGTAGAAAACGCCACACTCGAGGTCACAAAGACTTGTTCGCGACACCAGCAACTAACTCGGACAAACCACACATGACTACCTCTCAGCCTCGCAGCCACGGACGAAAGGGCCAGCGGCCGCTCCACCACAACAAGCCAAGAAACTGTGGAGACCAACCAACACCACACATGCGGACCACATTGCCGCAGGCCCATGCCTGGCACCTTTAGGGACTCCGGCTCGAGCTCCCTAAAGTGAGGCACTGGAAAACAGGACTAGATGGGGCCCAGTACGTCTACTGGTGTTCATAACCCCCAACCACGAGCGCGCTATAAGCGACAAACACAAACTCACACAAGTCGTTGTCCCACTGTCGTCTTTCCCTCAGCCGGATGTACAACTCTACACAAGAGTGAGGGTGTCCAGGAAGACGACACAGACCTTAACGGTACACAAGTATCGGGACAAACTCCGAGTACTAACGTGTCTGGCTCACACAAAACTTGGGGCTCCCGACTAGAGAGGTAACCACAGTAGGCGTAGCACTACTCACCACGCACACACAAACCATGTGAACACTGCTATTCTCAACCTCAACAAGTGCTGATGCACTGCTTACCATTGCTATAAATAATAAATAAAGATGATCTGATAATCACGTAACCATGCAAAGACCATTAGTCCTCGGAATCCAGAACGCGACAGGGTCAACCGTCGCCTTCATAACGCGACGCCCTGATACGGCGCGTTCTGAAGAAGAACGCGACGGGTCAGGGTGTCGCATTCAGAATGCGACACCCGGGTCCGTCGCCTTCACAGACCGAACCCTAAATCCGGGATTCCATCTCAGGAACTCCCATACAAACCATGCTATTTTCTATAAAATGCTACTATACATGCTCTACTCAATACACTAGCATGGTATCTACCATCTACAGCATGTAAAACAAGCTAAACATGCTCAACACACAATCCACAGTAATAAACAAGGTGGAATCTCCCTACCTTCATGAACAATGACGATAACCCGGCGTTTCCCCCACTCCGTACCACGTCCTTTGCGGCGAGAACACACCGAAAACAACACCGGAACTTCAAATTGCCCAAAACCACCTACAAGAACTCCTTCCTGACCGAGCAGAGCCTTTTGAGCTCTGTTTGGACGACCTAAGTTAAAAACAACTCAGAATTGAGAACGTGATGCTCCTTACCGTCGTGACCAAAACGCGACGGTTCAGGTCGTCGCCTTCTCATCGCTGACGCCAACAGGCCGCCCAGCGCGCGCCACGCGGCAAACATGCAGACGAAGACCCTTAAATGCGGTTTCATGAACATGACACCCTGGACCGTCACGTTCAGAACGCGGCGCCCATCTCTGTCGCATTCACAAACAGTGAACCAGTGGGTGCTTTGGGCCCAATCTGTCGGCCCACAAAGCCCCACAACCTGCGAAAACACCTGTAACACACACCATAGGCCACACACTGGCCACCACAACCACTAAACCTCAATCCAAACGGTCAATACGCTACATTATATAACTGAGTCACCACACATACTCATTGGATCGCATATCTTGGTAGCCAACAGTAAAGACAATGGGCAATAATAGGTCCAGTTGTTAGGGAGAATGGCAGAGGAGGTCAAGTTGCATGTGAAAAAAACAAACAATCATCAAGTTACAAACATCACCAAACCCACACAAAAAATGAGAAATTAGATGAAAAAATTGTTCCAAATAATTCCAAATCATCCATCTTCTATGCACAATGGCGGTTGGCAGTGGTAGGGGGTTTGATGCAACACTAGCGAGGCTGCAGGGGACTACCCCAGCCTCCTTGCATAGCAGCCGGTAGAGGACTAGCAAGGGCTCCTTGCACAACAATTGTAGGATCTCCTTACTAGGCTAGCAGTGGCCAAGCTTGAGAGAGAGCAGCGACTATCGGGTTGGAGGCGAGAGTGGTAGCAAGCAAACTGTAGCAGCAACGGAGCGACCAATTGGAGGCTTCTTAGTTCTTGCCCTATTGTGGGGGGGAGTCTAGGGAGGCAGCTAGCGGGGGTTTGGGGTGGCGAGCAACCGATAGGGGTTTAGGGGCCTGGGTGGTGGTGGGGAGGTGGGGCGAGGGGACTTCTTAGTCATCGAGGGGGGGGGGGGGGTCTAGGGTGGTTGTGGGCTAGTGGGGCACGGGGGCCTTTGTGGTTGCGGCAGGGCCTAAGGCTGTGGGCAGGGCGCAATTGACTTCTTGTCCATGGGGAGATCTGGGGCATTGGCAGGCTGATTGGGCGCGAGGGGTCTACGATCACTTGGAAGAGAGAAGCCCTTGTTGGATTAATGTTGGGGCCTGGGGGGGTGCTCGACATTGGAAATGTATAATACGATGGGGAATCCAATCTCCAAGATGGGTTTTTCTTTTTTTTGAAAGGACCAGACGGGTGGGGGATCTTAAGTTGGATCCAATGTTGGGTAGACTAATTGGTCTTATTGGGTACTTGGAATTGTGACCCATTTTGAGATTCACTTGACGACTATAAAACATGGGCCAAGTGGTGCCCCAACCCCAAGTTAGTGGAGTCACCATAATAATTTTAGCCCTTCTGGGCCTGGGTTTAAAGGGAAATTAAAGATGTTTTGAAGATCTAATGGGGTCATGGCACCCTATTGGAGTCTTCTTGGATCTCCCCCTATCTCCAGCCCTCGCATCTGGCCCCTCATTGACATCTTCCTGGGGATCATTCCTAACTACCACTACATCCACAACTAGATCTCTGATAACCTCTGCTCTACGGTCTCTACTGCCACCTACCAGATATGCCTTATCCATTCCCTTCTATGCACGTTGTGAGGGGACTATTCACTATTACATAAAACCCACGCAACTGAGAGCAAGTCCTCTACGCCTACTTTAAAAACTACCCCAAGGTCCCCGTTTGGCAATTTGTCTTCCACAACCTCCTCAGCTAGGGCATCTTCAACTCCAATGGCAAGACTTGGTTGCTACAGTGGAAGATGGCGGCATTGGAGTTTACCACCTACACCCTCCACCAAGCCATGGTGTAGTGGGGGCACAACAACGTCAAAGCTCGCCTCTTGGTCATCTTATTGCGAAGCGACAACGCAAGAGGAGGAAGGGCAGGCGCGAGGAATCGACCTACTGGACCTGCTCCTCCGACTCACCTTCAACAGCATTTCCGGCCTCACATTCGACAAGGACCCTAAGATGTTGTCCCTGGAGCTACATGACAACCACTTCACCACTACTATGGTAGCCACCCTCCAAGGACTCCCCTACCTGGGCTTCCCATAGCAGCTCAAGAAGGTATTAGGCTTTTGCATGGAGCATAGTCTGGAGGCAGAGTTGACCATGCCGTACTATGTTTGAGATTTTATAGTCTAAGACATGGTCGGAAAGCCTATTCCTCTCTTCTTTTGTAACTATTTTATGGTCAAAATCCAACCCTTGTTTGGGTTAGACCATGTGTGGTATAATATTGTTTATACAATTTCACAAAATTCTAATTTCTTCTGGTCCGATGTTATGATTAATCATATTTAGAGATCATCCACTCCTACATGGTGGAGCCCATCACCATGAGGAAAGCCACGAGGAGGTCAAAATCCAACCCTTGTTTGGGTTAGACCATGTGTGGTATGATACTGTTTGTACAATTTCACAAAGTTCTAATTTGGTCTGGTTTGATGTTATGATTAATCATATTTAGAGGTCATCCACACCTACATGCATAGTTGTCAAGGCGTTCGCCTAGGCGCCGCTTAGGCGTAAAGACGCCCTTGAAGAGGTAGGCGGATCTGGCCGCTTTTCTGAAAGGCAAAAAGGTGCCTCTAGGCGTCGCTGAGGCGGTCTAGGCGCACGCCTAGATCGCTTGGGCGGTTATTGGGTCGCCCAGACCCAATAACTTATCCGGCCGCGGTTTCTGAAAAAGCCAAAACCCACGCCCCAAACCCCACCTGACCCCGCTGACCCCGCTCCCTCCCCGGTCGCGCGACGAAGCTAGGGCTTCGACGTGCCGCTCTGAAGCCATCGTCGCCGGCTCCGGCGTCCACCATCACCGGCTCCGGTGACTCCCTCCGGCCTCCACCGTTGCCGCCTCCATCTCCACGGCATCCACCCTCTTCGAAGGTACCTCGCTCTCTCTCTCTCCCTCCCTCCGGCCCCCTGCTCCCTCCCTCCGGCCTTCTCCCTCCCTCCGGCCTTCCTTCTCCCTCCCTCCGGCCCCCTTCTCCCTCCCTCCGGCCCCTTGCTCCCTCCCTCTCTCATCTTCCAGTCCCTGCTCCCTCCCTCCCTCTCTCACTCTCTCTTCTCCCAGTGCACAAAGGGCCTCCGGCCCCCTGCTCCCTCCCTCTCTCATCTCCCAGTCCCTACTCCCTCCCTCCCTCTCTCACTCTCTCATCTCCCAGTCCCTGCTCCCTCCCTCCCTCTCTCACTCTCTCTTCTCCTAGTGCACTGAGGGCCTCCGGCCCCCTGCTCCCTCCCTCCCTCTCAGTGACACAGTCACATGACTGTGGTCACTGTGCTTACAGTGACACAGTCACAATTTTATTTGGTTAATTATGCTTATTAATATGATGTACATTTTTTCCAGAGAATACAATGGATTGCACTTCTGAGATAGAAGTGAAGAAGAAAGCCAAGTCTAATGATCCCGGATGGAAGTATGCGTATTGGCCGGATGAAAATGACAAAAATAAAATCAAATGTGATTTGTGTGGCTTGGTGACAAATGGAGGCATCAAAAGGCAAAAGGAACATCTCATTGGCGGCTTTAGCGATGTGAAGAAATGTCCTAAAACTACAAATCAGATCGCTGAAGAAATGTTAGCTTGGTTGAACAAGAATAAGAAGAGAAAGATGATGTCAACTTCTGCAAGTGATTGTGGCTCAGAAAATATTATTTCATCATCTGATGATAAGCAAATGGAAAAAAGAAACAAGTCTTCCCAAGCATCAAGCAAAAGGAATCCCATAGTTGTTACTAAAAAAAAAAATCTAAAGGACCAATGGATATTTTTGCAAGGATGAGCGTGGATGATTTTGTTGATGCTAGAAGATGTGGAAAGAAAGTGCAAAGTTCTATAGATTCTAAGTTCAAAAAAGATGAAAAGGAGAAGGTTTATGAGGCAATTGCTACATGGTTCTATAAAGGAGGTGTTCCATTTAATGCTGCAAAATTGAGGAGTTTTGATATTATGGTTGAGACTATAGGTCGTTTTGGACCTGGACTAAAACCACCTTCATATCACATGTTAAGAATGCCCCTTCTTAAAAAAATGGTGGAGAAGACAAAGAAAATGCAGGAAGAGTATTTTGGAACATTGGAAATTGTATGGATGTACCATCATGTGTGATGGATGGACTGATAAAAGGCAAAGAAAGTTGATTAATTTCTTAGTTAATTGCCCAGAAGGTACATTCTTTATGGAATCATTTGATGTTTCACATCAAAAAGAGGATGCCGGTTTACTTTATGAATTGTTGGATAAAATGGTTGAGAAAATTGGTGAGGATCATGTTATACAAGTTGTGACTGATAATGCATCTTACAATATTGCAGATGGAAGGATGTTGATGGAGAAGAGAAAAAAATTATTTTGGACACCATGTGCAGCTCATTGTCTTGATCTTATGCTAGAGGACATTGGGAAGTTGAAAGAGTATGCCGGTGCAATTGCTAAAGCAAAGAAGTTGACTGCATATGTATACACCCATACATGTTTGCTTGATCACATGAGAAAAGAGACAAAGGGGAAAGAGCTTGTAAGATTTGGGGTGACAAGATTTGCCACAGCTTTTCTTACATTAGAAAGGTTGAATGATGAGATTGTTAAGAGAGGATTGCGTAGGTTGTTCTCTTCTACAACTTGGTACAATAGTGCATGGGCAAAGACAAATGCAGGAAAAAATATCTCTTCTATTATTTTTCAAGTGAAATTTTGGCATACAGTGGAAGAAATATTGAGAGCTTGTCAACCTATCTTGCAAGTGTTAAGAATAGTTGATGGGGATGAGAAACCAGGCATGGGATATCTTTATGCTGCAATGCAACTTGCAAGGAATCAGATAATGGAGAATTTTGGCATGAAACAATCAAAGTATCAACCCATCTTAAAAATTGTGGACAAGCATTGGAAGGATCAAATGAACCGACCTCTACATGAAGCTAGATTTTTTTTAAATCCCAAGCTTTATTTTGAAGCTCGACAGAAGGATGCTACAGGGGTTACAAAATTTGGAAGTGCTTTCATGAGATGTCTTGAAAAAATGGAGATAGATAAAGATGTGCAAGACAAGATCGGTGATCAAATGATGATGTACATGAGTGCAAGGGGCTCATTTGGGAATCCAATGGCAATTAGAGCTCGTGAAAGAAGATTGCTAAGTGAATGAAATGATTTTTTTTTTTTTGCTTTAGTTTTTTTGATTAATATGAGACATGCACGGTAAATTTTTAATTGACAAATTTATTTGCAGCTGATTGGTGGCTGCAATATGGTGTGGATACACCGGAGTTGCAGAGTTTTGCATTGAGAATTTTGGGACTATGTTGTAGTTCTTCTGGATGTGAACGCAATTGGAGTGTATTTGAATTTGTAAGTATAATTATCTATAAATAAATTTGTTTATATTCTTAGTCTCTTATGCACTAGTGAGATTTTTTTTTTGTTTAGATTCATACAAAGAAGAGGAACGGGTTGGAGCATAAAAGGTTGAATGATTTGGTTTTTGTGCAATACAACCGACGCCTTCGTGAGAGATTCAATGAAAGGAAGAACCATCCAGCAAGATATGATCCTATTTGCTTAGAAGAGTTGGATTGGGGAAGCTCATGGATGACAAAAGATAGTGAAGACTTAGTTTATGATGGGGGCGATCTCACTTGGGAAGTTGTGGATCAAGCTATGGGAGCATCATTGGAGAGGGCTAGAAGGGGACAAATACCTATAAGAACAACATTTTCACAATCTATGGCCATGGGAGATGATGATGAAGATGAAGAGTTGCCGGATGAGGAGGATGAAGACACAAATGATGATGATGGCGGCAATTGGGAAGATTCAAATGAAGAAGAAAATGAAGACCATGGTGGAGAGGAGAAAGCATGTGACATGGGCGACATGGATCTTGAGAATGCCATGTTTGGTTTTAAGATTTAGATGTCATGTTATCACTTTATGAGTTTATTCTCTTAACATTTTAGACATTTGTGAACTTCCTTTTTATTATGAGTATTTAGTACTTTCTTTGTTGTTGTGGACATATTTTTTTTATAGCTTATCTTTATTATGTGATGAGTTTGTGTTTATGTGTTATTTGAGAGTTACTATTTGATATTGTCATATTATTTCATAATCTTTTTTGCAGATTTTAGAACAACTTTGCTAATTAAAAGGTTAGTAACATTATATTATGTATTTCATTCATTGATATTAGTTTCTTCTTCAATTTTTAGCATTTATGACTTAATTTTCTGTAATTTTTTTCTGCAATTTAATTTTCTGTAATTTAATTTCTGCAATTTAAATTTCTGTAATTTAATTTTCTGCAATTGTTTTCATGCTTCTGAATTTTTTTGTATTTTTCATATATTTTATTATGTTATGTATATTAAGAAATATGTATTTTAAATTTTTTTAATTGGTGGCTTAAGTGTCGCCTAAGCGACGCCTAAGCAGACGCTTAAGTGCCTAAGCGCTTAGGGACCCCGTGAACGCCTTGGTTCGCCTTGACGCCTTGACAACTATGCCTACATGGTGGAGGCCATTATCACAAGGAGGGCCACACTCTCAGACGATCTCCTCTCTCGCTTCATGAAGAAGCGTGACAATAAGGAGGAGGTATGTTCCCAGCACCATTCCTACAGTGGATGGCTTGCAACTTGGTGCTGGCCAACAACACCACCTCCATCGCACTTAGCTAGGAGGTGATGCAGTGGCCGAATGTGGAGGAGAACATTATAGAGGAGATGGTGGCAGTGCTAGCAACAACCCGAGACTAATAGGACATGGCTAGGTGGGTGGACAAACCATTGGGATTTGAGGAGCTGGATCAGTTGGTGTACTTGAAGGCAGCGCTAGTGGAGACACTATGACTATACTTGTCTATGTGGGAGGACACCAAGTATGTGCTGGCGAATGTTGTGTTTCTAGATGAGATGAGGGTGCCAACATTATTGATAGTGACCTACTCGATGGGAAGTTTGGCATCCATATGGGAGGTGGGAGGGACAACCGCATGGAGTTCCGCTTAGAGGGGTGACTATCACCTAAGGGGACTAGTTCGAGCCACCCAAGGATAGGTACCACTTCATAGCCTTTATGCAGGACCGAGAATGTGCCTGGGGTAGGACCTCGCCTACCTGCAGATGAAGGCCATTGCCTCCTCGGTGTTGTTGCACAATAGGTTGGAGTTCGTCCCAGGCCACAACATCGAGTAGAAGGATGTTACTCATGCTATTCATAAAGCACAGCCTTAAGGTGTACGTCTACAACAAGAACCTATCAAAGGATGTGAATAAGTGGAAGCTATATGTGTGTCGTCGTTGTCTTCATCATCATCATCATCTTCTTCTCCTCCTCCTCCTCTCTATCTCTCTCTAGTTGAGAGGCCAGTTTGGCATGTGCCACATTGAGTCTCTCCCCCTGTGGCACCTCTATCCTATTGTAGGTTGTACTGCTACCCTCAATGTGATTTTGAGTGATCAAAGATCATTAGGTAAAAGTGTTTTCATCATGTGTAGAAAGATTTGGATCAATTAAGTTTTTGTAACCAACTATATTTTTATCGAGTATCGACTGTGTCTCAATAAAACTTCAATTTTTCTCTTAAGTCAACGAGACAACATGTATATCGATTACATATGTGGCAAAAAGTCCTAGAGAACACTTGAGTACCAATTAAGTTTTGAGGTTGTAATTGATTAAGTTTCTAGTCGCTACCATGGTATCGATTATGTTTTCTACTCGGTATTGATTAAGTTTCAAAACCATAATTGATAAGTTTATGTGCTATCAATTATATCCTACCATGTATTGATTATGTTCCTTACTAAGTATCGATCAAGTTTCACTCTTGCATTCAATTATGTATCCTACATAGTGGCAATGGAAAATTTCAAAGTACAGAGTAATGGTTTCAATTGACCCTCAAAAATCGATGAAGTATAAAATTGTGTGAAGTCCTGCAAATTTTCTAAGTCCTCAATACTGGATACCAATTACATTTCATTCGACAATCAATAATGTATTGGATTATGTGTTTGAGAAATTTTCTAAGTATGCACATAGTACTTAGTATTGATTATATGTCTTTGATAATTGATTAAGTGTACTAATATGTGTATGTTATTGAAAACATTCTAAGTCCACACACAACAAGAGCATCGATTATGTTGTCCCATTAATCGATTATGCCTATTAAGTTATCACTTCAAACTTTTTTGAAGTGCATGAGCATAGTGCACTGTATCAATTATATTTCATAGTGTATATTGATTATGTTTCATTGTATCAATTAAGTATTTCCATAGGTAGTATCAATTAAGTCCTTAATAGGGAATGGACGTGTCATTTAAGTTTTAATACTCATATTTGTGTATTGATTAAGCTTCATTTCGAATTCATTGATTAATCAATACACGTGATTATGCTTGATGATGATTTTTTTGCTAATCGATAATGTTTGCTGAGCAAATATGACTAAGTCGACACATTGACTGGGCTAATCAATTATCTCTAGTGGTGTGTAAAACACTAAGTCCACATCAAAATTGAATTCAATTGTGGTATGATTTCATAAATCTTTACAAGCTTTATGTGGTTATTAATAAAATTTATTTCCTATTTAGTCTCACTTGATTTATAATCGATCAAACTTACTCTAATTATTGTTATATTGATTATGTTCTTATGTTTTTCCATTAAACTTAACATTGATATAATCAATAAATTGAGTAGAAAATGAACTTAAAGTTTAGAATCGATTATGCATATCTGACTGCTGACCAACAAATGAATATTATAATTATGTTGTTTGAAATACTACCTAAATATTATATATCTTTCTCATCTGTCATATTTTAAAACATTCATATTGATCTGACAAATGTTCTATATATAAGTTATCTCTGTAACTAATCTTTTGTTGAGCACAGTTTGTTAGCAATTTCTGTATAACACTATATTTGTTGAGATGAGTACAGATCTTTAGTGAAGAGATTACCTCGATAAATATGAAAAGAAAGTCCCCATGCACATCACATCTTACCTAAGTTGCAGGGCTACTCTTCATAGGTCTCGATCGATAACACAAAAAGATATATCTTTTCTAGTAGACCTTATTATCTAAAAATCTTACTAATGATTTGCCAAGGATTAGAAACCTCTATCATAAATCTTTCTTCCTATTGATTGCTCTTTACGGATAAAAAAGAAACTGAAGAACCTAAACAAGCAAGCTATAGCATACAATGTCTTCGGATCTTTTTTATTGGGTCTAGTAGGTCTTGTGGTCATCCCATAGCCTGAGCAAGTGTTTTGGCCAATTTGGAGTTGGTTTGAAGGAAAACTGTAGTCTTTTGAATTCCTATGTTGTGTTCTATAAGGAACAATCACCGCATCTTTGAACATGACAGAAAGGCCTGTTAAGAATGCGCCTGCCATGCAATGCACGTTCATGTTTCTTAGTTGCACCCATGGGGGAAGGCATGTTTAGGTCATGGTGGATTTGACTAGTGCAACTGGTTAAGTCAGTTTGAGAGTTAGTGAGCTTAGGTACACATGGTTGTAGACATGCAAATTTGGCTCCACCGCGAGCAAATTTTCAAGTTGCGTCGTAACGCCACAAATGACCTTCTTTTTGCCTCGCAAGAGTGTTTTCCCAATATTTCTAGATATCATCCATTCTTCCTCGGTGCTTCCCCAGGGGGTCTGGTCGCGGATCGACCTGCGCAGTCAGGTCCCGGGGGTTCGAGGGCAGCGCCCCAGCGGGGGTCTCCGAGGGCAGCGCCCCCGGAAGTAAAATTCAATTCGCGTCCGCTATGGTGGACGTTTTTCATCAAACCGCCTTTCAAATCGCGTCCTGGATCCCTGACGCGATTTAGAGTTTGACAGCGGCCCAGAAAGTCATCATGCGCAGGCCCGTAATCATGATAAAATTCCTAAATCGCGTCCTTGTCAGACGACGCAATTCAGAGAGGTCAAATCCGGAATGTCCCGTCAGTAGGTAGCGCGTTCGTGAGTCGGTTGCCTAGTCTTAATCGTGTTCGGTCGCCCCGCCGCGATTCAAGTCGCGGTGGCATGCCCTGACGCGATTCAGAGAGACAGTGCAGCGATTCCCCATGCGCGGTTGACCTTCTAAATCGCGGCCTGCCGCCCAAACGCGATTAAACCTTAAATCACGTATGCTGTCCTGGATGTGATTTTGCTCCAGTGCCTATAAAAATGAAGTCGTGGGGGCAGGGGCTGGGGTTCGGCTTTTGGGGCTTCCTCTGCTTTGTTTTGGGAGGAGAGAGGAGAGAGAAGAGAGAGAGAGATAGGGGGAATTCCAAGAGTGGCGAAGCCCTGCCGGACTCCTGCCTCGGCATCTTCTTCCACGTTCGACCCCGGCGTCTTCTTCCACGTCACGCCGTCCATTCCATCCCTCGGAGCCCGGTGCTGCCGTCGCCGTCGTCTCCTTCTTCCACGTGTACCGGAGCGGAGCAACGCGGAAGCTTCTTCCTCGTCTTCCTCCATCTGTCCCACCGGCAACGCCGCGGCGTTGACACACCATCCATTTTGGGAAGCACCCCCCCCCCCCCCCCCCCGCGTTCCTTTTCTATTTGCATTTCCACTTCCTTCGGGCCCCACGTGGCTCTTTATATTTTCTTCTCTTCCGGGCCCCACGTGCCCCTTTTACTTCTTTTTAACACACACACATGCATGCACACACACACACCTATTTTTAGGGGTTTAAAAGCCACCACAAAAGGTGTGTTCTTCCCTTTTCATTTATGTCATTTTATTCATTTTTAGGATTTGTATACTGCACATCCGTCTAATCTGTCTCCTTTCTTTGTCTTTTTTGTCAGGGTAATCAACAAGGAAACACCCTCTACCACGACTGGCCGTGCTCGTAGAGGAAGAAAGAACCCACATCATCCCCCGCGCAATCTCCCCGCTAAAAAGGTACGCTCGCGATCACTGTCTTCCACTCGCACCCCTCGTCGTGCATCTCCATTCGGCACCCTCGTGTGCCTGGCGATCACGTTTCTTTTATTTTGTCTTTTCTGCTTTCCACTCCATATCCACCGTTCATTCCTCCATCTTTGTGGACCGTTGTTCGTCCCCCCTAAAAAGGGAGCGGAAAACGGTATCCACAAATTGGCGATCACGATGGGACATCTTTTGTGTTTTCCCCTTTGATTATCCTCCCTCCTTCGTGCCCCGCGTGGCACTTTCTTTGGCACCCTCGCGTGCCTCTCCCTCTTTTATCTTTCTTTTTACATAAATAAAGCATGTTGTGTGTTTAGTTTATTGTCTTTCTCTTTTCATTGTGTATATCTCTTGTTTTCCTATTTTCTATTTTTTTCCTCGGGTGGCTGGTTGGAATCGCGTCTGAAGCAGTGGACGCGATTCAGTATATTGATAACGCGTCCGGTTAGCCAGACGCGTTTCTATTTTCTATCGTGGCGGTAGAGTCTGACGCGTTTCTACCAGTAGTCCACAGGGACCAGGCGCGGCACTGACAGCCTTCTGGGGCTCAGGCTCCCAGTTCCACGTCCAGGTGACTGGACGCGATTCGTGATTCGCAGCTGCCGTGCCGAACGCGATTTACAATTCTGACAGAAACGTGCCCTTATGCCATTTTTGCTATAAACTGCTGCATACAGAGCATTTTGCATCGGTCGGGGGACCTCCTTCCCTCATATCCTAGGCTCCACATACCTCTCTTGGTGAAGGCAAACTCTCCATTGGGCATTCCGTCCCTTTGGGCTCGTGAACCTTTGCCAAGAGCCCCATAAGACTCCGTACCCCGTGGATTCCCTCACGGCGGACCCAGCTGGCGGTACCCTTCTGTTGACCCGGGTTAGATATCCTATTACGTGGTGAGGGTGATATCCTAGTTGTACCCTGAAGATCTACACTCTACCCAACTAGGATCCCATTTGGAGTGACGTAATAATTTTCAATCCATTAACTAAGTGTCAAACTCCTAAAAACAAACATTAAGCATCTTAACTTGTTTGAACCATCATTGATTGATTAATCTTTGTTCAACCTGTTTGATTGCTTGCCTGTTTTATAAAAAAAATGGACCCATACTATCATGCCAATCTCTATAACATAGACTGTGAGGATAATTCAAGTGTCCAATCTTTTCAATCTCATGTCCGTCCATCTCACCACCGTGAGGGGCAAGCTTCCACTTCCTACGGTTATGTGCACACACTGCGCACTAACCAATTTGATGTTCCTTCACATATACCTCCAATCAGAACCCGGCGAGAGCCTTCCCCCCACCATGATTCCACAGTGCAAAATGTCATGCATGCACTAGATCAGCTCACTCCTCAACAATTAAATATGATTAAATCTTTAGTTGATGGTGTGACTCCTGCTGCGACTCCTTCTTCTTCTCCTTCCCCTAGGCACCCATTTTTACACATTCCGGCGACTTCGCCACATACCCCTGTACATTCTTCATCACCTCGGCCCCCTGGCCATTTGCACTCTCGTGCTCCGGTCCGAACAAACCGTCCCTTGGGAAGGCCCACTAATTCAAGGCCACCCCCATGTACTCCCTCACATGCCCAGCGGCAATCCACTCCTCTCCAAAATTCTCTTCTCCAGAAATTGAATAATTTGGAGAAACAAATAAACGAGCTTTCAAATTCCAAGGGTGACCCCGTTGCCGCCATGCCGGCTCTCCCTCAGATTTATATTCATCCTTCGGAGATGCCGACGTACCGACTGTACAATGGCACGGATAATCCCTGCATTCACATCAAAGAATTCCTTTATGAGTCTTCCCATTGGCAACGTGATCCCATCACGTTGGCATATTTGTTTAGAAAATCTCTTGACGACCCTGCGCTCGAATGGTTCTACTCCCTAGAGCCAAGTGAGGCAGGAGACTTCCGCTCCCTACACAAGAAATTCCTTCAGAGGTACAAAGACCGCGTCAGCCCTTATCTCTCTATAATGGATCTAGCATCCGAGAAGATGGGGGCCAACGAGGAATTTGTACAGTTTGCTGACCGTTGGAGGTCAATGGCCATGCGCTTGCAACGTGAGCTCTCGGAGTCAGAGCAAATTAAAATAATCATTTCAAACTCTACTCCGAAGTTCAGGCACATCCTGGCCATGAACCAGATCACCTCCATGGAGGAGCTCTACGAGCGAGGACGTTACATTCAAGCCCATTTAATGGACTCCCCGATCGTAGACTTGCTCGATCAAGTTGATCTGAGAGAGAACGGATCAGTGGACGCCATCCACCATGCACCTTACCAACATACAACATCCACATCATATGCGCCTCCACAAACACCCATCTACTACAACATGCCGCCACCCAGGCGTCCACTGATTCGTCCTCCTCGGACTCAACAACCTCCAACTGGGCCGTACGATGCCCTTATTTTTCATGAAGAAGCTCCTGCACCTTATGTTGCACCTGCTCCAGCACCCGTGCCAGTTCCCGTACCTCTACCACAACAACCACTACCTCCACAACAGCCTCCACTTCCCTTACAGCCTGTTGCTCGGGCTGAGGTTGCCTACATCAAATCCCTCCGCGAAACCGCCTGGTGCTACGACGATGAACCTTCCCAAGTCATGTTCGTACGCCATTCATCAACACCCCCTACATTGCCATCCATTACCATCAAACCCTCCACTATTAAACCTACACCTACCATTACGCCAACACCATTGGCAACTGAACCCGAGCAACCCCTCGCTATCACACCCATTACACCGCCACGAGCCATATAGCCTTCCATTACGCCTCCACTGGCCATACAACCATCCATTTCACCCACCATATCCACTCCAGTCCAACGGAGCAGGTGCATCCAAATGAGGAGCAAGCGTCAGCAAAAGAAGGAAGCCCCGGGACCGGGCATGTTATTTAAAATCCAAGATTATATTCCTCGCATGCTGGTCATTGTCAATATACCGGGCACATTCACCGAGCGGAAGTCCTCCCCTCCAATCATGGCCGTTAAGAGGCCTTCTAATAATATGCCAATCATTCCAGTTGCCAACAAGCTTCATTTCAAATTACTCATAGGGAATCTCTCCCTCCAAGCTCTCATGACCCCTCACACCGTTATTGTGAACCTTCCCACTCCAGTGAAGGGGTCAGCTTCTCAGATCGTGCTCACACACTCCAAAGCCAAATCCTTGGCACAATCTATTGCCCAAGGGGTCGTGCCCCCTTCCATATCACACATTATACAATCCTTGGGCACACTTCCCTCGTTGTTGCTTCCAATTCTACCGGTGGAACTCCCCACCCTTTCATTCAGCTATATTCCAAGGGAGTTGCCACCGCCGTTTGAAACTCCGACAGAAGTCAACAACCTTCCAATCATTGAGAGCTTTTCAATTTCTCAGAGAAGAGCAAGGCCATCTGCCCGCTGGGCAAAATTTGTGAGGAAATACTTGAGGGTCAGAATGCCGGCCCCCAAGCAGAAGTCAAAGCGTCGGGCAAGGCAAAAGGCCAAGGGACCTTCATCTCCCTCATCTTTTCAATCCTCTTTTGTGCTGCTTAGCACCTCCCCGTGGGTTCTCCATGTTCCCTCCCCACGGGAGGCATTTTATTTTCATCTTTTGTATAATCCATACTCCTACACTGGGCATCGTGCCCCTTTTTGCACTCCATTATGTGCCCCTCGCGGCACCTTTCCACCTCGTGTCCCACGTGGCACATCTCCTTCTCGTGCCCCTCGTGGCGCATCTCCCTCCTGTGCCCCACGTGGCACATCTCCATCCTGCGTCCTACGCTGCGCACCATTCCTTTTGGCCCCTCGCGGCCCGTTTTTTCTTTCCTCTCCTCCGGCCCTGCCGGATTCTTTTTCCTTTTTTAGGGCACCACGCCCTCCTTCTTCTCCAATCCCCTCCGGCCCCCCGGAGTCTCCAAAGTCTTTCCTTCGCTTTCTCCTTGCCATTTTCAAGCGGGTCCTTCGACCCTTCTCTCACTGTTTTCGGGGCTTCAGTCCCCATGTATAGTTTTGACTTCCAAATAAAAAATATAAATCCTTTGTAGACCCCTGAGTTTCGCCCCAGCACCGGGCATTCGTCCCTCCGACTTCAATCGGGTCCTTCGACCCTTCTCGCGTTGTTTTCGGGGTTTTAGCCCCCACTCGTCATTTTAATTCCAAAAAAAATGTAAATCCTTTGTAGACCCCCGAGTCTCGCCCCAGCGCCGGGCATTCGTCCCTCCGACTCCAATCAGGTCTTTCGACCCTTCTCTCACTGTTTTTGGGGCTTCAGTCCCCATGTATAGTTTTGACTTCCAAAAAAAATGTAAATCCTTTGTAGACCCTCGAGTCTCGCCCCAGCGCAGGGCATTCGTCCTCTCTTTGCCCTCTTCAGGGTTTTAGCCCCCACTCGTCTTTTTAATTTTCAAATAAAAAATGTAAATTCTCGTAGACCCTCGACTCTCACCCCAGCGCAGGGCATTCGTCCTCTCTTTGCCCTCTTCGGGTTTTAGCCCCCACTCGTCCTATTAATTTTCAAATAAAAATGTAAATTCTTTTAGACCCCTGAATCTCACCCCAACGCAGGGCATTCGTTCTCCTTTACCCTCCAAAGTCTTACTATATTTTAGCAGTGTCGAAAATTCAAAAAAAAAACATAAAAGATGAATATTTCAGCATTTCCATGCTATCGCAGCAATTTTTTTGTTATGAGAACTCCGTACGAGGAATCCAAAATTCCCTCCCGAGCCATTAAAGTTTGCCCTTAGCATGGGCACCTGCACACACTTCACGGTGCCCTAAGCCGATTGCTCCCGGTAGATACCGTCACCGTCAAAGTCGCGCCTGAATGGCACAAAAAGTCTATTTCTCCTCCTATTCGGCCAAAGTATGGGTAGTAGAGGCAGTCTGGGCAAGACAACCAACCCAAAACACCTCCGTCATAAGAAAACGTCCTCCAAATGGGTAAATCAAAATGACCAATCAAAAGATCAAAGTCAAAATGCATGTCAAGAGTAGCAAAGTCCCCGCGGAGATCCAAATGGACCCGGCCGTATGCATGCAAAAGTCAAAGTCAAATCAATGATAATAGGGCATGTCAAGAGTGGCAAAGTCCCCGCGGAGATCCAAATGGACCCAGGCGTGCGCATGTCCCTACAGTCAAGTGGTCATCACTCAAGATTCCAAAATAATTAGAAAAGCCCAAGTGCTTAATGAGACAGAATCTTCTGACGGTTGTGCAAAGAAAGGAAGTCAAGCCCAACTCCTAGAATACCCATACCAAGCTTATCTTCAAATGTTCTTCCCTTCTCCCTATTTAAGACTTAGTCGCCTTTTCAGGCGTGGCTTTGGCAGTGGTATTGTTGACCCAGTGCAATTAGCCGTGGGCGTCACATTAAAACGCACACCCTACTCTGGGTTTTCTTTTAATGAAACAGGAGCTAACAAGGACCCATTCGTCGGTCAATTTTCATAATTTTAATGCCGCCATGGCATGGCAATGTGTTTCAACAAACAAAAAAATAGATGAATATTCTGAAAATCGACAAAAAGTTGAATATTTCCAAAATTCCATAAAAATCAAATATTTTAAAATTCCACAAAAATCAAATATTTTCAAAATCCCACAAAAAATTAATATTCTCAAAATCCCATAAAAATTCAGATATTTTCCAAAAGCTCCAAAAAATCAAAATATTTTCCAAAACTCCAAACAAATTCGAATATTTTAAAAATCCATAAAAAACATCAAATGTTTCCAAAACTCCACAAAAATTCAAATATTTTCAAAAACCAATAAAAATTTTCAAATATTTTCCAAAACTCTAAAAAAATTCATGATGGTATTGCACAAGGCAATCGCCTCCTGCCTGCGTCAGATCGAAGCAATCCTTCCAATCTTGGGTTCCTCCCATCTTGCACTTTATCTTTGGCCAAGACCAATTATCCTCATGGTTAAAACAAACCAATTGAATGCGCCATGCTTATTGTTTGAACGCTTTATCCATGCTGCATGCTCCATGCTAAATGCTATTTTCCATGATGTTTGTTTTATCTTGGCTAATAAGTTTTTGAGTGCAGGATTCGAGTCACCTCATCCAACGCAATCAGGCTGCTGCTGCCTTCACCATCAACTATCTGCATCTACTATATGTTATACTACTAGAGCATACCAAGGACCTTGTGACTTTGAGGAATCTGGGATTTGAGTTCCCCTTTAACAAAAACAATGATTATCCCAGTGGATCCTTAGCCGCACGGATAGGCCGTTACGCTTGGCATGTGAGGACGACGGACCCATGCATAAACCCTGGTCCTGACTCACCGGCGTAACAATATTATCCTTGGTTATTTCTACTCCTCTTTTAAGTCTTATTTTTCTTTTAGCCCAGCATACATGCATCTTGAATTCACTGTGGAAAACCACTCTTCCAAGCCAATCTGAGGGCCATCCGCGCTCAAACTCGAAAGCAATTTGAAATATTCCAGTCCGGGTCAAGTACCCAACTCCCTTTGTTGTCGCCTCCGGGCTGATTTCCTTTAGAATCCTTTGTTTGGACTTATCCCTTTTATTTCTTTGTTGCTAGAGATCCACCTGAGGCAGTGGCAGACGCCCCCGATGGTGCAACCTAACAGATTGTGTCCTTAGGTACTTCCCCTTCGTTGGAAGTTGATCTCTCCTTCTCTCCCAAGATCCACCTGAGGCAGTGGCAGACGCCCACAATGGTGAAACATAATGGATTGTGTCCTTAGGTACTTCCCCTTCGCTGGAAGTTGGTCTTTCCTTTTCTTTCCTTCATTATCCATTTTCTTTTGTCCAAACACTTGCTTCTCTAGGTCCTCCTCCTGGTGATGATTTCCTTGGGTGTTGGTAAAAGACTCTTATCAGGTGGTAGCCACCCAATTGTCCGCGTGTCTATTTTTCACCTTGACGTCTACTTTTCAGTCCACTCTGCTCCACTCCACTGCGCTACGCTCCATTTCTTTTCATTACGCTCCATTTCTTTTCACTCCATTACACTCCACTTCGTATCTCTCCGCTTCGTTCCCCTGCTAAGCAGACATCAAGGTGTGGTATCTGTAGACACGCAAATTTGGCTCCACCGCGGGTAAATTTTCAAGTTGCACCGTAACGCCACAAATGGCCCTCTTTTTGCCTCGCAAGAGTGTTTTCCAAATATTTCTGGATATCGTCCATTCTTCCTCGGTGCTTCCCCAGAGGGTCTGGTCGTTCATCGAACCGCCTTTCAAATCGCATCTTGGATCCCTGACGCGATTCAGATTCTGACAGCGGCCTAGAAAGTCATCGCACGTAGGCCCGTAATCATGATAAAATCCCTAAATCGCGTCCTTGTCAGATGACACGATTCAGAGAGGTCAAATCCGGAATATCGCGTCAGCAGGCAGCGCGTTCGTGAGTCGTTGCCTAGTCTTAATCGCGTTCGGTCGCCCCTCCGCGATTCAAGTCGCGGCGGCATGCCCCGACGCGATTCAGAGAGACGGTGCATCGATTCCCCATGCGCGGCCAACCTTCTAAATCGCGGCCTGCCGCCCAGACGCGATTAAACCTTAAATCCCGTCTGTTGTCCTGGACGCGATTTTGCTCCAGTGCCTATAAAAACGAAGTCGCGGGGGCAGGGGCTGGGGTTCGGCTTTTGGGGTTTCCTCTGCTTTGTTTTGGGAGGAGAGAGGAGAGAGAGAGAGAGGGGGAATTCCAAGAGTGGTGAAGCTCTGCCGGACTCTTGCCTCGACGTCCGACCCTAGCGTCTTCTTCCACGTCACGCCGTCCATTCCATCCCTCGGAGCCCGGTGCCGCCGTCGCCATCGTCTCCTTCTTCCACGTGTACCGGAGCGGAGCAACGCGGAAGCTTCTTCCTCGTCTTCCTCCATCTGTCCCACCGGCAACGCCGCGGCGCCGACACGCCATCCGTTTTGGGGAAGCACCCCACCCTTTCCTTTTCTATTTGCATTTCCACTTCCTCTGGGCCCCACGTGGCTCTTTATATTTTCTTCTCTTCCGGGCCCCCCGTGCCCCTTTTTCTTCTTTTTAACACACACACATGCATGCATACACACACACACACACACACACACCTATTTTTAGGGGTTTAAAAGCCACCACAAAAGGTGTGTTCTTCCCCTTTCATTTATGTCATTTTATTCATTTTTAAGATTTGTATACTGCACATCCATCTAATCCGTCTCCTTTCTTTGTCTTTTTTGTCAGGGTAATCAACAAGAAAACGCCATCTACCACGGCCGACCGTGCTCGTAGAGGAAGAAAGAACCCACATCATCCCCCGCGCAATCTCCCTGCTAAAAAGGTACGCACGCGATCACTGTCTTCCACTCGCACCCCTCGCCGTGCATCTCCATTCGGCACCCTCGTGTGCCTGGCAATCACGTTTCTTTTATTTTGTCTTTTCCGCTTTCGACTCCATATCCACCGTTCATTCCTCCCTCTTTGTGGACCGTTGTTCGTCCCCCCTAAAAAGGGAGCGGAAAACGGTATCCACAATGGTAGCTAAGTTTATAAACGCAGCTAAAGGGTATGGCGCTTTCAAAGAGGGAGGTGGTGTTCACGTGTTTTGGACCGTCAGTACACAAGGTTTACGTGAGGTTTCACGTGGTTTGTGCGGTGCGCACGTGGTTTCTGTGTGCGTGTCAGGTAGTAGACGCCTACCGTGGTTACCTCTCCAGTTGGGTGCCCCAGGTTCTCTGTGAGCCAGGCTGTAGCTCGGGACTTTGTCCCGGTACTTGTGCTGTACCGTCGAGGTCTGTGTCGTCTGACCTGGACACCCTCACTCCTTAGTTTGAGTTGTACGTCCGGATGAGGGAAAGACGACAGTGGGACAGTGACTCTTGTGTTTGTTTCTAGTCACTTGTAGCGCGCTCTTAGTTGGGGGTACGGACACCAGTTGTCGACATTGGTCCCCTACTAGTCCTTTTTCCAGTGCCTCACTCTAGTGAGCCCAGGCCAGGGTCTCTAGAGGTGTCAGGCATGGGCCTGTGACCGTGTGGTCCGCATGTGGTAGTTGGTCTCCACAGTTGCATGTCTTTTTCACATGGAGCGGCAGCTGGACCATTCGTCCGTGGCTGCGAGACTGAGAGGTAGACCTGTGTTAGTTTGTCCGAGTCTGTTACTGGTGTCGCGAACCAGTCTAGGTGGCTCGAGTGTGGCGATCTCTACTGTAGCTCGTACACGTGTTGGAGTTTTACCGTTTATTTATTACAGCTGTTGTACGCAGTTTTCTAGCGGCGAGTTTGTTTATAGCTTTAATATCCTGTTTAGTTGAGCTATAAATTGCTAGCATAGTTTACTGCTTTCGCACTTGTGTTTGGTTGCTCGGTGTTGGGGGAGTTCCCTACTGAGCCAGTGACTAGCGATGCTCACCCCTACTCCCCACAGGTGAGGGCGAGGAGGAGGTTTCTCTACCGTCGTCCAGTTCGGAGCCGCGACGTAGCGGTATTGGCCCAGCGCCTCCAGCAGTGTAGCTTTTCTTTCTTCAGTTGTACCTGTCGTACCTCGGGGTATGCCCTAGGCTTGTGTACTTTCCTTTATTTCTTTTGAAGTTGGCTATGTAAAACCTTGTATATTATAAATGCAATGGTGTGTTCCTTTGTGTTTTCACAGACTAGTGTGTGGTATCCCTCGCGAGGCTTCGGCCCGTTCGCGGGAGACGGACTCGGGTCAAACACGTTACCGATTTAACGGGCTTGGACGAGGCGTTCCGTCACATGTAGTGTAACGTCGCGCGTCTTTCGGATCCTTATGGATCCTTCGTTTAGTGTTGTGGAGGTCACACGTTGACCAGTGTGGCTCGTGAATGATGTGCGCGTGTGTGTTTGGGCCTTATCGGGCCGTTAGTGTAGGTTGTAGCACCCCTCGGTTTTCATCCTGTCATCGTGACAGGGAGGAGTGTCGCGTTCTTGAACGCGACAGGGCGGTGTGTCACGTTCATATGGCCGCCTCTGGCGCTGAACATGTGCATGTGCGCCACGTGGCGGGCAGTGGGGGCGTTAAGTTTGGGAAGGCGACAGTTGGGGGTGTCGCGATCAGGTCGCGACGCGACGATATGTCGCGTTCCCAACCGCTGAGTGTTTTTAAGAAACCCCAGACGGACAGAACTGCAGTGAGTTCTGCTCGGCCGGGGGAGGAGCTGTTGAAGGTTTCTCAGGCGATTTCGGGTGGAGAGCTCGGTTTTCGGTGAGGTTTCGCTGTAAGGAGCTCGTGTGGAGCGTGAGGATCGCCGGGGAAGCATTATACCGCACATTCTTCGCAAAGGTAGGTGAATTCTCCCCGTTCTGGGGCAATAATCGGGGGAATCATAGGATCGATCAGTTTAATGCTTTAATCATGCTAGATACCATGCCTAGGTTTTCATTAAAGCATGTAAATGACGAATTAAGGGTGGTTTGCATGAGTTTTAAGGTGTTTGGAAGGAGAGAACCCGGTTAGGGTTTCTCCCCTGCGAAGGCGACAGGGGTGCTGTCGCAATCAAGAAGGCGGCGGGACGACCCGTCGCGTTCATATCTTCAAGGCGACATGTCGGGCTGACGCCTTCTGAAGGCGACTCAAGGGCCTGTCGCAACCACAGTCGAGGGCTGTGTGTGTGTATGGCTTACGTGATGTGATTATCCAATTATCGTGGTTTGATGTGTTTATTGATATCGAGCGGTGCATTGGCACTTGTGGTGCACTGAGTGCACGTAATTCTGAGACTAGCATACAGAGTACGTAGTTAGCTAGTCGTATTTGTGGCTGCGTGGTGTTCACGCGAGCACTGTTAGGTTCACGTGTAGTGAATCATTGTTACGAGAGGTTTACGTGATGTTTCACGTGGTTTGTGTGTGACGTGCACGTGGTTTTGTGTGCCTGGCAAGTAGTACGACGCCTACCGTGGTTACCTCTTTAGTTGGGTGCCCCAGGTTCTCTGTGAGCCAGGCTGTTAGCTCGAGGCTTTGTCCCGGTACTTGTGCTATACCGTCGAGGTTTGTGTCATATGTCCTGGACACCCTCACTCCTTGTTTGAGTTGTACGTCCGACTGAGGGAAAGACGACAGTAGGACAGTGACTCTTGAGTTTGTCTTTAGTCACTTGTAGCGCGCTCTTAGTTGGGGGTACGGACACCGGTAGTCGACACTGGTCCCCGACTAGTCCTTTCTAGTGCCTCACTCTAGAGTGCTCCGGCCAGATACCCTAGAGGTGCCAGGCATGGGCCTGCGGTTGTGTGTCCGCATGAGTGGTGTTTAGTTGGACTCCACAGTTGTTTGACTTTTCCACGTGGAGCGGCAGTTGGATCTTTCGTCCGTGGCTACGAGACTAAGAGGTAGACCTGTGTTAGTTTGTCCGAGTTAGTCACTGGTGTCGCGAACCAGTTCACGTGGCTCGTGTGTGGCGGTCTCTACTGTAGCTCGTACACCTGTTTGGGTTTGCCGTTTATTTATTACAGTTGCTTTACTCAGTCGGCAAACGGTGAGTACATTTATAGCTTTAATATCCTGCTAGTTGTTCTATAAATTGCTAGCGCAGTTTATTGCTTCCGTACTTGTGTTTTGGTTTGCTCGGTGTTGGGGGAGTTCCCTACTGAGCCAGTGACTAGAGAGGCTCACCCTTACCCCCACAGGTGAGGGCGAGGAGGACGTTTCGTTACCGTCTACCAGTTCGAGGCCGCATCGTAGCGGTGTTGGGCCAGCGCCTCCAGCAATGTAGTTTCTTTCTTCAGTTGTACTTGTTACCTCGGGGTATGCCCCAGGCTCTTGTACTTTCTTGTACTTTTTTTGAAATTTGGCTATGTAAATCTTGTATATTATATATGAAATGATGAATCATATATGTGATCAAGTGTATTCTTTTCTATTTTTCACGGACATGTGTTTGGTATTCCTTGCGAGGCTACGGCCCGTTCGCGGGAGACGGACACGGATCTAGTTCGTTAATGGTTTAACGGGCTAGTGCGAGGCATTCCGTCACAGTTCGTATCAGAGCAAGGTCCGTGTAAATATAAAGGAACTGGGAAATTATATAGCCATATTTCTACATTTGTACACTGCTGGTAGCTGACTCTGGTTTCGTAATGATCGGTTTTGTTTGTAATAAATATGTTATGGTGCAGGAAATTAAGATGGCTGATAGAAGGGATTGGGGTGGTGGAGGAGAGGACCCTGAAGAGTCCACTCAACGTATGATTAAGAGGATTTGGGAAAGCCTCACTGATATTCGGATGAGAATGGATCAGCAGGCATCGGTACCTCAAGCAGTAATACCACCATATGCTGGAATACCCGTGGCCCCAGTTGCACCATCGCCCAGGGTGGAGGTACCTTATGTGGCACCTGTACCACCACCAGTAATGGCAATAATAGAGCCAATGATGCAAGTTGAAAAGTTTTTGAGGTTGCAGCCGCCTACTTATACAGGAGGGCCGAATCCAGATACAGTAGAGCACTGGATACATGAGGTTGAAAGGGTCTTTACGACCATGAGGTGTCCAGCAGCGGACAAGGTTGTGCTAGCCACATATCAGCTGAGAGGTTTTGCGCAGCGAAAGTGTGGTGGGTCCTGAATTAATTCAGCAAACCACAGAAATAGTGAAGTTCATTAAAGAAAAGTTGCAAGCAGCTCAAAGCAGGCAGAAGAGTTATGCCGATAATCGGAGAACACCCTTCAGTTTGAAGTGGGAGACTTTGTTTTTCTCTGAGTTTTCCCTAGTAAGGGTATTATGAGATTTGGCAAGACCGGAAAATTGAGTCCGAGATATGTGGGACCCTTTCAGGTATTAGAAAGAATTGGAGAAACAACTTATAGACTTGATTTGCCAGCCGATTTTGCAGATGTTCATGATATTTTCCATGTTTCTATGTTAAAAAAGTGCATTGAAGATCCAGCGCATATAATTAGTTACCAAGGAGGTGACTTGAAACCAGATATGTCTATGCCAGAGTATCCGGTGTAGATTACTGGCCGTAAGACAAAGAAGTTGAGGAATAAAGAAATTGAGTTAGTTAAAGTGAGATGGGAAAATAGGTTGGGTGGTGAGGATACCTGGGAATTAGCCGAGGAGATGGCTAAGGGATATCCCTATCTGTTTGAATAAGGTTTTGTATTTCTTTTTAGATGATAGTACTTGTAAAAATGTGCATATTCAAGTTGTTTATATTTGAGTTGTGTTATGAATTTTGAGGTCAAAATTTTCTTTTTAGATGATAGTAATGTAACGTCGCGCGTCTTTCGGATCCTTATGGATCCTTCGTTTAGTGTTGTGGAGGTCATACGTTGACCAGTGTGGCTCGTGAATGATGTGCGCGCGTGTGTTTGGGTCTTATCGGGCCGTTAGTGCAGGTTGTAGCACCCCTCGGTTTTCATCATGTCATCGCAACAGGGAGGAGTGTCGCGTTCTTGAACGCGACAGGGCGGTGTGTCGCGTTCATGTGGCCGCCTCTGGCGCTGAACATGTGCATGTGCGCCACGTGGCGGGCAGTGGGGGCGTTAGGTTTGGGAAGGCGACAGCCGGGGATGTCGCGATCAGGTCGCGACGCGACGATATGTCGCGTTCCCAACCGCTGTGTGTTTTTAAGAAACCCCAGCCAGACAGAACTGCAGTGAGTTCTGCTCGGCCAGGGGAGGAGCTGTTGAAGGTTTCTCTGGCGATTTCGGGTGGAGAGCTCAGTTTTCGGCGAGGTTTCGTTGTAAAGAGCTCGTGTGGAGCGTGAGTTTAACACCCCATACAAGAATATGTTAAATAGACTAAATCAGCAAACTACCAACAACTCGGACTAGTCATTTTCAGAGCTCGAGCAGGAAAAGAACTCTTAAGTTAAGCGTGCTCAGTTGGGAGTAGTCACAGGATGGGTGACCTTTCTGAGAAGTCTACCAACTAGTATGGTTGTTGGGCCAGTTTGTTGGTTGGGTCGTCACAAATGGTATCAGAGCCTTGCCCAGCCAGAAGTGTAGGAACTAAGTGCCACACAGGGCAAAAGTACTACGCTATGGGAGCCACCTTTTGAGGCCATAATGGCGCAAAGTGCTACATAGTGGGAGCCACCTCTTGAGCCTGTGAGGGCCACCTCTAGAATCCTGCCTGCCTGGGGTTTGATTGTGCGCTATATGTGAACAGCGACGAGGACGTCGCTTATATAAGAGGGGTAGATTGTAACGCCCCATACAATAATATGTTAAATAGACTAAATCAGCAAACTATCAACAACTCGGACTAGTCATTTTCAGAGCTCGAGTATGAAAAGAACTCTGAAGTTAAGCGTGCTCTGTAACGACCCGACCCTCCGGACCCCACCAGGGCCCGAAGTTTGCGTCGCCACCCACGGATCCGAAGACCCGGAAGGGTTATATGAACAAGTCTAGTGAGATATGTACTGAATTCGAATAACTATAACAATCTGTACATTATACAAAAGGGTTGTACAACGCGTCCCAAGCAAAAGCACAGGTACAAGAAGAAAGGTGCAGTCTTTAAGGGGCATACCCCGAGAACTTGCAAAACACAGCTCTCAGCTCACTCGGCTACAAGAGCTCACAACGCTCGCTCTCACTGCTGCTGACAACGACACGGCGCCACAGCCGCCTCCGCAACCCGTCCGACACCGAGCTCCCGCGACGACGAGCCCCTAGCTGAAGGAAGTAGGGGGGTGAGCCTCGCGAACAAGGCCCAGTAGGGATTACCAGTCCCTCACCGGCCAGAGCAGCAGGAACTCCGAAAACAGGAAACTAAACTAGGAAGCTGTAAAGCGAGTAACACCTACAGCATGGTACTACTAAGCAGCGGAAGAGAACAGTACAACGCCACGACCACCAACCAAGGTCGTGGCACACACACGACTCCCGCAGAAACCAACGGAGTCGGACACAAAGCGGAAGCAGTGCTCAGCACACCTGCCGAGACCATGGAACAACCAAGTGAGAACGACGTCTCACCGCAAGCACGGCCACCTCAGACCTCTACAAGGTCGAGGGCCCACAAGCAGAACCACCCCGGACCGTGGACACGCCACCAGGTCGGGGAGCCACACACGCCGGTGCCATCACGGGCTGGCACCCAGGGACGGGACCACGGAACCGAGAGAACACCGAAGCGAGAACCACCAGAAGCACGGGTCTGCCCAAGGCCAGACCAACGACGCCCACGGAAACTAGGCACAGCCGGGCTATAACCGCCGTGCAAGCTCGGGCAACGAATAACACTTAGGAACGTTGTGAGGAAAACGTCGTCACAACAACAGCAACCAAGCCACCGCCGCTAGCAGCCAAGAGGGGGACCCGCAGTCCACACGCTCTGCTCGCTAGCCTAGCTCCTGCCTCCGCCCCCGCGAAGGGCGAGACAGAGCCGCCACAGGAACACACCAACTCACGCAACACCGCAGCCTGGCCAAGCTGCGGCCTCACGCCTGACACCACTACGTGGCTCCGGAACCAACGCAGAGAGAGGCAGTGAGACAAAGGACTGTCTAGTCTGCGTCAGGAACTCCAAACACCTCGACGTCTCAGACCCAGACAAGAGAGCTCTACAAACGACTCATCGCCGCTGCCCAAACCTCGTTTTCCCCTCAGCTCAGAGTCCGCTCACGTGGGCTGCCAACTCGAGCACACTCGTAGCCCGGAGTACTCCCTTAACAGGCTCCCGAGGATGGGGGTCCCAGGAAATGGAGACAACCTCTAAATGGGACAAGCCCTCAAGTGCAGAGCACCGGGCGAAAAGAGAACAGGCGGGGCAATCACCACAAAAACGGCACAACTGACTTGTAACCAAGACAAGCCCAGCAGGCACGGGCACACACGGCACCCCTTCAGGAAACCCTGGAGGGGCCGTCGGCCAACGCCGGCACACACGGCACGGCACGAGAAGTCGGAACACCGTGAGGCAGAACAAAAGCCAGAACAACCTGATCGCGACCACAAGTGTGTCGCCTTCAGAACAGGAAGGCGACAACCAGCCTGTCGCTACCAGGTCACGACGACCAGGGGGCCGCCTTCTGACCTGAACGCGACATATCGACCTGTCGCGTTCAGCGTCAGAAGGCCGGACCTCAAGCGGGGCCATTGGCCCGCAGCCAAACGGCACGGAGGCGAGAAGGCGACCAGGGCATTGTCGCTACCCCAAAAGGTAGAACGCGACGACTGCCCTGTCGCAACCCCGAAGGCGACAGCCATGGTGCCGCCTTCAGAACAAAACCCGGAACTGAAGGGCAAAGGGGAACGCGACGGCCAACCTGTCGCTACCCGAAGGCGACAGGTTGCTCGTCGCCTCCAGACTGGTATCGCGACAGCCACCCTGTCGCGATCACAGGCTGAGCCCCAAACGGAGCATGGGGGCCAACCATGGTCACCCCAAGCTACCACACAAGCACACACGGGGAGGGGAGCATGGGGAAAGCTGTAAATCTAACTACAAAACCCCGAGGGCTCCCGATCCACCCGGATGGGAGAGGGCACAAGAAATCCCTACCTTAGAATGGAGAAACCACCCCACGAAGGGGCCCTCGCGTCGGTTGGCCGCCTCCTCCTCGCTCCACGCACGCGCCGCCGCTCCGCACGAGCTCCCGGCCGCTCCACAGCGCCGGATCGCCGGAGGGAGCCCTCCACCGCCTGAGAAGAGGGAAAAGGGAGAGAGGAAGAAAGGGGAAGAAAGGAGGGGCCAACGGCCTTAAGCCCTCGGAACCTGAGAACGCGACAAGATCCCTGTCGCGTTCGTCGCCTTCTCAAAAGTTCCGACAAGACCTCTGACAGGCCGACAGGCGCCAGACCACGTGTCGCGCGCGCAGGCGCCTCAGGTGAACGCGACACCTGGCACGTCGCCTTCACACCTGCGATGCGGACACGTGGCACACCGCCACAGCGACAACCGGAACGCGACACAGGGGCCGTCGCCTTCCCAACCAGAAGGCGACAGGGAACATGTCGCGTTCAGAACGCGACACCCCTGCCCGACTCGATCCCAAGATCAACGCCAAGGCACACAGAACCCGAGGAGTTACACCAAGATGCGACGAGAAAGCGACGCACCCGGACGTCGCGACACAGATGACTATCGCGGTGGACACCCACGCCGCGACACCAACGCGTCACCCAGCCTGGACGCGTCAGTGGCCAGTCATCCCACGACACCGGACGGAACCCGGGACACCGGGTGTTACAATCCACCCCCCTTAAAACAATTTCGTCCTCGAAATTGGGACAAGCCTAACAAATCCCGAGGCACGAAATGAAGCACGGGGAGTAACCGCAAGACCAGCGCGAAAAAGTCACTAAGTCTCAACACGACTTCCTCGTGGCAACAATCGCACAGCCAAACACGCGCGGCACGCGAAGCCGGAAAACTAACGGCTCACACAACGAGCCTCAAACACGCGGGAAGCACAGAATCGAAAACCCAACGGCTCACAACATGCTCCAACACACCTGGAGCACTAAGCCGAGGAACCAACGGCTCACTCCAGCCACACGAAGGGGCACCCAGACGGAACGACAACCCCACTGGAGCCGAGTGACGCCAAATCCGGCCCGAACAGCGGAAAACACCAGCCGAAAACTACACGGTTGCAGTCACCAACAGACCTCGCTGTTGGGACCAACCCACCAACAACTCACTCTGTCGCCACCAAGACCCGACAGAGGACGCAGTTGCCGACAGCAACACAATAAACACCTGAGAACCAACCACAAGTCTCAGGAGAACGGCCTCACGCTACTAGCAGTAGCTAGTACCGGTCATTAGCCCAACCGAGAGGCCACGCGAGAGACAGAACCAGAGCGACAACACGCTCGCGGAGGATCCGCAACACACGGAACAACGTCCACTGCCACCACTAGGTCTCACCCAGACCTTCCTCGTGGTCCAACAGGGACAACAAACGCACGCGAAGAAACCCCAACACGTGAAAACGGTATCCACTGTCACCACTAGGTCTCGCCCAGACCTTCCTCGTGGTCCGATAAGGACACCAGACTCACGCGGAGACACAACACTGGGAGACCACACGCTCCACAACGGGGCACACCGCGACGGAAACACGGAAGACGTCCGAGGTCAAGCCAAAACTTGGCACCTCACAACGTCGACAAACCACGTGGTTGAGTACTAGCAAGCCAATAGGCCTCACGGTCAACAGACGGACCGACAGGAGACTCCGCCAACGGCTTCCAGACTCACCAACACCACGCATAAACGAAAAACCAACGAAGAGTTGGCAATACTCCCGCCACGCACACAGAGCTTAGTGCGGGGACCAGCATGCCAACCACCAGAAAGGCACACAACCACACGGAAACCGAAACAACTGCAGAGGTCGAGGACAACACGTCGACCTCAGAGGGACCCAAACCGAGGCAGGGTACCACAACCGAACACACTCGCTCCCAAAGCGAGAGGGAAAACCGAGACACTGGCCACAATCAGAGCATGGTGTACCACCGATAGGGCTACCTAGACAAGGCAAAGTAGCCACCCTACAGCGGTAACGGTACAACCACAAGGCATAGGCCAGCACAAGGTGTCCCAGAGGCGGAAAGCTCAACGCCTCTGACACCGAGCAAACTCGAGAGACGACGCACAAATTTCGCGAACAGGCACACGGCACAACACGAGGTGCTATCACAAGCACCGGGAGCCACCCAAGGTACAACACGATGCACCAGGGCTCCCGACGGCACAAAACCGAAACGCTCGAGCACGAGCACACGGTGCTACCACAAGCACCAAAAGCTAAATAAAGTGCAACATAGGTGCACCAGCGGCCGAGACAACACCGCGGCTTAACAGGAAGGACTCTCCACAAGAGACCTACCAAGAGCCACGCGCAAAGAACCGCAAGCCTAAAAAGGGCAAACAGGCCATGCCAGCCTCAGCCCTTAAGGCACAAAAACGCGAAGCACCGAAAAATGCACAAGATGCAGCACACGCAACTGCACCAACTGCTCGAAACGACACAGGGCCCACCGAAGGGGACTCTCCACCAGAGACCCACAACAGAAGCACACAGAAAGCCAACAACTTCTTCAAAAGCGCAACACCCACGTCCACTCCAAGAAGCACACAAAACACGAAGCACTGACTCTGCCGCATGGGGAGCAAAAACCACAGTGACTCCCTGGCGCGCAAGAGCAAGAAGCACCACCTCTATCGCGACCGATAGAGAGGCCAAACACCAAAACGATGACACGAACTGCCTCCAAGGCACAAGCCGAGGCACCATCGAGCGCACACCGGTACAACGCTTGCACGAGCAAGCCAACCACGAAAACCAATGCACAGCAGAGCAACGCTCACACGAGCGGCCCAACAAGAAAACAATGCTACCTCGCACCAAACCAACAGGGACCCAATGCCCCGAATTTAGCCTGGCAGGTAGCGAGAAACCATCACAACGACAAACGGCACAACCAGGTCCACCGACCCACGGCTCCACAAGGAAACGCCGGCACGAGGGGAGCAAACAACTAGACCCAAAAACAACTCCAGGGAAGGTGACTCCACCAGAAGGTCGCAACGATGCGCACTCCGGCAACACAACGCCATAGTGGAGCACCACCACCCCGAGCAACTGACGAAAGCAGAGGAAGGAGACACGCACCGCAACGAGTCTCTTCCACGCGCGAGAGGCAAACCATAACGCAAGACTAGTGCTTCCACAAGAAGCATAGCTAGCCGAGCACCGACGGCACTCACCAGACCGCCATCTGCAAGAGCACGCCGGGCGCGAGAAACGAAGCGAACAGCTCGAAGCATGGGGACACACGAAGTCCCACCGGCGCAACTGAGAAACTTGGAAACGACTAACGAGACAAGCTGGCCAACGCAGTAGCCAGACGCACGGCCAAGCGCACAACACCTTGACCGACAGCGCCCAAGCAGACTGTAATGTAGACAGTCTGACCGGCAACAACGACAGCTCATCTCCACCGAGAGAGCAGCGACAACCAAACAGCACGAAACAGCTTTGGGGAGAACCTCCACCAAAAGCGCCAAGAGCCATCCTGGGAGAACCTCACCAGGACGCAGCTCACCAAATGGCACACTTCAAACCGCAGGGGCAACACACGGTGGCCCGAAACAAACACAGAGCACTTCTGGGAAGAACTTCCACCAGAAGCGACAAGGGCGATCCTGAGAAGAACCTTCACCAAGATGCACAACCCAACGACACGGACCATTAGAGAGAACACCGCAGCAAGCAGAACTGCAGAAGCAACACAAGCCGGTCCTGGGAGAACCTCCACCAGAACCACCAAGGCACCGTTCTGGGAACACCCTCCAGAACGCACCAGCCAAACCAACAGAAGCAGCATACCTCAAACTCTGAGGTAGCACAGCAACAACAGAAACGAGCGCGAAACGGTCCTGAGAGAAACCCTCACCAGGACAACAGCAAACGGTTCTGGGAAACCTCCACCAGAACACAGGGCAACCAGCGATGCACCTCAGCCTAGAGGGCAACGCAACAGCAACCAGAAACGCGCACAGCACAGCTCTGGGGAAACCTCATTACCACCAGAACCAACAGAGAAGAACTCCAGGAGCACCTCACTAGAGTTCACAACCAGCCAGCGCCAAGCTGACAACAACTACAGACAAGTGTCGCAGCGCTCAACTAGCGGCGCAACACGGCACACAAAGCACCTACTCAGCTCGGCGTCCCGAGCACAGCGCACAACGGCGCACAGGCACACGAGGCCAAATACACAACAACGACAACACACACCCCAACAACAAAAGGGCAGCCAACAAGGCAGAGACACCTTCCACCGGTTCCACAGACCACAACTCTGCACCGGTGAAGGCCCAACAACACGCAGGCTCTCTCAGCCTCAGCGGCACGCACACACCCAAATGCCGGAGACGACCAGGAGCACCGCACCTGGACTTGCCTGCAAGTGTCCTCTATACGGAAAAGACCACTGCCGCGAGTCCAGCGCCAACCGCGCCGCTACGGCACGAACACGCCGAGCGACCACACTCATCACGCACGCGGCACAGCAACAACTGCAACTTGCAGCACGCGCATGAACTTGCAGGAGAGCCGCACACCTGCAAAACAATCAAAGGCACAAGCCTAACACTAGTCGGACGGTGTCAGCAGCGCACTAGTACCTTTCTTTGGGACATCTATAGTTATCAATTCCTTACAAATCTCAGTAGACTCCTCGCTCTGATACCAACTGTAACGACCCGACCCTCCGGACCCCACCAGGGCCCGAAGTTCGCGTCGCCACCCACGGATCCGAAGACCCGGAAGGGTTATATGAACAAGTCTAGTGAGATATGTACTGAATTCGAATAACTATAACAATCTGTACATTATACAAAAGGGTTGTACAACGCGTCCCAAGCAAAAGCACAGGTACAAGAAGAAAGGTGCAGTCCTTAAGGGGCATACCCCGAGAACTTGCAAAACACAGCTCTCAGCTCACTCGGGCTACAAGAGCTCACAACGCTCGCTCTCACTACTGCTGACAACAACACGGCGCCACAGCCGCCTCCGCAACCCGTCCGACACCGAGCTCCCGCGACGACGAGTCCCTAGCTGAAGGAAGTAGGGGGGGGGGTGAGCCTCGCGAACAAGGCCCAGTAGGGATTACCAGTCCCTCACCGGCCAGAGCAGCAGGAACTCCGAAAACAGGAAACTAAACTAGGAAGCTGTAAAGCGAGTAACACCTACAGCATGGTACTACTAAGCAGCGGAAGAGAACAGTACAACGCCACGACCACCAACCAAGGTCGTGGCACACACACGACTCCCGCAGAAACCAACGGAGTCGGGCACAAAGCGGAAGCAGTGCTCAGCACACCTGCCGAGACCACGGAACAACCAAGTGAGAACGACGTCTCACCGCAAGCACGCCACCTCAGACCTCTACAAGGTCGAGGGCCCACAAGCAGAACCACCCCGGACCGTGGACACGCCACCAGGTCGGGGAGCCACACACGCCGGTGCCATCACGGGCTGGCACCCAGGGACGGGACCACGGAACCGAGAGAACACCGAAGCGAGAACCACCAGAAGCACGGGTCTGCCCAAGGCCAGACCAACGACGCCCACGGAAACTAGGCACAGCCGGGCTATAACCGCCGTGCAAGCTCGGGCAACGAATAACACTTAGGAACGTCGTGAGGAAAACGTCGTCACAACAACAGCAACCAAGCCACCGCCGCTAGCAGCCAAGAGGGGGACCCGCAGTCCACACGCTCTGCTCGCTAGCCTAGCTCCTGCCTCCCCCCGCGAAGGGCGAGACAGAGCCGCCACAGGAACACACCAACTCACGCAACACCGCAGCCTGGCCAAGCTGCGGCCTCACGCCTGACACCACTACGTGGCTTCGGAACCAACGCAGAGAGAGGCAGTGAGACAAAGGACTGTCTAGTCTGCGTCAGGAACTCCAAACACCTCGACGTCTCAGACCCAGACAAGAGAGCTCTACAAACGACTCATCGCCGCTGCCCAAACCTCGTTTTCCCCTCAGCTCAGAGTCCGCTCACGTGGGCTGCCAACTCGAGCACACTCGTAGCCTGGAGTACTCCCTTAACAGGCTCCCGAGGATGGGGGTCCCAGGAAATGGAGACAACCTCTAAATGGGACAAGCCCTCAAGTGCAGAGCACCGGGCGAAAAGAGAACAGGCGGGGCAATCACCACAAAAACGGCACAACTGACTTGTAACCAAGACAAGCCCAGCAGGCATGGGCACACACGGCACCCCTTCAGGAAACCCCGGAGGGGCCGTCGGCCAACGCCGGCACACACGGCACGGCACGAGAAGTCGGAACACCGCGAGGCAGAACAAAAGCCAGAACAACCTGATCACGACCACAAGTGTGTCGCCTTCAGAACAGGAAGGCGGCAACCAACCTGTCGCTACCAGGTCACGACGACCAGGGGGCCACCTTCTGACCTGAATGCGACATATCGACCTGTCGCGTTCAGCGTCAGAAGGCCGGACCTCAAGCGGGGCCATTGGCCCGCAGCCAAACGGCACGGAGGCGAGAAGGCGACTAGGGCATCGTCGCTACCCCAAAAGGTAGAACGCGACGACTGCCCTGTCGCAACCCCGAAGGCGACAGCCAAGGTGCCGCCTTCAGAACAAAACCCGGAACTGAAGGGCAAAGGGGAACGCGACGGCCAACCTGTCGCTACCCGAAGGCGACAGGTTGCTCGTCGCCTCCAGACTGGTATGGCGACAGCCACCCTATCGCGATCACAGGCTGAGCCCCAAACGGAGCATGGGGGCCAACCATGGTCACCCCAAGCTACCACACAAGCACACACGGGGAGGGGAGCATGGGGAAAGCTGTAAATCTAACTACAAAACCCCGAGGGCTCCCGATCCACCCGGATGGGAGAGGGCACAAGAAATCCCTACCTTAGAACGGAGAAACCACCCCACGAAGGGGCCCTCGCGTCGGTTGGCCGCCTCCTCCTCGCTCCACGCACGCGCCGCCGCTCCGCACGAGCTCCCGGCCGCTCCACAGTGCCGGATCGCTGGAGGGAGCCCTCCACTGCCTGAGAAGAGGGGAAAAGGGATAGAGGAAGAAAGGGGGAAGAAAGGAGGGGCCAACGGCCTTAAGCCCTCGGAACCTGAGAATGCGACAAGATCCCTGTCGCGTTCCCAACAGGAACGCGACACCCGACACGTCGCCTTCTCAAAAGTTCCGACAAGACCTCTGACAGGCCGACAGGCGCCAGACCACGTGTCGCGCGCGCAGGCGCCTCAGGTGAACGCGACACCTGGCACGTCGCCTTCACACCTGCGATGCAGACACGTGGCACACCGCCACAGCGACAACCGGAACGCGACACAGGGGCCGTCGCCTTCCCAACCAGAAGGCGACAGGGAACATGTCGCGTTCAGAACGCGACACCCCTGCCCGACTCGATCCCAAGATCAACGCCAAGGCACACAGAACCCGAGGAGTTACACCAAGATGCGACGAGAAAGCGACGCACCCGGACGTCGCGACACAGATGACTATCGCGGTGGACACCCACGCCGCGACACCAACGTGTCACCCAGCCTGGACGCGTCAGTGGCCAGTCATCCCACGACACCGGACGGAACCCGGGACACCGGGTGTTACATGCTCAGTTGAGAGTAGTCCCAGGATGGGTGACCTTCCTGGGATGTCTACCAACTAGTATGGTTGTTGGGCCAGTTTGTTGGTTGGGTCGTCGCAAATGGTATCAGTGCCTTGCCCTTCCAGAAGTGCTGGAACTAAGTGCCACACAGGGCAAAGTGCTACGCTATGGGAGCCACCTCTTGAGGCCATAATGGCGAAAAGTGCTACATAATGGGAGCCACCTCTTGAGCCTGTGGGGGCCACCTCTAGAATCCTGCATGCCTGGGGTTTGATTGTGTGCTATATGTGAATAGCGACGAGGACGTCGCTTATATAAGAGGGGTAGATTGTAACGCCCCATACAAGAATATGTTAAATAGACTAAATCAGCAAACTACCAACAACTCGGACCAGTCATTTTCAGAGCTCGAGCAAGAAAAGAACTCTAAAGTTAAGCGTGCTCAGTTGGGAGTAGTCTCAGGATGGGTGACTGTTCTGGGAAGTTTACTAACTAGTATGGTTGTTGGGCCAGTTTGTTGGTTGGGTTGTCACAGTGAGGATCACCGGGGAAGCATTATACCGCGCATTCTTCACAAAGGTAAGTGAATTCTCTCCGTTCCGGGGCAATAATCGGGGGAATCGTAGGATCGATCAGTTTAATGCTTTAATCATGCTAGATACCATGCCTAGGTTTTCATTAAAGCATGTAAATGACGAATTAAGGGTGGTTTGCATGAGTTTTGGGGTGTTTGGAAGGAGAGAACCGGGTTAGGGTTTCTCCCCTGCGAAGGCGACAGGCGTGCTGTCACAATCAAGAAGGCGACGGGACGACCCGTCGCGTTCATATCTTCAAGGCGAAATGTTGGGCTGACGCCTTCTGAAGGCGACTCAAGGGCCTGTCGCGACCACAGTCGAGGGCTGTGTGTGTGTATGGCTTACGTGATGTGATTATCCGATTATCGTGGTTTGATGTGTTTATTGATATCGAGCGGTGCATTGGCACTTGTGGTGCACTGAGTGCACGTGATTCTGAGACTAGCATACATAGTACGTAGTTAGCTAGTCGTATTTGTGGCTGCGTGGTGTTCACGCGAGCACAGTTAGGTTCACGTGTAGTGAATCATTGTTACGAGAGGTTTACGTGACGTTTCACGTGGTTTGTGTGTGACGTGCACGTGGTTTTGTGTGCGTGGCAAGTAGTACGACGCCTACCGTGGTTACCTCTTTAGTTGGGTGCCCCAGGTTCTCTGTGAGCCAGGCTGTTAGCTCGGGGCTTTGTCTCGGTACTTGTGTTGTACCGTCGAGGTTTGTGTCGTCTGTCCTGGACACCCTCACTCCTTGTTTGAGTTGTACGTCCGGCTGAGGGAAAGACGACAGTGGGACAGTGACTCTTGAGTTTGTTTTTAGTCACTTGTAGCGCTCTCTTAGTTGGGGGTACGGACACCGGTAGTCAACACTGGTCCCCGACTAGTCCTTTCCAGTGCCTCACTCTAGAGTGCTCCGGCCAGAGACCCTAGAGGTGCCAGGCATGGGCCTGCGGTTGTGTGTCCGCAGGAGTGGTGTTTAGTTGGACTCCACAGTTGTTTGACTTTTTCACGTGGAGCGGCAGTTGGACCTTTCGTCCGTGGCTGCGAGACTAAGAGGTAGACCTGTGTTAGTTTGTCCGAGTTAGTCACTGGTGTCGCGAACCAGTTCACGTGGCTCGTGTGTGGCGGTCTCTACTGTAGCTCGTACACCTGTTTGGGTTTGCCGTTTATTTATTACAGTTGCTTTACTCAGTCGGCAAACGGTGAGTACATTTACAACTTTAATATCCTGCTTAGTTGTTCTATAAATTGCTAGCGCAGTTTATTGCTTCCGTACTTGTGTTTTGGTTTGCTCGGTGTTGGGGGAGTTCCCTACTGAGCCAGTGACTAGAGAGGCTCACCCCTACCCCCACAGGTGAGGGCGAGGAGGACGTTTCGTTACCGTCTACCAATTCGGGGCCGCATCGCAGCGGTGTTGGGCCAGCGCCTCCAGCAGTGTAGTTTCTTTCTTCAGTTGTACTTGTTACCTCGGGGTATGCCCCAGGCTCTTGTACTTTCTTGTACTTTTGTTGAAATTTGGCTATGTAAATCTTGTATATTATATATGAAATGATGAATCATATATGTGATAAAGTGTATTCCTTTCTATTTTTCACGGACATGTGTTTGGTATCCCTTGCGAGGCTACGGCCCGTTCGTGGGAGACGAACGCGGATCTAGTTCGTTAATGGTTTAACGGGCTAGAGCGAGGCGTTCCGTCACATGTAGTCTCTATAGTCTTTTGGTCAATAGATGGACAAGAGTGGGTGTGGTAGTTGGAATGTGTTTCTAACTGCGAGATTGTAAGGTTATTTGTTTACCCTTGTTCGTATCCAGTGTTGGCTCTGCAGGTCAATTTTCTATGATTCAAGTGGTAGCGCCATATCTTTTGACTCGTGGTTGTAGTAGTGTAATGCCTTCCAACTTGTGATTTGTGGTAGCGTAGTGCCTTACAACTCGTGGTTTGTGCTAATATCGGAAATGTGCAATTGTGTGGTTTATTTTTTTGTTTATTCATTGTGATTATTTAATTTTAGCAATATTTTTGTTAATTGGGACATTTGTGACTTGCTCTAAGATTTTAGAGATTTCCCTACTGAGCCAATGAAATTGTGAGACTCATTTCTCTACTTCTCTTTCAGATAAAGGAGAGTAAGCGAGTTTCCAACTGCAACCTCATATGGATCCTCCACAATACAAGAATGAGGACTACTTTTACTAGTAGTTTGTGAATAGTACACCTCGAAATATGCCCTAGGTTAATGTATTTTTTCTTTTAAATTTTAATTTTGTACTTAGACAATATGATCTAATGTAAATATTTGTATATCAATGTATGTGATCTTATTTACATTTCCTCTTGACAATTTTCTAGATTACCCTTCAGAGTCTTCATGGCTCGTGGGTTGGCATAGTCATATCAGATCTTTAGTGAGTTTAGATGGCAAGAACTGTCACACAAGCTCAAGGATGAAATGAGATCCTCTCAGTATTCGGTGTGCGAGGACTTTTTTTGTGAAAAGCCCCTCTCACACCCCCACCCCTCCCCACCTTTGCTAGTAAGAGGGGTTTTTCACCAAGGGACTCAATCACTGAGAGGATTTTCTCTCTTCAAGAATAGTTACCAAGGCACACATTCTTCATGGTAAAAAAACTTCAACGAAATATGCAAGATAGAATGGTCATGAAAAGCTCTATGTCACAAAGTCTCGCGGTCATGAAGATGTTACAAGGCTCAAGCTTCAATGGTCGTCAAGCCCTCAAGGAGTCTATATATATAACGGGAAGCTATAAGAGAAGAACAAATGCGAGCATACAATTTTAGCCATACAAGAGCAATTCTTACGTGAGAAAGCCTCACTAGAAGACTAAGCAATCACTTCTACTTCCAAGTCTTCTCAAAGAGAGTCTTCTCCTACTTACATATTCTTGTGTAATCCTTCTTAGGAGAGAGCCTGCTTGGCGTTGAGCTTCAACAACTGTCTAAGCCAAGTTTTAGCCTTAAACATCGAGCATCATCCTGCTTTTTATTTCTTAGTCGATTGGATTGTGTTGTAGTTTGCCAACTCTATGTTTTTCATAAGATGTTTACTTGGCATTTGCTTCTTTTGAAGTGTGAACATGCGTGTCTATTTGTTCCCTCTGGTGGTGAGAAAGACCGGCATGACCCAATGGTGTTTCCCTCGATGTTCGGGGAGACTTGGGTGTTGCGGCACTAGATAGTTGTTTCCCTATATCGTGAGAAAGATTGATGGAGTTTGAATGTATTCCCTCCATTGTGAAGAAGATCAGTTGTATCTGGGTGGTTCCCTCGAGTTGAAGAAGACATGTGTGTAGTCTATGTACTATGTGGTTGGCCTGTGTACTAGTTAGTAGAATCTCAAGGTGGCTTGCCTTGGGGACTAAATGTAAGAGGCTGAAAAAGTTGAGCTCTAAACCAAGATGAAATCGTTGTGTTCTTTGTGTGTGTTTGTCTTATGTTTTGCATGCTTCATTGTATTTTCGCTTTGCTTAAACAAATGATTCACTTTGCTTATTTAATTTGAGTTATATCTAATATCTAATTGGAATCCATTCACCTCCCATCTAGATATTCCATAACGTGGCCAACACTTATCACCTCTCTCTCTCTCTTGTGTGTGCCCCTCTACATCACATTGCATCTCTCTCTCTCTCTACATTCTTTCTTTGCATCTCTCTCTCTCTCTCTCTCTCTCTCTCTTTATGCATTCTCTCTCTCCCTCTCTCACTTATTAGAGAGATATTTTCTATATTCACCTCATTCAATAATTTTTGCTAGCACAATGATAGAATATTATCTTTAATCTAATAGTCCACCAATCAGTGGCAATATAGCTGATACAATTTTCAATTTCAGAGGTATAAATATAATATGTAGATTTCAAAAACATACATTTGAATTTGTATATGTTCTTTAAGAATATGTATGTAATTTTTCCTTTTTCTAGTGTCTGATGACTCAATGTATGTAAATCTGATCACCAGCTTGAGAGATCATGCTTAGGGAGCTGCTGAAATCACGGTGCGCCGTGCCACCATGTATTACGGCGGCATTGGCGTACCGCATTGTGTCATGGCTCGGTCACCCCACAGGGATGACCCGTAGCGGATCGACACAATCCAGTTTGGACCGATACGGTCCGAGCTGGATCGTCCGAGCCTGATTGCACTGGTATGGTACTTTGTCATTTTTAAAAGTTAGTTAATTAAATATATTTTAATTATTCTAAGTTTATTTAGTCATTCAATTTAGTACCCAAACAATATGAAGATGAAATTGCGAACACAAGATAATTAGAAGGTAATATATTTTACGGTGATTTTAATTTAATTTTTTAGAATAAAATTTTGTCAGGTAAAAATTATCCTAAAAATCAATAAATTGAATTAATCTCGATATCCGTGTCTCAAAAGTTCATGAGATTCATAATTTTGGAACCAACATATTCTTATGATAATTATGTAGTTTCAAATTTGATTTTATTATCAGAGTCTAATGACTCCCTATTAGGATACATGTAGTTGAAAATGATACCGACATGTGATAGGAAAACAGTTGGCCATGCCTCACCGTACTAGGACTCCAATGATTTTATTATTTTAATATGATTTTGTCATATTTCACCGGGTACTAAAGTAACAATTATTATATTATTTTAATATAATTTTGTCATGTTTTTAAGTAAAGTCAATATTTGATGATATAGATAGAAGAGAGATTACAATCTCATGTGCTATTTTTTAGTGATTATTACATGAAGATTATGTTTCATTTTGATTATTTATATTTATGTCAACTTGTTAATATATTTTGATGGTTTACATTTATTAATATTTCTTTAAAAATAATTTATGCACACGAGAAATAGAAGATTTCTACTTATTAGTGAAGAAATTGATTTCATCATACATAAATTGTTCTCTACTTGTCAATCAAAGTGGGGTTTCAATTGAAGAAATTTGTTAGTCGAAGTGGATTGAAGCGTAAGTCAAAGTAGGACTTCGATTGATGAAGAAGTCATATGTTTCAGTCGAAGTGGAGCTTCGACTGTTGATGAAATTTCTACGTGCCTTCGACTGGAGAAACTTGTTAGTTAAAATGGAATTTCAATTGATGAACTGTTGAAGAAGTACTCTTTACATATTAGTCGAAGTGGAACTTCAACTGATGATGTATTTTAAATGTTAGTCGAAGTGCTGACTTCGACCGGAGGAGTTCTTAAAATGTCAGTTGAAGTGGGACTTTAACTGGGAAGTTCTTAAGGTATCTTGACTTTGACTGATGGGTGACTGATGGAGTAGTCTTTTCAATGGAAATGAGACTTATGGTGTACATACAAAAATTTGATATTATTTTTATCATACAAGTATAAATCAATTGAAAATATTGATTATTAAATCATAATAATTTATTATCATCAAAATTAAATAAAATTTCTTACATTTTCAACATCTCTATATGATGTTTTAATATTTTTCTCATTTTTTTTAATTTACTCATTTGAGATATTAATCAAGTCACAAATAAAAAAATCAAATATAGTCATTTTTTATCGTACCTTAATGATACAGTACGGTACCATATTATACTGTGTCATAAAAATACATCACGATCGATCCACATGATTATACCGATTTTGATTGAATTAAAATATTTTTTTTTATTTTTTTGATGCTGCAACAAATTTAGACAGGTAGATTCGAAAAGAATAACTTCTCCGTACCAAATAGGCACAACGATTTGGAATTTCCACGATTACTTTGTCTCGAGTGTTTTTTCCTTTGAGTGTTTTCTTCTCTTTTTGGTGATCAACATGTGAAAAATGATCAAACGAAGCTAGCTCTATCATCGATGGCTATTCATAAGAGTAACGTTTTAAAGCTTAATTTACCAGCATCAACGTAAAAGATTACCTCCCCCCTCCCCAAGAGTATGCTAAACACCAGTGTATTTTTCCCTTTTAGGATTTATAAATAGAAATTTTCAACTTTTGCACTATTAGGTCCCTTGTGTCAGCTGTCGGAGTTGATGACGTTACCAACGAAATCCATTGGTTCAACAAATTTTGCTGCCGTAATAATAATTGCACGCTGTGAAGAACAAAGTCTAGAAAATATCCAGTCGAGCGACCAGTCTAACAAATAGGAGTAAGTTATAAGCTACGTGTAGATTTATAAATGGTGACGACAACTTATGTCAAAACAAAATTGTGGTGGACCACAGCAGGGGACCAGGCATGTGAACAATAATTAAAGTAGCTGGCATCTATATGTCTTTTAAAATTTTAATTATAGAAATTCCCTTTTAACCAAACTCACATTTTTGTGAATAAAGATACGCTAAATTTTTATGTATCCCTCTTGATACGGTCGTCGTCAGCCGACAAATTGGGTCGACGAGATCAAGGATCGGCCATACCGACGATCCGACAATTAAGTTGTCGGAAGTCGTCGGCACAGGTTAGTCCATCACTGCGAAGAACTAATTCAAATAAGCACTAAGTCCGGGCGTCCCCAGCCGGCGCCAGGTCACGCTTACCCTAGGTACAGACGAGCCCCGTAAATCACGACCCCCAGCTGGCCCATACCCGCTTTAGGCAAGCGGCTGTCAAGGCAGGACTCTCCCTGTCCAGCTGGCGAGGGTTCCCTGATTAGCGCCCCTGCCTCACGGAGGCTCGTCCGCCACCTTCCTTGTCTGTCCAAAGGACCAGGCCCTTATAAAAAGGATAGAGACCCACAAGGAAAAGGTACGCTATTCGTAGCACAAAAACTCTCTCTCTCTCTCTCTCTCTCTTAACGACTTTCTAACTTGATCGTCGGAGTGTCCGACCACCGAGGAGTCTCGGTGGTTCTTTGCAGGTTGAACTCACTCCTCTGACGACTGCGCGGCGCGACCAATCCCTCGGGGCCCACCCTGCTTGGCTCCGGCCGACGATCCTTGCTGATTTTCTCAGCAACATTTGGCGCCGTCTGTGGGAACGATACAAAAAGCTGTTCCTCATGGCACCCAAGGGAAAGGTCGCAGTTCGCCCGTCGGAGGAAGAAGTCGCCCTTACTAGCATTGTTGAAGGGGCAGCAGCTGGAGGAGCCTCGGGCGCGGGGGAGCAGGATTCGACGACCTCGTCGCGGCTCGATCGGGTCGAGCAGACACTGATGCACCTTCAGCAGATCCTTATGAGGATGGAGCAGAATCAACAAGCTCACCCTCCTCGAGGCGAGGGCTCGACTCGCCAAGTAGAACAAACCCAAGGTAATCAGGGTGATACGGAAGCTCTCCCCAGCAACAAGCGCCTCCGGGGTATCGGCAAGTCACGCCGAAGCGCAACCGACGATAGTTGGGACTCCCGCGCCGGCAATTAACCACGCCGACAACGCTCCTCCCGTGACGCCGGTAGCCGCAGCCGGAAATATGGCTAGGGCCGACCTAGCCGACCACTTTACGGCGGAGTCCACCGCTATCACCATCGGCGAGTCCCCGCTCGATCCTCGGTGGAAGAGCGATCTGCGGGAGATGAATCGGAAAATAGAAGCCCTACAGCTCGGCACTCGCGCCCCATCCGTGGCGACGCTTCTCTCCTCCTCGCCTTTCACAGAAGAAATCACATCGGCTTCGGTCCCACCGAAGTTCCAGTTGCCAAAGTTCCGACGCTACAACGGAACAACCAACCCAGTCCACCACCTCGATCATTTTCAGGGCCAGGTGGAAATGATGAATGTGACTGACGCTCTGAAATGCAGGGCCTTCATGTCCACTCTTGATGATGCAGCACTACAATGGTTCAAGGCGTTGCCGGCGCGATCGGTCTCCTGCTTCTCGGACCTGGCCCAAAGGTTCCTCGACCACTTCTACAACACGGTGCAGCACTCATTGTGCACCGACGACCTGTGGCTGGTATCTCAAAAAGAAAACGAGATGTTTCGAGACTATGCGAAACGCTTTCAGATCGAGGTGATGAAAGTGGTGGACCTAGACTTGAGAACGGCGGTCAACATTCTGACCAGGGTGTGCACGGACGGAGCATTTGTGGCGTCGATCGCCAAGAAACCACCGGTAAGCCTCTCCGACCTCCTCTCTCGGATGCAGAAATACGTCCGCCTGGAATCAACCCTGGGAGCCGCTGGGCGACTGAAGCGGCCGCTGGAGAGGGGAAGCACGAGCTCGGAGGCTAGCGAAAAGAGGCCAAGGAGGGAGGAAGCGCGCGGAGACAGGCGCCGAGACTCAGAGAACCGACGAATGGCTGACCGACGACCCGACGAGTATCGTCGCGTAAGGGATCTCCCCCGGTTCGGGAGGCCACCTTCAGAAATCCTCCCCGTCATCAAAAAGCTACCAGAGTTCAGGCGACCGGAACCCATCACAAGGCCTCCATCGGGACGAGGGGCCGAGCTATACTGTGAGTACCATAAAGGTTTCGGTCACCTAACAGACCAGTGCAGGAGCCTGAAGATGGAGATATCGGAGATGTTGCGCCGAGGGATAATCGGTAAAGACGTCGTCGACGGCAAACCGAAAGACCGCGATCAAGACGAGGATCGCGAGCGCGAGGGAAAGGCGCCGTCCTGGTCCTCGCCGGCGGATCTGCGGGTGGTGGCGACAGCAGCAGGAAGAGGAAGGCGTACGCTTCAGCCGTCGTCCTCGGGATTCACCAGCCCAATCTGGAGCCGATCACCTTTTCTGCCGACGACGCAATTGGGCTAAACTTTCCTCACGACGACGCGCTAGTCATTCATGCCGACATCGACGGATACACCGTGCATCGCATCCTCATCGACAACGGAGCAGCGCCCGATGTCCTCTTCTACGACTGCTTCCTGAAGATGACGAACCTGAGCACGGAGCTCAAACCGGTCGCCACACCTCTGTTTGGGTTCAGCGGAACTCCAGTCACCGCCGAGGGGTCCATCCGGCTCAAAGTAACACTGGGAGCCAGTCCTCGGCAAGTAACGGTTGAGGTCGACTTCTTGATTGTGAAAGTAAAGTCGGCCTACAACGCGATCTTTGGGCGCGGTCTGCTCGGGAAGCTCGGAGGGGTCCCGTCAACATACCACCAGAAGCTGAAATTTCCAACTCCAAGCGGGGTAGGCGAAGTTGTCGGGAGTCAGGCCGAGGCGCGCCTATGTTATGTTAACTCTATTAAAGCTAAAGAACCAACTATTCCTGAGTACGTACCTGCTGTGAATGACGCCCCAAAACACGAGCCAGTAGAACTAACTAAGCAAATAAAAATCGAAAGCGGACTTCTAATCATCGGGACCGAACTCAAAGAGTTGGAGGCTGACCTCACCACATTCCTCGGTCAGAGTGGCAACGTTTTCGCTTGGTCTGACGACGATCTTCCAGGAATAGACCCGAGCATTATCCAGCACCACTTGAACGTGGACCCCAAGGCCCGACCTATCCGGCAAAAGAAGAGGCCCCTGTCAGCCGAACGACAGGAAGTGGTTGAAAACCAGTTGACAAAATATTTGCATGCAGGAACCGTTAGGAATTCATTCTATCCAACCTGGGTCGCCAACGTCGTCCTAGTACGAAAGGCAAATGGCAAATGGCGAATGTGTGTGGACTTCACCAACCTAAACAAAGCCTGCCCAAAAGACAGCTTCCCCCTGCCGCGGATCGACCAGCTGGTCGACTCAACTGCCGGGCACGAGCTCTTAAGCTTCCTCGACGCATATTCAGGCTATCACCAAATAAGAATGGCCCCAGAAGACGAAGAAAAGACATCTTTCACCACGGAGAGAGGTTTGTATTGCTTTACCCGTATGCCGTTCGGATTGAAGAATGCAGGAGCAACATACCAAAGATTGGTCAACAAGATGTTCGAGAAGCAGATTGGCAAGACCATGGAGATATACATCGATGACATGCTGGTAAAAAGCCGACAAGCCGAGGACCACGTCAAAGACCTAGCCGAAGCTTTCGAAGTATTGAAGCTCTACGGGATGAAGCTGAACCCCGAGAAGTGTGTCTTCGGCGTCCGAGCGGGGAAATTCCTAGGGTATCTCGTCTCACAACGAGGCATTGACGTCAACCCCGACAAAGTCCAAGCCATCCTCGACATGACGGCTCCGAGGACAATCAAAGAGGTACAAAGACTTAATGGCAGGATAACTGCTCTTAGTAGGTTCATGTCCAGGTCGGCGGAACGTTGCCGGCCTTTCTTCGAGATACTGCGGAAGGGTCGCTTCGAATGGACCGAGGAATGCCAAGGGGCCTTCGACGAACTGAAGGAACACCTAGCGAACGTCCCGACGTTAAGCAAGCCATGCGACAACGAAGAACTGCTGTTGTACCTATCTGCGACTGACTATTCCATCAGCTCGGTGCTCGTCCGAGAAGAAGATCGAGTCCACCTCCCGGTGTACTATACGAGTAAGGCGCTACGAGGAGCCGAACAGCGCTACACCAACCTGGAGAAGCTCGGTTACGCTCTCATCATGGCAGCCCGACGACTACGCCCGTACTTTCAAGCACACAAGATCGTTGTCCTAACCGACGCTCCGCTCCGACCAATTTTCGAGCGACCCGAGTCCTCGGGGAGGTTGGCGAAGTGGGCCGTCGAGCTCGGCGAATTCGATATCGAGTTCAGGCCCCGGGTCGCCATCAAAGCCCAGGCCCTCGCGGATTTTATTTCCGAAGGCACCGCCCGGGCAGCGATGGACGAAGAACCCAACGAGAGTTGGAAAATTTTCGTCGACGGTGCCTCAAATTCCAATGGAGGCGGCGCAGGCGTTGTAATGCGCTCTCCCGAGGGCCTCGACTTAAGGTACGCAGTTCGTTTCGGTTTCGAAGCATCTAACAATGTGGCAGAGTATGAAGCGGTGGTGTCGGGGCTGAAAATGGCAAAAACCCTTGGAGCAAAGAGGATACGCATTCACAGCGACTCCCAACTGGTCGTCGGCCAAGTGTCCCACACGTTCGAAGCGAAGGAGGCGAAGCTCGCCTTGTACAAAGCCGAGGTGCTAAGGATGATGGCAGAATTCGACTCAGCGGAGCTCATAAAGATACCGAGGTCCGAGAATGAACAAGCCGACGAGTTATCGAAGATAGCTTCATCGGCACTAGAGGCGCCCCCATCACTGCTGATAGAAGAGCTGACGATTTCAACCATAGCGGCCAGAGATATGATGATCGTCGACGTAGGGACGACGTGGATGACCCCATTAATTAATTTCCTCAGGGACAACGTGGTGCCAGAGGACAAAGACGAGGTCGAGAAGACAAGGAGACGATCGGCCAGGTTCTTCATCCTCGGCAACAATTTATATCGAAAGGGATTTAGCTATCCATACCTCCTGTGTGTAGATCCCACTGAAGCCGAAAAAATCGTCGACGAAATACACGAAGGTACGTGCGGTTCCCATGCAGGCCCCAGATCCTTGGTGAGGAGAATAACACGACAAGGGTATTGGTGGCCGACGATGCTTAAAGACGCCGAAAAGTATGTCAGAAGTTGCCGACAATGCCAACTATTCGGCAGAATCGACCGACGACCCCCGTCAGAGCTCGCCAGCATAAACTCCCCGTGGCCATTCGCGCAATGGGGAATGGACATCCTTGGGCCATTCCCCCCAGCACTGGCCAAAGAAGGTTCATTATCGTCGGAGTGGACTATTTCACTAAATGGGTCGAAGCCGAGCCCCTGGCCAAAATCACTGACACCAACGCTTGGGCTTCGTATGGAAGAACATCATCTGCAGGTTCGGCCTACCACGAACGATCATCACCGACAACGGAAACAATTCGACAACATCAAATTCCGTAGGAATTGCGACGCACTCGGGATCGAGCATAGGTTCTCCTCAGTGGCTCACCCCCAATCCAATGGGATGGCCGAGGTCACCAACCGGACGATCTTGGACGGGCTGAAGAAGAGAATAACAAGCCACAAGGGAGCTTGGGCCGACCAGCTTCTACACGTGCTTTGGGCATACCGGACGACCCCAAGGGAGGCAACTCGTGAGTCGCCTTTCGCGTTGGCCTTCGGGATGGAGGCCGTATCGCCTGTAGAAATGCTCGTCCCTTCATTGAGAGTTCTCGGATTCGACGAAGAAAGTAACAACCGATCCCTACGCGCCGAGCTCGACCTCATAGACGAGAGGCGGGGGAGGGCCTCTACGAGGATGGAGGTTTATCAAAGAAGAATCAAGAAAAGCTTCGACCAAAAAGTCAAGCCACGGCGCTTCGGCGTGGGAAGCCTCGTCCTGAGAAAACTCGCCGTCTCCGAACCAAAGTCAGCTGTCGGAAAGTTATCGCCGAATTGGGAAGGACCTTACAAAGTCATCGATGATCTCGGACAAGGCGCGTATCGCCTATCAGACCTCGACGGGACGACCTTGCCGAGGACATGGAATGCCGAACATTTACGACAATATTTCCCATAATGAGGTCGCTTCGGCACTCTGAGCGAGGTCGCTTCGACAACGACGAGGTCGTTTCCACAACGTAAGCCCGAGGCCTCTTCGGCACACTCAACGTAAGCCCGAGGTCCCTTCGGCACACTCTAAACGCAAGCCCGAGGTCCCTTCGGCACTCTCTAAACGTAAGCCCGAGGCCTCTTCGGCACACAACGTAAGCCCGAGGTCCCTTCGGCACACTCTAAACGCAAGCCCGAGGTCCCTTCGGCACTCTCTAAACGTAAGCCCGAGGCCTCTTCGGCACACAACGTAAGCCCGAGGTCCCTTCGGCACACTCTAAACGCAAGCCCGAGGTCCCTTCGGCACTCTCTAAACGTAAGCCCGAGGCCTCTTCGGCACACAACGTAAGCCCGAGGTCCCTTCGGCACACTCTAAACGCAAGCCCGAGGTCCCTTCGGCACTCTCTAAACGTAAGCCCGAGGTCTTTTCTTGGCACTCTATAAACGTGAGCCGGAGGCCTCTTCGGCACTCAAGTACGAGGTCGCCTCGGCACTCTTACAATGCGAGGTCGCTTAGGCACTCGCTAACGTGGTCGATTAGGCCCCCTCACCGACGAGGCAATTCTGAGCACACATGTCGACAAGTTCATTTATACAAACGCAATGGAATAGACAGTCGTCGGCTAGAAACTAAAGACCGTGTATTCTCAGTGACGAGGATTACAGAGTACATAAAGGAAGGCGACTATTCCTCATTCAAAACAGCCTCAGCTGCCTGGTCGAGGGAACGATCAATAGCCGACTCCATGGCCTCGTCCACGACAGCGGCGAACTCCTTGCCTCCCCCCTCGGTGACCTGGTTGTCGCCGTCGTCGTCTTCAGCAAGAGTAGCTCCCGACAAATCGAGGTCGGGATACAACCCCTTAACCTTGGCAAGGCAGTCGTCGTATCCACCCTGGAAGAGGTCGGCGATCTCATCCTGAAGCTCGTCGGATTTGCGGTACTCCTCAATCGCCTTCTCCCTCTCCTCAGCAACGAGACGTGAAAAGTTGTTCTTCGTCTCCTCGTGGGCCGCAATCTCGTCGTATTGCGCCTTCTTCACAGCTTCAAGGGCCGCCTGGAGGGCGCCCTCCCTCTTCTTTGCCTCCTCCTCCAGGCGGAGACTACGGGCCTTCTCGGCGGCCACAAGCTCCTCGGCCTCGGCGATACGCTTGTCGCAGGCCAGCCTCTTCACCTCAGCTCGGTGCACGAAGGCGTCGAAGGCGGCCAGCTGGCTCAGCATACCATGATAAAATTCATGTACGAGCCGACGTGCGGGGCGGCCAAGCGTCTCAGCCTTAACCTCGGGTGGCAAGGCTTGTCGGCCCCACTCGACGGGGTCCAAGGAATAACGAGCCTGAGGCGGAACTGAAGCGTCGGGTGCCGTACCCGACGACGCTGGAGCTGGGCGCTTCTTCGGTCTTTCTTCGGTCGACGGGACGGCTCCCGAGCTCTGACCAGGCGTCGGCGCCGTTGGTGGCACGGCCTCGGCATCGCGGTGTCGCTTCTCGGCGCGGGAAGCCATCTTCTTCCCCCTTGATTGGGCTCGGCTCTTGGCCTGATCCGCGAGCGACGGCCCCTTTCGCGAGGAGGGGGCAGAGCCAACCTTGTCGGCCATAGCTGCAAACGCCCGACCGTTAGCTAAGGAAGCCGAGGATGGAGTAAAAAATACGACGACGAGGCTGGCAACCTTGTGTGCCCTCTTCGATCAGCTGGAATAACTCGTCCGAGATATCGATCAGGTTGGGGGGCTCCACCTCCTTCAAACACTTAAGGTCGTATAGCTCGGACGAAGTCAGCCTCGGCGATCCAAAAGCTTTGCTCCGGACGTCAACGGCCGACCACTTGGTTGGGAACGGCCAACCCGAGGAACTATAAACAAAAACAAAGTTCCTCTTCCAGCCGTGAAGCGAGGAAGGGAGTCTCCCGAGAATATGCCGACCATTCCTCGCCGCGAAGTAGAACCAGTCTCCGAACGGCTTGATAGAGAACAGGTACAGGAAAAGGCGCGAGGTCGGAGGGACCCCCGCCGAATAGCACAAGGAGAGAAAGCCGACGATTACTCGCCAGGCGTTCGGAGCCAACTGGGAAGGAGCCACCCCGAGCTCCAAGAGAAGAAAGATGACGAAGGGGTGGAAGGGGAAACAGAGGCCAGCCCGGACCGCCTCAGTGTAAACCGAGAACCCCCCGTCCAAAACATAGTGAGCCCTAAAATCCCTGTTGGCGCACACAAAGGCGTCGCAGGGAGAACGAATCTAGGGTGCTCCGTAGCCACTTGAAGGTCCCAGGGGAGGTCTCACAACGGGCTTCGGCCACGTTGTCGGCTCGACGGCGTGCACCGGAGGTATGGGCCGAGGGTTCCTTGGGAACATAGGTCCCGTGGACTAATTCAAGAACGAAGGAATCGTCCACGGGCCCCCAGATCTGGGTTTCTATAGACACCGACCCCTCCCCAAGGCTTTCAGAAACATGGTCGGGAGCGTCGACGGGAACATGGGGGTCCCTAGATTTTGCGGACGAGGAGGAGGAGGAAGCCTCAGGAGAGGTGGAGGAAGAGGAAAGGCTCATCGTTTACCTCGAAAGGAAGCAAGCAAAGACCGTCGATCGACTTCGTACGAGGACACGATCGTCGGATCGTCGGCAGACGTCGGGGCGGCAGGGGTCGAAAGGCGCGCGCGCGAGGCAAAGGAACGTCTGTTTCGTATCGAACCTCAGCTATTTATAGCACCGCGATGCCAATGCAATCGGACGGCCCAGAAATCCTGCGCACCCAGGATTCCGCCACGTGTCGGAAGCCCGACGGCCTGGAGACGTTCACCCGGATCCGTGGCGTGCGCCCCGAAACCGGGCGGCGTCATCATGGCGCAGAGCTCAGAGGGGAGTACCTGACAAGCCGTCATCAGAAGTACCGCCATTATGACAAGACCACGACCTTCATCATAACAGTGGCAGAACGCCCCCAAATTCAGCGCGCGGAATGCGAGGCGGCGCCAACGCCCGTACGAATTCCTGAGAATAATAAATGGCTTCTCTTCGAGCCGAGGACTCGCCTCGAAAAGAACCCGGGGGACTAGTGATACGGTCGTCGTCAGCCGACAAATTGGGTCGACGAGATCAAGGATCGGCCATACCGACGATCCGACAATTAAGTTGTCGGAAGTCGTCGGCACAGGTTAGTCCATCACTGCGAAGAACTAATTCAAATAAGCACTAAGTCCGGGCGTCCCCAGCCGGCGCCAGGTCACGCTTACCCTAGGTACAGACGAGCCCCGTAAATCACGACCCCCAGCTGGCCCATACCCGCTTTAGGCAAGCGGCTGTCAAGGCAGGACTCTCCCTGTCCAGCTGGCGAGGGTTCCCTGATTAGCGCCCCTGCCTCACGGAGGCTCGTCCGCCACCTTCCTTGTCTGTCCAAAGGACCAGGCCCTTATAAAAAGGATAGAGACCCACAAGGAAAAGGTACGCTATTCGTAGCACAAAAACTCTCTCTCTCTCTCTCTCTCTCTTAACGACTTTCTAACTTGATCGTCGGAGTGTCCGACCACCGAGGAGTCTCGGTGGTTCTTTGCAGGTCGAACTCACTCCTCTGACGACTGCGCGGCGCGACCAATCCCTCGGGGCCCACCCTGCTTGGCTCCGGCCGACGATCCTTGCTGATTTTCTCAGCAACACCTCTAAAGAAATATTATCCTCATTTCTGAAAATTTATCTTTTTTTAATGAAAAAGGTTTTCTTGAGAATAGGAGATGAATCATTTTCTTTATATGAGACTAAGTCTCCTCTCTATTAATTTTTTTTATTGAAAAAAAAAGAGTGTTTAGTAGAGACACAAAAATTTTTCACAGACGACATCATTGAAGATACGTAAAATTTCAATGTATCTCTTCCAAAAAATATTATCCTCATTCTTGAAGTTTTACCTTTTTCCATATAAAAGAGTCTTCTTGAGAATAGGAGGTGGACCTTATTTTATAAATATATATTTCATCCTCACAATTTTTAATGTAAGACTAAATCATCCCTCTATAGTGAACAAACTCATACAGTTACATGGGATGAGAAATTTAAGATATATAATTGTTAATATCTATGTTTAAGTGCTCCATACATCTAAAATAAGTATGCACATTGGATTAACTATTATATGTATAAGAGTATGTTCACATTTTAGATCTCAAGAAGGGTATATTTGCAATTAATTCGAAGCAGAGGTGGCGGACCCCACCCGGGAACCGGGTTCGCAAGAGGCCCTCTGTTATTCCGATGCGTGCGCCACGACTCCAATGCTGACGTGACGTGCCGGCGAGAAGATCCGAAAGCTCTGCTGATCTGGCTTTGGCTCCCCCGGCAGCGAGATCTCGACCGTCCGCTGCTTGGGGCCCGGGCAACAGCGCTCTCTTTTGCTTCGCCGTTGTCAATACGCAGCAACACGCATACACATCAGAGACATAGAGTGAGGCAAACACGATCATCATCTGGATCTAATTTGGTACACGTCTCGGGCATCATCTTCTTCTACTTTTGCACGAGGGGAAAAAAGTAAAGATAATTAAAAAATGACAAAATGTTTGAACTTTTTATATCATAGCTAATTACAACTAGAGAAATATAGAAAGTTGTAACAAAGTCAGTAAAGATGTACCCATCCTAAAAAATTAGAACAAATCGTATGAATATAAAGTGTTTTCAGCATGGCCTACACAAGGTTGTGTTTTTCTTGAATATGTTGTGTGGAAGAAGAATTCTATTTCAAAATGAAAGTTAATTAATCCTAAAAAGTAGGACTAAGAAATCTCGTTGTGTCACTGTCACCTTACAAAGGTGAGAGATATTTAGTGGATATTTTTTGATATGTACTAAGATAGACACATCTATTTTTTTAAATAAGTTGAAGGTTGTGCCATCTCAATTTTGAGATATTTAATCTATTTTTTATCTATATTTTTTAATTTAAGAGTGAGATTATACATATCTAATAAGCACACTTTGTACTCTTTTGATGCGTATACGCAGCGATGTGTATTTCATACCGTGAAGCCTCCTACCTGTTCCTTTAGACTTCCTCTCTCTCTCTCTCTCTCAAATTCCCTCCGCGATACGGGGCCTCGTCTTTTGGCCAATTTCTTCCCGGCTTCTTCGTCCAAATTCCGTGGGAAATCCGATCCTCGCCCGCCAACATCGGTGCCAGCGCCGGCAGATTCTAGTCCTCTTAGGTTCTTCCGCTTCCAAATCCGCTCTCACTCCTACCATCTCTCTGCTCCCAAGAGGAATCGGTGAGGACGTGGAAGGAGCCGGCGGCAATCTGATCGAGAGTTTGTTGGGGGAGGGGGATCCGGGGGTTGGAGATGAGCTTCGCCGACCTCGAGAGCGGGCGGCCGCCGGCCGCGAGGAAGGGGCCGATCAACGGGAAGCAGGACCCGGCGCAGGCCGTGGCTGCCGGGGTGTTCCAAATAAACACCGCTGTCTCCACTTTCCAGCGGCTTGTCAACACCCTTGGCACCCCCAAGGACACCCCCGAGCTCCGCGAGAAGCTGTGAGTGGGAGCAGACTCTCTCGCCCGCCTTGCGCGCTTCTCTTTTATCTATTCTGGGTGGTTGGCATCTTTGTCTTGTTTCTACGTTTATTTCGAAATATTCTTTTTTTTTCCTTATCGTACTAGAGGGATGTGGTTTCAGAGTTTTTCTTATTTTGTGGGTTGTGTGATGGTTGTGTTGCATCACCTGTTTGCGGGTCATTGGTTTTGAGCTTTAGGGTGGAGACCGTTTCTGGAATCTGATCAGGAGTTTTAACCCTGTTATTTTTGGCTGACAAGAATAATGAAGTTGGGTGATGACGCCTGATAGAGATTCATGGTGAACTGACTGATAAAAGGATTACATCTTCACTAAGAAAGTATGCTTTTGTATTTAGGCGAATTTGTTTCGGTGGCACGCGATGGGGCGTATGCAGAAGGAAGTTCATTTATTCTCAGACATGTGTTTATCAAGTTACGATTTAAAATCCGTCGGTTCGGCAAACATATTTTGCAGTGAAAGTTAACAGAAAGTTGGAAATTGACGAGTGGATTTTCTCGTTGGTTTTGGTTGGCATGGGGTAGATTCTGGAAATCTAACAGTGGTTGTCGCATGAGAGGACACAATTTTGGTTAACTTGATCTATGAGTGGTTCGAGTGAAGGCACAACCTCTTTCTGTCTGTTCACCAGGTATTTTCTCCTCCAAGTAAAAATGAGCTCCATTCTTTACAAACCATCACTAATCCCCAGAAGAAACAGCAGACCGCACATTTGTTACCAACCTAATTGTGGTCGTGTCCACCTCTTGCCCTCTCCCTCCCTCCCTCAGCTTACATTGATGAAGTAACTAAGAAGGGCTTCTTTATCTGTGCACTGATTACAGCTGAGTATTTTTGCACTTAACACAGCAGGGAGTAAACTCACTACTATTGCCAATTCATTCACTCCATGGATAGACCATTACTGTCCAATGTGTAGTTTGGTGAGTACGAGAGTTGAACTGATCTTTGTTCAAGTGTAAGAAGCTCTTTATGGAGGCATAGTGACAGACTCTTGAACTGTCTGATGTTGGTCTTGATCATCTTTCCCAGGCAGAAAATATACAGCATAAATCTCCTCTAGGTGAGTGATCCTTGATCATGTCTAGAAGTGGAAGAAGCAGCTGATTGAAAACCAATTCTTTCTGATAGCACATTACAGTCCCTCCATGATTCTCGTGCTAGAAAAAATTGATTTTCATCAATTGTATAATCGTCACGAGCTCTGTTTGTGGTAGATAACAATACACATTCTCATGCAATTGCCTTTCTTCCAATAATAACAACTAGTTTCTTGCTGTCTGTGTCTGTCAGTTGTGTTTATTCTGAATTGTATCTCTATTGACACTTTGACAGTAAGGCTTGCCTGGTTTTGTCATAAGAATGAATTATAGTGTGTCACTTTACCTTCATTATGTACTCTGTTGCTTTGTGCATAGTTTGCAAGCATATTCAAGAGATGGATTTTTAATGAGTTTTGCCTTTATCTTTTATAACTTATGCCCCTGATACTGCAGTCACTTTGTGGATGTACTTTAACTGCTTAACTTTGATGGCAGGCATAAAACACGGTTACATATTGGACAGTTGGTGAAAGACACTTCGGCCAAACTTAAGCAAGCAAGCGAAACAGATCATCATGCTGAAGTTAGTGTAAGTGCCTTCATTGTTGATTTGTTCCCCCTTTCATTTCACCATTCAGGAAGCATGTTGCCAGAAATCTGTCACTTTCCTTAGTTCTTATCTTCTTGGAAATAATTATGAGTGTTTTTGTTATTAATCTTTCGCGAAGATTTGGAGGAGACATCCCAAACCTAATGGAATGTTTTTCTACTAAAAGCCCCCCCGTGAGTGGAAACTGGCCTCAGTCAACCCATCGTCATGAGCAGGAGGTGCTTTCTTTTGCTTTTGGAAAACCCTGAATGGATTACTAGTGACCGAATAGACCCAAACATCTAATTTCATGGTGAATTAGTCTCACCCCGAGTGAAGAGTGATTCTCAAAAATGCTATTGACTGCAGTCTAATTAATCTTGTTGAATGATAATTTAAGATACTTATCACAAAGGCTAGAATTTGAAAATCTTTAAGATGAATATTATGACAAAAATATGTTTTTTTTTTAAAAGTGGATGGTACATTGGTACCACTAAATTATATTAAAAAGGAGAGGGATGTACAAGTATGAGCTGACGCTCTCGATAAAACCCCTTTACAAACAGAAGCTCCGCACCAAGACGGTGCACCCCCTTTACCTTCTCAAAAACAAAAAGAGGGAGGAGTTAGAAACATCCTCAGAACAAATATGATTAGCCCAGAAAAGCACCTTGCTTCTCACAAAAGAAAACAAACTTTTTTCGGATCTTGCTTCCCTCCTAAATATCCTATTGTTCCTTTCTGACCACAAAGCCCACAAAGTGCCATGCAAAATAAGCCACCACATAACTTTCTCTCCCTTGATATTCCATGACCTTTACCAATTTGTCAACAGATCTAGACCCTTTGACAATGGGTAATCACCTGCTGAGTGCACTGACCTTCCTTCTCCTATATGCCCTTAGCAAAAGAGCAAGCAACAAAAATATGGTCCATATCTTCCTCTTCTTCCCCACACAATGAACAGACCACAGAGATGTGGTGGAGAAAAGGATGCAATTTATCACATGTAGGCAGCCTACCATGTGAGATCCTCCACACCAGCACCTTGACTTTGAGGGGACTTCTATTTGACCAGATGGCATTAGATGAAGCATGTCTATAACCTCCGTCTGAAATATAAGCATATGTTGAGCTGACAGTGAATCTGCCATCTTTCTCCCATCTCCAAACCCGCTCATCCCTCGTACCTCGGATCAGCCGATAGTCCAGAAGGATAGTAAATAGCTGCTCAAGAAAATCTGCCTCCCCAGAAGAAAGATTCCTTCTGAAGGTTGATGCCCAAGAAATACCAGGAATAGTAAAATTGAACATATGCTCCACAGAAGGGGAAGAGAGCGTGGATATAGCGGTCAAGGATGGAAAGACCTGCTCCAGCGAAAAATCCCCGCACCATCTGTCCTTCCAAAACAAAGCAGAGTGCCCATCACCCAGCCTAATCCTCAAGCTTACTCTAAAGAAATCAGCAGATTGAAGAATACCCCTCCATAAAGGGGACCCAATATTCGTGCTAGGGCGGACAGAGATCCCATATTCTAGCTGTATAGTAGTATTTGTGGTTGATAATGTGCTGCCATAACCCCTCTTCCTCTGACCTGAGTCTCCAAAGCCATTTGCACAGAAGTGCAAGATTAAAATACCTTATGTTCTTGATCCCTAGTCCACCAGCTTCCTTAGAGTGACAAATTCTACCCCAAGTAATGTCATGTCATCCTCTCATTGCTCCCCCGCAACCATGCCAGAAAAATCTAGCTTGAATAGACTCCAGTTTTTTCGCCATTGTCTTTGGCACTCTAAAAATGGACATATAATAAATAGGCAAACTATCCAACACCGACTTGCACAAAACCAGATGGCCACCATAAGATAATAGCTTTGCCTTCCAGCCTGCTAGTCTTTCCTCAAAGCTTTTCACAACCCCATTCCAGTCCTTGCACCTTAGTGGCCCAGGAGACAGAGGAAACCTCAGATAAGTAACAGAGAATCTCCCCACCTGACACCCAAAAAGAAGTGCTGCTCTGTTGATGGCTTGATCCTCCATATTGATCCCTATCATGAGACTTTTGCTATAGTTTACTTTCAGTCCTGAGATATTCTGAAGCACCTCTAGCATCAGCTTGGAATGAAGAAGCTGCTGGTCCTCATCTAAAACAAATAAAATGGTATCATCTGCATATTGAAGGTGTGTTATCGCGGCACTTGAGGGACCAATCTGAAAGCCTGATAAAATCCCCTCCCCCTGAGCTCTCTGCCACAAAATACTCAAAGTTTGGGCCACTAAAACAAACAAAAGGGAGGATAGAGGGTCCCCCTGTCTAATGCCTCTGCTGCAAGCAAAGAAAGAAGAGGATTTCCCATTAATAAGCACAGCCATGGAAGCAGACAAAATGCACTTTTGGATCCAAGATTGAGGAAAGCCCATGTGCTTCAGAACCTGAAGTATGCAGCCCCAATTGACCCTGTCATAAGCTTTTTCAAAGTCCAGCTTCAGAAGCTGCCCCTTTTTCCTTTGATTCTTACAGTGAAATAGGCACTCGTGAGCATGGATGGCAGAGTCGGCCGACTCGGAGCGGAGTCGGCCGACTCTGAGTCGGGTCGGCCCCTGGCGACCCGACTCTGGGGGGGGGGGGGGGGGCGAACACCGACCCACCCACGGGACAGTTGGGACTGGTTTACTGTCCCGACTCAGGCCGACTCGGCCCGACTCAGGCCGACTCGGCCCGACTCAGGCCGAGTCTGGCCCGACTCAGGGTCGGGATCGGCTGGGGCCGACCCAGCCACCCGACCCGACTCTGCCATCCTTGCTCGTGAGCAACCAAAAAATTTTCCTGGATGTGCCTCCCTTTAATAAATGCCCCTTGAAAAAGACTGATCAAACCATGAAGAACTTATTCCAGCCTATTAGCCATGATCTTGGAAATAATTTTGTATGAACCATTAAGCAAACTAACGGGGCGAAAATCTGCCAACTGAATAGCCCCCCTCTTCTTCGGAATGAGGACCAAAAATGCCTTATGAATATCTTTCAGATGAGCCCTGTCCGCCTGAAACTCTTTAATCGCAGCACAAAGGCCATCTTTGACAATCTCCCAACAGAGCTGAAAAAAGATCATAGGGAATCCATCTGGACCTGTTGCCCTATCTCCAGCTAAAGAAAACACCGCATGTCTGATCTCCTCCTGTTGAAAAGGAGCCACTAGACCCTCTCTCTGAGAGTGCAATAAGCGAGGATACAAATTTTCATCAATACTCGGCCTGGTATGCTGCTCCTCAGAAAGTAGATTGACAAAAAAATCTTTTGCATAGCTCCTTATGTCTTCCTCTCTGACAAGAGTGTTTTCCCCATCAAAAATATTTGCTATCTGATTTTTCCTACTTCTACTTGAAGCCATTCTGTGGAAATAACTAGTATTCATGTAATCATGCCCCCTTCCTTTATCCACCTCTCCCTCGACCTCTGCTTCCAATATATTTCCTCTTTGAGAAGAATCTCCTCATACTTGGCCTGTAAGGAAGTTCTATTCTGCCTGTTGTCCTCATTCATCAAAAGTGCCTCCTCTAGCTGATCGAGAACCTGAATTTGCAACAAGATATCCTCCTTCTCCCTACTGCTAGGGTTCCTCTTGCTAGCTCCCCACCTCCTAAGCACTTTAGATAAATGCTTCAACTTCCCAACTAGTGCTGCCACATGGTTGCCTTGAGAGCAAGGTTTGCCATATCGGATCTCGGCTTCGTCTCGGGAGGGTCAAAGAGAAAAGATCTCGAAGAGATCTCGGTAAGATCTCGGGAGATCAGGATAACATAAAAGTGTGGATCACATAGGTTCACATAGATAATTCCTTAAGGAACATAGATAATTACATACATTCCCAAGTCTCAACTGTGGATGACATAGGTTCACATCATGGTTTGCTGGAGCGGCGATTTGGACCGAATCAGGTTCGCCTTGAATCTATCCGATTCGTATGGAATCGATCCGATTCGCATAGGATTATTATATATATATTTAATATAATACAGGTAAATAAATAAAGAAACTAGGAAGTGAATTCTCATGAGTTTGGGTGATGATAGTTTATGTTTGACCAAATCTTGAGAGGTCTCAAACAGACTAAGTGATGTCAGTAGGAGAGTGGCTCCTTTGGAGAAGTCACATGCACGTTTGACTTTTTTTACCGGACTTTGAATTTTTAGTGTTCCATGTGATTTATTTGAATTATCAATTTTTTAGATAGGCTAAATTATGAGAGATTAGAAAGTTAGCATTTCGTTAAAATCACCAAATCACGATTTTCTTCTTCGATGGGAGAGTTGACTTTTTATTGGTAAGAGATATGATTTTTTTGATATTTTTATTGGATTCAAATGGGGGGTACTTCTTTATTTACATGTAATATCTTAAGTAAATGAAACTATATTTACTTAAATGATATTCAGGTAAATAAGGGGATCCTGACAACCCTGCCTGAAGAGATCCTCACAACCCTGCCTGAAGAGATCCTGACAACCCTACCTGACTCATCTCGGCCTTCTCGTTTCTCGGGAAGGGGCCGAGATCGATATTCTCGCGAGATCTCGCGAGATTGCATTCCATGCTTGAGAGTTGAAGATAGGCCATGAGTTTCTGACCGTGTCAGTGAAATCCTCCTCCCTGAGCCAGTGCTTTTCAAACCTGAACAACTGTGACCCCTGCTGGTCCTCAATAAAATTGGCCTATGATCAGATGCCGGCCTCGGCAAACAAGACACCTGTGCAAGAGGAAAATGCTCCTCCCAGTCAATAGACTCAAGGAATCTGTCAAGCCTGGATCAGGAAGGATTAGCCCTCAAATTAGACCAGGTGAATTGAGCATTCTCCAGCCCGAGGTCTCTAAGAGCAACCTCCTCAATAAACTCACAAAAGTCATCGGACTCAGCTTGAGGAAAGTTTTTCCCCATTCGCTCTATCCTGGATGTGACTGCATTAAAATCTCCTATGATACACCATGGTCTCCCTGAGCTGTTGCGAAGGTGAAGGAGTTGTTGCCACAGATCTTTCTTCCCTTCTCTAGATTGAGGGCCATAAACTCCCGTGAAATCCCATGAGAAGCCATCTCTCAAGGACCAGAAGTGAGTAGATATCACCCATCTATCAACTCTTTTATCAGCCTCCACCTCTTCCACTTCAAAAGTATTCCATAGAATCATAATACCCCCTGACCTACCTATTACCGGGGATGCCACTCCCTTCATCAGTCTTCCCGCCCTTATGGCCCTTAACAAATCTTCGTCATCACCCTCACATTTTGTCTCTTGGATGCAGAGAATGTCCACCTTCCCTCTTCTAACCATCTCCGTCACCATCCTTCTCTTCTCCCCCCCTCCTAACCCTCTCATGTTCCAGGAGACTATTCTCATGGAAAAGGTTGAGACACCCTACCTCCCTCTCCCATCAAAGACCCCTCCCCTTCCACAATAGCCATCACCTTTCTCTTCTTTACAGACTCCTCTCTCCTGCCGATTTTTTCATTTTTTGCTTCTCTTGCTGACTCCACCAACCATCTTTTTCGGATTAGGTTGAGTGATTACCTAATACCCATCTCTACACCTTCATAAGAAACACCAAGCTTCCCCACCAGATCTCTCATATGGTCCTTAGTTAGTCTCTCAATCAAACCCATCGATTCTTTGCCCACTTCCTTCCCCGGCACTCCCCTGCTGTCCTCCCCCTCATCGAAATCTTCCTCACCGGCCGATAGGGCCCCTACTGCTGTCTGGGTCACATCTTCTTTTCCAGACCCTGCCACCATGTCATCCTGCACCTGCCCAGGAACCACAACTCGAGATTCCTCAAAAGTCAGTTCCTGCTCCACCGGAAGAACAGTAGTGTCCATTTCCGATCCCTTGGGCACCTCTCGATTGTCTCCCTGCTGTAGACTGCTCTCTTCTGTCCCTACGCTTGCACTTCACCTGTCAAAACCAAGTGTGCACCGTGCGCACTTGTCTGCCCTCCAGAGGAAGCTGCTTGAGGCGGAAAGAGAAGAGGGGGGGGGGGGGGGGGGTCCTTCTCCCGAAGCCAACAATCCGCTGGCGTCAGCAGCTTCAGAGCTTCGCCGGACGACTGAGTACCACCACCGGCTACTAGCTGCAAGACCAATGCCTCGACGAGATCCTGCTCGTGCGAGGATGTGACCGCCTCATCACAAACCAGGGCAAACCCAGTCTGGCGAGGAAGAAGGCCTAATTCGGGGGCTCAGCGACCCGATACGAAGCAGTGCTTTGGATTCGGGTAAGTTAACGGCCCTGGGAGGCCAAGCCAGTACCGGTTTCAGGTGAAACTGGCCAGTCCGGTTCAACTGGACCGGCTCTGCACCCAACAGGCCGGTGGAGTCTGGACCGATGTTGACTCTGACCCGCGAAGGTGAAACCGGACCGCCACCAACCTCCGGGTTCGAAATTCGAACGCCTGCCTGCGACCTCTGTTGTACATCTTCTTCGTCCAGTCTCTTCTCGCGCAACCCTAGTCCTCCAGAGTTGCCGACCTCCGCTGTAAGTTTCTGCACCCAAACTCAAACAACTACAAGCTCACCATCGACGGCAGTGGAGATAACAGCTGGTATAGCTGCTTCAGTGGTGACTGCAGCCACCAAAGAAATCGCTGTCCGCGATCCCATTGGGAAGAACTCCGGCTTATCATGGACAACACCCCCAAATGCCCAGACTAGGAAGGCTACCCCTTCCTCATCGCAAAGGAGGAGAGGTACCCCTTCCAACACCACGCGAACCCTCTGTAAGCTTGGGCTTGGGAAGTAGTCATTGTGATTCTTAAAGTATTTGTCGAATGTGGATTTCTCTCTGAAATGCTGCAAATACTCTATGATAATACGAAGTTCTTAATTTACATCGTCAAATCAAGATCAAAGGAGTAAGCTGTGAAGAAATGGATAATTGTTTTGCATTTGAAAATTTCACAATTCCTTACCGCTTTCTGTCCATGATGATCATGTAAAAATTATGCAAAGGAGGCTCAGTTTTTTTGGGAAAGAAGTAAAAAAGCTGAAACATCTCATTTGTAATGCAAAAAAGATTACTTTTCTTTCTGTTCTCAAAATTGTGGACAGGATTCTCATTATTATGCATCTTGGAGAATTCAGACAAATGCTTGTATGGACAGTTGCAATTTATTAATCAGGTGATACCTTTTTGTTGACCATGCCAATTTTCCTGTCTTCATTAAATACAAACTTTCTCGCCCTTTCTTTTTGGCCTCAGAAACAAGCCTAGCTCTTATTTGTTTATGCATAAACATATTGTCTACATGGAAACAATTTGGGCTATTGATCGTTCTGATTTTTTTTTGCAAGAAATGCTTGTTTTCTTTGGGAAAGGTGGCTGGTCACGGAAGAACAGCCAAGAACCAGGACCAAAACCCATTGCCCTATCATCTGGTCTGCCACGGACGTCCACCTTGCGGGCCCTCCCTCCCATCCTGTTCCACATCATGGTGGCCAAAGCTTCCCCTATTCCTGGCCGGCGGATCCTCTCGTCGTCAGGACTGAGACCGAAGAAATCAAAGGGGCTTGCGAACCTCCTATCTCATCAAGCTCCTGGATGAAGCCATCCCCACAGCCGGGGGACACAGGCTCCAACCCCGGGCGGAGGCGGAATGGCCGCCTGCATTGGTAGCACCAGTGTGCGTTCCCACTGCTTGTCATTTTTGTTTCGCCGCCCTGAACCGAATAGAAACCAACTGGAGACTAGCCGTTCTTCTCCTACTGCTGATGCCCTGAAATTTCTGGACCTATTTCCTCTTACTTTTCAACCCAACAAGGCCAATTCCACCATCTGTTACCGAGTTGCGCAGTAGAGATGAATGCGGGAAGAATCACTTGAGCAAGCTGCTGGAGGGAGGTGGTATCAGGGGAAGAACAAGCTCGAGAAGAAGCTTCCAAGACGGACGACTAACTGCGCCAAAAATTTGGTCTATTTCTCGATTTGTGTATGTCATCCTTGCGCAGGGGCCATGTTAACCATCTCTATATCCTTCCAATTTTACTACAGCAGTAAACCTACTGCAGGGGCCATGCTGGCTTTCTTTGGGGGGTTGGCATTTGTAGGAACATTTATTATGGAGCTATTCATTTTGTTTGGTTTTAAAACAGTCTTATAGATAGCAGTAGGTTTATGCTGTAGTAAGTGTAGTCCCAGTAGACGTAAGGTGGTGTGGGGTTTGTCTGTGTGCATGTCAATGTTGGCATCCTTCTGCAGGTGTTCATATGTCTGTGTGTGTGTTCTATTATATGCATTTTCATTTGCCCTTTAATGTCATGGAGATAACGTGCCATAACTGCCTTGAAACTGGTCTTCAGAATGATATTTCTGTTTGTGCAGTCGATACATTTCCAATTGCCAAATATGGGTGTGTAACTGTGTATCAAGTCTCTTAAGGATTTCCATACTGTTACTTTGATTAATTGTTTAACTAGTTGCCTAACCCCAAAATGGTCCATTTTATTTCATTTCGATGTTGTGTCAATGGCCCTCATTCTAAAATAAAGAATGGAAGAAATATATCCATGAGGCCTATTCGTGATTTTTTTTTCTTTTCCTGCATTTAAACTTTTTGTCACATTTCATTATATCTTGATCATGTGACTGCAGGCTAGCAAGAAAATTGCTGATGCAAAGCTTGCAAAAGATTTTCAAGCAGTTCTAAAAGAGTTCCAAAAGGCTCAACGACTTTCAGCTGAGAGGGAAACAGCATACACTCCTTTTGTCCCCCAAGCAGTTCTACCATCGAGGTAATGTTATTTGTTAGGTTCTGGAATCCTTTTATGACGGCCATTGTTAGAATGACATTGTGTTCATATTACATCAAATTTCAAGTCTATGTCACAGCAAAAGAATGTTCTTCCATGTTATTCAAAACTTTCTAAATATATTCAGGTTTGTCCAACCTATGTGACAAAATCCTCTCTTCAGATACGTCTGGTTTTTTGTTTGTTGCAGAATTGTGGTAACATATTGGTGGTCCAAGTATGACAAACTGAGTTATAGCATAGAGTATTCTGAACTTTTACATAAGAGATGAAAGTTTGGACAAAATTCAAACTGCTAAATGTTGAGGTGGCATCTAGCAGCTTCATTTCTCATGTCCCCCCCCCCCCCCCACCCCACCCCACCCCACCCGTCTTCCCTGACGAAGAGAGGGGAAAGGGAAGATGACAGATGGTTCTTATGCATATAGCCCCCATCCAACACTGTAAGGAAGTAATGTTGAAACAGGTGGAAGTGTTACGTTGCAGCTTACGTTCTTGTCATCCTCGAACGAACGCAGGAGGAATAGCCATATTTGGCCATTAGAAATTTACCGCATGCATGGTGGCTGCCACTGGAGCTAAGGGGTCAAAAGTAGGGGAAAAAAGAGGAGGGAGAGAAAGGATTTGTGTTTCTTCAGATGGGATCCTTATTCTCTCCCTAAGGAGTGAGGAACATGAAAGCACTTCTTAACAGAGTTTTAATTGTCTTGATAGATAACAAAAATTGTAGCTTTAATTTAGTTGAAATTTGTAACTTATCAATTATTAAAAGAAAGTTGACAATATTTTTGGCCATCACTCTGAATTAGTTTGTTCATGTGGTAATGCATGCATGTTATGCACTTGTAAAAAGTAGTGATATCATCTCTTTTTTGAACTGGAGTTGATGATTTGTCTGCTCAATGAAAAATGGTCCAGAGATTTAAAATTCTTTAAGTGTTCTGTTGTTACAGAAAACGGTTGTCATGTTGAAATGACCTTTTAGCCTGGAAGCGGTCTTTTAAATTGACCCCAGAACCAGAAAAATGCTAAACGGTTATTTACAAATTAAAGGGGATTATCTAATATTCATTCTGCATTATGATTATTCTATTGATACATAAAATTTAGAAATATTTATCTGTTATAGAACATTGAGGCTATTTGCTTTTCTTGTATAATGAATGATTGACATTCTATAGCATGCATAAAATCTGTCAGAAGAGTCTATAAAATCCTATTCAGCCAATAGAAGGATTGACAATCTGATGTAAATCCAAAATGGAATCGTTGAGTGGGTGATATGTTTCTGGAAACAAAGAATTAGCACAATAATTTCTGTATGGCCATTGATTGCCATGTCAATCAGCAAATCTTTGATTTAAAATGAATTTTATGGTCAAGTGCAAAATCGTCTAATTTCCTCTTTTTATTTAATACTGTTTATGATCATTTTGTAGGAAACCTGTGAAACTTGTTTCTGATGAGCATGAGACAAGTAAATCTGCGGTTGTGAAAGTGGTCTCATAATCTTTAGGGAGATACAAAAAGTGGTCCTACCTTGAAAACCACTATTCTTCTTTGTTTCTTCAATTCCACCTTTTTCTTACTCTGATTTTTCTGCTTTATTGACATAAAATGAGAAGAGATGAGGAGAAACTATCTTCTTAGTTGGTTCTTATCTGATATAAACCATCATTTCTTCCAAAAGAAAAAAAATTCTGTTTATTCTCAAGCGGCAAACAAAAAGGTTTTCCTTAGGAATTACAGCAAGTCGAACCAACAAAGAAACAAATTTACACACATCAATCTAATTTTCTGCTGTTTATTAGTTTTCAGACTTCATCTCTAACAGTCTTCATGCTTGATTAGGTAGTAGCTATAGTGTAAAGATTTTTAATGATAGTGGAATCTTTCAAAGCAATCATATTTGGAGTTGGATCCTATCATGTCTGCTTAATTTTTTTTTTTCATTTACATTGATGCAGCTACACTGCTAGTGAAATCGATATAGGCTCAGACAAAACACAGGAACAACGTGCACTTCTTGTGGAATCCAGAAGGTGAGACGGTACCCAATCCTATTGTGTGCATGTTTTCCATCGGCAGATCCATAACAGAATGTGGTGGATCTCTTTAAGCTTTTACTCCTACATTCTGATGCAGGGAAATGAATGTCCATTGAATCAATATGAATTGGAGGGCATCTTCTTTTCCTTATTTTAGAAAGAAGTGGTGGTGGAGCTAATAGGATGCTGTTATGGTTGAGATATGTGCAAGGATTCATGTGGATTCAAGAATATTTGAAATCATAACTTTTGAACTACAAAATAGAGGATTGTGCTTCATTAATTCTTCTGCTGACAGGATCCTAGTCAGGGGTAGAGGTCCTAACTCCTAATAATGTCAAGTCTTCCTCTTTTCCTCTTCATCTAGAGTTTTTGGAAAATTGGGGGATTTCTAAAGTTTGCTCCTCGTTGTGTGAAATGAAATTATGTAACCAAGAAGGTAGTTGTTATTCATTCAGTCAGCTTATGGGATTTTAGACCGACATCTCCTATCCTAAGTTATCTTCTCCAGGAGCTTGACACTGCCTTGCAGAGTCTCAGGGAGCGAGTTGTTAAAACCTTGCCTACGTTTTGGATCCTTCATTGGTTCTATCTGACCCAGTTGGAAGGCTTATGATCATGGTAAAAGAATGACAAAAAGAAGTCTCTTATCTTCTTAGATAATAGGAAATAATTGCATCAAGTACCTGAAAACAGAAGGGAACATGGTTATATAGTTTCCAAATTAATTTTATGCCAAAAAGAGATTCTATATGAATACATCTCCTTCTGCAGCTGGATGCTGGTCTTATTTAGAAACCTGGATGTCATTTTAAGTGAGATGAACAGGTATTTTAGAAAATAGGATGTTAAACATGAAGTTTTGCTCTGGGGAATTACTAGAGCATTCCAGAACTATCTTTTTCGTGATGACATGCTCCACCCACAACAGAGAATATGCATAAAGCATGTTGTTGACTTCCTGTTTCCCCATGTGTTGCCTTGAGGAATTCTATGGTGTTGTGTATATTTTCACAATTTTCCTAGTTAGCCCTTCCAATCCTGAGAAAAGCTGATGGTTCAACTGCTTGGATCAAGAATATTAGTCAAGCCTTTTCCTTCCTGGTTGTCCAAGGACAGCATATATCTACTAGTTTTTGTGTTTTTGCATCCTCTATCTTTAGTGATTGAATCAGTGCAGAATTTTCCAAAATGCATTTGTCCATATGTGTATTTTGTAGGTTTAAGACTTCAGAGCATTTTTTCTTCAAGAAATTGTCCAGATCTTTTTAATTTTACCATTTTTGGCTTTCCTACGTTTTCCACAAGCTGAAGTGAGAATAAAATATGGCACTTGTGATTAATTCTTTAGTTCCTTTAGATAAGAAAAATCATCAGCTAGCTTTGGTGGTGCATAGTAGATGTTGGAAGCTGCCAACATATCTGCAGAGAGATTTCTGTCTGAGGTTTTCTTTCCCTCCCTTTTCACAGACAAGAGGTCCTACTATTGGATAATGAGATTATTTTCAATGAGGCTACTATTGAGGAGAGGGAGCAAGGAATTCAGGAGATCCAGCAGCAGATTGGTGAGGTGAACGAAATCTTTAAAGACCTCGCAGTCTTGGTACATGATCAGGGAATCGTCATCGGTGAGTTTTGTACAATTGTACCCTGACATTGCACTGAAACAACTTTATTGCCTCAATAACCATAAAGCTATAATTTTCAGATGATATTGAGTCAAACATTGACAACGCACATGCGGGAACTGGACAAGCTAAAGTACAACTAGCAAAGGCATCCAAAACTCAAAAGTCGAACTCATCTCTGGTATGTCTCCCGTATGTTCCCGAGTTCTTCTATTTATGTTGAGACGTGCCCGTCACTGATGTTTTTGCTTCACGCAGACATGCTTGCTCTTAGTGATTTTCGGGGTCGTCTTACTCATTGTGATCATAGTTCTTGCTGCTTAACGGTAAGATTTGCATCTCGTTACAATGGGACTGCGAACAACGTTACCCAAATTTGGGAAACAATCTGGACTCCGACCTCAATCTGTTGGTGATCTTGGGATTTCCTTGGGGCTGAATTGTGTAGATGGTGGATTGCTGGCTGTCATCTGGTTGATGATGGTGGTCTCTGGCTTGTGTATAGTTGTATTCACAGGATAGCTTGTTTAATGTGGGTGTTTCATTATTATTTTGTTCTTGCATGCCCAATGAGATGGTTTCAGACTCTGGGTTGTGTCTTACGCAAGTGATCAACAGTGAACGATGTACGGTGTTACCAATAAAATTAAAATTATTTTTTGGGTTTTTTTTTTTCATTCTAATGATATAGTTTGTCCTAGATGTAATTGAATGCATGTCTTCATGGTTATTCTTTGTTTCAGAAAAGTGAAAAAAAAAAGAATTAGAAATTGGTGGAGGAGGAGAGGAAAATCACAAAGAGAGGAAAAGATGTCCTACTTTTTATTTGAAAATTAGAAGCATTCTCTTAAACAACAACGTCGAACCTTCAATTACTTCACATTTTAGAAGCGATTTTTTTTGTTTTGTTTGGGTATCTACGAATCTAAATATATATTTCAAGTATTCTTTTTAATTTAGAAAACATTTTCCGTGCTTCACGTCCAAAGGTTCCTGTGTAGGAATAAGTTTTGCATACAAATCTAACCATTTGCGGAACACTCAATTATAGGACCTCGCAAGTCTGCATAATTAAATCCCTCCTTTCGTAGTGAGTCACCTCAAAGCCCGACCAAGCTCAAGGAGGTTGATCATATCGTCTACTTCAAAATATATCCCGTATGTAAGGAGAGTTTGAAGTATTTTCAAAACATCGAATCTGAATTTGGTACATTGATGAAGGGAAAAATTAACTTCTGCTTCACAAGGGAGGGATCCAATTAATTTCTAGTCAGCCCATCGACGAAACATGAGCTCCATTGGCCATCCATAAATAACCGGCAGTGTGGAAATACTTGCCCAAAAATAGAAATCAACAAAACTTGATTTCCCGTTCATCGCGCTATTTTCCGGTCTCGTCGCCTGTGTCTAAAATCTCCAAAAAATGGTTCTCTTTTTTTTTTTTTTTTTTATAGTAGAAAGAGAAAATAACAACTCTCTCTAACTCACTAGCAAAATCCTCTCAACACGTAAGTCAAAATAAGTCGAAGACATGTGGTTTCGCTTTATTTTTGTGAGAGATTTACATAACTAAAATTGACTTGGCAATTGTTTCCAAACGCTGTCTTAAAATTCATTCTGTTAGATCATTAATTTCTTGGGATACTTGAAAATTACTTTAATCGGTGATTGACCTTCCTCTGTCGAACCAGAACATCAGAAGGTATCTCCACCCCTCTCCCTCCACAAAATAGAGAAATACTTAATACTTATTTACAAAGGGCATGAGGCTCATATGTCCGCGCTGCTTTACATCCACCAACATGTGCTTGTGGATAATCTAATTACTATTTGTCTAATAAATGTTTCTAAATAAATCATGTTCGTGCATACGGCATGTATATATGTGCATGTGTGTATGCAAGTGTATGTGTGAGAGCCCCATCCCTGACACGGTGGGCTCCCCCCTACTAAATAGAGGGGGGGAGATGGGAGGGCACAAGATCGATCTCGCGTCCTCTCCTCATTACTCTCTATCCCCAACTAATTTATCCATAAAAAAAATACATGTGCGTATGTGTGCATGTTTGGAGCTGAAATTAGATATTCTACATGTTTTATTTTTTTTTTGAAATTCTAGCGGCTACGTATGCACTTTAGTCATATCATAACTCTAACCCAAATGGAGTGATGTCCTCCGTTAAGATCGTGAATTAATTGTTAAGGATCCAAAATGACTTTTTTTTAACTCCTTACCGTGGACTGAATTAATTGAGGGTGAGGCGGCCATCGTAATAACTAAAAGAATTGGAAATTAATTACTGCGGACTTAGAAGTATCATCACAAAACCTCCTCCTATTTCCTTCGTATTGCAATTTCTATTATCACATGAACACTCGTGAGTATCGCTATTCTTTCTAAACGAAGAAAAAGAAAATTAAATCACTTAAGGAAAAAAAGTTGCAGGAAATATATATTTAGTGTGATAACATAGTGGCCGAAAAGCTTCCTATTTTCCTTATCCCGGATGAGGTGGACAGAAACTTCGAGTTATTTCTTGCTGATTTTGTTCAGCCCAATTACATTGTGCTGTGAAAGAAATGTTTTTTTCATGTCCCTTCCAGAATACTAGTCTTATTTTTCTGACAAGATGATATATTCTTTTGAACATCTTAATTCAATTTATAAACAACAAAAAATTGTAAAGCTTACACATCATGTGAAATGGTTTTAAAGGTAACATATAATTAAGATACTATGAAAGTCTAGCCTTTCTATTTTTAACTGAAAATGAATATCAGACATTTTGGTTATATAGGAAGAAAAAAGTCATTAATATTAATATTAGTTTTTTTCTAGTTACAAAGTCAGAGAGAGAGAGAGAGCGTGTTTGTACGCTCCCGGTTTTCTTCCCTTCCTTATTTCGAAATAGAGAAAAAGTTTCCTACACTTCTATAAATAACACAACGCCACTTCTAATTGTCCTTTTAGATGTCCATTCATCCACCTCGTGTTGCACTGCACCGTTGGTTTTTTGAGTTTTATAATTTTTTATTTATTTTGACATCTAAAATTTTCTTTTGACATAATTTTTTTATGTGATTTAACATAACAAGTGAATGTGAACATCAAAATAAAAATTTAGATGTCTCTAAAACTTAAAAAAAAAATGACATAATGCGAAACAATAAATCACATGAGATAGACAAATGAATATATAGAAGTGTAGTTAAACATGGTGTTATTATATTTGAGAAAGGCTTAGTGTACTTTCACATTGCACTTTAAGTGCAATGTGACTTGGCATAAAACCCATGTGACATCCAACAATTGGATAGTCACTTTATCACTATTCATGTGAGGAGTGCCACATAGATCTTATGTTTAGTCATATTACATTTAAAATACAATATGAAAGTGTAATAAATTTTTCTCATTATATTTATATAAGTGGATAAAATTTTCTCAACACAACCCCCTTCCCTCCCTCCCTCCGTTGGCACTTGGCCTCCACCACTTAGAGCGGCTGCTGGCAGTCCCACTTTTAATGGTCGTTCCCGAACAAAACCCCCCTTCTTGGTCCTGCGTTGGAGGATGCCGCTGCACCCTCCGCTCCACCCTGATCCAGACACTACGTGCCATCTCTGGTTTCTCTCTCTCTCTCTCGCAGAGAAAGCAGTGAGAGAGCTGAGGGTGTTGGCTGCCACCGGGCTTCGGCTTGTACTCATTCCTTGAGGCAGGGTGCATGCTGTGGGATGGTTTAGGCGGCGCATGCTCTCCGTGGGAAAATGGAGACCGGTTGTTCATCCAGAGATCTCCACGTGCGGAATCCTAAAATATTGCCATCCGTGGAAGGAATTTCAATTTTGAGTTTTGAAAAATTGTGTGTCAACATTCTGTCAGATAAAAAAGTGAGTTAGAAACTTAAAATGACACGAGAGTTTTGACCTTACAATTTTGAAGAATTGTAATAAAGACAATCTGAAATTTGAAATACACTTTTAACTAAATCATGATACATACTTGAAAGGCTTGTGTTTGGTTGCACTTTTTTAGCAGTTTTCTCTCTTAAATTTAAAAAAGAAAGGGAGAAACTCTTAACATGTTTGGTAAGCAATTTTGTTTTTTAAAGTGAAATTTTATCCTGTACAAATCTCTCTCAAAATAAAAACAAGTCATAACCTATTTTTTTTAAAAATTACACTCACACTCTCTCCTTCTCCTCCCCCCCCTCCCGTCTTCCCCCCCCCCCCACCCACCGACGTCACCCCCCCCCCTTCCCATCTCCCCCCCCCCCCTTCCTGTCTCCCCCCACTCGCCGGCATCCCCCCCCCCCCAACCCACCGCGTCACCCCCCTTCCCGTCTCCCCCCCCCCCCCCCCTCCCGCCCGCCACCACCCCCCCCCCCCCCGCCCAGCCCCACCCGCCCTCCCCTGCGCCCCCCCGCCCTCACCCCAGCCCTCTGCCCAGCCCCACCTGCCCTCCCCTGTGCCCCCAGCCCCCCCCCCCCCCTTCCTGCCTCCGCCACGGAAACCCCCGCCCTCACCCCAGCCCTCCGCCCAGCCCCACCCGCCCTCCCCTGTCCCCCCCCGCGCCCCGGAACCGGCGTCACCTCCCCTTCCCGTCTCCCCCCCCCCCTCCCGCCCTCCGCCCAGCCACCCCCCCCCCCCCCGCCCAGCCCCACCCGCCCTCCCCTGCGCCCCCCCCGCCCTCACCCCAGCCCTCCGCCCAGCCCCACCTGCCCTCCCCTGTGCCCCCAGCCCCCCCTCCTGCCTCCGCCGCGGAACCCCCCCGCCCTCACCCCAGCCCTCCGCCCAGCCCCACCCCCCTCCCCGTGCCCCCACCCCCCCACCCCCCCCCCCCCCCCCCCCCGCGCCCCGGACCCGGCGTCACCTCCCCTTCCCGTCTCCCCCCGCCCTCCGCCCAGCCACCCCCCCCCCCCCCCCCCCCCGCCCACCCCACCCGCCCTCCCCTGCGCCCCCCCGCCCTCACCCCAGCCCTCCGCCCAGCCCCACCCACCCTCCCCTGTGCCCCCAGCCCCCCCCCCCGCGCGTGAACACCCGCCCCCTCCCGTCCTTCGCCCCCCAATACATCAATATTAATTTTAAAAGTTTTGATATTTTATCAAACAGATAACGTCACATTTTTACAATTTTAATTTTAAAATTAAAAATTAATACAACAAAATTTTAAAGTAGAAATAGTTCTATTTTTTAAATTGTTCCCAAACACCAAGAAAAATACGACTCAATTTTTTCGTTATCTTTTTGCAATCATCAAAACTAAACTAAATAAGGGTGATTAGTAGGTTAATTACCCACATCAAAACCAGGGGATCAAATACTAAGGTGATATGCCACAATTGCAATCTGGTGTGGAAATGGGATCCTAAAAATAATCAGGCCACATCCATATGTGGGGGAAGATTCATGGATCCCCCGTCCCGGCGCCGTGCATCGCCATCGTCTCCGACCTGCGCATCGTCGTCCCGACACCAGGCGTCGGAGCCTCGACGCCATCGCTGTGAGCCACGTATCGCCGTCCCGAGCACCGTCGGCCCGAGCACGCCGACGCCATCCCCAACGCCGTCCCCAACCCTCCGTAGGGTAACGCCATTTTCTCGTCCTCTCCTCCTCCTCCTCCTCCTTTTTCTTCTTCTGCAACTCTTCCTCCTCCTGCTCCTCCTGCTATTTTCTTAATTTCTATTGGCACTTCTCGTGCGGATGCAAGTTTTCCTTCTAGGCGCGCAGGGGTAGCCCGGTGGTTGGGGCACCCGTTTGGTCAGCAAGGCATACAGGATGGATGCCCGCCTAAGGCTTTTCAGGGATATTTTAGGATTTAATGGACAGGGCCGGGCGGGAGGGTGGGTCTCCGGTCTCGATCCCGGATGCATGGGGGGCTGCTGTTCGCCGAGTGGCTGTGGGTTATCTAACTAAAAAAAGAACCCTTCAGATTGGCGTTAGAGAAAAGGTAGGATTACCCGCATAAAAGCTGATCGAATCTATATACTCGAATGCCGACGAAATAGCAGTACATTGGGACCATGCACACACTTTCATTGTCGTGCTTTCGATCTATCATTTTCACAGCCAATAGTTCCTTTTAGACAGGTTGTGGTTTGTGGAATTTTGAAGTTTTTGTTATATATTTTTTCTTTTCACATTGTCTGGGTTTCCTCCTCATATGGTATAAGCTATAAGCTGTTTAGCAACAATAAATGCAAAGAGCAAACAGCAAGGAAGCAAGACAGCCACAGACTTCGTAGAGAAGTCTTTCTTCCTTAAAGCTGCGTCTGGAGCAAATATCATGACCTTTTCAAATGCCTGAAAAATTATCAGCCATGTAAGACTGATAACATGTGGGTGACAACAAGTTACCTTGTCGACTTCCACACCCCCCCCCCCCCCCCCCACAACAACAACACAATAGAAATAGTAATAAAAATATGAACAATTATAAAGACAACAACAACCATCACCACCTGCAAAGTGGCAAAAATGCTTGGGATCTGGTATGATCTGTCTGTACAATCGTCAATAGATTGTCCACTACTAGTTCCATCAAATATGCCTAACAGTAGTTCAATACAGTGAGCCTTTGTCTTTCATGGATATTCAGAAGCCAACAACACATATTTCACCATGCCTATTGCTTGCCACCTCTTTGCTTGGTCTTTGCAAAGTTCATCAACAACAGTTGACACATTTTCCCCAGCAGCTTTTTCAACAACCCCTAAAAATTTGAGTTTGGTTTGTAGTTATAGAATTTATTCTTTTTTTTGGTAAATCCCAATGTTATGTTTTTAGTTATTTTTAGGGGTCAAAATCTTATGTTTCTGCAGTACTAGATAATCTTCTATTTTCTTTGATTTTTTCTGTTGTAAGAGTTTTGATGAGTTAGAGAACACTTTTCTTTTCCTCTTGTCTATTGGTTGATCAATCTACTTCCGACTGTGCAAAATGATTTTCATTTATCGATTTTGCCCCCATGTCATACATTTTGCTTAGAACAGTGGTATTTCTTCCACCAGTAACAAATTATGCTGTGGATAGTTTGGAATATCCCAAAAGTCAATCATGTATAAATGCTTGCAGTTTGTCAATCCCATATATAATGAAATTTAAATGGTGAAAATCCTAAACCATACTTAGTTATGTAAATTAGGCTTTGCCTTGGTGCCTCCCCTTGTCACCTAATTAGTAAGGTGGTTGGCTATTGCCTTTGTCTCCTTGGATGCCTTGGCAATTATGATCCTATGTCGGGTTGTTTATGTAATGAAAATTGTTAATATTATTGCAACATTGCTTATTTGAACATAAAATGTGCATGATTCAATTTTTGCATTCATTATGTGAATTATCTAATCTGATATCATTTCTCTATCAACTTTAAATCTTAAGATACTGTCATCTGTATTCCAAGTTTAGTGTTTCTTGCCTTAGTCCTGCTTCTAATTTGTCTAAAGTACTGTGCTTTACCTACAGAAAGGCGTCAGGTTGAAGCTTCTTGTATTAGAGAGAAATATCCTGATAGAATTCCAGTGAGTACTTTGTGTTCTTGTGGTTGGAATGAGAGCAAGATCAGTGAGTTGATTTCTGATTTTTGATCATACTGTTTCTCATTTGGTTTTTATGAAATTTAGGTGATTGTTGAGAAGGCTGAGAAGACTGACATTCCAGACATTGATAAGAAGAAGTAACTTCAGAACTCAGTTTTTGGATGTGATCTTTTCTATTGTTTGCATTTCTTGAATTTGAATTTGATATTTATATAAAAGTTGGCATTCATAAAAAGTATCTAATGAATTATGAGTTCAATAGATCCTGTTTATTATTATCTTAGTTAATGGCTTCTGTCTGCTGCCTTTGTAGCTAGGCTTTTTTCCTCTGTACTTTCTTGTCTGAAATAGACACCATTTTCGTATTCTTTATTGGCGATGATCTTTCTTTTGTTGGGTAATCATCAGGTGATTCCCTGTGTCATTCATATTTATTTATTTATTTATGAGAAGTAACACAGTGTTGCTTATTTTTCCGCACTTCTTTCCTGCCATCCAATTTCAAATCAGAGAATAGAAAAAAAGTTACTTATATTACTCAGGTTGGTCATATGTTACTCAGGGGATAGGAAAATTCCACTACGTGGAAATCCCACACAATTGGAATAGCCATGTGTTGAAGAACAATATATTTCATGCTTAAACAACTCTAACTTTCTGAGCGGTGATGCAAACTTTACTAACATATCTGCAGATCCAATATTTAATTTGTCATCTAGCCCTTTAAACGATTCTAAGAAGATCATGAGGACAGAGGTTAATCTATATATAATTCTATTAAATGATATGTGTTGGAGGATACTCAATAATCAAGATTGTTTTGATCACACCCCATATATATATATATATATATATATATATATATATATAGAGAGAGAGAGAGAGAGAGAGAGAGAGAGAGAGAGAGCGAGAGAGAGAGAGAGAGAGAGAGAGAAAGAGAGAGAGAGAGAGATTGGTAGTGGGGTGTGACAGCTTGGGAGGATTCTTCAAACAAAAAATCTGATTTTTTTTTTACTCTGAACCGGGGAATCCTTTTGCGCAATTGGGAATCCTTTTGGGCAATTGGGAATCAGGCAAGATCTTTTCTAGCTCGAGATAATGCACTACGTCAAATTCGGAATAAAATTCCACCAAGAATTTTATCACATTCGAAACACTTGTTTTAAATGTTTGGAGCAAGTGTACGAAGGAGAAAATATTTGTCCGGGGTCCCGGGTAAAAGATAACCTTTGAAGCTATTTATTCAAAATTTTCAGAATGAATAAATGAAATGAAATTGTTTATTCTGGATTTTCAGAATAATTTAATGCAGAAAAAGAAATATTTCTGCGTATCCCTAAATGTTTCCCCCCCCCTCCGGGGTTGGCCAAAAACAGAAATCAGTCAATTCCCAGTGTTCTCGGAATTAAATTCGACTCCGGGTGAACAATCTTTAATGCCCCAGAATATTCCGACCAAAGCCGTCCTACGCGGTGCGCATATTAACACGTGTGAGGGTCCCGGCCAAATACCCATGTCAACAACAACGGAAAATGACGTGACGTAGCACACCGATCCTTGCACGACAAACAAAAGAGTAAGGTACCACGTGGTGAAAATGACACGTGGTGATGGATTTATAAAGAATCCATGGATCCCCCATCTGCCATGGGTCCGGTGGGATGTCCCACCTGGACAGCATGTACCCGGTGGGATGTCCCACCGGGGTGCTGCGCGCAGCAGGGGCCCCACCGGGACCTTGCGGACCGGTGGGAGCCCCCACTGGGGCCGCGGGCCAGTGGGGAGCCCCACCGGGTCGCGCGAACCGGTGGGGAGTCCCATCGGGACTCGCGAACCGGTGGGAAGCCCCACCAGGGCCCGCGCTGGGTCCCACCGGGACCCAGTAACCGGTGGGGAGTCCCACTGGGACTCGCGAACCGGTGGGAAGCCCCACCGGGGCCGCGCATTGGGTCCCATCGGGACCCAGCAACCGGTGGGACACCCCACCGGGGTCGCGCGCCCGGTGGGATGTCCCACCAGGAGTGCATACCCGGTGGGACATCCCACCGTTCCCAGTGGGGCCCACCCTCGGTGGAGCCCCTGTTTTCTGCCCTCCTCCGAACAAAAAAAAAAAAAAACGGACAGAACAGGAGACTCACATTGATAACAACAAGGTTCCGGTGGGGTGTGCAATGCTGTCTCCGGTGGGGCGCGGAAGAAGAACCCGGTGGGATGACCATCCCTTCTCAATCTCCTATAAAAGGAGACCAGCTCCAAGAGGAGAAGTCCAGAAAAACTCCAAGAGTCCAGAAATCGCCCCCCTCTTGTTTGTTCTGTGTTCTGTGTTGAAGTTTGGAAGGTTGCCTTGCTCTGTTTAAGGCAACTCCATATTAGTCATGTGATTATTTGTAAACCAGTCCTTATGAGTTTAAAAAATGGACTCAATGGACCATTCCTCATGAAACCCTTGTCTATGACAGAAGAATGAATGAAAATAATACATTAAATTTCTGCACTTGGTATATGTTGGTCTACAACATTATTTTCTGCACAAAAAGTTACAGAAAAACCTTTTTTCTGTTTATTCGTATAAATGACCAAAACAAGGAGATCTTCTGGATTTGCTCCCTCATGGATATAAACAAGTGTCAAGATTATTTAAAAAAAAATTCTGAAAATTCAGAAATGACGTTTTATGGGGTAGAATATAAGGAAGATTCATAGAGCCACCCCCATTTATCAAGGAAATTACAAAATAACCTTCGAATGACAAAAAATGGGAAATCAATTCTCTAAATGTGAGAAATTTTCTAAATCAGTCCTCAATAAAGGGGTATTTCATGAATCAGTCTCCATTTAAAAGGAAGTTCATGAATCAGTCCCCATTTTGAGGGTTATTTTACAAATCAGTGCTCACCTTAAGAGGCAATATGCAAATCAGTCCTCATCCTAAGAGGAAATATGTAAATCAGTCCCCATTTTGAGGATATTTCGCAAACCAGTCCTTAAATACGAGATATTATGTAAATCAGTCCTCACTTATGGAGGGAACATGTAAGCCAGTCCCCATTTTGAGGGGTATTGTACAAATTAGTCCTCACCCTAAGAGGCAATATGCAAATCATTCCCCATTTTGTGAATTGCTTGCAACAATTAAAAGATCTAGACATGTATCAAAGGTATTCGAGTTCTCCTCGATGTAAAAGAAACATCGATTTATCGACGGGGAGTGGTCCAGTGCACAAACTCCGAATCACCTGAAGTTCATACGTGGAGGATGATTTCGAGTTCCTAATCATATGTATGAGGGGCCTCGCATCCATGCTTTTTCCATGTATTGACGATACTTATATAAAGAAAAGAATGAAACTAATATCGAAGAAAAAGAAAAACGATATTAGAATTTAGAATGATATGTGAAAAAAGTTATTTACAAATTTAAGATGGAACTTTTTACATAATTTCACTTTATGACGGGTATATCTGCAAATTGCTTTTTTGTCCCCCTCCCGAGGGTTTAGATTTTCACGCCATCTAACTAGGCCACCGCGCACGACACTCCCCTCGTGCCGCGCCGGACGCGGTGCTGAGCACACTGGCCCGCGCCTCGCAGAGCGTATTAGGAATCATTTATCCTTTCTCAAAACCTAGACATTGAGGTAGGGGGTTTCTTTTCTTTTAAATCAGTCCAATTCTTTGTGAAATTCAATATGAGACTAAAGTCACTAGCAACTTTAGTTGAGTTGAGGGCCTCACACTCCCTCTTGGATGCTCACACCATCCACCCCATAACAATATCTTATCTCCCCTTTTACAAGGGGGACGCCCTCGTCGGCTAGGTGCCGATGAAGGTTACGCCCATTTATGCGGGGAAGGTAAAGGGTATATTATTGATACGCCACATTAGATCGACAAAGATTGAGCTCAGACATCATTTATTAAGTATCATTTATCCTTCCCCAAAACCTGGTTATTGAGGTAGGAGGTTCCTTTTCTTTTAAACCAGTCCAACTCTTTGTGAAATTCAATGTGGGACTAAAGTCACTAGCAACTTTAGTTGAGTTGAGGGCCCCACACTCTCTCTTGGATGCTCAGACCATCCACCCCATAACAGAGCGGCGTCTCTCCCTCGGGCCTCAGACCGCACAACCCCCGGCTCGGGGAGAAACATCCTCCGGCCGAGGTTCCCACTCCGATAGGAGAGAGGCCCGTCATCCCCGCCGCAGTGACAGCCGATAGACTGGCGAGAATCCCAAGTCTGGCGACGGGTGAACTCGCCTAGGGTCTATCAGAAGAGCTGGTTGGGTTGGAACCGATATTGGGAGAGTGATGCCTGAGTGATACGTAAACAAGTTTTATATGGGCCCTTCTATCCGCACACACATGATGTTGGACGAAATGCCACAGAGTCTGTGATCATTTCAACTCAAATTGTTGGCTGCCCTTCAAGGTTTCGGTGATTTGTCTAGCTCGAGAACGGCATTTAGGCTGTATAGCAGGTGTTCAACGGATTGTCCCCCATCAGAGAGACTTCGGGCAACCGGTTGGATGATTTGGTGGTAAATAAATCTTTCAGATGTCACTTTACTTTTCTTTTACATATTAGATAATAGATGGAGAATTAGCCTTTAAATCTTTGAAATAAGTTTCATCAAGTACCATCTCACGCCAACTTGTGAAATCTGAAGTCGTACAACCGCCTCCAGAACCTCCATTCCCCTCCTCCTCCAGCAGGTATGTTGGCCCATCTTCTCGCAAAAAGGCCGCGTCCTTTCCACATGGATCTCATCTGATAGTCTTTCTTGTTGCCAATTTTTGGCGTCCAGATCAGGTTTTCTTTTTCCTGTGCATTTCTTGATGTGTTTATTTATAAGTTGCAGAGCAACAGTTTCTTAGAATAGGATTTTCGTCCTCAGCCTCCCCGGTCATTGGTAACCTGAGCGACGGATCATGGGAGGCCAGGTCCCTTACATAATTTAGGCGTATTGCTGTGCTGGGCTTTCATTTATGATAATAATTGGTTTCTGTAAAGCGATTCCAGAGTCCTAGACAGGTGTCCTCGTTTCTGTTTAGGATCCCTTTAGGCATCTACCTTGTTAGAATCTCGGGGAATTGGTCATAATGGAAGACTTCCTCAGTTGTGTTGGTGGGTGCAACTTTCACCTGTCTTATAGAAAGTATTGATCGATTGGGAGGAGGTTAGAAGGTTGTAATCTGGTTACGCTCCAGGGAGTTGTGTTCTCTTCCCTGTTCATTCTTCTCTTATCTGTTCATCTTGTGGAACTTGATCTCCATTAAGTCTCCGACATCAATTTCGGTTTGTTTGGATTGATCGCATACTTGAAAACAACTTGCAGCTTCCCGGCACTTGCAACTTTCTGCTTTTCTCTCTGTGATGAGGTCAGGTCGTGGAGAAGCAGGCAATGTGTATCAAGCCAACACGCCAATGCCTCTTTTGATTGTTAAAATGAAGATGACCAAGGAGATTGAGTCTTCCATTTCTGCTTGGCTTGTTGCAAACTAACTTCCTTGACTAATCTGTTATCCGTTGTATGTATGAGCACATTGCAAAATCTCTTTGATGAGGTTCATTATGAAAAGTTATGAGATTTTTCTCTACTTTTAGAATAATCTGATTAGGGACTTGGACATGTGTAACCTTTCATGGCTGTGTGAGTGGAAGGATGAATGGTTGATAACGATTTTGGGTACCCTTCCTCTTATTTCATGTTACTATTCTGTCTCTATATTTACAGTTTCAGAAGGAGAAAGAGCGTTGCCCACTCTAAAGTTTTGAACATTTTATTTAGCTGCTAAAGTCTTAGTGTTTGTTAGTGATTATCACACATCAGTATAAGTTAATTCTGAAATATTCATGTTAAAATAGAAATGCTATATTGAGATTAGGGGCGTCAGTATGCCGCGTGTATAATGTGCAAGGGGCACATACACCTGATTCCTCGTGAACTCCGCACCAGCCGCTTGCAATTTTTCTTTGAAGGTCATCCAAGGGGTTCTAGGTCACTTTTGATAAAGAAGAATTGTTTGATGAGTGTAAAATAGTGGGATTGTAACTTTTCATCTGATAAGGATTTTCAGGCCAGATTGGGCTGGGTCCAAGAAAGCCCAAGCCTGGCCCTTTTTGTTCCCAGCCTAGGCAGGGTCACTTTTTAAAGCCTGGCTCATTTCGTGGCGGCTTAAAACAGGTTGGGCCAATGGGACTTCGGGCTGGCCCAGCCGGTTGACACCTCTAGTTGAGATTTTTAAAAATATTTTTTTTCTAATACTGAATCTAATAAGCTATGTTATAACTGTCAGTCTGTCACCATCAGTCATATAATTATTTCCATATATTTCTTTGCCCATTTATTAGTATCTTTTGCCTCTGTGTATGTGTGTTTGCCTCTGTATGTGTGTGCATACACATCCTTCTTCCCTCCCTCCCTTCAATCCCCAACCCTGTCTCCTTATTTTTTCTTCTATCTTCCTTGAGATGATCCTTGATCAAATGATTTGAGCTGATTCACAATATCTGAGCACCGTATTGTTTGTTTGGTTTATGTTGCTCGTGATGCAACTTTTCCATGCATCAAATCAGTGGAAAATCTCTGTAACCTCTGCTCTTGTTTCTTGCCATAGTTAGTGGGCACAATAAAGTCAACATCCGTAGCTGTCAACAAGAAAATTGAGAACTAGTTCTTTACTTCAGAGTCTCGGAATTTGGTAACATTTGCTGTCATTTTCAGACTAAGCATCCGTTGGAATTGTTTTCATTAGATTTCTCACTTCATCTTGTGGTGCTAGGATTTGACATGAGAATCAGCAAAACTGAGGTGAACTTAAAGAGGTTACTTGCTGCTGCTCCTCGTCAGCAGAATCAGGCCAAACTAGTACATGTAAGTTCAAGTTAGTCTGCACAAAGCTTACATGTCATTTATTATTGTCTTTTGTTGATGCTTGTCAAACTTGAGTATAATTTCTTTCATATTTTGTATCATTCTTCATGGTCCACAATCAAAGTGCTTTCAGGAATAGTCATGTTTGTTTCAGGTTGTTTGTTGAATACTTGAATTTATAAAAAATATGATGGACCTGGCTATTGTGGTAATCAAAACAGATTAAAATGCTTCTAGGAGTCCTTAAATCAAGTAAGAGAGAATTGACAATTTGCTATTTAGATCTTTTTACCTGTTATGGGGTAACCTAAAGTACTTTACATGATGGTTGATGATTTTACTATTATGGGGGATAGGTAGCTGAAATGTGAACAAATATATTTTTCTAGCGTGTTCACTACACAAACATGATATACTTATTTGAAAATGAGCATGTATGCACTTTGAGCACCATATCCTTATAACTCATTGTTGAACCCAAAAATTGTTCATCATAATTTTCCCAATGAAAAATATTTGTTTCGATCTTTTTAGAACAAGTATACAGGGAGAAAAAAATATTTATTCGGGTGCCCGGATACAAACAACTCCCCAAATCCTTTATTTTGAATTTTCAGGACAAATAAATGAAAAAGAAAGCATTTGTTCTGATTTTTCAGATTAAATCGCAGAAAATAGATAAAGGAAAAAATGTCTATTTCTGTGAGATTTTGAGAAAGCTGAAAGTGGTCCCTCCAAGATGAAGCGGAGCGGAAACCATCTAAATCCCGGCGTTTCCGGAATAAAATCCCCCCCAAGAATTTTATTACCCTTGTTCTAAGTGTTTGGAACATAGTTGTCAAGGTGTCAAGGTGACCAAGGCGTAGGTGGGGTCTTGGATCGCCTAAGCGCTCAGGCGCTCGCCTAAGCGGAGCCTAGGCGTTTAGGACGGAACCAAGTATGAGTTGTTTTCAAGTAATATGACAGACATAAAGACAATGAAAGCAACAAAAATTAAACTCCAAGTAAACAAATTCACATTATATATCATAAAGTCATAAAAAATCTAAATTGACATCTTCAAAAAAAAAAGCACACTAAATAAGAACAAGAAGTGCAAATATCATTCTATCATCAGAAAATTAATTTTCAACTTTTAAAACAAACCAGTGAATACACATACATGTAAATATGTTAAATAAAATAATAAGTGCAATATCTTAACACACTTAAAACAAGTAAAAACTAAATGAGTCCATTACATAATCCCACAATATGTCTAAAAATTGAAAAGAAACTAGAAAATGACAAGTCTCATGTGTTTGGGTGATGATAGTTTAAGTTTGACCAAATCCTGAGGGATCTCAAACAGACTAAGTGCTGTCAGTAGGAGAGCGGCTCCCTTGGAGAAGTCATATGCACGTTTGACTTTTTTTACCGGACTTTGGATTTTTAGTGTTCTATATGGTTTATTTGAATTATCAAATTTTAGATAGGTCAAATTATGAGAGATTAGAAAGTTAGCATTTCGCTAAAATCATCGAAATCGTGATTTTCTTCTTCGATGGGAGAGTTGACTTTTTTTGGGTAAGAGATATGATTTTTTTGATATTTTTATTGGATTCAAATGGGGGGTACTTCCTTATTTACATGTAATATCTTAAGTAAATGAAACAACAAATTATAACATTTACTTAAATGATATTCAGGTAACATTTACTTGACAACTATGGTTTGGAACAAACAAACAAAGGAAAAAATATTTAGCCGGGGTCCCGGGTGAAAGATAACCCATTGGGCTATTTATCTGTAATTTTCAGAATGAATAAATGAAATAAAATTATTTATCCTGAATTTTCGGAATAAATAAATACAGAAAAATAAATATTTCTGTATGTTCCAAAATGTCGGAGGAATATCCCCCCGAACACGGCTACAACAAAAATTAGTCATTTCATGACGTTCCGGGATAAAATCCAATGCCGGAATGACAATTTTAATGTCCCGGAATGTCCCGACGGAAGTCGTCCTACATGGCGCGTGACATGTCATATGTGCAAAGGGTGCTTTCGATACCCATGTCCGAAGAAAAAACAGCGTGAAAATGACTAATTGTCCCGCACAAGCCGACAAAGTCAAGAAAGAATCTCCTTGGAACAAACCACGTGACAAAAGCCAATGGCCCACGTGGGTTATTTATAGGAGAAGATGAAAAAAAGGACCACTGGTGAGATAGCCCGGTGGTGTACACCATCGGCCAGCAAAATGCACCACCGGTGGTGGTGTACACCACCGGTGGAAGAAGCCCAAGTGGGCCCCACTATCCGGTGGTATACACCACCGGCCATGTATACCGTACACCACCGGAGGAAAAAAAACCCAAGTGGGCCCTACTATCCGATGATATACACCACCGGCTATGCATACCACCGATGGTATGGGAGAACCCAAGTGGGCCCCACTGCCCGGTGGTATACACCACCGGCCATGCATACCAACGGTGGTGTACACCACCAGAGGGAAAACCCAAGTGGGCCCCACTGTCCAGTGGTATACACCACCGGGTGGGCTTCCCGGTGGTGTACACCACCGGGGGTCCCCTTTGGGGTGCACCCTTTTTTTTCCATGAAAAAAAAAACAGAAAAATGGCGGAGGGGAAAAGGCATGAAATAAATGCTTACCATGGTGGTGTGCACACTCCGGTGGTACCCCCACCCATTTGCTCAACCCCTATAAAAGGGGACCAAGCTCCAAGCTCCAGGAGGAGAGTTCCAAGCACCAAAGACACCAAGCTCCAAGTTCTGAGAAGTCCACGAAGTTCTGGGACAGAAGAATGGGAACAGAAGGAAGAAAGGAAAAAAATCCAGAAAACACCAAGTCTTGGAGCTTCCTGGAATTGCCCAAGGCTTCCCTGTTCGCTCTGCGTTCAAGTGTGGAAAGTTGGTCTGCTCTGTTTAAGGCAAGGCCATATTAGTTATGTAACCATTCCATGAAAGCCCTGTCTATGACAGAAGAAGGAATGAATTAAATTCGTCTGTTTTAACAGACTGGCACGCCCGCAGAATAGATAAACGTCAAATTATCTTTTTCTTCTAAAAGATAAAAGATTTGAAAAGAAAATTTCGCGTGTCCAAACACTCATCTTTCCACCCTTCCGTCCTCCCCATGACCTTTTGCTGCTCTTTACAGTTAGAGTCGAGCTGCAAAAAGTCCCCGATTACTATATTAGAAATAAACATCCTCTTTAGAGGTGTTATGTTTACCATGCTTCTGCATCTATATGGTTTCTTTAGTACTCAGGGAGTAGTCTAGTGGTTAGCACTCCATGTACACTATGATGAGGTCAGGGGTTCAAACCCCAAAGGAAGCAGGTTTTGAAGGTATTTCTAAAGGGAATGTAATAGGCTACTTTTCCAACCCAAAAAAAAAAATTCTATATGGTTTCTTCATATGTGATACCTATCTATGGTATTGGCATATGAGCTTTCTTTCTATGGAATAAAAGGAAGCCAAAGATCCTTATTTGGGATTGCCTCTTACTCCCCAATCCTTGAGGTGTTCAAATTGGCAGCCCATTGTTCAGCTATTTGAGTCTAGATTGGCAGGGTGGAAGACTAGAGCATTATGTTATGGTGGGAGGCTTGTGTTGTGCAACTCGGGACTCAATAGCATCCCCACTTATTTTGTGTCCATTTTCATAGTGCCGAAGATGGTGGCTAAGAGGCTATAGTCCATTCGGTGTAGATTCTTTTGGTATGGCAGTGGCAAGATTTGTAGGAGATGGCACGACATTGCATGGGACAGAGTGGCAGCAAGCAAAGAAGAGAGAGACTCAAGAACATCAGAGACAAAGATTTCAATTTGACACTCTTGTCTAAATGGTTGTGGAGGCTTGGGAGTGGGGAAAGGGGGTTGTGGAGTTTGTTGATTTGGTAGAGCTACTCTAGGTGGAGCAGACTTTGGGATATCCCTTCTGCCCCTGGTTGTTTTTCTCCGCTTTGGCATGACATCCTCTCATGTAGGGAGTTTCTTATGTCAAGGGTCAAGGTCCCCCTTGGTAAAGGGAATATGACTTCTTTTTAGAAGGATAGGTGGTGTGGAGACTTCACTTTGCAGTCTATGTTCCCCTCATTGTTCTAGATTTCAACGGATCCTTTGTCCTCTGTCTCTCGAGCCTTTGACTCTCTCCTTCCTGGAGGGGCGTGGGTGCCAACTGTTAAGTGAAACCTGGCACAGGCTGAGTTGGTGCAATTCCAGAGTCTCTTGTCAGTTTATCCGACCAATTCAGATGATACATGGGTGTGGAGGTGGGAGAAGGGAGGTTTGTTTTCTATCAGATCAATCTACAGAGCCATTGTAGATTGAGGTCTTTAGCATTCGTTTCGTCATCAGGTGGAGACCGAAAAATCCACTGAAGTTAGGGCTGCAAACGGAACCCGAGAATCTGATATTCTGACCCAATTTCGATAAGAATTATCGGTTTCGGAATTGAAAAATAATACCGATAACTTATCGGAATCAGTATCGGTTATTTCGATATATTATCAGAATCGGAATTGAAAATAATTATAATCAGAATCGGTATCGGTTATTCTGATAAATTATCCATAAACTCAAAAGACAAAGCCAGTTAACTTATATATCAGAATTTCAGTTCTGGTAATGTAATCGGAATTGGATAGAAATCGAAAATGACTCTTTTGAATATATCGGAATCGGAAGCTTTAAACGGTTATCGAAATCAGTATCGGAAACTCATGTTTCCGGTATCGAACCGACCCGATTGCACCTGAAGGTGAAGATTTTGATTTGGAGAATCTTGCATAGGAGACTCTTCACTAAGGACAGGCTATTCTGTTTCATCCCAGATCTTCAAACCTCATGTGCACTCTGTGTGGAGGAGGATGAGACCATTAACCACCTATTTGTAGGGTGCTACTTGAAGATAAAAATATGCGAACGTATATGCGATGATCAACTAAGAAGGGAGGGGTGAATTGGTTATCACCTATATAATTACGTATGTGCGATGATCAACTAAGAAGAGAGGGGTGAATTGGTTATCGCCTATATAATTTTTTTTCTTCTTCACAGAATAGACTAAATTCAATTAAACAAATTTAATCGTGAGATGAATAGCGAAAAGTAACAATTAGAATAGCGAAACCAATTATCCTAGTGTGTGTAGAAAGGAGGTAGGAGAGATGGATCAAACCACAAAGTACACACAGGATTTAGAGTGGTTCGGAAAACACACCTCCATGTGCATTTACGTCCACTACCTCACATCCCCCACGAGAATTTTCCACTAAGTTGTTCCTCGGGTACAAGCCGATGAACCCCTCATACAATTGTTTCCCAGGGACAACTCAATGTAAACGAGCCGATACGTTCGACGAGTAGTTCGAAACTCGACTCGATAAAAGCTCGGTCCGGCTCGTTTATTTAATTAACGAGCCGAGCTTGAACAAGAAAAAAAGTTCGATTCATAAACGAGCCGAGTCTGAACACATGTGAGCTCGGCTCGATTGTACTCGTGAACAACTCGTTTAAGAGCTCGATTAAATACTCGTTAAGAGCTTATCTAAGTACTTGTGAACACTTCATTTAAATATTTTTTTAAATATAATAAGTATATATTGATATAAAAATATTTATTTGTTTTTATACAGTTATTATTACAATATAAAATAATTTTGAAGGCTTAAATGTCATAGACTAAATTCACAGTGTATATACACAAATTATGCAAATGAGGGTATATACACAGATCATGTAAATAGGGGCATGAACATAAAATTTAATGTTGCAAGGTCCCCCAGCATATCAAGTATCTTCTTCCTCTCGAGACCGACCTACGCAGTAGGTGAGCCCCTCGGTGGGACTGAGTGGTGCGTTGTCGGCCACTGGCATCTCAGGCGACCACTGTGGACCATTCGTCAGTGGCAGACAGTGCTCTCAGCGGCCGCAGTACCGTCACCGACGGTGCAGAAATGGGGCTCTAGGCGGTGTGCGAAGGGGAGTTACAGCACCGTCCCTACCTTGTCGCACACCAACCCCCTCCCTTGCGGTGTCTATCTATTAATCTCATATTGTTTGTAACAAATTATGAATATATTTCAAACATTATATTAAAATAGTTAAATTAAGTAACTTATCAAAACTATTGAGATATGAGTTTGAAATAAGATAAATTTAGGTCTTATGAACGATCAATTTTTACTTGTAAATGGGATTGAACTTACTTATATATACGAACTCGCAAATTCAATTAAGCTCGTTAAAATACTCGTTAAGGGCTCGAGCTCGAGAGTATTTAAACGAGCCGAGTTTGAACAGGCATTTTCAATACTCGATACAGCTCGAGCTCGGCTCGAACTCGATTAAAAATTAACGAACAGAGTTTGAACAACATACTACTCGGCTCGACTTGGCTCATTTACACCCCAACGGCCCTCACACGATCTTTATTTCACGGGTACAAACAAACCAAAAACCCAAACTCCATGCTCACAAATCGAGCACACACACAATGATGATGTTCAAAATGAAATTCAAACAACTCAATAAGCACATGACAGTGGGAAGAGAGATAGAACAGTAAACACAAGAATTCTCCCTGTCTGAAATATGGAGAGTCGTTGTAGAAGCAAAATCGCCGCTGTAGAACTCTCAAGGTGAAGAACCACGATCTGATCATTCAAGCCCACCTCTTTCTAATGAAGATCAATTATTTGGGATGTTTGGAAGTCTTCTGAATAAAAAAAAACTCATCTTCCAACCTTCTGGATATTCAGGGCTTCTGTAGGATCTCTCCAGGGCAAGAAACTCTTGTTCTGAACTCTAGGGCACAAGATGGGATCTTGGGTGCATGGAGAACTCTCCTCAATCACGAGAATAAGTTGTATTTATAATTCCAAGAGGTATCTCAAAGTTTGGAAAGAGTCCAACCTTCGTAGGACTCATTTTTGGAAAGTTCGCATCGAGAAACGTCAGAATCGGTCGACCGATTTCACCAAATTGGTCATCCAATTTCAAACACTGGATTTTAATGTGTTGACACTGTTCATTTGGGTTGACTGATTTTGCAAAATCAGTCCACCGATTTTACTGTTCCTGCAGGTCAAAAGTTATTGGCTAGGTCGGTCGATCGATTTTCAGAAATAGCTCGACCGATTATGTCAGTTTTGCAATATTTATGTCAGTCTTCTATTTCTGCTTTGTCCAAACCTTGGTCTTTGTAATGTCCACTTCATGTGCGACTTTTGACATATTTTACTACACACTTAACACACAAATTAGACCCTCAAATCAAATATAAATAGTTCAAACACTTGGGTCATAAACATGAATGAGAATTGGCCTTTTGTGATTTTATCATCAAGGATTAAATTGGTATTTTTGTGATCATAAAAAACTATAGAGTACAACACTACTCACAAGGGGTGTGGAGGGAGGTGGGAAGGAAGGTTGGTTCAATTTGTGTCTTTTCAGGAATGTGCACCAGCTACTTTTGGAGTGGGATAGACACTAGGCTCTTAGAGGTGAAAGGGCAGTGTGGTGGCTCATTCTTTATGCCATATTGTGGATGCTATGAGGAGAGAGGAACAAAAGGATCTTCATCAAGATTTCTAGAGATAGGGAGGCTGTTTTTCATGTTGTGTGTGTGTATGTAAGGGAATGAGAGAGCTCACTGTGTAATGTGGACTCCTCTACTTCCTCTCTTTTATGTTTTGTTGGGGGATTAGATGTTTCCACACTACCTTATTTGTGGCTATCTCTTGTATAGGGGTGGGAGTTGTTTTTTGTAGTATACCGCCTACACTTGTACATTCTTCTTTTTAATACAATTGTGGTACTACCCACTTTCCAAAATAAAATAAAATATTGAAGATGACTTCTCTCTGTAATCATTGCAATTAATATCTGAACATTGCGGAATTGGATCAGGTGATTCAGGTCCTAAGATCAGCTGAACTTGGTATAGTGCAGTTTGGGACTAGGATTGGCCTGGAATCAGCTTGGTATCAGATGATAAGAGATCAATTTCAGCCTAGCCAAATGGTTTTTCTTCTTATTTTAAAGTTAAAATAGGTACTGGATTTTGGTCATTGAAATAGAGTTAGCATTTACCTGATTCCAAGCTAATTAGCTGATCTAGATCTGGATCAGGATTGTCTGATTTGCGAACCATACTTCCATCATCCTTTCTTCTTGATTAGGTGGGGATGGCCTTCTGGTAATCTTTCCTGGATATACACTTTAATTTTGAGATGTCATGCATGAGTTTGGATCTTGTACTCACTAAATTCAGGCTTCATTTTGCATTAGCCAACTGGGGTGATATCTGTGTTCAAATGGGCACTAAATTCAGCAATTTTCAGTCAATAAAAGAATAACCAGATGTGCTTGGACTTTTATGTTTTATGGGTTTTCTATCTTTAAGTCCTAAAACAACTGTTGATGGGTGCCACAATGTTGTAATTCTATGCAACATAGCGTTATAAAGTGACAGTTGGATGTCATCCATTTTGGTGGAGAGTCTTTTATTGTATTAAGTGGATTTCTTTATCTTTATTCCCTTTTCCCCCTCTTTTCTTTCCACTACTTCAGTTGAACTATGCATGCCCTTCCAATCATGTTATCATTTTCTCCTCCACTATATCATGTGCTCATCAAACTTCCTATGGTGAAATGTTGAGATGATCCCAACTTGAGAAGATGAATTCGTAGTCCTTGATGACTTGTTTCAGTAAACATTAATGTGTGAACTGTGAAGTGGACTCTGTCTTGACATTTCAAGAGTTTGCATATGGACGATCCTACAGATGTGATGTTTAGTTGCTTTGACTTTTCTTGAATGATTAGAGCTATCCTCAAATTATTGGTACTTTCACGGCAATCAGTTTACTGTTTTATCTGATGTAGTTATGAACTTTTGTACATAGCACAAGTATCACATCATTATCATCAGAGCCTTATCCCATTATTTGTGGCCGGCTACATGAATTTTTTTCTACCAAAGATTTATATCAAGTGCTATATTTGTGTTTAAACTCAAGAAGTCCAAGTTCTTCCTAATAATATTGCACCATCTCATTTTAGGCCTTTCCCTAACTTTTTTACTAGCATTCACTAAGATTTGGTCACATCTTTTAATCGGTGCCAAGTTAGGGCAACAGTACACGTCCAAACCACGTGAGCCTATTTTCTCTCATTTTTCTATCAATTGGAGTTATCCTCAAGTCCTCACGGAAGCGCTCATTCCTTATTTTATGTTAGTCTTACCATATATCCATCTCAGCATCCTCATTTCTACTACACATGTTATTAATGTGTTTCTTTCGCACTGCCCAACACTCGGTACCATATAATAAAGCATGCCTCAACCGTTCTATAAAACTTTCTTTTACGTTTCACGGATATATGATGATCGCAGAGGACTTTTGATACACTTATTCATTTTAACCAGCCTACCTTAATTCTGTGTGCCACATCCATGGTTTGGCATGGTGAATCGAATCAGAGCGGATCAGGGGAAACCCGATTCGCGATTTGTGATTCGCGATTCGTCTGATTTGTTGTAATTTGTTGTTTCATTTACTTAAAAATTAGGAATGTTATAATTTGTTGTTTCATTTACTTAAAATATTGCATGTAAATAAGAAAGTATCCCCATTTAAATCCAATAAAAATATAAAAAAAATCATCTCTTACCAATAAAAAGTCAACTTTCCCATCCAAGAGGAAAATCGCGATTTTGGTGATTCCATTAAAATAGCAACTTTCTAATCCCTTATAATTTGGCCTATTTAAAAATTTTATAATTCAAATAAACCCAATAGAATATTAAAAATTCAAAGTCCAGTGAAAAAAGTCAAACGTACATATGACTTCTCTAAGGGAGTCACTCTCCTATTTTGATGGAATCACAAAAATCGCGATTTTCTTCTTAGATAAGAGAGTTGACTTTTTATTGGTAAGAGATATGATTTTTTTAAATATTTTTATTAGATTCAAATTGGGAGTACTTCCTTATTTACATGTAATATCTTAAGTAAATGAAACAATAAATTATAACATTAAAATGTAAATAAGATATGAGGGCGAATCCGATTCGCCCCAAATTGGCGCTCTAACAAACCATGGCAACATCGTCATAAATCTCCCCATTCTCTTAGATGATAGACTCCAAGTATCGAAAACTACTACTCTTAGGAATCCTTATCCATCAATTTGAACCATATCTTCTTGTGACACCCTCTCATTATTATAATTACAATGCTTAAATTTTGACTTGCTTTTATTGATTTTAAAATCTTTAGACTCTAAGGCATGCCTCCAACTTTCTTACTTAACATTTAAACCATCAATACTCTCGTCAATTAAGACAATATCATCTACAAATAACATAGCACTAGTATGAAATATAAAATTAGAATTGAGTTTATAGCAGGATAGCTTTACAGTTTCATTTGCTAGGTGAAATTGTCGGTGTGCTAGATGACTTTCCAGTCTAACGGGATTAAAGATTCATCTTGAACAAGGTTCAAAATGATTTTCTTCTATTCCGACTACCTCATAAGTTGATGAAAAACAAAAAATGAAAAAATGTCAAAATAAAACTACAAACTCACCTTCTTACGTATATGAATGATGCTGTCAGAGCCATTCTCTGTCTGCATCTTTTCCCTCCAACTCCGTCATTCGCAATGTAATTAACTATTAATTGGCTTTTGTTGCATAGTCTTTTGGAAGAATGCTTCCATCTCACCCTATCTTTGTGCACTTGAAATTGCAGTATGTCGCAACATTACGAGAACTTCTAGAACAATTAGATGCAGAGACTACATCTGAAGGAGTTACCAGGTTTATCTTATCTCCTAAGTTTTCAACATTTTTTTTCTTCTATTTTTGGCTTCTCATATTTTGCATGCGTCTTGAATTTTACATTTAATGAACAGCTTCTATGACAGATCCAGAATTTAGAAAATATGTACAATAGTTTGTGAAATGAGGAGAATGATTCCTTATACCTGACATTTATTTTCAAGTATCTGATCATCCATATGACAACTAGTCTGATACTGTGGTAACATGAAATTGTCTGTTGCAGCATTTCAAGGCAAAATTGAATGATTATTCCAAGAAGATTGAAGCTCTTGCCGCTCAATTAACTGCTCCACTGGTATCTTTCAGTATTTTCCATCAGATTTCATGTGAAAGTAGTTTTATCAAAGTTTGCTGGAATTTGGATTGCATGCTGACTATCTATGCCTTGAGAGTTTTTTTTTTATTCATCCATCAATAAGCATTTTTACATTTAACATCATTAGAACATTGACTTCTGTTCTTTTGTCTGTTGTAGTGTACAACGAACTATTGAACTGGACGTTTGATAGAACAAGCTATTTACAATTAATGCATTAGGACAGTGCTTATAAGGCAGGTTTGCAAGTTCCAAAATATTTAGTTGCTTGAATTTGAGAAATTGAAATAGGCAATTCAACCTGAAATAAAATGCAGAAATGTATAAGGTGGTTGTGTCTTCCCAATGACCAACACCCTGACACATCACTAGATGTATCTAAGATTCTAAAAAGTCTGGGAAATACATTAGAACTAGGCAAGTTGGCACTCTAAAAGTGTTTATAAGTTGTCTTCCCGACGACCAACACCCTGACACATCACTAGATGTATCTAAAAAGTCTGGAAAATACATTAGAACAGGACAAGTTGGCACTGTAAAGTGTTTATGTCATATTGTAGACATCGGTTGCTTTATGTCTACTCCGAAGCTATACCAGTGAATATGTTTATACCACTTCCTATGAGAAAGCGAAACATGACATTTATGTGAAGCTCAAATTCAATAATTTCTGTACTAATTTTAAAAAGCAGAAGTTGAGAGGAGTAGGAGTGTAAATGATCCGAGTCGGGTCGAGTAACACTCTGCTCGAACTCGGACTCACTTGTTTTTTATCAAGCTCGATACTCGCCGAGCACTTATATTTCCGTTCGAACTTGGCTCGATTCACTTTTACAGTGTTCGAACTCGGCTCAACGAACTACTTGTTTACATAAACAAGCCCAAACTCGAGCTTGCAACCGAGCCCAAACTCGAGCTTGAAACTGAGCTCGCTTGCACATATTCAAAAATGCTCGAGCTTGCACAGTTTTAAAATTTTTAATTCGAGCACCAAAAAATTTAATTTTTATTTTAGCTCAACCGAGAGCTGGGGCCTACAGGGAGGGCCAGGAAAAGAACGTGTTGAACACGACCTATGGGATACAATTTTATAGTCACTTTATCCAGTATGCAATTTCTAACACCCAATATGGGATTAATAGACACACACCACCCAAGGGCGCGGTGGATGCGGGGGGTGAGCAGGGTGGGCGGTGGGTGCAGGGGGTGAGGAGGCTGGGGAGAGCCACCGCGGGCAAGTCGGACGACGTCTGACGTTACTAGAATTGCTGCACTGGCATCCCCAATGAGGGGCGGTGTTGCAACCTCGTCCAACGTCGCTGCAACTCCGGGGTGCACCGTGGGGAGTCTTGCATCCGCACCTTCAGCGATGGCATTACGACCGCTACAAGCACCGTCTGGTACTGGCAGCTAGTCCGCGGCGGCCGTTGGAGACTCCGGTGACCAACCGCAGCTCCCCTCAGCCACGCGGGCGGGGGCACTGCTGTGCAGTCCAAGCTCGGGAGGAAGAAGATGGTTGCGGTGCTGAAGGACATTGAAATACTATATTTTGTGTTCATACCCCTCCTTACATGATTTGCTTTAAACCAAAATTTATGTATATACCCCCATTTGCATAATTTGTCTATATAGTATATGCATTGTGGTATTTAGTATATTATATTTAAGTCCTCATAAGTATTTTATATTTTAAAAATAAATCAATAAATTTTAATAGTAAATCTAAATAAATAAATTTATGTCCTGACATTTATTATAAAAATTTTGAGCATGTTAACGAGCATCATTTCTAATATATTAACGAGTAGCTTATCGAGTATTTTAACAAACACATTATTGAGTATCTTAACGAGTTGTTCGCGAACACAATCTGAGTCAAGCATACCTCTTTTCAAGCTCGGCTCGTTTATGAACTGAGCTTATTTTTCTGTCAAACTCGGCTTGTTAACTTAATAAACGAGCCAAACCGAGCTTTTAATGAGCTGAGTTCCGAGCAGTTCGTTGAACATATTGACTCGTTTACGGTTTACACCCCTGGAGAGGAGTGACTCTATCAACCCAGCCCATTTATGATTCAAGTTGCTCTTTCATGTTTGATGCTTCATCATCACCAAATACGGTCTAAACTTCTTACCAATGTTTTCTTAGACATATTTTCTCTTCCCTTCCTTTTTTTTCTTCTAGGGATACAAGCACATTTTCCCCTACAAATCACTCAAACTTCACAGCCTTACTTTAAGGTTGCAAGATGTGCTTTAACTGCCTCTTCCTTTGACTCTTTGTATGTCAAACTCAATTTTGTGGAAGGACAACTCTCTTCCCTTATTAAGATAGTACTAGATTTTATTGTTTTAGAAGGAACTATGAAGCAAGCTTTTCTGCTTTTGTATTGGCATCCCGCATCCATTAAAACTGGTGACTCTTGTCCCAAGATGAGCTGCCTAAGTTTCAATGTACTGAAGTATGCTTGCTTCCCTATCTTACAGAAAACTTTCGCAAGGAACCCTTATAGCTATAAATTTATCACTTGCTTCTTTCATGTTTTATATGTAGATGCTGCCTTCAATGTAACATAAATCGATGTCAGAAATTTTCTGGTTGGAAATTAACTAACATAGCCATCTGCGGCAGCTTGGACCAGTGGAAGCTGTTGACAACAAAACTTCACTTGAGAAAGAACCTTCACAAAATGAACAAGCTGCAGTGACGATAGACTCTACTCAAGGGCTTCGAAGAAGACTTATGTAAGTGAATTTGTTGTTTTCTCGTTAATGATGTGGTATAGTCAATACATGCAATCTTACAGTTGTCAATTACATTTTTTGGGGATACTGTGGTTTTCAATTATGCAGACATCATTCAGGACCTGCTGAAAGGACCCATGAAATTAAAGAGAATGATCCATTGACTCCTGTCAGACTTGATGATGCAGCACAGGCTCACATAGAGAGACATCGGTATGGTAGCAGCATATTGGCACATACTTTCTTGATTTTCTCAAAAGGGGAGTATCCCTTTTGTTCTCTTCTAGTGTTTCCCTTTTGTTCTCTTCTAGTGTTTCCCTCTGGAGGAAAAAGACAAATTTCTTTTGGAAATGGTCGAAAGTCTATGATTGATTAATGAAAATGAAGAGTCACGTTTTGAAGGTAAAAGACCACTAGGATGGTGGAGAAACAACGCCCACAAAAAGCAAAATAAGAACATCCAGGGCAACAAAAGGCTGCCCTTAAGATTGAAAATCTATCCCTGAAAGAATTCTATCCAGCTATACAATCTCCTCGGAAGAACGGAGTCGTTCATCCTTCTTCCTGAACAAGAGAAAGACCAGTCCTGAATAATTTGAGATTTAACCTTGATGATCTCTGTTGGTTGTTTGAAGTCCTCTGGGAACATCCTCTTATTTCTCTCCTTCCAAATTCCCCACAAGGCTGGCAGACTGATTGTCCTTGCATCTGTGTCTTTGGTGCTTGGATTAAGCATCTTCCAATCCAGAATTAATCTTGTGAGGTCAGTGTCACATACCCATGTGTTTTTGATCGACAAGAAAAATAGCTTCCATATGAATTGGACAGTACCACATTTTAGGAATAAATGCTCCTGTGTTTCTTCAGGAAGTCCACAGAATACACATGCCCTTCTGTAATACCTTTTTGAGCATTTCAGACCGTCATCTTTAGTGGGTTTTGATCCTGCTATTTTCCACATGGAAGTTTTTCACTCCAGACCTGTTTGCTCCATTTGTGATATCTGCTATTAATACTCATCTCCTGTTCACATTTCTTTTAACAGGAAGCTTCAGGACGATTTGACAGATGAAATGGTTGTTCTGGCACAGCAACTCAAGGAGAGCAGCCTCATGATGAACAAATCTTTGCAGGAAACTGAGAAGGTATTGGACATTTTTCTGTTTTAAAGTTTATCCTGCTTCATTCTAGGGGTGTAAACGAGTCGATAAGTTCGACAAGTAGCTCAAAATTCAACTCGATAAAAAGTTTGATTCGACTCGTTTATTTGATTAGTTAGCCGAGTTTGAACAAAAAAAAAATTTCGATTCATAAACGAGCCGAGTCTGAACACATGTGAGCTCAACTCGATTACTCTCATGAACGGCTCATTAAGAGCTCGATTAAATACTCGTTAATAACTCGTTTAAATATTTTATTTATTTTATAAAGTTATTATTTTATTATACAGTAGTTATGAGGATCTAAATATAAAATGCCTAATATTAGGGATATATATACGAATTATATAAAGAATATATATATATATATATATAATCTGGTTTGAACTTTGAATCAAATTTTGAGAAAATGGCATATACACAAATTTACCTTTGGCAAGGTCTCTAGGCACCGAGAAATAGGTTCTCCTCCTTCCTTCCAATGGCGTGCGCAGGTGTTGCAGAAGAAGACAGCCGGCGCGGCGAGGGGTACTGCTGACGGCCACCGAAGCATCTGGTGACCACTGCGGACCCCCCTGGGCCCCCTCTGACGCCAAAGGGATCCCCCGGCGGCAGCGGCAGGGCTGCCACGGTTCTTCCTGGCAGCTTGAGAGTTGGGCCCAGGCAGTGCGACGACGTCCCCTACCGGATCCAATGCCGGTGTGGGAGGTGAAGGGGCCGAGGAGGGAGATCAGTGATGATCTTGCCAGAGTCAGCCACTGTATTCTGGGAGGAGGTGTGGGCAGAGACAACGCGTAGGAGCTCAAGGAAGGTGTGGACCCGGCAAGCAACCCATAGTCCCACATCGAAAAATATATATATTTTTATCATCTAGGAGTTTATAAAGAGAAGTCCCCAGCCGATGTCGAAAGTGTGTGTTGTTATCCAGGAGTCTTATTTTTTTGAGTCGAACTTGGATACTCTTAAGAATAAAATGTTAATTTTTTTATAAATTCGGTTTGAGTTCTTGAGCTTTGAAACTGAGCTTGTTTGTCTAAACAAGCTGCTCGTTGAGCTGAGTTCGAGCTCGATTTTAAGTGATCGAGCCGAGTTCGAATGAAAGAGTAAGTACTCGGTCAGAGTTTCGAGTTGAGTTTAACTTTAAGTGATCGAGTTAAGTTTGAGCAGGTACTATTCGGTTCGATCCGGATCGTTTACACCCCTATTTCATTCTCTGTTGGCAAATGATGTCTGAAATAAATATAGACGCGTGAAACTTCTGAATTTTAAGCTGATAGAATGACTTGGCCTTTTCTTTTTTTAAATTTTTGGAAGATCAAAACTTGAGATTCACAACGTGAGGCATGACTTCAAAAGTTTGCACTTTCATTTAGTACTGGAACATATATTTCGTCATATAATGACCCTGCTGCTCAGTCTGACCAATCTATTTGAAGAGAAAGGATAACCCTGTTGCTCGATAGAGTTTGCCACTTTTTTCCGGCATCTGATCTTTGACTCGCGGCTGGCAGGTACTTGATTCCACAGAGAGAGCTGTGGAGCTTAGTTTGGCTAGCACTGGCCGTGCTAATGTCCGAGCTATGGAAATATATTCTGAGAGTGCAAAGACCTCATGCTTCACCTGGCTTATAATCTTTATGATGACTTGTGGCTTTATAATGGTTGTCCTCCTCATCCGTGTAACTTAAATCTGTTCAAAACAGTACAAGTATTTCAAGAGTTGAGTCTACCTCTTGCTGTATGGCGGAGTTTTACATGTGTATAGGCCCGAGTGCTCAAAGACTTGGGGCAAATGCTCTAGCTGGTTTCGGGCTGCCAGTCTTTAAGTTACTGTATTAATTGTTTGGCTCATCACTTTCTCTTGGATGGTTACTGAATAGCCACAATTCTCATAGAATTATAAATTACATGGATTCGGGGTGTATGAATCTACCAAGTGGGAGAGTAATCTGCACATGTAAGTTCCCCGGGTTACATATTCTTTTCAATTCATGAGAAATTCCCGTGATAGGGTCTTTTGTCCATAACTATGGAGGTACCATCCTTGCTATGTAACAGTTTTTTTCATATGGCGTAAAATACTGAGAAATCTCAAGTTGTTTCTATAGACTATGTTTGGTATTTGGATAGAATGGGGTCTTCAAAATTTTGAGAATAATCTCGCTCTATCTCCAATCTATCCAAATACCAAACATAATTATAGTGTTTTTTCCCAGTGTGTAAAACGTTGTAAATTTTTGGATTTCGAACCCAAGTGAAGGTGCCTGCATGCATATAGCACATAGTATTGCTAATCTATGTGGCCGTTATCGCTTTCTCATGTTCGTGTAGATGCGTATGGGATGTTTTGTCGTTGTTTTGGATGATACTCAATGGAAAGTCTGGTATTTCTACTAATAGCAGGTGTTTGGCTACTATGCGTATCCGTTATCACTTTCTCATGTTCGTGTAGATGTTTATGGGATGCATATCCATTATCACTTACTCTTGTTCGTGTAGATGCGTATGGGATGTTTCGTCGTTGTTTTGGATGATACTTGTGGAGGTGTTTTCCTGCTTGGAAGTGGGCCTGGCGAACCTCCACTAAGGAAAGGAGAAACGGACTGTTGCTAGTGTGGACGATGACCTGCAAAACCCAGAAGGATCAGGGGGGTTCGGCTGAAGAATCGGGGAGAATTTTCTGATGTCAAAGTCAGGTCAGACTGTAAAGGTGGCAGAAATAGAAGGTTTTCTGGTGTGTGTTTGCGCGTGGGCGAGCGTATGGGAGGAAAGTTACGTCCCTTTGCATGTGGATTATCTGTGTCTTTTATAGGCTAGGGAGACGAAGGGTCCGAACACAATATCTTTCAATGATGATCGAAGGGACGCGTCGGTTGGAGTCCCTAGGTGGGGAGTTGTCTGATTGTGGCGCCTGTTGAGATTCCCCATGGTTAATGCCACTAACCATGTGACGCGTGTTGCGCCGTTGTATTAACTGTCGTTGGTAGGCGAAGGGCTGTTCAGGGCTGCAGGCTAAGGGACGCCTTGCTAGGGCCTGCTCGGGCCTTGGCTAGGCTGCGCGGTGCCCGGTGTTCAGAAGCGCTTACTCGGTGATAAGCCGCAGGCGATTCGAACAGAAGGCATGTGGTCTGCTCGGTGGGCTGTGCCCTGCTCGAACGGGCTGTGAGGTGTCCTGGGACTACTTTTGGGGTTCAAGCGCCTGGCGGCCAAAGCGTGTTCGGGAGCCAATGGCTGAATCCGAGGACACGTGACTTGATGACCGGAGCATGGTCGCCTTAATGGATCATAATGGGCCTATAGGACTAGGAGGCTGAAAATAGCCTCTACTAATAACAGGTGTTTGGCTACTATGCATATCCGTTATCTATGGATGATACTCAATGGAAAGTCTGGTATTTCTACTAATAGCAGGTGTTTGGCTACTATGCGTATCCGTTATCACTTTCTCATGTTCGTGTAGATGTTTATGGGATGCATATCCATTATCACTTACTCTTGTTCGTGTAGATGCGTATGGGATGTTTCGTCGTTGTTTTGGATGATACTTGTGGAGGTGTTTTCCTGCTCGGAAGTGGGCCTGGCGGGCCTCCACTAAGGAAAGGAGAAGCGGACTGTTGCCAGTGTGGACGATGACCTGCAAAACCCAGAAGGATCAGGGGGGTTCGGCTGAAGAATCGGGGAGAACTTTTTGATGTCAAAGTCAGGTCAGACTGTAAAGGTGGCAGAAATAGAAGGTTTTCTGGTGTGTGTTTGCGCGTGGGCGAGCGTATGGGAGGAAAGTTACGTCCCTTTGCATGTGGATTATCTGCGTCTTTTATAGGCTAGGGAGACGAAGGGTCCGAACACAATCTCTTTCAATGATGATCGAAGGGACACGTCGGTTGGAGTCCCTAGGTGGGGAGTTGTCTGATTGTGGCGCCTGTTGAGATTCCCCATGGTTAATGCCACTAACCATGTGACGCGTGTTGCGCCGTCGTATTAACTGTCGTTGGTAGGCGAAGGGCTGTTCAGGGCCGCAGGCCAAGGGATGCCTTGCTAGGGCTTGCTCGGGCCTTGGCTAGGCTGCACGGTGCCCGGTGTTCGGAAGCGCTTACTCGGTGATAAGCCGCAGGCGATTCGAACAGAAGGCATGTGGTCTGCTCGGTGGGCTGTGCCCTGCTCGAACGGGCTGTGAGGTGTCCTAGGACTACTTTTGGGGCTCAAGCCCCTGGCGGCCAAAGCATGTTCAGGAGCCAATGGCTGAATCCGAAGACACGTGACTTGATGACCGGAGCATGGTCGCCTTAATGGATCATAATGGGCCTATAGGACTAGGAGGCTGAAAATAGCCTCTACTAATAACAGGTGTTTGGCTACTATGCATATCCGTTATCTATGGATGATACTCAATGGAAAGTCTGGTATTTCTACTAATAGCAGGTGTTTGGCTACTATGCGTATCCGCTATCACTTTCTCATGTTCGTGTAGATGCTTATGGGATGCATATCCGTTATCACTTTCTCTTGTTCGTGTAGATGCGTATGAGATGTTTCATCGTTGTTTTGGATGATACTCAATGGAAAGTCTGGTATTTCTACTAATAGCAGGTGTTTGGCTATACTCTCTCGATCTTGTTTTCTGTATATAATCCTTTAAATCTGTTGAATATGACAAATTTAACAAAGTATCTACTTATACTCCCAAGACGAGTGCACACAAAATGGGGTTGAATGAAACTGAATTATTTTGAAAGGTTAATCAAACCGAAAAATCGGATGACCTTTGTCCCTAACCATGTAAGAACATGGACAAGAAGAGATGGAGACCATCCATTCACGCAGGCCACAGTTTGCCCCCGACACCACTAAATATCATATATATACCACAAAGATGTTGGACCCACATATTAAGATGCCCCTATATTGACATAGAGATAGAAAATGTAGTTTTAGTCCTAGAAACATCCTCAATATCTTGTCATGGTCCCTACATGCTTTTAGCCCTTATTTCATCAAAGTTTGTTTGTGTATGCACTATGCAGACTCTTTGAAATGTTTCAAGTATAACGCTGCCCCGCCCCCAAGAGTGCTTCTAGGTAAGCAACTTGGGAGAACACTTGATACAATCTAGCTAGTGCTGTTAAGGCTCCAAGTCAAGGCTTTGATAGATGGAATGTTGAGTAGAAAGTTGAATCTCGCCCCTATTGAATAGATGTGTACAAAAGATTATGACAATAACAAAGCATAACCCTATGTTCCCCACCCACTAGATAGTCGCATCTTTCTCTAAAACAATGGTAAGTGGGCATATGCTACCTTGGAATACAGTTCATCTCCCCTCTTCTCTGGTGGGTTCCATGCTTTCAAACAAGACTTGTCACAAATATTATCTGGTCAATCTGAACCAATAAATGATTGAAAAAAAATTCTGTTACCTGCATGAGACTTGGCACAATCAAGGAAAGATTCAAAAATTGGAAGGTTTGTCATGGGCTACTTATCTGTGAGCAATGTTGTAATCATGCATCTAGTGCGATGTAAAGTTCTACGGAAAGTCATGCAATACTGGTTTGCAATAGTTTGTTTATTTTTGGTTGATGTAAAATATCCTCCGACATTTTCTTTTTCTTTGTAGCGTCATAACTTATTAAGTTTCAAAGTTCGTTCTCTTTGGACCAGCGTGGAAACTTTTTCGTTTTCTAAGGATTGCTTAGTTTGACATAAAATCCCACAAAGTAGTGTAAAATAGCCTATTTATGTCTCACACAAATACTGTATCTCGTCGAGTTCTGCGGTATGCATGTTACGATGAACAGAACGAAAAATTACTGAAAACTGATAATAATATGGATCTTTTTCGCTGATTTTTTAGAACAATCATTTAAAAATAATACTAATGTTTATATGGAAGCAACCAAATGGTCGTAAAATGATGTATGATGTTTGATGAGACAACTTTAGGAATGACGCACCAAATAAGGGATAAAATAGCAAATGAGATGTGAGATGACTATTCTAAGTGACTCTTTTTCTATCCATTTTTTTTAGACAACAAATATTATGTGAATTTTTTATGATGAAAAGTTTATCTTTGTTTATCTTTGCTTGTGATTGTTTAGATTTGAATTGTGATTTTTTTTTAGGATGAAAAGTTTTCAGTCACAAGATACTAGTTCCGCTAAGAAGGGTAATAACAATTTTCGATGGAGCATGAGCATGTCAAGATTTATGTAAAAAAGTTTAGTAGAACAAGTTGCCAATGGAATGAAGGTAGACAAAAGCTTTAAAATGCCGGCATTTATTGCTACTGCTCGTGCTGTTAGTGAAAAATTTAAAGTCACATATTCTGATAGTAATGTAGAAAATCATTTGAGAACACTGAAGACGAAATATGTTGCTATCAAAAAATTGAAAGGAATGAGTGGAGTTGGCTAGAATGATGATACAAAAATGATAACTATAGACGATGATACTTTTAATGAATATATTCCGGTACATTTTCTCCTTTTTTTAATTTCTTTTGCAATATTTTTACATTTTATGATCATAATATTTGATATCTTCTATGGGCACATCCAAAAGATGAACCATACATTAACAAGTCCATTGACATGTATGAGGAGTTAGTTATCATTTGTGGAGATGATCAAACTACGGGGAATTTTCACGAACAATAGCAGACTCCATGGTTGATGTAGATAGTACTTCCGTGAATGCAGTGAATGAAGAGACATCGGAGACTCCACCTCCACTTAGGAGTGTTGAAAATCATTCCATATCATCTGAGCAAGTAAAAATATGAAGAAAAAGGAGGAGAGATCTTGATTCTAAGATTGATCTGTTGGCAAATAAAATAGGAGACTTAACTTCAGCTATATCAAGGAGTTGTAATCCCGATATTTCTTTTGAGTTATATAAAGAAGTGATGAAGTGTACCAGATACAATAAATCTGAATTGGTGAAAGCATTTGATTTCCTTCTTGCGAATGAGATTCAGACAATATCTTTTCTAGCTTGAGATGATGCACTACGTCAAATTTGGTTGGAAAACTTCTTTGGGTTAGGATCTTCCCAAGGTAAAATTTTTCTGAAATCCAGTTCTGAAAATGCTATGCAAATTTATAGTTCTAAAATCCAGTTCTGAAAATGCTATGCAAATTTATAGTTCTAAAATCCAGTTCTGAAAATGCTATACAAATTTATAATGCTGGTTATTTGTTTACCTTATTGTTCTTATTTTAATCAGTTTTGAAGTTTCAGAGCACCTCATTTGGTATTTTTTAAATGGAAATATTCCCTCTTAATTCAAACTCAACTCTTTTCAACTTGAAACTCCATAGACATGTCATGGAACATAGAAGAAAAAATTTCAGAAACAACTTTACATTGTTTGCTTACAGTTTTTTTTTCTGGTTGTTGTTTTTTTTATTAAGTTATTTTTGTGAGGCCCTGGCCAAGTCTGGGACTTAAGTACTCTGTTATCCTCTATTTCGGACTAGTTGGTTCTGGATTGTATATCTTAAAAAAAAAATCAAAAGTTGTTTACTCTGAATATAATGACAGAAGAATAAGATCATCATCATTTTTTCCCATTCATATTCTCCTTATATATTTTATCATGGTAGAATAGATCATGGGCATTTTCTATGACAATATGAATATTGAAAGATGCACCTTCATTCTCTGTCACCGTTGCCTAATGTCTTGAAAGCAAATTAAATATTGTAGTTGTATAACCAGATCCAAATTTCTTGAAAGCAACTCACTGAGCTTCCCAAGGAGTAAAGCTACTGCACTCTCAGCCATATATATCTCAAACTTTCCTGTCTAAAACCTTAACAGATTAATACTGTTGGGTGTATGAGCAGAGCATCATCCTTGTATGCTTGTAATATATAGCTTGGAGGAAAAGTTTCATAGTTATGGAGATGAAAAGATGATTAAACATGAGGCAATGAAGATCTTTAGCATCATGTGATAGGTCCACGGGCATGAAGATTGTTCAAGTATTCTTGGTATTCAATCATGTGAACTCTCTGCATCTCTGGCTTTTTCCGTGTTATTTTACCTGTTGTTTCTGTTATCTCTATTCCATCTTGGAAGGACAGCTATGGTATTTGGTTGTGCAAAGATTTTGAATCCTGCATCTTTGTTATATGAAGTTGGTGTTGGTGTTTGAGAGACGTGCCAAACTGCCAACTTTTCAATGTATTTTGCTTTATACTAATGAGTTATGACATTTTGCCAACTTTCTGGATCAGTTTTGAATGCAATAATTCAATATGCCAGAATAGGGCTCAGGAGAAACAAGAATTTTACTAGATGCCAATTCGTATTGATGTACATGAAGTCCCGTAGACCGAGCATCCTATAGATAGTGAGGGGTTTGCCTTCCTTTTTCTTAGCATGTGAGCTCGTGTGAAGATGTAATTTATTGATTTGATAGTGGCATGTGGGTGTTATAATGAAGATACTTGCAACCTTAAAATGTTTTAAAGGTGAACAGGGAATCCATTAGACCAGAAGTTGAAGGCATATCATGTGAAAGGAGGGAGGAGTCAAGAGAGACTTAAAACACAAGTGTACACAAGCCACCCAATGCCTTATGTGAACCATACACGCCTTGCCAGAAAAATTTAGAATAGAGCCGATCAATCTGAGAGCAAATACCCATAGGAGTGTTTTATCTCATTCAGTAGTGAATGTAGCCTACCACTTAATAATTATTTACATTCTGTATCTCAATTCAACAATTCAATTTACTGTTTACATGACTAAAATTGACATTTTTATGTTGTTTTTATTCTACCATTTATAATTATTTACATTCTATATATCAATTCAATTTACTGTTTACAGACCAAACAATTGACATTTTCACGTTGTTTTCATCTTATTTGCAGATTTTACGATGATGAATATGAAACACATTTGAGACAATTCTTTTGAAGTGATCTATGAAAAAGTTGTGAATTCGAGTCTTTTTTTTGTCCTTGCTACGATGATTATATATTAAATGTTCAGTGGTGACACAGTTCTCGTATATGTGGACTCTATAAAACAACAACTATTATTTGTATGTAGTTGGTTTCACTTGATTTAGATAACTTTCTACTATGTACAATGACAATATGGTGCCTCCAAATATAGAACAATTGCAAGTCTTGTTTTGACACTTGCAATTTTTATAATGATTTTGCTCAATTTATTCTTAGTTAGTAATGTGTGCAAGCATCTTTTGATTGTTTAAGAAGTTATTTAGAGTTTTGTGTAATTCACATTTTTGGTATGGTTGATATGGCCAAATGAAGAAAGATATGTTGTATTATAACACTTTATATATATATATAATAATAATAATGAATAGATTAAATCATATTAATGAAAATCTGCACAATACTACATCTTGCAGAAAATGATAGATTAGTAAAAGTAAAGTACAACAAAAGAATACTTAAAGGAAAAGATTACAATTAACTTACACAAAAATAAGGTAATTTTTAAGATCTGAGTCAAATGTTGGGAATGTGTTCAACCTTCTCTGTCTGTGTAACAAAACGAACATCTAGAAAACAAACAAACTTTTTTAAAATAGATAATTATGTTTTACGGACAAACAAATGTATGAAAATAATTTTTAGAAAATATTTTACTAAAAAACAAACATCAGAAAACTTTTTCAGGAAAAACATTTACGGACAATTATGTTTTTTATTTTCCTGTGAAAACTATTCTTTGGAAAACTTTTTTCCTATGAAAATATTTTACATGCAACCAAACCAAACGAAATCTGCCGGTTAGTTTCCAAATATGGAGGAGTAAAGAAAGCCAGTACAGAACATCCAGGAAGGACGGGAAAACCTCCTGTTACCAAGTTCAGAAACATGTCTGTAAATCATACGGCAGGGGGAACTCAGATAGCTAGAGAACGACTTAGAAATAGCAAAAGAGCAGCTATGTACTTTTTCTGCTCTTACAGATGCAGACAGTGATCAATCGTCAGGAAAGCTAAGAAAATCCAGAGAAAAGTGCACATATAAGGGAATGATACTATCGCAGTTAACTCGTAAAGCTCTCCTCGGTAAAGCACCATGTGTATACGTCAGATGAGACCAGAATACATATTTATCATGGGAAAGACTTGTTGCAAACCGCCAACCTGGCGGTTTGCAACAAACTCAGCTCCCCATTGGGGGAGCTGAGGTCATTGGGGTGGGCCAACCCCTAGGGTTGTGCCCACCCCCAATGGGGTGGTAGTTTGCATCCACCGTGGATGCAAACTACCACCAGGGTTTGCACCAAGCGGTGCTCATTTATCATTACCAAGTGAATGTACTGGTTAAAGGGAAAACCTTGTTGGCACAAACACCATGGGGCCAGACTACATATTTTGGAAGACATTTTTTTGAAATGCAACCTTTCTCGGCACAGACACCATCAGCCTCTAGCTCCCAGCAAAGCCTCTCACAAAGAAAAAAAACAGTTGGAGGGAATTCTCCTCCAGATGTCATCCTCCATGAAGGTCACCGGGTCCATTAAAACAAGCCACACATTCACATTAGGGGGAAGGGGCATGGTTCCAAGTACAGAGTCATACATACCTGTCTCACAATCTTGATCCAGTTAAGTCCACAAAAATAAAATTCCTAGAATATAACTGATTCATAATCCTCACAAGACACAACATTATGTTTACATCCTTGAAGACCCAGGTAAGCTGATGCTGATCTCCACCCCATTCAGGCAGATACCAACTCATTGGCCACATACAAAGAATGTTATATTGGAGCTCGATTTTATTTCGAGGGGGTAGGAGATACTAGAGTAATCTCCTAAAAATTTCAAGAGACCAGGAACAGCAACAAAGAATATATTGAACTTATATTTTCTAGGGAAAATTTGTAATGTCACCCATTTTGCCACTGAACATGAGAAAAATATCATAACAACAATGAAAACAATGTAAGACTTTAAGAGAAAGTCGTCTATGAGGCATGCGGTGGACAGATTAACCATGGCCAGGAGCCTCCCTCTTAATGGTAGGCACTTTAATGGTGACTACATCAGCGTGAATGTGTGATGGTTGACAGTTGGAAGAAAGGGATGGATTTCAACACCCTCAGACTTCACCGAACCAAAAAGTAACACGGAGGGAATTTTGAACATCCCACAAACCAGCTGGTGCATACTTCCGTGTCACTTGCTTGAACGTTCTGTGCCTTTCACTAGGTGTACCATTTCGGATATTGGCAAGCCACAAGGCCCGCAAAAACAGGGTTTCAAGAGATCTCCAGAGAATCTCCATAGATTGCAAACCACCATCTCATTATTTTGTTTTTTTTTCAATTTAATGCATAAACTAACTTAAGGGCTGTTTTGCAATTCTTCATCTAACCCCTACTTTTTGGCCTCAAGTCCAATCTTGCAGTTAGAAAGATGATCGGCAGAAAATAAGGACGAGAGGAAGGGATGGAAGAGGGGGGTGTTAATGGTGGGTAGTATCACTGAGTCAGTGGCAAAAAGGCAGCGGGAGCAATGGGTGAACAGCAGGAAAGTTTCTTCAACCATCCTTCTTCTTGCCTTTTTACAGCATCCTGTGTGAGAATGGGAAGGAAGGACCAATTTGGGCCGATCTCTGCATAGATCAGCTGATGATCTAGACCAATCCCACCGTGATTCCCCTTACTCTTCTTCCTCCAGTCTAGATTGACCAATCCATGCTGATCCCCCCCCCCCCCCCCCCCCCACCCCAACACACACATCCAACAATTGAGGATCAGAATATCAGATTATATGCAGAAAAAGCCAATCAGATTGGCCATTCTGGCCCAAGCTGATCTTATTTTGTCATCAAGAAGACATATAGCAGCCACTATTTCCCATTGCCCCATCCTACTTTCTAGAGACTAGAATAAAAAGCTATGATGTTTTGCCTCACTCCCATCTGCAACAGCTGCAAGGCTCCAAGTTACTTTGTAGAAGGATGTTGGATCGACACATCTTGTGAAATGACAGGAATAGGAATACTGCTTACTACATATTCCTATCAAGAAAAAAAAAAGCCATATCATCCAAAACTGATATGGGCATGTTCGCACACCCCATATCTGAATGGAGAAGCCCAACTAGCTGCAGAAGTAGATTAAAATCCCTCTATACATACTGAAAAAGAAAGCAAATTGACACCACAACAATTACTGTTGCATTCTATATTTCTTCATCTTCTTACATGTCTAAGATAGCCTTCTTGTTCCCAGTCATATTTCTTCTATGAATAACAATAAAGATGGAAAGAGTGACAAAGGAGATATATGGAGAGAGATCTTCCAGAAAAAGAAAGATAGATTAACAGACATTGTCATCTATATGATGAGATTAAGAGAGTTATGGCTACCTGCAATGCAAAGGGGAAGGGTTTTGTTTTGTTCTTGGCATGTCATTAGTCAACTCTAACTTTTCAAGCAGTTCTTCTGCCTCTACACATGGATGCTTCATATGGTTTTGTTCTGTTCTTAGCATGCATCCTGCTTCATTACCATTTTGATCGTGCAATAATTCTATATTCCAAAGCCACATGTGCACTTCCTTTGTTTTTCCACCATTCTAGATGATTCAAGCTTGACAGCTGATGTTTTTGCCAAACATATACATCTATACCTGCTTGCTTGCATTGTCTGCCTCTACATAAGGTTTTGTTTTTGTTCTTGGCATGCATCCTGCTTCATTTCAGTTTGTTTGTGCGCTTGTATATTTCAAAGCCCCACATGCAGTTCCTTTCTTTTTTACATTGTTTTAAATAATTCAAACTAGACATTTATGATATTTTTGCTAAACATAAACATCCATACCTGCTTGCTTACATTGTCTGCATCTTGTTCCATTCCTTTTTACATCCACCGGATGCCATGCACTAATGACCTGTTGTGATGATTTTAAGCCAAAAAAACCAGATGCATTAGCTACATATGGCACACTTGGCAGAAAGCCATAGAGACTATAACAGAAACCAGTGTTTAAGAAGTTAGCTATGTTCGCAATGTGTGCACATATAATCATCTGAGAAATGCTTTAAAAATAAAGCTTGATGAAACAATTCATAATTCAGTCATCACATCACCAACAAATGGGTGGGATTGTTTCATTAAATAGCACAAAGTAGATACAATTTAAATCTAGAGATCAACGGGAATCATATAGGGCAAAATCCAGCACAACCTATTGACTCAAAATGAACCTCACAGCAAAACAATGGGTTGGTGTCATTGGCGTTGACTATACATGGGTATCTTAAATAGATTGACCCACCTAACATATTTAAGTAAATGATCAGGTTACTGTTTGATGATATAACCCGTAACCAATTTACAATGTGTTTTACCTCCAAACATCACTAATCATATAAATTAATATATAAATGCCATTAAGAATTGTTAATAGATCAAGTTTTGTCATATTGAACAACTTTGTTGTACTATGTGGTCAAATTAGGTTAAAAAGGGTCAAGCCAACATCAAATGGGTAGAATCAGGGTTGAACATATTGACACAAATCTTCAAATGGTTGGAGTTCATGTTGTACTTAGGTAGGTCAAGCCAAAAATAGTTTAACACTAGACAGATCTGTCAATACAAATTGCCTCTCTTAACTAGGTAATTGTTTGCTAGGATGATGTAACTGAGGCATCTGATATGTCCATGCATAGTAGCTTGTAACCACCGCTTCTGTAGTTCCATAGAATACTAAAAGGCTCCAAACAAAATATGTGATGCATGTGACAGGAACAAGAGTAAATATCTGACACTCCAAAATATAGGAATATCCCTAAAAAAATCATTTTTTTCCCAACAAGATTGAAGGACATCAGAGGCCAGCGACACTAAAATTCTGGATGCTAAGAAGGCAAGGAGTTCCTCCAAATTGGTGAACAACACTAGTACAAGCGGTATAGTTTTATGGAACGAGATAGTTCAAAATATAACAAGAATAATAAAGAATAATCAACTCCAGACCAAAAAAGTATGACACCAACAACAAACTCGCATGCATAGGCAAATACTTCATCTCTTCATGATCAAGGTAAAGAACAGAACCCAATGTCCAATACTGACTAGAGCCATCTTCATTGTAGAAAGCATACTCTCTACATTTAAAAAGGAGGGAGAATGAAAGCTTCCTGAGTTGACACCCATAAGATGTATGATACATGAGGAAGAAGATTTTAGGTTCCAAATCATGGCACATCAGTATAGAAATTAGTTTAAGGCTGATTGTAGATGGGCAGTTTGTCAGTGGACAAGGCCCAAGAACATAAGTACATACAAATTCCAAGTAAGAATACACAAAAGGACTTGCAGAAACAGGGAACTGCACTTGTTAAGTCTTGTGTCCCACATATAGTAGAAGCAAAGACAACCGGACACTAATTCTTCTCCTGCTCAGGAATTATATTGTTGCACTGAAAGTTGTATTTGTTTAACCCATAGATTGTCTTCCTTCAAAATTTCATTGGGATCTCTCTCAGGCTCTCAGCAAGGTGACAAGATAGCTCCTTTTTTCTCTGGAGCCAGTAAGTTGCTTCAACAACTTAGCTGATCTCTCTGGCGTCTTCTAAAGTCTTTTTATCTTGACCTCCCAAAGTACTGCTGAAAAGTGAGGCCACAAACCTTAGCTATGGTTTGTGCAATGAAAGCATACTAGAGGAATTGAGGAGGCAAAAAATAAAGCTTTAACATAGAAATACTGCAGCATTGATTAGAATTTCACCCATGGTTCTTATAGAGAATGTGAAAATGGGAAGGAAAAATCGATAACTATTGATCAGTTCAATAAACTCTAAAATCAATTATTGTTTTTCATTGTTTTGAAAATTAAGTAAAGAACATTTCATCCTTTTTCAAATAAAAAAAGAAGTTCCCAAAGAAATCCAAAAAATGCGAATAATATACAACACAAATCAGTCGCTATTGCCTATTCCTTCACCAGAAGGAAACTACATGCAATTCGTTTTTTTCTAGATAGCAAAAACTAAGCTCCGGCCTATCTGAGACCGTGTGAGTATCGACCTTATCTCTTCAGAACATAGGAAGAAAGGAGAGGTGCATCCAACACGACTTGCCTGAGTTTTCAAGATCGCAGACCCTGAAGAAGCATGTAAAAGAAACAAGTCAACCTGATCCTACCAGCTCCCGCAACGAGAAGACACCGAACCAACGAATGTCAAGAAGCGACCGAATCCATCAAACAAGATGACGTGCATAGAACGGAAAAAAGACCCCGAGAAACGAAAATTGAAACCGGAAAACCCAATGGACAAGGATCAGAAAGCCGCAACCTGGCCAGGGGTAAATCCCTAGGCACAGGCAGCCACAACAGTTCCATTCACAGCTCGAAGGAACTGTGAATTTGAGCAAATCGGTGAAAGAAGAAGCCAAAAGAGAACAGATCTCTCCCTCTGCCTCCCACTCGCTGCAGCACAATCCCCCACCGTCCATTTCATATTTTAATTTCCCCTCCTCGCCATAAATGTCTGGGGTTCAGTTGGTGCAAGTGGGGGACCGCCCCGCCGCCTGGTCCGATCGCGACGACAGGGGAGGGGGACAGTGGGCGGGACACGTCGGCGGAGCCGGTTCCCGACCTGCACCAAGCGAACTCGAGAGATCAGCGATCGCGGGAGAAAGAAAAGGGCAGGGGACGCCCCGGCACCATCAGGAAGGAAGCCACAGAGCAGAGCAGGCAGGCGCAGCGGGAAGTTTGAGGGGGAGGGGGGGGGAGACGAGGTTAATCGCGCAAGAAGGGAAGTGGAGGAGGAGCCGAGCTCGTAGGGACGCCCCGCGATGGCCGCGGGGCTCCTCACGTACTCTTCCCCTCCTCCCTCGTCCTCCTCCCATTGACGTCACCCTCTCTCTGGTGACGCCAGAAGCCCGCACGACGCGGGTGGCCGCCAGCCATCGCTGTCGGGCGCCGATCCCCCACGAAACCCTAGACACTGTACACAGGCTGCGGATCTCGCAGGGGAGAAGAAACCCGCGTCTGCTGCTGCAGAAGACATGGACAGACGAAGAAGGGATGGTGGCGATAAGGGGGGAGGAAGCTGGGTTTTTTAAAGGAGCCTGGGGAGAGGCAAAGGAGTGGAGGAATCGGATCTTTTGGGATCCGCTCGGTTGGATTTGGTCCATATTATTTAAAAACTAATTTTATATAATAATATTTTCAGCTAATGTTTCTTCTCAATCAGGTAGGCATTGGCCCATCTTTCATCTAATTCGATTTAAAATTTTGTGGATTAAGGAAGAGAGGAATACTTGGAGATGTTTCTCTCTATCTCAACTTGAACTCTTGTGTGATGGGTTTGCAAGGTGTCACTTTTGAGGAATTTTCTCTTGAGCTCATAGACTATATATGGATAGAAAGGGATCAGAGTTGATAGATGATCTCATCTCAATTTAGAAACTTGTCAGAATTGAGGTGAGATTTCTAGAGAAGAAGGTGGTAGATGTGTGTGTGAATTTGCGTTAGGTCAGATTCTATGATGGGGTCCAGGGCGCCGTTGGGGGTGCGACAGGGCCGCACCGCCGCACCCTAACTATATATATATATATATATATATATATATATATATATATAGAAAGAGAGAAAAAAAAGAGAACCAAAAACGATTTACCATTAATAGGTGTCATTGAGTCAGAGAAATCAACTACTATTATTTCATCACTATCTAGTTTCTTCCATTTGTATGTTTTCTTTGGTTGTATGTTCACTTTCTTTTTTCTTCTTCTATTATATGTGTTTTTTTGTCCTTTCAAATCTGAGATTACTCTCGCATTTCCAAATTTGAAAATATCATCCAAGACATCCAATGGTGTTCAACCCTGTGTTCTTCTAGTTTATATCCAAGGAATTGCAGAGTGGGTTAAAGCCTTCCATGTACAGTGAAGTGCTAATTTCAAAGCTGATTAAAACAAATAAAGTTTAAAGAAGGAAGTTATAAAAAGGAAAACTTAATAGAGTGGCAGTAGACTGGTAGTTAGAATTTTCTAAAGAAAAAAAGACTGGCAGTTAGATTTTTCTAAAAGAAAAAAATGTAGGTCTGATTTAGCAAAAGCCATGAGATACGGAGTAAAGCCATCCCCATGTTTCTTGTTCGCTACTTTGGCAAAGTCGCTTTTGTACCTTCGCTAATGTTGCCACTATAGCTTGGTGAACCTAACTTGGAGTCCTCACCTCCATTAACAGGTGGGAAAAGGAAAGAAAGAACACTAGAAAACAGTAAACACTTCTCATTTATTTTGTTTTCTTCTGAAAAAGTAGTCTATTATTTCATCATCTTTTAAAATTCTGTGTAAACTTATTTCACGTGAGTTTTGAATCATAGAAATTTCTTATGAACATGATCCCAGTGGGATTTGAACATGTAATCTTATGTTCTTGGTATATTTGAAGAGTTAATCACTAATAGGGTGTTTGGTTATAATTTTTTACCTCTTTTTTTTCTTCTAAAATTTAAAAAAGAGATAGTACAGACACACTGACCCTTTGGTAAGTAATTTTTTTTTAGAGAAGATTTTTTACTCTATGTAAATCTCTCCAGAACAAAACACAACTATGACCCTATTTTTATTTTGAAAACGCACAACGCACGTCGGGTTCCCTCCCACCCCCTCCTCCTTCCCGCTCCTCCCCCCCCCCCCCCACCCCCACCACCGCGCCCCCCCCTCCTCCTTCCCGTCCCCCCCCCCCCCCACCCCACCCCACCGGCGCCCCCCCCCCCCTCCTCCTTCCCGGCGCCGGCACCCCTCACTGCCAATGTGCTAGGTCCGCCTATGCCCCCACCCTGTGCCCCCTGCAACCCCCACCCCTCCCGGCGCCGGCACCCCCCACCCCCCCCCCACCTCTCACCCGGCACCCCCTCTGCACCGCCCACCACCCCGCCCCTCCCGGCCCCCCTCCCAGCTTGCACCCTCCGTGCACCCCCTTCCCTCCCGGAGCTGGCGCCCCCCACCCGCCCCCCCTCCCCGCCGGTGCACCCCCCCCCACCGCAACCCTCCTAGCCCAGCTGGCACCCCCCTGCATCCCCCTACACCCCCGCCCCTCCCGGCGCCGGCGCCCCCCACCCCTCCCCCCCACCCCGCCGGGCAGCCCCCCTGCGGCACCCCCCCCACCCCACCCCTCCCCGTGCCAGCTCGGGCGGCTCCCTCTCTCGCCCTAAACACATCAACACAAATTTTAAAATATATATATTTTTACCAAACACATAACATCATATTTTTATAATTTTAAATTTAAAGTTGAAAGAGAATTCAACATCATTTTTTAGGTAGAAATAGCTTTTTGTTTAAAATTACTTCCAAACACCCTATAAACCATTGCTTTTTTTAGTGTGGGTTGGTTGGTCAAATCTTTTCGAACCATACAAATAATTTTAATTATTTATAATTAAAAAAAATCTTATAAATTTGACAGATTTACATATTAAACTTCTCTCATTTAATATACAATAGAACGTCTAATCAACCAGACCATTCTACTAGAATTTGCTCACTCTATTAGGCCATGGCATCTTCCATGTTAACATGTCATCAGCTATTTCAGTTGGTGCCACCATTTCTTCGTGATAAAGTCTTACTATTCGACAAACTGAGTAGTTAGACAAATGAGGGGTGTTAGGCAGCACACGTGATTGGTGAGATCCCCACCCCACGCATGGTGGTGTCGAGCACCCGACCAATCAACGTGGTGGTGCCAGCACCCCACATCACGTCGAATAGAAAATATTACTCTTTTCTCATTGTCTCCCCCTACCCACATCTCGTTGTTGCTGCCCTTTGCAAGACTTGTTCGTTTCACTGTCAGATTGTGATAGTGAGTTTTCGATCTCAATAGTCGACCCCAAATTTGTCGATAGAGTTGTTGCCCTTGAATTATAAGTAGTTCCTCAACTACTACAGTCCCACATTTCTCATGGTGGATTTTCGGGCTACAAGTTATTTTCTTGGTTCTTTATAAGATGTTTGGTTGTTATTTTTTTTTATCAAATTTTCTCTCATTTTTTAAAAAGAGAAGAGCCGCCTGTGTAGATTCGTTTGGTAGACCTATCTTTTTTTTGTGAGAAAATTTTACTACGTCTATATCTCTTCCAAAAAAAAAAAAACAAGACTCAAGCTATTTTTTTAAGACTTTGTGCGGCTACGTCCTCTAAAGAACCCCCACCCCCCAATGAAACCCCCACCCCACCTTGCCCACCGCTCCTTCCAAGCCGTCGTACACCGCTGCCGCTTCTATGAGGAGCTCCAAACGGGGGCTTGACCTGGACAGTTTTGTTGAACCACTCTTTATTTATCCTCTTATTTTGGTGATAATAAAATTTATGATGTAACTTAAATTGAATATTTTGTTTCATCTGTGTCGCATCAATCTCATAGCAAAAGCTAAGTCTTTCATTGATGCAATATTTGACGCACTAAAATGATAAAATCGATGTTTAATCAATATACATCGATTTCTGTTTAAAGTGCCAAAATATTAAGCGCAACGATTTGTTAAGAAGTCGATGCCATAACGATTTCTTCTTTGAGCGCAGTGATTTGGTAAGAAATCGTTCCCATAACGATTTGTTAAGAAGTCGATGCCATAACGATTTCATAAGTGTTCGCAACGATTTCTTCTGTAAAGCGCAAGAAGTCGATGCCATAACGATTTCTTCTTTGAGCGCAGTGATTTGATAAGAAATCGGTCTCATAACGACTTGCTAAGTGAGCACAATGATTTGTTCTCACAACGATTTCTTTAGACCGTAACGATTTCTTAAGTGAAGGCATCGACTTGCCTTCACAACGATTTGTTAAGAAATCGTTCCCATAACGATTTCATAAGTCATGCTCATAACGATTTCTTCATGAATTCTGATCAAACACAGATTGCCTTTATATTTCAAATATGCTTGGCGCTTAAATAAAAAGTCAAATATCTTCTGACAAAAAGCTGCATGCATATTTCAGAATCTTGTCAAAAAGATATGACCTACTATTTTCAGTATGTCAGCAGAAGCACAGTACCATGCATCGTTTATCATAAACACTCGTTTATGCTAAACACTCTCTTCTATGCTGACAGATCTCGAAGACCACCAGAGTCTGATTAAGACAAATGAAGAGAAAGATCAACAACGACTAGAAGAGCTCCAACGGATCTCTTCAACGGATCTATTCTAAAGCTGCTCAATATAAAAGATGGAGCATTGCTGAAGAACAATGAGAGCCTTTTTCCTGAATATCTTTGAAGGAGTGTACATCTGTGAGAAGCACCTTCACGCCACATACACTCAAGGAAAGAGAGAAAGAGCCCGAGCCAAGAAGAAGCAATCAAGCGTCTCAAGCATTCAAGCTTCCGAGCTTTCTGTCTTCTTTTCTCTCTTCTGTTTCTCTCCGAGCTTATTGTACATCTGGAGGAGAGTTTGGGACTGTGAGCTTTACATGAGTGTTCATCTTGTAAGGTCTCTCAGTCTGATCTTTCTAAGAAAGATCTGTGTCCAGCTGTAGGACTGTATACAGTTGATAACCCAGCTAGGGGTTTGTGTCTAGCTGAACCAAACTGGGGTTTGTACCAGTTGATAACCCAGCTAGGGGTTTGTGTCTAGCAGAACCGCACTGGGGTTTGTTCCAGGAGGTTGACTTCTTGACCTGTAAGAGAAGTGGGCTGCCTCCTTGCCCGGGAAAGAGAAGAAGACCTGGTGGGGGATCCAGGGTGTTGTAAGGTCCATAAGGGGGACTGTACCCTTGGTTAGTGAAATCCCAAGAGTTTGCTTGGGGACTGGACGTAGGACTTCCATGTGGGAAGGGCCGAACCAGGATAAATCTCCTGTGTCCTTGTGTGATTGTTTATTTGCTTCCGCACTGCACTCTCTATCACACTGAACTAACCAAGCTTTCAAGTGTTATTTTCTGTGTTTAAGATTCTATTTCAGATTTCAGAAAAACCTATTCACCCCCCCTCTAGGTTGGCTTGCTGCCGTACCAAAAGGGCCAACAAGTTTATGAGGATCGTCAACTTCGAGCTGCGGCGGCCACCACGAACAGGGGAGGGGGAGCGTTGGGCAGCGCCATGTTAGAGGGATCGCTCAATTAGGGGAGCGGTAGGGTGGGGGCAACAGAGGGCGATCTCCCCCTCCGGCGACGGTCTGTGTATGCAAGAGAGAGAGAGAGAGAGAGAGAGAGAGAAAGAGAGAGAGAGAGAGAGAGAGAGAAGTGGGGCGACATAGGAGGGGGAGCGATGGGCGCCGCAACCCCCCTTCCCCGTCGGTCTGTGCACGTCCTTCACTGTCCGCCGCACTATCGCCCTCGAGTTCCTCCGCCTACTAGTCGTCGAACCCCCACAACCTCCCTTCCCCTGAAGGCCCCCCCTCCGCCTATGTCATTTTTATTATAAAAAATAATAGAATGAAAATATCCATCAAACAGACAAATTTTAAAAATTATATTAATTTTATCAAACAAATAGTAATAATTATTTTCAATTTTAAAATTTCAGTCAAAAATTAATACATTATAATTTGTTAATTAATAATAATAATAATAAACTGCAACCAAACACCTTATTAAAATTGTTAATTGTGTTGTCTAATGTCGAATCACCGGTGTCCCCCATTCAGCCCCGCATCACGTCCTAAGACAGCAAGCATTTCTCAAGCTACTTGGCTAGGGCGGCGAACATTTCTCTAGCTTTTTGGCTTTCAGTAAAGTTGTCAAATAACAGATGATCTCTTTTCAAGACGGACAAAAACCGGGCCTCCATGATATATACATAAAGGGACAGTGCAAAAGTGATTCTTATGCCTGCCTGGAGATTGGTAGATTTAACTTTTTGTTCTTAAAGAATGGCAGTCGATTTACTTGTGCAAGTTATCAAGCTATTGTTCGAAAAGTCGGATTGGGTGATCGAGGTCGCTTACAATCTCAATAAAACAAGCACAAATCCATTATTCCCACTTTCGGGGCGGGAAAAAAAAGGGCTTCTTCGGTTCTTCCCAACATATCGTGACACCAGATTACAATGAAACCAGACACAGACTCCAAGCTCGTAAGATGCAAATCTATATCTCAATCACCTAATCTGATTCCGTTTCTAAATTTCAAGGTAGGACTTAGTTTTCCATTATTATTATTTTTTTGCGTGGTTCATATATACTTGATTCGAGTATGCAATAAACTCGTCTTTTATCATGAGTCATTGAAGTAGACAGTGATGATGAGCAAAACGTACTTGTTCTTCACCACTCGATCATCTTGAACGAGTGTTAACAAGTTCTCTTGGACATCCGACCTCATGCTTGGCCACACAGCGTCGTGTAGAATTTTGGACCATAGGATCCTGGGGCCTGTGGACGCACACCATCTGTTTGGTGTTTGTTCTAAGTGAGTTCAGATGGTTGTTTACGGACCTATCGCGTCGTACAGGAAATGGGTCTTGAGTTCTTAGTGTTATTTTGAAGTGGACAGATACCGACCCGTGGGGTATGAAAAATGCTGACACAGAAAACTACTGTTGTTTGCCATTCACCTAATCAGGTCTCTACACCATTCCGTGCTGATATATTTTTTGTAATGGGAGGATATGAGGCATCTCCAGAGGTGCAGAAAGGACTGGTCCAAATCTTGTCTTATATGTTGTTCCTTACATGAAAAGAAACAAGGGGGGTCACGATACAAAGCTGTTTTGGAGCTGTTCACTTGAACGGTAGGTCTAAATTCCTCTCAAGAGTGTTGTTTGTTTCAGTGCAAAAATATCGGTATCCTTCAATCCAGTATACTGGTTATTTCCTAATGGGTGAAGTTCTTAAGGATCTTAGAACGGGGATTTTCCACTGCAGCAAAGGCACCGGTGGAAATAAAATTAAGCTCGTTGGATTTTATTAATGTTTGCCACTCTTCCAGGTGTTTAAAGGGCAATAACTGAGAAAGGAAATGTCAGGTATTAATCAGGATCAATCAATTCCATGGCTATGCTTTCAATCAATTCCATGACTATGTTGGGTATAAGGAGGTTGTGGGGGGCAATTACAATAAAAAAAAGAACTCAATAATTGATAAAGTAAAATGTGTATTAAAAGGTGTGCAAGTTTTGTCCGTTTGTTGTGAGGTCTTTAATCCCACATGTTAAGTAGAATGAGGACTTAATAACTTCAAAGGTATCTTTTTACTTTTTCTTTTTACAATTTTACCCTTTCTTGGAGAGGTTGGGTACTGTTTGGACCGGTATTGTTTAGGCTTGTGTGGGTGTGAGATGCTTCATATGATAATTAGGGCTCCCTAATTACGTTTACCGAGTGACAGAAGTATCTTTTCGACTCATCCAATAGGAACCGCTCATCGTGTCTTCGTGCCCTCTCTTGTTCCTCTCCGACGATTGCATTCTCTCTGGTCGCACTCTTCATCGACGAGGTCGATGCCACCGCGCTTCTATTCATGCGCACGGTTGCCTTCTCTGGTGTTTGATGCATGCTCTCCTAATCTTACCTTCTTTCCCTTTCTCTATACAAGAGGATTAGGCATAGTATTATTTACGAGATTGACATAAGTGCAATTGCTAATCTCATGGTGGTAGTCATATCCTAGGAGTAGATTGCCATACCCGACGCACTGTTCTTGTGGGGGCGATATCTTCTCTAAGGGGAGTCTCTTTGAGGCACTTCTACTGTATTCATATAGTCTCTTTGTGTCTATTTGCAGCATGCTAGTTATTTCATTCGATCTCATATTTGCTATATTTTAGTTGTTATTTGGATCATATTCGAATGGCCATTTACTATGGTTCTGTATGCACATGCTTGAATCTGATTATTGCCATGATTTTGTCCTATTACACTCTGTGTTTTCAACAGTCTTAGAGAAGATATCCATCATGATGACCTCTTCAATGGGTTTTAGAGTGAGGGTGGACCTATCTGGGATGCCCGAAAAGTTTTTTGGGCAGCACTTCAAGTGTTGGTAACAACGCATGAAAGTATAGTTCACCATGGTTGGTCTAATCTCATTGATAGAATCAGATCCCCGTGCTCTGGATGAGAAAGATCCTGACAATGCTAAAAAGGTAGAAGAGTGGAAGGAGTAGAACAAGTTAGGCCATGGATGTATTATCAATGCACTGTCTGATGTCCTATTTGATGTTTACAATTCTTCCACCTTCAAAACTACTAAAGCACTTTGGGATGAACTTGACCGCAAGTATAACACCAAGGACCAAGGTCTGGAAAAATACTATGTGGGCAAGTTTCTCAAGTTCCAAATGGTTGAAAATAAACATGTGGGGGAGCAGGCTCGTGAACTTTTTCTTATGCTCCAAGTTTTGGGTGAGGCAAATATGAAAATGCCTGGGAAGCTCCAAATCATGTGTATCATAGAGAAATTGCCCAGATCCTGAGAGGAGTTCGGGTTGTCCCATAAACACCGTAAGGAAACTATTTCTCTTGATGATTTGATGAGATATATAGCTATAGAAGAGGAGCATAGAAAGGAGAAACCTTGCATGTCTGTTGATGCTAGTGCAAATCTAGTAATGAGGCATAAAGGAAGAGATTTAAAAAACAAAACCAAAGTTAACTTCAATTCTCAGATGAAACATAAAGGAAAGATAAAAAAGAAGAAGGTACTAAGAGAATGCTGGACTTGTGGTCAAAAGGGTCACATGCGCAATGATTGTCCCAAAAGGAAAGAGAAGTTGTTGAACAAGACCTAACAGGCCAATCAAAATCCAGCCAATGTCAATGTTGTGACTGGTGGACCTTTTTTTGGTGATGAGTATGTTACTCTTACTCGTTAACTATTTACTATCTATGAACTAAATAAATGGTTGGTAGACACTGGGGCCAATGTACATTTGTGTGCTGACATGTCTAACTTTGTATCTTATCAGGCCACCCATGATCGTTCTGTGACGATGAGAAATGGGAGCATTGCTAGGGTGCATGGAGTTGGACGAGTGAACCTGAAGTTTCCTTCTGAAAGTGTTCTTTCTCTTTCCCTAGTGCACTATGTTCTTGGTGTTAGAAGGAACATTTTATCTAGTTTTGTTTTAGTGAGAGAGGGTTATGAACTCAACTTTAAATGTAATAAAGTCGTGATACTCTACTTGAAGTCTTTTATTGGTAAAGGGTATCTTTCTGATGGGTTTGTTTAAAATTCATGTGGATCATGTGTTAAATAGAAAGTTAGATGATACTGCTTCTAGTTTTGTTTATGTTCCTATTGCTTATAATGTATTAGATTCATCTAATTTATGGCATGGACGTTTAGATCATCTTAATTTCAATTTCTTGAAACGAATGATGAACCTGAAATTGATTCCTGAGCATGCTATTGATAAAACAAAGAAATGTGATATTTGTGTACATGCTAAACTACCTAGAAAACATTTTCATTATGTGGTTAGAGATTTAGAGATTTTGGATCTGGTGCATTCAGATATCTATGAGTTTAATGGTGTGCTAACTAGGGATCATAAGAAATATTTCATTACTTTTATAGATGATTGTAGTAGATAGTGTTATATGTATTTGCTCAAGTCTAAAGATGAGACTTTGCAAAAGTTTGCCATTTTTAGGAAGGGAGCAGAAACAAAAACTGGTCAGATTCTTAAGAGGTTGCGGTCTGATAGAGGAGGAGAATATACTTCTAGTTTTTTTGTTGAATTTTGCCAAGAACATAGCATCATTAATGAAACAATTGCCCCATACTCTCCTTAGTCTAATGGGGTAGCAGAAAGGAAGAACTGTGTATTCATTGACATAGTCAACTCTCTCTTGCAGAGTTTGGAACTACCTAAGTTTATGTGGGGGGAAGCATTGAATACAACTTGCCTTATTTTGAATCATGTTCTCCTAAAACATAAAGATAATAGTCCAATTGATATTTGTAGTTTGAAATTTCTTAAAGTGTAGGGGTGCCTTGCAAAGGTACTTGTCCCTGAGCACAAGAGAAAGAAACTGAGACCTAAGACAGTTGACACATTTTCCTAGGCTATGTTGAAAATAACTATGCAACAAATTTTTGGTTATCAAATAAAAAATTCTTGGCATAAATGCTAACAACATAGTCGAGCTTCGTGATGCTACATTCTTCGAAATATATTTCCTATATATGAAGACTGACTTACCTCAACATCTTTCTTCTGAGATTGTAGCTTCTACATCCTATTCTATTCCAGAACATGTGGAAAGAATGACAAATGTGGGGGTTGATGCATCTAGACTTTCTTCTGATATTAGTGATAAGGAAGAAGAAGTAGAACCAAGGAGGAGCAAAAGGCAAAAGGTTGCTAAGGATTTTGGAAGTGAATTTGTCACTTACCAGGTCACGAGTGATCCCCCAACCTTCCAAGATGCATGGCTTCACCAGAAGCAAGGCATTGGAAGGATGCCATTAAGAGTGAGATAGACTCCATTCTTGCTAATGATACTTGGGAGTTAGTTGTACCTCCCCCTGGTTCAAAATCTATTGGATGCAAATGGGGCTTCAAGAAGAAGCTTAAACCTGATGGGACCATTGGCAAGTATAAAACTAAATTAGTTGCTAAGGGTTTCAAACAAATGGAGGGAATATATTATTTTGATATCTACCCTCCTATCACTAGGATGATCATAATCAGGGTGCTTATAGCATTGGCCTCCATATATAATCTGATTGTCCATCAAATGGATGTCAAGACTGTCTTTCTTAATGGTGATCTTGATGAAGAGATTTATAAAGATCAGTTGAAGGATTTGTAGCTCCAGATAGTGAAAAGAAAGTTTGTAAACTTATCAAGTCTCTGTATGGTTTGAAACAAACACCTAAGTAATGACATGAAAATTTTGATATGACCATCATTTCATTTGGCTGTATTGTCAATGAGTTTGATAAATGTGTCTATTACAAAGTTAAGGGTGATGAATGTATAATTCTATGCATGTATGTAGATGATATCGTGCTATTTGACAACACTTTGAGGATAGTAAATGAGACTAAGTCATTCTTAAATAACAGTTTTGAAATGAAGGACATGAGTGAGACAAATGTAATTCTGAATTCTGGGGCTGACTCTTACTAGATCAGCTGAAGGAATAACAATTTCTCAATCTCACTATGTTGAGAAAGTTTTAGAGAAATTTGGCTATAAGAATTGCAAGTCAGTCTGTATACCTTATGACCTTTCTAGAATCTTCTGCAAGAATAAGAGTAGTACTCTTGTGTCTCAGTTACGATATTCTCAGGTTATAGGAAGCTTGATGTATCTAGCTAATTGTACTAGGCCTAACATCTCATATGTAGTGTCTAAACTTAGTAGATACATAAGTTGTCCTGACAAAACTCACTGAGAGGGGTTACATAGGGTACTGAGGTATCTAAAAGGTATTATTACCCTAGGCTTTCATTTTGGGTTCCCTGCCATCTTGGAAGGATTTAGTGATGCAAGCTGGATAGCTGAAAACTCAAGGAGTAATGGTGTTTCAGGGTATGTTTTTACTCTGGCAGGTGGTGTAGTCACTTAGAGGTCTTCTAAATAGACCATCTTATCTCAGTCTACTTTTGAGGTTGAGTTGTGTGCTTTGAATACCACTATGTTGGAGGCTGAGTGGATTAGGGGTCTTCTTTCAGAACTTCCCTAATGAGTAAGCTTCCTCATGTGATCTCTATGTATTGTGATAACATGACCACAATTGCAAAAGTCAAGAGTTTAAAGTATAATCAAAAGGAAAGGAGACACATCCAAATCAGATTGAGATCTGTAAGGGATTTAGTGTCTCAGGGAGTGATCGCTGTGGATTTATTGGCACCAATGACAATTTAGCTAATCCTCTAAGAAAAATACGAGATAAAAAAGAAAGTCCAGAAATTCAAGTTGGGGATGGGACTGAAACTCATTATTTAGTCTCCTGCAAAGGCAACCCAACTTATCTGAGTGGAGATCCCAGAAAGAAGGTTCAATGTGGTAACAACAATATGCTGAGAGAACATGGAGGCACTTTATTTCTTGATACTTTGTATATGTGTCTATCCCCTGATATCTTGATCAAGTGTTTGAAACTGCTGTTAAGGAAGGGTTATTATTACTCTAAATGGGTTCAAGCCGGGTAAGATAGGATATTAGCAATATATCTTTGGAGAAGCCCATCTAAATGAGTACTACTGTGAGACCGCAGTTAAGGGAATTTGGTTGTTCAAAAAAATACTCATGATATAGGATAGGGCACATGGCCTTAGTAGCGCAAAAATTTTAAATTATTATCAAAAGCCTTATATCATGTTAATTTTTAATAAGTAATCCTCACTTCAAAGAATCAAATTTAAGATTTAATTCACTTCTATTCTGTGGGGGTAAAAGTTGAAAATACTTAGGTGAAGGTTCAAATCCAAAAGTTATCTTTTACTGAAAATATGATAAGTTTATCCTCTAATGCTTTTCCTGTTATCAAACCTTGAGTTTGTGGGGGAATGTTTGGGTATAAGGAGGTTGTGTGTGTGTGGGGGGGGGGGGGAACTCAAGGGTTAATAAAGTAAAAGGTGTATAAAAATGTGTGCAAGTTTTGTCCTTTTGTTGTGGGGGTCTTTAGTCCCACATGAGAAATCTCTAAGGAGAATGAGGACCTTACACCAAAGGTTCATGAGACTATGTCTCATAGACAATGGTGGAGTTATGATAGACCATATCACACACAAGCACCGTCGGGCTGGGCGAGCGAGCGCGTGTATGGTGTGGTCCAACTGGCTTATCTTGGTACCTTTTTACTTCTTCTTTTTGCATTTTTTCCCTTTCTTGGAGAGGTTGAGTCCTGTTTGGGTCGGTTCACTGAACTGGCCCATTGTCTAGGCTTGTGTGGGTGTGAGATGCTTCATGTGATGATTAGGGCTCCCTAATCATGTTTACCGCGTGACAGGAGCATCTTTTCGACTCTTCTAAGAGGAACCGCTCGCCCTGTCTTCGTGCCCTCTTTCGTTCCTCTCTGGCGATTGTATTCTCTCCAGCCGCACTCTTCATCAATGAGGTTGACGCCGCCCACGCTTCTATTCGTGCGCACAATTGCCTTCTCTGGTGTTTGGTGCATACTCTCCTAATCTTACCTTCTTTCCCTTTCTCTATACAAGAGGATTAGGCATAACATTGTATACGAGATTAACTTAAGTGCGATTGCTAATCTCGTGATAGTAGTCGTATCCTGGAGTAGATCGCCATACCCAATGTACTGTTCTTGTGGGGGTGATATTTTCTCTAAGGGCAGTCTCTTTGAGGCACTTTTACTGCATTCATATAGTCTCTTTGTGTCTATTTGCAGCATGCTAGTTATTGCATCTGATCTCATATTTTCTGTATTTTAGTTGTTATTTGGATCATATCTGAATAGTCATTTACTATGATTCTGTATGCACATGCTTGAATCTGATTATTGCCATAATTTTGCCCTGCTACGCACTGTGTTTTCAACAAACTATGCTTTGTCCACCCAACAATATCAATGATGAGTGAAAGGCAAAGGGAAATCAAATCTCTGTGAGAAAATAGTTATATAATTATGAGAAAGACGATTTAAAGGATTTGCAGCAGCTATCTATCACACATTATTTTAAAAAATTTCATGAATGTTTTCTCCAAATTTGATGATCTGGATTTCAAGAAACTTTGTCATCAATTTGCACCTCCATTGTACCGGAAATAGGCCATCAATACAGGTCACCTGCACTGATGCTCACCACCTTTAAGCAGCCACTGCAAGAATCTCATTTGGGCATCATGCAGACAGATTCAACAGCAATCCCTTCGGGTAATCGCTCCCAATAGCTAAATCACAAGTGTACAACTACTTTTTGGGTTCCCAGCCAGCCCAACTTTCCCCCCATGAAGCCATCTGAAAGGGATATTTGATCCAGAGGTGTTTTCCTTGACAAGAGGAAGTAAGGAACACTGCCAGAAAGAAGCTTGAACCAAAACCTCATGATCTCATATTTGATCTCTGAAAAATGCCAAGTCGATATGAGTTGGTTTTCTGTTGAAGGTCAAGTGAGGCTCTAAAACATAACCTACAGTTCTGCTTTGGTCTTTAAAACTGCAAGAATCATGCGATAGTAGTTAGTCCCTTGGGCGTCGTGGGATTGTCTAATTTCCTGCAGACTCTCATATCTACTTTCCAATTCCCCAAATGAAACCACGAGAAATGTGTATAATTGACGTAAGTTTCTTGACAAATAATTTTATTAGTTGAGAAATAAGATTCTTTTCTCTCCCTCTCTCTCTTCGGCAAAAGGCAATAAATTTCTAAGAGTTTCAGTGCACAGTATTTTGCTTTCAAAAAAGGTCCTCTGACACAAAGTAGCCGCATATTACATCCAGGGGCTTTGCAAAAGAGTCTGAAATTGTGGAGCGATTGGATTTTTTGTGCACATCCTCTTCAAATCTTCCAATCGTCTGCCGATCCGTCTCCTCTTTTCAGTAGCAAAAATGTTAAGCAATGAAGAACATGCCGTGACCCTTGGTAGGATATAAGCAATTCTGAAACTTTATCAATTGTTGTCTGACCTAGTTTATCGTTTGTCGATTTCCTACGTGACTTCTTTATGTTCTTTGTGTTCCTAATCTCCATGTAATCGTTATGATTTTGTTATATGAGAATCTTTTCATGGTAAAAAAAAAAAGGTTCATCAGAGCCATCTGGTGATTCAAAGACTTCAGACAACCAACCAAAACCAACCCATTGTTTGTCTTCAATTCTGGATTCTAGGAACCGAATTATGGTCGACCTTCTGTACATGCAACAGATTATACACTGTACCAAACACATCATACCTTACTGGCCATTTCCATCTTGTTTTTTTGTGAGCCAAGTTTGTACTTTAATGGATAGAACAAGGATAGCCACCTCAAGCATCCATTGTCATCCTACATTTTTCTGCAATGTATTCTATTGAACTGTTTAGGATCATGAAATGTGAATGAAACAAAAGACCTAACTTCCAAATTAGCATCAACATTCCATGTGCTCTGTAGAATCAAGGATCTATCTCCTAAGTCAGCATTTTCTCAGGGAACCGAGAAAGCACTCGACAACAGATCTCAGTGAAATATAATTCGTCTGCACCTATGACCATGGGCATGCAAGAAAATTTTGGAAGAGGAAAGAAACACACAACAAAGGGCCACGCAATATTTGACCTTTTGGTAGTCCGACGCCCGCAAACCAATCCGTCAAAAAATGTTTGTACCACTTCCAATTCTAAGAATCGGTATCGACAACAAGAACAAATCAAAGTTAGACCGAGGAAACTTCCAGGCCTCGCTTTAGAAAAATACATCGTCCCCTACACGAAAGAAAGAAAAAGGCCAGAGAAGAAAGAAAAAAAGGAAAAAAGATGTGATGGTGTTTGGAGGCGGGCTTGCGAGAGGACCAGCCGACGGCGCACGGAAGGCGACGCGGCCGGAAGCGCAAGCCCGTACTATGATACCATCTTCCGGTTAGCACCGGATTCCATGTCAGGACTCTAACGCCGGGAACCCCCAGAGAACCTGAGGGCAATCCAGAGCCGTGGCGGCGGGCGCCGTTGGCGTCCGCGCCGGAGCTCCCCCCAGTTGCAGCAGAATCCAGCCCACCAAGGATAAAAACAGGAAAAAAAAAAAAAAACCAAACAACAGAACAAGAAGATTTTGGAAGGATCGCAAGAGGGGATCATGGGAGCTCGGAAAACCCTAATCGGGGAAGAAGGAACCAAGATGGACGGGGAAAGCACCGCCGCAAGGCCCGCAACCCGCAAGCCCTAACTGGTTGTGCTGTGTGGAATCATATATACGAACAAGGGGAGATGCATATAAGCAGCCCTCGATTTGAGAGGAATTTACGTTAATGCCACTCATCAGAATAGAGTGTTCAGTCCGTCCGATGAAGACGGATCTGTCGCGACGAAGGATCTCGGCCGTCCAGATGGATCGCTTTTAAGGGAAATTTTACATTTTTTGACGGTGATCCCGGGACTGCGTTGAGATGCACACCTCTGTGGGCTGGGCAAAAGATAGGTTGGGCCGGCCCAGTTGGGACAGGGCTGAGCCCGTTTGGTTAGGAGGAGATTGGCGAGGTAGCCGTGGGGGTGAAAAAAGGGTTCTCTCACGAATTTTAAATTTCTTTAGCTTAGAAGATATATCATTTCCATTTGTAGTATTAAAAAGACCTAAAAATTAAATAGAAAGAATTTCTGCCCGATCGACCGAATAGAAACACCGCAGTCGCCTGACGTGAGAATTAAATAACAAACTGGAAGATATTCCTCATTTTTCCTCTTGTGATCTCATTCCCATAATAAAGTTCAGAAACATTTCCTTTGGTAGTAATAAAAAGAAAATTCAAAAAACAAACTAGAAGATATTCCTCACTTCTCCTTTTATATTCTCATTCCCATTTAGAAAGCTCAAAAAACCTTTTAAGTTGAAGAAAGCGGGGGGTGGGAAGAGTATATGCCTCCAAGGACAGTTGCACTAGAGTGGAGCAGCGATTCACAAGATCACCTAAAATTTTGTTCCTAGCTAGATAAAAAGTCTGAATTCACGTACAAAGTGAACATTATGTGCGTCAACCCAGCTGACATCTGATTCAAAATTCCAAATGTTCACAAAGTCGAGGTGCCCAGTGCTTTAGTCGTATAAACATTTGGTGTACAGGTAGATGCACACATGGGCTTTGATCTAGAGATTCCTCGTATTGCATAAGTTTGGTATTTGGGAATCTACATGTTAAAATGTTCATTAGAACAGTGGCTCTTTAAACGGTGTTTGCTGTGATTTGTGAGGAGGTGTGGACCCTCCACGCGCGCGCAGCACCCAATGAATAAACAGGTCTCACAGACTCGCAGCTTTAAAAGGTTTACTCAGAGTCCTTGCTACCAAGGTAAAGCTGTGATATGTTTGTATGGGAGTGGATGGGGACAACGCGTTCCAATCCAAAAACCCAACAAAAGCAAAAAGATGTCATTCTATACGACTATGGAGGGAGGTACTACCCCGGGATTTTGTGCAGGAAACAACCAAAGCAACTCGTCGGTAGTTTTGGTGGACTCGGAAATGAACACACAGCACACAGGTTCTTGGGATGCTACAGAAGTTGATGCAAGAATGGCAGCAAGCTCCACTTGGGTTTTGGGGCAAATGGGGAGCCTTTGGATGTATCTTGCCTTGAGTATATATTCTGAAGATTTCGTTGCTGGCAATGGCAGCCTTTTGGAGTACTCCAATTACCTCCAGCACCATGTATGGTTCGATAAAAGAATTTTGATTTCTATGATGAGCAACATTAACTCTGCTGGCTGTTCGATGTTGGTGCTAATTTTGTTTCGAGAATAATGTTATTTTCAGTGAAATTGGAGCAATATATATATGTTATAATTTCGAACCAATCTCCAACTTCTGACAAGAATCTCTGCTTGCCCTTTAAGTTATTGCAAACGTTGCATTTTACTGTGTATTCATAAAATAACAGGCATAACCATTAATGATGTGATCAAATGGCAAGACATCTTAGATGTTTGTTTATCACTTTTCTTCGACGCGCAATTTTGAAAGAAAAATAACTTAAATTACAACAATTGAACAACATACCCGGCTTAAACCGTTTATAAGATTAAGAGAGAGAGAGGGAGAGAGAGAGATGTCATGCCCTCTGATTCAGATTTGCAGCATCCCAAGAAGCTGTGTGTTCTCCGGAAGTCCCCAAGAGCATGAAAGCAAACCCACCAGAGAACACGACAAGGTCCCCCACCTTCATCGTTTTCCGGCACATCGGGTCCCCTTCTGCCCTCCCTCCCACCCCCTCTTCCCTCCTGCGAAGTTTTAAGTCCCTCTCCTGCTCGATGCGACTTTTCTCTCTGTCTTCTCTCTTATGCCTCTGCATCTGCAGAGAGTTGTTGTAATGGACTGCGAGAGGATCTTTGTCCAAATCATAACAAAGCTTCTTTGACAACGTGTTTTCCCATCCTCAGAATTATACCATGGATTCTTCCATCTGATCACCATAGCACTCGAACACGAAATTTTGTGTAATGTTGCAGTTCAGCTCATTGTGGCGTTACCATCCAACCGGTCACAGTAATGTGTTTGAACTGGGTCGCATATTATATAGTTAAGATGACAGAAACTTACAATCCAAAGAATATTTTGCAATCTAGTGGATGTAATTTTGAGGTTTGGTTGACCACACAGTGCTGACTTCATCTGTCCTCGTCAATGTATTCAGTCTCCACAAGTTACAGTACTTCAATATTGTAATGCACAGTTCAGTGTACTGACATCATACAGTTCAAGTGACTGTGACCTGTGAATTTAAAGTGGACTGTGTCATACAGCTCAGACAGGAATGTGGCAAAGAAAGGAAGAAGTTAGGGGGGGAAAACATAACATGATGTGTTGAGCATTCTTGGGTTTCACCTAGTGTTATTCTCTCCTTGATGGTGCTTATGATTGTGGGACATAATGTTGGAAAAAATCAGATAATGGACCAGTTTGTTGATAAATGGCTCCTCCATTCATGTTCTCTTGTGATCATCCAAGTGCCCTAATTGTTCAAATATATTTATACATATGTATAAAACTGGAGTATAGTATCTCTAAAAATAGTCTGAGAGGAAATTCAGAAAAAATGTGGATTTTTTTTTATAATGAGAAAACCCTGTTACTTAGTAGACTCGAGGAGTGACTTTTCGTAGAGACCTGACAACTTCTAATTTGTCGTATATCCATATTATCCTATCTTACACCTCTGGAGGATTATATGTAGAAAGCATGTTATTAATCATTTCCCATGCGCAAAATACTCTTAATTTAAAGTTAAAAGGCTAAATAATTTCAACAAAACCTATCAAAAGCAAGAAGGTTTAAATATTTCGGAGGGCGTGCCCAAGTTCACAGTTGGTATGCAGGGAAAGAGAAAAATACCAGATCATAAAAGGAAAACTAAAGATTATCCCAGTAGGATTCAAAATTTCCGCTGCCAGGCCAGAGTGTTGTTGTCAATGTTCCTTGATTGGCCGCTCATGGTGTGCTTTTTTGTTCGATACTTATCCCCCATATCTTTTATTCTTGCATGCTTATTGCTACAATTATGAGTAATAATTTCATCAGCCATGCCCATCCAGTGGTCCACTTTGCAAGATAATGGAAATAATTATCTTTGTGGGGAACGAAGATTATAAGGGCAATGCCCCTAACTGAGAACACAATCTCCAATAAATGCTTTTCTTCTTATTCCATTTGCCCACTTCACAGGGAATCCATCACACCCATTTTCCCCCTCAACAATACACACACACTGCACACCCATAAGTCCCTGTCCCTCCTCATCCCCACAACCCCACACTGGAAACTTACAACCAAAATCTCCATCATAGACCCACCATTCCCTGTTGCTTGCCCCCCCCCCCCTCTCTCTCTCTCTCTCTCTCTCACCTGTCCCAAAGAACACAAACCCATCTCACCCCCCTCTCCTTCCTCCATCCCCTGTGGGCTCTCTGCCAGTCCCCCTACTTTAATTTCTTGTGCAATCAAACACCACCCCATCATCACAAATCATAAAAAAGGATAAAGCAAGAACCAAAGCTCCCACAAGACACCACCTCACCCCTTCCCTCCCCACCCAACCAGTCACCACTCCCAGTCCTATCCCTTCCAGCTACTCTAGAAAACCCAGTCCATTGACTAACAAAAGAGGAAAAAAAGAGAACAGAGAGAGAAGCAAGAGAAAAGAAAAGAGGGAGAGGTCTTGCAGCGTCGCAAAAAAGAGGAAGATCACAATGTGGCCATTGCTCTTCACCTTCTTCTTCCTCTTCCACTTCCCAGCAGCCCTGCTTGCTCTGCCCGCCCAGCCCGAGACCGCCCCGCTGCAGCCGCTCGTCTTCCCCACCTCCACGCCTCCCTCCACCATCCCCGCCTTCCCGGAGCAGTCCGACGTCGCCGGCACCTGCCCGCTCAACCTCCCCCAGGAGCTCTTCCGGGGCGTCTCCCGCGCCTGCCCCTCTTCCACCGCCCCTCCCTCGCGCTCCCGCTGCTGCCCGACCCTGGCGGCGTGGCTCTACGCCGCCTACTCCGCCACCGCCCTCGCCGCCGCGGCGAGGCTGCCGCCCCCTTCCACCTCCTCCTCGTCCCGCCCTCCGTCCGACATGCCCCTGCTGCCGGACGACTCCGAGACGTGCGTGGACGGGGTGGAGAAGGCGCTGCGGTCGCGCGGGCTGGCGCTGGCCGCCGTGAACGACACCTGCGACGTGGCCTACTGCTACTGCGGCGTGCGGCTCCGGCCCTTCACCTGCCCCGGCGGCCTCGCCCTGGACAGGGATGCCGCCGGCCAGTGGGTAGCCTCGGGCGACGCCGCCCGCCGCATCGAGAGGGACTGCGCCCTGCCCGGCGCCGCAGGCTGCTCCCGCTGCCTCCGCAGCCTATACCAGGTGAGCCGCCACTGCATTCACAGGTATACTGCGCCGCGAGTGCATTGCTAGCGTGCGTTACACATACTAGTTTGTTACCGGGGCTTCCAATTGTTTGCCCTCCGGGAAAACAAGCCGAGGCGCATTGGACCGCCCTCGAGGCGGAAGGATGCCCAAATAGCTTCGATCGAACCTTCTTTCTAATTACCGTGTGTCCTTCCAACATTCTTAGAACACCGTTCCGAGTATTCTAACCTCATCGGTTCTGATGTGGCAAATACATCAGAACCGTCCGTTGCATGAACCCCTCACATCATGTAGCTGTTAGTTTTGCGTGCTGGTGTGTGAAAGAGGATACATGTACATAAAATGGTGGAGTCGATTGGAGAATGGTTGATGGGCAATCATGAAAAGGCGAGTCGCCAGTACCTCTTTCCCTTCTTTTTTTATCTTTTGGGTTTGCATTCTTTACCATCATAGAAGGGGAAGTTAACAGGTTTCTTTGGATAGAAGGGGAAAAAAAAGTCGAACAGTTTTATAACATCATTTTGATAATATATTAAAATAATATAATTATTAAAATTATGTCATATCAATAATTAAGAATATTTTGTAAAAAAATGTGATGCATTTTGATTGGTGTGTTATCACACGGTTGAGCAGTAAAAAGATCCCCCGAGATTTTAGGTGTTCTTTTATTAACCTTAAGCGAAAAGCCCTCTAAAATTTTGTATCTGATTGAATGAAAGGTTTAGCGAACAAAACGAAAAAAAAAGAAAGAGAAATACTTAAAAGAGCCATCTTATTATGCGACGCATCTTGATTGCCGCGAATGTATGCCACTCAGGTACATTGACCTACCTGGCACATGTATCTGCTAATTAAGCTGCGTCATGTGTATGTAAGGTAAGAAGGGTCTTGTCCAAACCTGATATTATTTTATTACATTTGATATTATTTATATGATATAAAAATTAAAATATTATAATATTTTACAATAGGCCACGTCGTAGGTGAGAAGTGAATTAACATCACTTATACGACACAAATATCAAAATGTCAATTGATTATGTTATAAAATTATTTTTCTTTTTGTATTAAATATTTTTTAAAAATTGTGAGTTATTTTGGTTACAAAATATTGTTGAAGGATATTTGTGTGTGTGTGTTTTTTTTTTGCCCAGCTGGGGCTCAAGGTCATAGTTTTCTTACGTGCAGCTGAAGCCGGCGGCGCACGGCAGCGATGGCAACAGCAGCGGGAGGGGGGCCAAGCTGGGGCGCGACCGGGATTGCCCGCTGCTGGGCCTGACGTGGCTGCTCGCCCGCAACCGGACGCTGTACCTGCCGGCGGCCACCCGCGTGCTCCGCGCCCTCATCCTGACCCCCGGCGGCGCCCGCCCCGTCTCCTGCGCCGACGGCATGCCGCTCCCCGTCGACTCCGCCGACCTCGACAACACCTCCGCCTCCCCTCCCACCGCGCTTCCACACCTCGCCGCCCTGCCGTCGCTGCTCCTCCTCTGCCTCTGGTGGTGGTCTCTGCAGGGACTCCTCTGCTTCTCCCAGGTGGGGAGAGAGACCTGAAGAAAGCTTCCGTTTTTGTCCGTGTTTTCTACCCACTTTATTTTTGCCCTTTTTTTTTTTAACCATGTAGGTGTAATTATTGTCGTGGCGCGCGATGACATGTAATGGCTGTTCGGCTAGCAAGCAAGCTTGTCCATCTGGTTTTGGCACAAATCTTTGTTCTCTTCGTGTGGGGTGGGGGCGTTCCTTCCTGGACCCTCGTCTTCTTCCTCCGCCCCTCTGAGCTGTTGAGAGAAGCGAGAGCCCCACCAACGTGCAACAGTGGGGGGTCCCGGCACGGGAGCTGGCATGGTTGGCGGGTTCTTACCGGAAGTGACAGGGGCGATGTCGCTGGCGGCATCACGAGAACCAGAGAGAGAGAGAGAGAGAGTACTGCATGCCTTCCCTGTTATTAGTTTTCTCACGTGAAGCCGATGGAGAAGCGTGAGACTGAGTTAATATGGCGTGGACAGGGTGCCCACCCCGTTTGAGGTCGCCGCATGCAATTAAAGAGGTGCACGAGAACCTTGTGGGCATGCATTTAGGATATTTATTTAGGAAATGGTTTGACGACACCATTTACTAGCACATGTATTTGATATTACTTACATGATATAAAATTTAAAATATTATATAACACTTTAAATTTTATGTCACATAAATGATGTCAAATACATGTGTTATCAAATTATTATTTTTATTTATTATTGAAGGGGGTGGGTGATCAACACCTATGATTTAGGGAATTAATGCTTCACCGTACGTCTTGGTTCAAATAGAGCATCTGATCATGACCTGGTTATTCTAAGTGGCGAATATTATGTTCAAAAAATGGATTTATATTAGATCCGCTCCGTTCAAGTTTTGTGTGTAGGAATTCTTAAGCAATGGCTTCTGCTGCGTCGCTTGTAGCCTTTTTTTGGTTTAGATTTTTGGGCACATACTTTTTTCTAAGACTAATTAAGGTTAAGCTTTATTTGCTTGTATTCCCAGTTATCACTGCCCGAGCCGTGGTACTTGCTAGTTGGCCGCAAGTTTAGTTGGCCTGGAAAGCGACATATTTCTCATGGATGTATTGTAGGTTCGATCTAATCAGCATTCCTTGTCTTTATTGAGCAGTACAATAATTCTTGTCTTTTCATGTATCCCATTGGCTGGGTGTATGAAACTGGGTATTAGAACATGAGAAAAGTTTATTGCACTTGTACAAAGTGCACAAGTGTAAGTCACATAAGTTTTTTATCCATGTGACACTAATTTTTATGATGTCACACGAGTAAAAAAATTCATGTACATGATGTCACATAAGCAAAATATCCATATGACTTACATTTGTGCACTTTGCATAAATTCACAAAATCTCTCTCGTTAGAACATTAGCCTTGTAAGAGATCATACCAGGTGGAAGCCAAAAATTGTGCGCGTAGGACTAACTATTGGCTCCCACAAGGGAATAAAGAAGCTCGCTTCAACGAGTGAAATTGCCTCATTTGGGGTTCTTTGAAGCCATAAAATATTGTAAAACATCAGTTTTAAAATTCAGGACAGTAAAATGCCTACCTTTCGAATCATTAATCTCGAAACTCTTGCTTTTGGTTTTCGATGCTTGAAATTGGATAACAAGCTGCTAAAAGGTCAACCAATTTTAAACTTTATCAATTGGTTTTCTTTGAACATAAGAAAAAAAATCATTAAATAAGTTATGCCATTCCAACGGTCTTTGATCCAACGATTGGTATTATTAAGTTCCGACTCCAAAAGCTTACTAGAATTCATACTTTTGTCTCCACTCACTGAGATCACAATAGAGCAGGTTAGCAGATACCCTGTTCCCACCACGGTATCTTGATTCTTCCAACAGCCAGTGGTCCAAAACTTATTGTAAAATGTTATTTTCATTCGCATCAGATTCTGATAAAGTAAGCCTTTGAGAAATGTATGTACAAGATTTGGGTATCAGCAACATAGGGCTTTGCTTAAATCTACCATTTCCACTACTTATAAAATGCTTGGATGCAAACTCAGTTTAGGACTTTTCATATGATTGGCCATATTTTGTGTCTGGTCATTTATGCGAAAAGTTTCCCTGGTTCACAAAGCAGGAAAACAGATTATATCATCTGACTAACTTCAGAAGCCTCTTTAACCTCACAAGCACCTGAATGTCCGAATAAGATTCTCCAAATATACACAAATTCAGCCAATACAACCATCTCTATTCCACAAATTCTATCAGTCTGACACACGAGCTTGCCAAATACACCATCTTTAATAAATTCACAAACATCTGGATGCAACCTGTAGTAGCACATATTGAATTGCTCGGTCCCAAATGAAATGACTAAGAAATAGCAGGCCTTGTCAGAGATAGCCTTGTTAGAGAAATTATCGAGATATCCAATCTCAACATTCTGTGAGTACAGGTCACTGGGATATCCACCATTTGCAAGCATAGCACATTTAACACATGAGCAATGCCCAAAGAGAAATACTTATTGACCGGCCGGCCGGACAAATGATTTGTCTGGGCGGGACCAGCATCGCACGCCTGGGGCGATGCTGGCCCGGGCCACCCGCGCCAGCCGGACAAATAATTTGTCCAGCCGGCCGGGTGCAAAGCGCCTCTCATGCCCAAAATAACTGCACGAACAATAGAATGAGACTTCTAGAGGGTAACATGCTCATCATTCTCTACATGAAACAACCAAAAACGTGGGATTCAAGAGAAATATTATGGTAATCAATGCCATTTTTCTGTAAATACATAATTAGGACACACACAATAACATGAATAAAGCACTGAACTAGAGAAAAAGTGGATTGTCTAATCGGATCCATTTCTGTATGGCTCTGCCTTGCCAGCCGCAGGAGTTACAACCGCAAGAGTCACGAACCCACCCAGAACCACTAGCAGAATGCCTAAAAAGTTAATTAAAAATGCTTCAGTTGAGTAACGTGATATCACTTTGTTGCTTTGTAGGAACGTAGCCTTTTCCAAGATCCCAGTGGCAGCAGTAGCAACAGCAAGGGCATATATGTATACACCCAAGAAGACATGCCATGGAAGCAGGAAAGCTCTGCTGTTTCTTGAGCCTCCAGGATACCAAAAGGTTGCAAACCCAAGTCCCCACTGCAGAAAGAAAATAAGAGAGGAAAATAAGATGAGATAGAAAATATGATTAAAATGATGGGAAATTAGAAAAGTGAAGGAATTGGGTGCACCTGGATTCCAAATAAGGTAATGGATGTCAAACCCAACCATGAGTGTAGACTATAAAAGTTTTCGATTCCCTTTTCATTGTGGAATTTCAAAGCAGCCCACACACCAATTATGCCGAAACAGAGAGCAACGAATTGAATACTAAGATGCACTGCCTTCTTGAAATTCTTAGTTCCAGACAATGTCTTGTATGCTAGCATGGCTGAAATCACCTTGCATGAAAATTTGTAAAGAATCTGATAGAAAATCAATATACATAACTTTTCAAAAGTATATCTAACTCTACCACATACTGATGTTTTTGCCTCAAGCATTAATTATCTTGAATAATGAGACAACTCATATGCAAATCAGCTTGTTTTTTCTTTAATTTATCCATGGACCTGAGCATGTCTTAGAATCTTCATAACTTTGGCAGACTTTCTTCCACTTAAAAAAGAAAAACTTTGGCAGACTTCTCTAAATATTGAGACACGAAATGAGAATCACTGCATGGTATTCCCATCTGCTTGTTTCATCCGTAGGTAACATAAGAGAAGCAAATGCTTTCGGTTTATTTCTGCACAAGTCGAAATTATGCTTGCCCAGGTATGTAGCAAAAAACAGGATAAAGAAAAAGGCAGTTCCCCCCACCACAATCACCTAAAGGAATGCTAAGGTAAGTGAATCAACTTCCCGGGAGTTTGGTCAAAGGCACCTTACGTTTGCACTTTGTACATTTTGTGTTTCAATGTTCAAAGACAATAGATAGCCAAGGAAAACAAAAATATCAAGGAATTAAAATTTTATATGAGAAACAGAGGTTGATTAACAAAGAAATGTTTGTCCTAAATCATCAAAGCATTATGCGTGGTGATAAAAGTACATTTATCATCCGCAATATGCATGGCAAGGAAATGGCTTCGGTGGAAGGATAAACAAACTGAGACAACAAGAAAAGATGATGCCACTGCAAATAAATAAGTAGATAAAATAAAGGATTTCCATATTTTGAAACGATATTAAATTAATAATTCCCTTATATCCACTCAGCCTCTTCCCTTCTCAACACCTCAACTCCCATGAGCCGCCCTGCTGAAAATAGGAAGAAGAAGCGTAAGACCTTGTGATGGGGACATGTTGGAACAAAAAAAAAAGCAAATATGAATGTGATGGATGTGTCGGATGCTTGTTAAGGGAAGCATCAATACTCCCTTATATAGTGGTCCGACAAGTTAAGTAGGTGACATTCACCTGTGGGCAACTACTCAGTTAGCTAGCCTGTGAAAAGAAGATGGCTACTTAACCGGGAGTTGGCAACTACCGGTAAAATGTTGACCCCATCTAACCGGTTAAAATCCCACCTAACCGGTTTAACGGCTTGATTAAGAGGTCAAAGCAGTTATGATTAGGGTGACCCCAAGGTTACTTAAAGTCATAACTTGATCCGAGCATTCAAACTCTCAAGTATTGTCAAGCACCCCAAGCAAGTGGGAGATGCCGAGGAGAATAAATCTCCGGATAAAAATACGGCACGGAAGAATTCCGGCATTACGAGGTCTACAAGACCAAGATAAGTACAAGAACAAGTCCGCCACGAAGGCTCCAAAGACTTGCAATTGATTCTCCGTCCGAGACGGCAGAACTTCCGACAAAATGTACGGAATGGCACGACGGAATGGCACGGGCTTCTCCAAAGGGCAAGACCCCTTCAAACGAAGGGGAGGGTGGTCTATTTATAGATTTTTTTAGCCCCTCCCCTAAACCGATGTGAATACCATCGGTTAGGGGGTTTTTTCCCCCTAACCGATGGTAGCTCCATCGGTTAAGGGGGGTTTTCCCCCTTAACTGATGGTAGCTCCATCGGTTAAGGGGGGTTTTCCCCCTTAACTGATGGAAGCTCCATCGGTTGGAAGGGGAATCCCCTCCAACCGATGGTACTTCCATCGGTTAGAGGGGAATTCCCCGATGGATGTTCCATCGGCTAGGGGGATTCCCCCAAAACCGATGGAACCTCCATCGGTTAGGGGGGGTTTTCCCCTCTAACCGATGGAGGTTCCATCGGTTAGGGGGGATTCCCCCTAAACCGATGGAACCCCCATCGGTTAAGGGGTTCCCCTTTCAAAAAAAAAACAGAAAACAGAAAAAATAAAGAAAACAGAAAAAAGACAGAAAAAACAGAGAAACAAAAAATATATAGGAAACAGAAAATAAAAAAAAAAAAGGGAAAAGCCCTAACCGATGGTACCCCCATCGGTTAGAGGGCCTTTAACCCTCTAACCGATGGGAGTCTCATCGGTTAGAGAGTTTTTTTTCTTTAACCGATGAGAGTCTCATCGGTTAGAGGGAATTTTCCCTCTAACCGATGGAACTCCCATCGGTTTAAACCCCCCCACCCATGCAATGTAAGGGGTGCCTTCCCCTATAAAAGGCACCCCATTCCCCATGGAAAAAGGTCCTCTCCTCCGGTCCCTCTGGCTCCCGGCTTCCATTCTCCCGGATCCCCCATTCTCCATGTAAAAGGCCCCGGCTCTTTAGCCCTCCTCTTTCAAAATTGAAGGAAATAGAAATTTTCAAATCCATTCTCAATCTCATTTCCTTGTGAGCTAAGGTACGGCATCGGCAAACTTCATCGGCTAAAGTCCGCAATAGCGGCACTGGCCCTCACGGGCTATAGGTTCTAAATACCGTCCATTACGGACATATGGTATTTTAGATACCTTTGTTATTTATGCCACCTCCCATCGAGTTTTAAACTCTCCGGGATGGTGTGTTTGTGCTATATGCATATGTTTCTTAGAGGAGACTCTGCCCAAATGGAGATTCTACTCGAGAACATATTCATATATTCACAGATTCGTCTTTTTATATATGTGTTTCTTAGAGGAAACTCTGCCCAAGCAGAGATTCAACCTAAGAACATATCTATAAATTTCAAATCTGTGTTTATATTTATATGTTTCTTAGAGGAGGTTCTGCCCAAGGGAAGATTCTGCCCAAGAACATGTTTGTATATTCACAAATTGGTATTTTTATATGCATGTTTCCTAGAAGGAACTCTGCCCGAGTGGAGATTCCGCCTAAGAACATACCTATAAAACTCAAATTTGTGCCTATACACATATGTTTCTTGGGAGGAGCCCTGCCTATGTCAGAGTTTTCCCTCTAAAAACATATCAATATAATCACAAACTTTGTATTCATATACATGTGTTTCCAAGAGGAAACTCTGCCCAAATGCAGTCTCCGCCCACGGGCATGTTTATATAATCATAAAATTCGCAATTATATGCATATACCTCTTAAAAGGGGATTCTGCATATGCAGATGGTACCTTTTACCGGACATTCCACTCAAAAGGGAATACCGGTGAGAAAATATGTGTAAACTGCAAATTTATGATTATACACATATACCTTTTTTTTTTAAGGGCAAAATCCCTCCGGATAAAGGTTCTCCGGGGACACATGGATATAAGTACATATTCATATGCATATATCTTCGTGAGGGCATTCCGCATAAGTGGAAACTCTGCCAAAATAAATTTATGAAAATTGTGATAATATACACACATCCAAAGAAAAAGAGGACAGGACCCGAACTATGACAGGACCCGAACTGTGACAGGACCCGAACTATGACAGGACCCGAACTGTGACAGGACCCGAACTGTGATGGGACCCGAACTGTGCTCAGATACTCCCAAGAGCAGCATGAATGCATACTCACAAGAATTGTGTTCATATGGACAGTTTCCAGAAAGGAACTTCAAATTGACAAGAACGTCCATGGAGATATGTGCATACGTTCTCCGAAAATCATACTCATACAAGTAAAAAAAAATGAATGATGAATGAATGAAACGATGAACAAGGAGAAATGAAATTCTGCCTCAATTCGGACTTCTTTTAAAAAGAAGGATGTTGTAAAAGAATAGCATGTCATAAAAGAAAGGGGATTGATGTAGCAACTCTTCTAAATGCTACTTCTAATCACGACTTCCCTCAAGTTCAGAATCAAATGAACGGGTATATGCCCGTCTGCAATAATAATCCTCAGTTTTCCAAAATAAAACCTTCAAACAACATCTTTCTCAAAAAAAAAGAGAGGAGGGAGACCCCAAATGGGTTCACGGAAATATACCTGTTCCCTTCTTAAAAGTCATATCTCGAGCTCCACAAAGGGCAGTCTTTTCAAAATGAAACACTCAAAGCAAAAAGTATTTCAAAAATAACCAAAAGAAAATGATGCATCATGCCCAGGATTTTCTAAAAAAAATGTGTATTCTCTCATCCCTTTTTGCTATGAATGGTATTCGGGTTAAAACTGATGTTAAATAACATCAAGAGTCTTAACTCGATGTAAATGTAACATCGATTTCGATCGATGGAGACAGAGGTCCAGCACATGCTACCTCAATCATCTGATGAGTATAGATACGGGACTCAAGGAGTTCAGATAAAAACGGCGCACCCTAGTCGCCCGTCACACGGGCATCCCCGTCCATTTCATGGACAACCCAGTCGTCCGTCACACGGACACCCCCGTCCATTTCATGGACACCCAATTTTCTCTTCCGCATTGCGCGGATTCTTTTCTGTCTATTAGACAAACTGGCACGCCCCGCAAAATTCAAAGCATGTGAAATGAATATGCATAAACCTACACCAAATAAAATAAAATAAACAAAATCAAATGGTCGGTGTTCCCGCGCCGATGCCACCCCGCGTGTGGTTCACCAACCCTATTTCCATCCCGTGTCAACAACTGGCACGCCCGGTGGGACCTCTTCTCACCATTCATAGCAAAGGATGAGACATACGTACATTTTTCATGAAAGTCCTAATACTGATATTTTCCCTTGAAGGTACAAACAAAAGGCAAATCATAAGCTGTTGAAGATGGCCGTCACTTATGGACCACTCGCCATCAACAATCATGCCAGGTTCGGTTACTAGGCGACTCCGATCATATTTGGGGATTTTTCCAACAATTGTCGGATCCCTTCCGGCCTATGAAGAAGATGCTGCTCAAAAGCCTCTCTCCAACAAGTTAACAAGGAAGATCCACGAGAGCTGTGGGCAAGCCAAAGCTCGTCCTGTTATTATCAGCAGGGGGCATCCGAATGCTCTCCAAAGGTAATACTAATAAAGGGGATCAGCCTAACTCTGGCCAACAACATTTATTGGCTATAAGCCATTAAGGCGGGTCATGCCCAATCCAAATTCAAAACCATATCCAAACTCAAGCTCATGACCAGCAAGCCATCAAGGCAGGTCATGTCCAATCCAAATTCAAAACCATATCCAAACTCAAGCTCATGACCAACAAGCCATCAAGGCAGGTCATGCCCAAGCCATCAAGGCAGGTCATGTCCAATCCAAATTCAAAACCATATCCAAACTCAAGCTCATGACCAACAAGCCATCAAGGCAGGTCATGTCCAATCCAAATTCAAAACCATATCCAAACTCAAGCTCATGACCAGCAAGCCATCAAGGCAGGTCATGTCCAATCCAAATTCAAAACCATATCCAAACTCAAGCTCATGACCAACAAGCCATCAAGGCAGGTCATGTCCAATCCAAATTCAAAACCATATCCAAACTCAAGTTCATGACCAACAAGCCATCAAGGCCGGTCATGTCCAATCTCAAATTCAAATTCCAAACCATATGCAATCTCGGAATACATCAAAACCAAACATCAAATATGGCCACAAACCATCAAGGTAGGCTGAATCCAAAACCAAAATCCAAATTGAAATTCCAAAATCGTAGCCACCAAACCTCAATGGTAGGCTCCACCAAATTCCAATACCATACCTTTAACCCAAAAAAAAAGCCATTAAAAAAAAAAACTAAGTCTGCCCAAATCCAGACTTGTTCAATCCGGGTGAACTCCTTCAAAATCATATTTTCCATCTCTACAACAAGCACAAAATAAAATCATAAAAAGTAAAAGGGCATCAGCTGCCACCTCAAGATCCGACAAATCCATCATGATCAAAGGTCTGCAGGTATGGCTTGACGGAAGCCAACCTATCACCCTGCGGGATAGGTATGTTCCTACAATCCCAACCTCAAACCGCTTCTCAGTTTTGCGGCGGTTTCAAGGAGAATCAGGAGATCCCAAGAAGGAAGCCGATGTCAAGCAAAAGACCCAGCACTCTCCCAGGTTCAAACAAATCTGGGTTCCAAAAAAAAAGGAAGCCCATAAACTCAAGAAGACTCAAGCAAATATATCAAAGGTGTTTAGTAAGAGAAGCAACGCCAAATATGCTTCCCTTCAACATATTGAGCTCAAGCACCATCATGGGTAAAAAGAAAAAGAAATATACAAGAAGTCAATCTATACTTCTCAAGGCTCGGAGAATACCTGAATAGTCAAAGAAAATCCAACTCAGTAATTCAAATCTCGCATATCGGCCTTCAACCGTATACGGCGAGTTTCAATATTTGATGGGCTGGGGGCAATTCCTAACGCCAGTACCCGTCCGTCAAAAAGACGACGTGTTACTTGGGCAGTTGAGGAAAAACCCAAGCTTATAATCTTCTCATGCTATGCCGCCGGGAATGACTTTGGCGAACCAGCTGAACAAATCGCTGAAGCCACTTCAATCCTGCTAAAGCCATCAGGTAATTTGCCAGAAGAAACCGCCAGCCCGGCGGACAAGCTGAAGCACCTGGTCAAGTTCTCCCTCGTATTGATATTTAACATGAGGGAATTCAAATCCCCTTCTTCGAAGAAGCAAATATTCAAGTCGAAGAAGGTGGGCCTTCAACTTCAAACATCAATCCCGTCATCGACTTGCCGACAAAGGAAAATTTCCAGGCTATGTCAGATGACGACAAATATCAAGTGATGCAGCAATCCCAATCTCAAATGGCTGTGCTTCTGAATGAAATGAGGCAACTGGTAACTACAAGCCTCCCCATTCTGTGGAGCCAGTCTCTGCTCAAAATCAACAAAATCAACATCCAGATGGGGCTGCCCCGACAAATTATCCAGCAGCTTCTACGACTGGTCTTCTTCCTCAAACTACGGTTCAAGACATCATTGATCCGTCCAATATTATGACCCCTCAAGGTGTTGCCATACAAAGGCATGAGATACTGAAGGATTATTCGAGATATGTTCGCTCAGTAGAGCAAAGGTATTCAGGTGGCAGATCCATATTCTGTTCCATATCCAGTACATCATCAATTCAAGAAGCTGCCAGAGATATGCCCTAAAGTCACAAAACTATCAAAGTTTAATGGACAGGGGTACATCATCAATTCAAGAAGCTGCCAGAGATATGCCCTAAAGAAGTTTAATGTCGCCATGTGCCATTATGTTATTTATCTTGGTCGAGCTCGCCATCGGCAAATCTTATCTCTTCAGATATTTTGCAACTTCCTTGATTGAAGTCGCATTTCAATGGTATTCAAAATTCAAGCCCAACTCAGTTACCGATCGGGCAGATATGCAAAAGAAATTCATGGGCCATTTCCAAATGGCTGAATGGAAGGTATCCCTCTTGCCAAATTATCTTCCCTCAAATAGAAGAAAAGGGGAGTCGGCAATCCACTTCATCAAGGGATGGAGAGAGTTTAGCATGAAATGCAATAACCCTCCTGTTCAAGAAGATACAATCCCTATCTGCCAAAAAGGCCTCATATCAACAATCAATGAGAAACTCTTGGGAGCAAATATCAAGAGCTTCGATTAATTGAATTCCATAGTGGCAGACACTGAGATGTTTCTAGCCGAGCAAATGACACAGACATCTCATAAAGGCAAGCTCCCCAAAGAGCGCAATACATTAGCAAAAAAAAAAAGGTCAACATCATTGACTCCTCACCTGATGATGAAGCAAAGGGGGCAACAATCTCTCCTGCCCCAAAGAAGAAATCAGAAGCTAAAGCTCCACTGCCATCATTGATGGGGCGCATGAAGACTCCTTATTCTTTCAAAAACAAGAATCATAGAGGCTCTTTGATCTCTGCCTCGACAATCAGTTAATATCACTGCCAGAACCAAAGAGGCAGGCAGGTGTCAGCCAAACCAATCAGCTTAATTTGCCCGTATCACCGTATGGTGGGGCATGTAATTGAAGATTGCTACATCTTCAAAAGTGAGGCCCAGAAGATCATTCAAATGGCCTCATTTCTATGCAAAATGCTTTGGCTGACCCTCCTCAACTTCATGCTTGGGATCGACCAGAGCAATCTGTCGATATCATTTATATGACGAGACTTCCAACAAATTCAAATCATCCCGACGACGGTCATTCATGTAATCCTCCTCAAGATAATTCAGGAGCTCATTCTCTACCAAAATCAAGACATGATCCACATAGAATAATGAGGAAAGTCCAAAGGTAAATATACTCTTATGCATACTCAAATATATTCAGAACTGCCTCCTATGTCGCCATATGCAGACTCAATTGGGTGGCTATCCAAAGATCCTTCAACTCCTGTCGAGCCGGCAAGGTTATATTCTTTCCCTCGACATTAAACTTTTTCACTTTTCCGGTTATGCCTTCAATCCGGATTGATGGATTACCGAGCTCCGGCAGAAATATTAGCCAATTACTGCCCATATCATCAAGTGATGGGTCATAGTATCAAAGATTGCATAAGATTCGAAAATGATGTTCAAAAGCTAATTGACCTGAGTATTCATCGGGTCAACCAGCCTCATACTCAACAACCACCAAATGGACCAGCCAATCCTGGATCCTATGTGGTGAAAGTCATTACTACATCATCATCCTTTGGTCTTCCTCGGCCATCAGTGGGGGAGCATTCAAATCCATATTTATCCAGTCAATCGTATACAAATCTGCATCTTCTATAATAAGCTCTCATTTGCAACAAAGAGCACCAAGTTTATACTTGACAATCTCAGAAGACAAAGTCTGGTTTCCATACTTAAACCAGCATCATATATCTTTCAGAGTGAAAGGAGATGTATGACTATTGTCTGGATCTCCATGATTTGGTCGAAACTCATATCTGGGAAGGAAAATTTGATCAATATGGGAATTCTTTGGCGCCAGCAAATAAGGTGTCACAACGAGCCTATGGTTCAAGTCCAGAATCCCAAGCTCTATATCCAAAGATATGTGAATATTATCATCATCCCCTGGGCTATGGACGATACAAAGTCAAAGCTGAAATGGAGCAATTTAAAATTGATCTTTTTCAATACAGAATTAGAATATCGAAAGAAGTTGCGACAAAGCCAATCTCCCAGCAAGCAGAGGAGTTCGTGGATCATTATCACCAACTCCCATCTTCAATTATTCAAGAAGCAATTAATACAACCTTTGAGAATGGGTCACTGTCGGCCCTCAAAATCAGCCAGTTCCAAAAGAGTCAACAACTCTACAACTAAGAGGTGGCTCCAACAAGAGAAGTATCTCCAAATCATCTTCAGAGCAGAAAGTCATAAGCTTACTTAAAGCTCTTCAGGTATGAAATAAAAAATATATATACATATATATATATATAAACAAAACAAAAACAACAAAAAAAAAACAACAAACAAACCAAAAAACAAAAAACAAAAACAAAACAACAAAGAATAATAATAATAATAATAAAAGAAGAATGAAAAAGAACAAATGTAGCGTGATGCTGCTGCTGAGGTACCTCAAGTATCAACTAAAAAAAATCATCAATCAATCAAAATTGGAGAATCTAATTACATATTTAACTCACCAATTTACAATATGGTGTCTAAACCTCAACCAAAGAAGCTATAAATCTCTCCAAGTGATAATACCAAACAGGCTGAAGGTAAGCCAACAATGCTGACATATCAGCGTCGGCCAACAAATAATTCAAATCGCCGTCCAAGAAAGGGCATGGTAAAGAGCAAAAAGTTGCATCTACTATTTTCAAGAAGCCTGATATCACAAAATCAAGCAGAATCATTCTCATTTAAGGCAAGGAGTCAAAGCCTCTGCCTGAAGCCGAAATACGGGCGGATTCTTATGTCTTCAACCCTTCAGATGAAGAAGAAGAGTTGTCCAATATGCCTCCTCATACAAAAGAAAGAGCCAAAGTCCCCATGCCTCATCAAATGAGCCGGACAACGCTCCTCTCTTTTCAAATGGAAGGATGTTGATTCCTCTCTCTCAAAAGAAATATGTCAAGACAAAGAAGCCATCTGAGTCCTCGATAAAGGGATCTCCCTCATCGGACCAGATACGCATCAAGGCTGATGACAAAATCTTTCAGCAACTCAAATCACTCCCCGTTAACCTTACTGTCTAGAAGGCAATTGCTTGGAGTAAAGACTTAAGAGAAACTCTTGTCAAAATACTCCAAGAACCAGAAATTTATGAAGCCCATATGGCAAATTTCTAAGCTCAGGCATATGAAGCAATGGCGGCAAATGTCACCTTCACTGATGAAGATTTGCTATTATCTTCCCCATATCATAATCGTCCATTATATATGAAAGGAAACATCAATGACAGGTCATTAAATCGGATCTTGATTGATCCGGGGGCATCCATTAACCTAATGCCCTACAAGACCTTTCAATCTTTATATCTTATGCCCTATATGCAAAGGGTGCAGGATGTGAAGATCACAGGATTCAATCAAAATTCAGAAAAAGCAGTAGGAAGAGTCACCGTCAACTTGGCTCTAGGGGATTTCGTCACTAGGGTGACCTTTTTCATTATTGATGCTAATACAACATATAAAGTTCTGCTTGGGAGACCTTGGCTGCATGAAAACTGGGTCATTCCATCAACTCTCCATCAATGCATCAAATATGCAAAAGAAGGGAAGCAATATACAGTTTTTGCTGATCAAGCCCCCTTTCGGGAGGATGAATGCAACTTGACTGATGCCCTCTTATATCTTGGGGGACCAAATCCTCAACCCTTCTTCCTGTCTAAAGAAAAGGGGAAGCAAATTAAATGCTCAAATGAAGACAGTGAGACTGGCGAGCTTTTTGTGATAAATAAAAGCCTTGCTAAATCTTCTGCAAAGAATTCTCAAAGCAAAGAAATCCGCCCAGAACGGCGGAATATCAGTTATGAAGCTGATCATGTAAGTCAAGTCATTGATGGCGGTATTCCTTTACCACCCAATTGCATGCAAATTTATTCTCCGAAGCAAGAACAAAGTGTTCGACGATTAAAAACTTTCGCCGTCACTTATCAAAGAAAAGAAAGAAGAATGGCTAAGCCAATTCTCTTCTACAAAGGGGAATTGACACTCCCAACTTATACAGAGGATGATTTTGGTTGGGAAGACAGCTCCAACAACCAGCTAGAATCAATACAAGAAATGGCCGATATGCCAGAAACGATTAAGGATATGTGCAGAAAGCAGAAAATCCCTCAGGTACAAGATGTTTCCCGGAGGAATTTCTTCAAGCAACTATGGGAACCCTCTCAAGTCCGGGGGCAACCTCCATTCTCTGCAAAAGATACTAGAGGATTAGGTTATGATGCCAAATCCTCTTATACAGTTAATGTTGTGGAATCATCATCAGAGGTCTGCAGCACCCAGAATAATCAGGAGTGTTCCGACTCCAACTTCCAAGATATTATTCCAGCTCTATCAAATGAATTATTAAATGAAGAGCCATCAGAAGAATTCTGCAAGCAATCTTCATCTACAAATCTTCAAGATAGGGATCTCTATGAAGTCTACGTCACCAACTCCGATGATGAAGGAGATTTCATAGGTCTACAACCAGCTCCCCAAGAAATCGAGGATGGTGGACAAGCCACTATTGATAAATTAATTGAACTCAATCTCGGGAGTCAACAAGATCCCCGGCCGATCTTTATCAGCGCCCTTCTTGATGAACAAGAAAGGCAATCCTATCAAACTCTTCTGCTAGAATTCCAAGATTGTTTCGCTTGGAATTATAAAGAAATGCCGGGACTAGAGCCATCAGTTGCTGAGCATGAATTATCTATACTGCATACGGCCAAGCCTGTCAAACAAGCTCAAAGGCGTATGCGGCATGAACTAGAATTGAGAGTGAATACTGAAGTCGACAAGCTTTCTGAAGTAGACTTCATCGAGCCATGCATATATCCAATATGGCTCGCCAATATTGTTCCAGTGAAGAAAAAGAATGGTCAAATCCGGATATGTATCGACTATAGGGACTTGAATAAAGCATGTCCCAAGGATGATTTCCCAGTCCCAATTACTGAAACAATGGTGGATATGACCACCGGCTATGAAGCCTTGTCTTTCATGGACGGGTCTTCCGGCTACAATCAAGTCCGGATGGCGATCAAAGATAAAGATTACACTGCATTCAGATCACCCAAAGGCATCTTCAACTACAAAAGAATGCCCTTTGGCTTGAAGAATGCAGGAGCCACATATCAAAGAGCCATGACAAAAATATTTGACGAAATGATTCATGATGTAGTCGAATGCTATGTCGATGATCTCGTCGTCAAAACCAAAAAACGGGAGGACCATCTATATGATCTTCGCCGTGTTTTTGAAAGGCTTCGTCAATTCAAATTGAAGATGAACCCTATGAAATGTGCATTTGGGGTTTCAAGTGGCAAGTTCCTGGGTTTCATCGTCAAATATCGGGGAATAGAAATAGACCCTGACAAAATCAAGGCAATCCAGCAATTGCCGCCTCCTCAAAATTTGACTGAGCTAAGGTCATTTCAAGGAAGACTAGCCTATATCAGGCGATTTATATCCAATCTCTCAGGAAAATGCATGCCGTTCGGCAAATTAATGAAGAAGAATGCACCCTCCATCTGGGATCAAGAATGCCAGATTGCTTTTGAACAGATCAAAAAGTATCTCCTTACTCCACCAGTTCTGGGGCACCAATTGCTGGGAGATCTCTTATACTTTATATCTCAGCTATGGATGCTTCTCTGGGAGCTTTATTGGCACAAATAAATGAGGATGAAAAAGAGCAAGCTTTATACTATCTTAGCAGAAAGCTAATTGGTCCAGAGCTCCGATATGCTCCAATGGAGAAAGTATGCCTAGCACTGGTATTTGCCGTCAAGAAATTGAGACATTATCTGCTGGCCCATGAAGTTAAACTCATCTCCAAGTATGATCCACTCAAATACTTGTTGAGGCAGCCTGTACTATCAGGACGGCTCGGGAAATGGGCCCTGCTCCTTATGGAATTTGATATCACATATATCCCACAAAAAGCCATCAAAGGACAGGGTCTGGCTGAATTTTTAGCCGCTCATCCAATAACAGAAAATTCCCCTCTGTCTATAGATCTTCCGGAAGACGAAACTCTCTCCTCTATAAATGGGAAAGAAGATCAAATTCAGGAAACCCCACATTCCAAAGAGGTTGTCACAATCGACTTACCTTCATGGGAGCTATATTTTGACGGGGCTTCCCGAATTCTTCAATATACAGATGGTTCCACCTCTGTCTCTACTGGAGCTGGAATTGTTTTTGTCACCCCATATGGAGGAATCTTATACAATTCATGTGCTCTCATGAAGCAACTTACAAATAACGAAGCAGAATATGAAGCCTTAATTATTGGACTTCGATTAGCTCTCGAAATGGGGATCAGAGGTATACAAGTTTACGGAGACTCACAACTGGTCATCCGACAAATATTGGGCCAGTATGAAGTCCGTAAACTACAATTACTTCCATATTACAATGCAGCCATGAAACTCAAAGAACAATTCAGTTTTTTCCATATATCCCATATACCAAGAAATGAAAATTCCCAGGCTGATGCTCTGGCCAAATTGGCCTCTACCATAAAATTGCCCCCTGAAGGAGAAGTGGACATAATGGTCCGCCACAGAAGACTCATGCCGAGTGTCTTCGACGCTGAGTCTGATATTATGATTGAAGAAGTATACACTACAGAGCAAGATGTCACAAATGAACCTCAGGATTGGTGTGAGCCGATCATTAAAATCAAGAAAGGCTGGCTACCTTCTGACCGGGCTCAAAAAATCCAACTCCTGCGAAGGGCTGCATCAAATCAGATTGTAGCAGGTCAGCTCTATAGATTGGTTCATGAAAAGAAAGGACCAGTGCTCCTCAGATGTTTATCCCTCAAGGAAGCCAAAATCATCATGAAGGAAGTTCACTCTGGGCTGTGTGGTGCACACCAGGCAGGGGAAAAGATGAAAATCAATATCAAACTAAAAGGTTTCTACTGGCCCACTATATACGCGGACTGTATCCAATATGCCCGTGCATGTCATCAATGCCAGGCATTTGGTCCTGTGCCGAGGAAATCACCAAATATGTTACATCCCACAGCGCCAACATGGCCCTTTGCTGAATGGGGTATGGATATTGTGGGACCATTCCCACCTTCCTCTCAAGGCCACAAGTTTATATTGGCTGCTACAGATTATTTCTCTCGATGGGCTGAAGCTATCCCATTGAGGGAGGTGACTGGAGACTCGGTCGCCAAATTCGTCAAACAAAATATAGTATTCAGATTTGGGACTCCTCACAGGATTATATCTGATAATGGGTCGCAGTTTAGAAACAAAACAATATATTCTTTGGCGGCAAAGTTCCATATTGACTGGAGGACATCCTCAATATACAACCCGCAAGCTAATGGGTTAGCAGAAGCCTTTAACAAAACTCTCTGCAAGTTACTCGCCAAGATAGTTGACAATAGAAAGCGAGAGTGGGGAGAAAAAGTTCACAAAGCTTTATGGGCTTACAGAACTACATATAAAACTCCTACAGGGTGTTCACCCTTCTCCTTAGTCTATGGAGCTGAGGCCATGATCCCTATAGAAATTGAAATGACATCCTATCGGGTGGCAATTCAAAATGAATTTCAATGCCAAGATCAAGATCAAATGGAGAGAAGACTCGAAGAGCTTTCCAATTTAGAAGGGAAGCGCCTTGAAGCCTACAAATCCCTTCAAGTATATCAAGCCAGAATGGTTCGTGCGTTCGACAAATTAACAAGACCCAGAGCTTTCAAACAAGGGGATCTTGTCATGGTCAAGTGCAGAGAAGCAATGGCTGGGAAATCATGCGGCAAATTGCAACCTATTTGGCTCGGTCCATATATCATCACTATGGCATATGAAGGAGGCGCATATCGGCTCGTGGACCATAAAGGTATTGTGCCCTTTCCTCCGCTCAACGGGAAACACCTGAAATTGTACCACGCGCCAGAACATGAATTCCCTGGCCAGCCTCCAAAACAAAAAGAAACAGTCACCTCAAAAGGCATGAAGCCAAAACAGAGTGAAAAATTATGAAACAAAGTTTGCTGTAGATAGGGACAAAGGAATCAAATTTCCCTGGCCAGAACATGAATTCCCTGGCCAACCTCCACCTACCAGTTATACACCCCGAACTTGTCAGTCCCTACCCGGCATAAAGCCAAGGGCATTCCATGTATAAACCCGGAAATAGAAGATCCAATGAAAGGTGGAGGCTTATTTTGCATATCCCGCCAAATGAGGTTCCAAGCTACAATGGTAAGCTATATCAAATCCAAATCCCAGTCATAGTCAGCAAACCAAAAAGGTAGGCTATGTCAAATCCAAAATACCAAAACCATAGCCAGCAAACCAAAAAGGTAGGCTATGCCAAATCCAAAATACCAAAACCATAGCCAACAACACAAAAAGGTAGGCTATGTCAAATCCAAAATACCAAAACCATAGCCAGCAAACCAAAAAGGTAGGCTATGCCAAATCCAAAATACCAAAACCATAGCCAACAAACCAAAAAGGTAGGCTATGCCAAATCCAAAACCATAGCCAGCAAACCAAAAAGGTAGGCTATGTCAAATCCAAAATACCAAAACCATAGCCAGCAAACCAAAAAGGTAGGCTATGCCAAATCCAAAATACCAAAACCATAGCCAACAAACCAAAAAGGTAGGCTATGTCAAATCCAAAATACCGAAACCGAGCAAAACACAAGAGATAGGCTATATCAAATCCAAATCCCAGTCATAGTCAGCAAACCAAAAGGTAGGCTATGTTAAATCCAAATACCCTAAACCATAGCCAACAAACCACAAAGGTAGGCTATGTCAAACCCAAATCAAATCATCACATTAGCCAGCAAACCAAAAAGGTAGGCTATATTGAGTCCAGAGTACCATGACTATAGCCAACAAACCATAAAGGTAGGCTATGTCAAATTCAAAACCAAAACCGAAGCTGAAATAACTTAAACCCCAAATCCAAACCTAAACTCCATACCAAAGCCCATAACAACACCCAAAAAAAAATCTTCACGCTCAGAAGCCATCACCATTCATCCCATCCTAAGCTCACCACCCATCCCGTCCCAGTTCACCACCCGTTTCAGAACCAGACCCTCACCCTTTTGAGTATCTGAGCCAGTCAAATCTTCAAAAAAAAAAGGAAGGAGAAATAAAAAAAAAGGGGTTAAAAATAGAGATGCCCCGATGGACTTAAGTATACAATCCCTTGTATACTTAAGGGTAAAAAGATCAAAAAATCCAGCTGAGGTGAAAACCCGAAAGGGCGCTTCAGGCAAAAATGGATAACCCCTCAACGTGAAGACCCGAAATAGCACGTTGGAAAAAGCTAGAGGGGGCTGGTCTTGGTGAAAACCTGAAAGGGCACTAAGGCCGGTAATGTGAAAAAAGAAAATAAGAAAGAAAGGAAAAAAGAGAGAGAATGAAAGCGAGGACTTTTTAGTTCTCCATTCAGGCATTCACAAAGTTACAAGTCACCATATTACAATTCATAAGGGCGACAAATACCACATGCAGAACAGAAGGGAGATCAAGACAACAAGCCCAATATGCAGGCAAAAAAGCCTTTTCTCCAGCCATTGAAATTCAAGTATAACCCCTTGCCCCGGCACTAAGCCATCAAAGAGGGGTGAAATTCTAATCCCAAAGCCAAATAGCAAACACCATTCCAGAGCCCGTTCAAAACCAGCCCAGGGCTAAAACATACCCAAATCTCATATCCATATTCATATCTAAACCTTAATTCAAAATACCACAAAGGTAACCCAACATACTCATATTCAAACCCAAATCCACATCCGAAATTCAAATCCCAAATCCCAATCCCCAATCATTGGCCAAATCTAAGTCTCAAACCATACCTAAACCATCATCCGTTCCTCAGCCAAATCTTCAGTCATTCAACCATCCAAGTCAGTCAAGTCTTCAACAGCTTTGTTTAAAAACAAAAACACAAAAAAAGGAGGAGTTAAAAATAGAGATACCCCGATGGACTCAAGTATACGACTTACTGTATATTTGAGGGTAAAAAGATCAAGAAATCCGGCTGAAGTGAAAACCCGAAAGGGCGCTTCAGGCAAAAATGGATACCCCTCAACGTGAAAACCCGAAAGGGCGCGTTGGAAAAAGCTAAAGGGGGCCGGTTTCGGTGAAAACCCGAAAAGGGCACTTGGACTGGTTTTTTAAAAAAAAGAGGAGAAAAGAAAGGATAAGGAAAAGAAAGTGTAAAGCAAGATTTCTTTATCCTTCATTTGTACATTTATGGAAATTACAAGTCTAAGTCACCGTTGCAAGTTCATAAAAGGTGACAGATACTACATACAAGATGAAAAGAGGACTAAGATTACAAGCTCAAATACAAGTATTATGATGAAAACAGAGGCAGGAAGGCTGCTTCCTCTTCGGCCGTTCAGCTTCTTTGATCTGAGAAGATCTAGACCGGCGAGGATTCCACCCTTTGTTCTCAGGGGCAAAGATGAATCTCCCATGATGGGGCTTCCCTACACTGAGCTGGTTGTACTCCTCCAGGCGGCGGCCTTCCGTCGCAAAGTTGTCAAAAAAGCAAAATGGCCCGTTATAGAAATAACGAAGCCAAGCATTCTGACTTACCCTGGGGTTCGCCACAGTGGACTCCGGATCCTCCGTCCTCTCAACTAGGACCAAGTCTCTCCATACCTTTGTCAGAAAGCGGAGGCTGTATGGAAGAATATATTCACCGGCGCCATTACTGCGATAGGTGTGCAAATCATCCAGAACAATTTCTTCATAAAAATACCCAGATATTGGCAACCCGGAGATCCGGTGGAAGCTCCATAAATCAATGGAAGTTTCACCTTCAGCCATCCCAAAGGTGTTCCATCGGGGATTGAATCTCTCCACTAATGCCTGAAGAAGCCCAGTATGGCATGGGTAATTATACAACGCCGTCCCAACGGCCTCATAATACCCGCTGAGTTCAAGATCTCCCCGTAATGGTGGAGGACCCCCATCAACCATTCAGTGGCACCAAAGTGAAAAATGTGAGAAGATAAAACTGACCAGTTCCCATACCAACTGGGACTAGTCAGATCGACAATTCGGTTCAGTAAGCACCGATTGTCATAATCTCCAGACACATACCTGGTGTTACAAGGCAGTAATTGTAGGCCATTAGTCTCCGGCCTCGCTTGGTGACGATTCATCAAGTTCCAAACTGCTGGAGAAATTTTCCTTGACCGGGTATAACTCTCCAGATCATGGCTAAATGAACCCAGATCAACAGCCCGGGGGAGTCGGTGCTGAACAGCAAACCCCAAAGGGAAGCTGGGATATGAAAAGGCGCAGGTACCGAGAAGACTATCCCGGGACTTTAAAATGGCCGATTCTAAATACCGCCTTTCTACACTCAAGAAAAGATCACCTGCGGTCATGTGTGAAGGGATAAAATTCTGAATAAAGGTGAATAGCTCTGGATCTGATGGGAGATACTCCGGGTAGTCCTCCTCCCGCGAGTAATAATAAACTCCATTCCGGCGGCTAATGCGGGACACATCCACCCCGCCGTTGATAGAAGACCGCCGGAATTTACTTCTGCTACAATATCATTTCCGCTATTCAAGTTGCGGCTTGAAGTACGAGGTGCTCCAAATCTCGGCATCACATCATCAAGAAGGATCACCTTGTCCCGAATCCGCTGGGCGTAATCACCACGGCTCAAATATCCTCCTCCCCGAGGCATTTTGAAATCTGAAAAAAGATACATGAAAGGGGAAGAGAAAATAAGAACAGAGAAATATTGAAGAAATCAGAAATCAACAAAGGAAGGACAGTCCAAGATACAAGACAGACTGTTGTGCTATGGGACATATGTCATCTCTTTCCCCCCAAAGGAAGAGGAGGAAGAATAAAGGCATTAACCTGGCAACAGAACAAAGTCGGAAATTGGCTAGCCCGGGATATGAAGAAGACTGCTATATGAGGCTCGCACGGGCTACGTGCCGTCACTCCAACTCCGACACGTACCCCGTGGGGGGCATTTGTTGGAACAAAAAAAAAGCAAATATGAATGTGATGGATGTGTCGGATGCTTGTTAAGGGAAGCATCAATACTCCCTTATATAGTGGTCCGACAAGTTAAGTAGGTGACATTCACCTGTGGGCAACTACTCAGTTAGCTAGCCTGTGAAAAGAAGATGGCTACTTAACCGGGAGTTGGCAACTACCGGTAAAATGTTGACCCCATCTAACCGGTTAAAATCCCACCTAACCGGTTTAACGGCTTGATTAAGAGGTCAAAGCAGTTATGATTAGGGTGACCCCAAGGTTACTTAAAGTCATAACTTGATCCGAGCATTCAAACTCTCAAGTATTGTCAAGCACCCCAAGCAAGTGGGAGATGCCGAGGAGAATAAATCTCCGGATAAAAATATGGCACGGAAGAATTCCGGCATTACGAGGTCTACAAGACCAAGATAAGTACAAGAACAAGTCCGCCACGAAGGCTCCAAAGACTTGCAATTGATTCTCCGTCCGGGACGGCAGAACTTCCGACAAATGTACGGAATGGCACGACGGAATGGCACGGGCTTCTCCAAAGGGCAAGACCCCTTCAAACGAAGGGGAGGGTGGTCTATTTATAGATTTTTTTAGCCCCTCCCCTAAACCGATGTGAATACCATCGGTTAGGGGTTTTTTTCCCCCTAACCGATGGTAGCTCCATCGGTTAAGGGGGGTTTTCCCCCTTAACTGATGGAAGCTCCATCGGTTGGAAGGGGAATCCCCTCCAACCGATGGTACTTCCATCGGTTAGAGGGGAATTCCCCGATGGATGTTCCATCGGCTAGGGGGATTCCCCCCAAAACCGATGGAACCTCCATCGGTTAGGGGGGGTTTTCCCCTCTAACCGATGGAGGTTCCATCGGTTAGGGGGGATTCCCCCTAAACCGATGGAACCCCCATCGGTTAAGGGGTTCCCCTTTCAAAAAAAAAACAGAAAACAAAAAATAAAGAAAACAGAAAAAGATAGAAAAAACAGAGAAACAAAAATATATAGGAAACAGAAAAAAAAAAAAAAAAGGGAAAAGCCCTAACCGATGGTACCCCCATCGGTTAGAGGGCCTTTAACCCTCTAACCGATGGGAGTCTCATCGGTTAGAGAGTTTTTTTTCTTTAACCGATGAGAGTCTCATCGGTTAGAGGGAATTTTCCCTCTAACCGATGGAACTCCCATCGGTTTAAACCCCCCCACCCATGCAATGTAAGGGGTGCCTTCCCCTATAAAAGGCACCCCATTCCCCATGGAAAAAGGTCCTCTCCTCCGGTCCCTCTGGCTCCCGGCTTCCATTCTCCGGGATCCCCCCATTCTCCATGTAAAAGGCCCCCGGCTCTTTAGCCCTCCTCTTTCAAAATTGAAGGAAATAGAAATTTTCAAATCCATTCTCAATCTCATTTCCTTGTGAGCTAAGGTACGGCATCGGCAAACTTCATCGGCTAAAGTCCGCAATAGCGGCACTGGCCCTCACGGGCTATAGGTTCTAAATACCGTCCATTACGGACATATGGTATTTTAGATACCTTTGTTATTTATGCCACCTCCCATCGAGTTTTAAACTCTCCGGGATGGTGTGTTTGTGCTATATGCATATGTTTCTTAGAGGAGACTCTGCCCAAATAGAGATTCTACTCGAGAACATATTCATATATTCACAGATTCGTCTTTTATATATGTGTTTCTTAGAGGAAACTCTGCCCAAGCAGAGATTCAACCTAAGAACATATCTATAAATTTCAAATCTGTGTTTATATTTATATGTTTCTTAGAGGAGGTTCTGCCCAAGGGAAGATTCTGCCCAAGAACATGTTTGTATATTCACAAATTGGTATTTTTATATGCATGTTTCCTAGAAGGAACTCTGCCCGAGTGGAGATTCCGCCTAAGAACATACCTATAAAACTCAAATTTGTGCCTATACACATGTTTCTTAGGAGGAGGCCCTGCCTATGTCAGAGTTTTCCCTCTAAAAAGATATCAATATAATCACAAACTTTGTATTCATGTACATGTGTTTCCAAGAGGAAACTCTGCCCAAATGCAGTCTCCGCCCACGGGCATGTTTATATAATCATAAAATTCGCAATTATATGCATATACCTCTTAAAAGGGGATTCTGCATATGCAGATGGTACCTTTTACCGGACATTCCACTCAAAAGGGAATACCGGTGAGAAAATATGTGTAAACTGCAAATTTATGATTATACACATATACCTTTTTTTTTTAAGGGCAAAATCCCTCCGGATAAAGGTTCTCCGGGGACACATGGATATAAGTACATATTCATATGCATATATCTTCGTGAGGGCATTCCGCATAAGTGGAAACTCTGCCAAAATAAATTTATGAAAATTGTGATAATATACACACATCCAAAGAAAAAGAGGACAGGACCCGAACTATGACAGGACCCGAACTGTGACAGGACCCGAACTATGACAGGACCCGAACTGTGACAGGACCCGAACTGTGATGGGACCCGAACTGTGCTCAGATACTCCCAAGAGCAGCATGAATGCATACTCACAAGAATTGTGTTCATATGGACAGTTTCCAGAAAGGAACTTCAAATTGACAAGAACGTCCATGGAGATATGTGCATACGTTCTCCGAAAATCATACTCATACAAGTAAAAAAAATGAATGATGAATGAATGAAACGATGAACAAGGAGAAATGAAATTCTGCCTCAATTCGGACTTCTTTTAAAAGAAGGATGTTGTAAAAGAATAGCATGTCATAAAAGAAAAGGGGATTGATGTAGCAACTCTTCTAAATGCTACTTCTAATCACGACTTCCCTCAAGTTCAGAATCAAATGAACGGGTATATGCCCGTCTGCAATAATAATCCTCAGGTTTTCCAAAATAAAACCTTCAAACAACATCTTTCTCAAAAAAAAGAGAGGAGGGAGACCCCAAATGGGTTCACGGAAATATACCCGTTCCCTTCTTAAAAGTCATATCTCGAGCTCCACAAAGGGCAGTCTTTTCAAAATGAAACACTCAAAGCAAAAAGTATTTCAAAAATAACCAAAAGAAAATGATGCATCATGCCCAGGATTTTCTAAAAAAAATGTGTATTCTCTCATCCCTTTTTGCTATGAATGGTATTCGGGTTAAAACTGATGTTAAATAACATCAAGAGTCTTAACTCGATGTAAATGTAACATCGATTTCGATCGATGGAGACAGAGGTCCAGCACATGCTACCTCAATCATCTGATGAGTATAGATACGGGACTCAAGGAGTTCAGATAAAAACGGCGCACCCTAGTCGCCCGTCACACGGGCATCCCCGTCCATTTCATGGACAACCCAGTCGTCCGTCACACGGACACCCCCGTCCATTTCATGGACACCCAATTTTTCTCTTCCGCATTGCGCGGATTCTTTTCTGTCTATTAGACAAACTGGCACGCCCCGCAAAATTCAAAGCATGTGAAATGAATATGCATAAACCTACACCAAATGAAATAAAATAAACAAAATCAAATGGTCGGTGTTCCCGCGCCGATGCCACCCCGCGTGTGGTTCACCAACCCTATTTCCATCCCGTGTCAACAGGACATCTGAAGCACATCCCCATTTTTCCCGAGTTTTTAGAGTTATCTATATATTTTCCGAGTCTTTATATGTCATTTTCTTTCTTATGTAATTTTCTTTTTGAGTCTAGTGTCTAATGGCCAATGTTAGATGGGCCAAGTCTTTAGTACATACCTAAGTGGTCTAGTAGGGTCACTTGAGCAATTAGTAACTCAATTTTGGTCTTTTGCTATTTTGTTAAATTCTTGGGCTTTCATGCAAAAGTGTGGGCTTCCTCTATAAATAAAGATCCAACCCCACTTGTAATCCAATGATGGAATGCTTAGTTCAATGAAAAACTCCTTTGAGTGTCCCTTGGTGAGAACCCTCCTCCTATCTCTCTCTCTCTCTCCTCTCTCTAGGCCAAGGCCGCCCCCTCTCTCTCTTCTTTCTCTCTCTAGGTCCACCCTCTCCTCTCGCTTAGCCCCTTTTCCCCTCTTCCCCAAGTGCTACATCAGCTCCACCTCATCCATTTCTCCCTCCACTTGGCACCCACCTAGGACTGTCCTTTCAACTCCCTAGACATCATCAACTCCCCTCTTCAATTCTCCCAGTCTCCCACACAACCCTACCACATCCCCACACAACTCTTCCACTGCTCAAGACCCAATTAACTCCCACACAGCCCTCTAAACTCCCTTTTCCCTCTCTCAAGCCCAACCTTTCAGATTCCCAAGGCCCTCTTAATTCCCCTCGACAACCACCACGCCCCTCAGCCCCATCAACTGCCCCCAAGGAGAGCAGGTCACCCCTAGGCCCTAGCCATCTCTAGCCTCTCCTCCCATCCCAACCACTCATCCTCTACCTCTCACCCTCTTTCTCAGACCACACAGCCACCCCTCTCACCTCTAGTCTTCCCCTCCCATCTACGGTGGTCATTCACTTCAGGTCACTCACACTTAGTCACTCTACTACACATCACCACAGGACAGAATATCATCGGCTCACCCTCCTTGCAAGGTCATCGTCGACATCAGCTCGTCCATGTACTATCGACGTCGGCCTTGGCATCTTCTCCTCTGCACCAGTAGGCATCTCGTCATCACCTCACATTCGCCGCTGTCCCACTGCTCCGACAGTCACCTTCCCTGCGCATCATCGACAACATCTCAGTGCCACTGTTGCTCACTGCTGGCGTAGCTGTGGTCCTCTTCCTCGCGCCACTGCTGTCCCCTCCTCTATCACTGCTGCAACATCAGCTTCCCCAACCTGTAGCATTGACCCCGGTTCAAAGAATAGTACTGTTGGATCCTCCATCGGCATTGGTTTGTGCTGCAGCAACATTGGAAAGATCGGTGACTTCCCCTCCCCGTGCTCCCCCTCCTGCGTGAGGTACCGTTGTCCCCTTGATCCTCCCCACCCCTAGCTCACCCTCTCTACATAGAGGTTTTCAATTTGGTTGTAACACACTGCGATCATCCCAAGTTGCCATCGACTCCGTGTGTGGGTGCGTAGCACGCTTCCCCGCTCATCCTCGTCTTCGATTGGAGCCGGGTTCCTCAACCCAGCTAAGTATATGACTGCCCTTCTTCCTCTTGTTCCTTGTTCATACCGTATGTGTTGTGACTGTTGCATGCCTCATGAGAGAGTGACGAATGGTATGATAGCCCATCCAGATTGCGAGAATGATGTTGCGTAAGTTGAGAGTTTCGAGGACCCGTACTCCGCGAGTACCTAGGTCTGTCCTGTTGAAGGCAGATCGGGGCTCATGGGGGTTGATCCACTGCCATCACTATGTTCTCTCAACCCACTATGGCTAGTTGTGCGAGACCCAAGGTCTCCAACTATTTTGTGGCTATCTCGTAGAGTGTAGCAACCCACTTATTATTTAAATAAATAAATTTAAGTTAAATAAATAAATTGGTCAAATTAAACCCAACAAATTTAAAATAGGTAATGGGCTTGTCCATAAAAGAATTATTGGGCCAAAATAGGAGTTTGAATAAGAGAATAATGAGAAATTCCTATTAAATTCGTAATACACATTATTCTATTATTTTAATGGAAAAGATAAGCTTAAATAAGTGTCATCTATACTATTATAATAATTCTCAGTTTTAAAAGTACACGTGGCAGTGTTACAGCACATGTAAATCCCGCCAAAACTGTGGTATCCCTTTCTTCTCTATTCTCTTTCTCCCTCCCGCGATGGCGATACCAAAACTGAGATATGCCAATGCCAAAACTGAAGAATGCTCCAGGATCCCTCCCGCCCGTCCCGCCCAGCGCGTCGGCCTCTTCGGCGATCCTTCCTTATGTTCTACCCAGGATCCCGTTCCTTCCTCATGCCATACCCAAGACCTTCCTAGATTTTTGTTGTATCTTTTTTTGGGTGAAACCAGTTTCCTTTTTTGGTTTTCCCTTCCGTATGTTCTACCCAAGCCCTTCCCTGCACTACGCAGGGCCACCTCAAAACCTCGCCCTCGCATACTCCCCATCCAGGCAGCCTCGAAGATTCGTCGTCGGCCGGGTCGCCCATTTCCTCAAGACCAGCCGTTACGCCCAACGAGTCGGCTCCGACGCTACCGTCTACCTCTTCGGGGTCCTCGAGTACCTCGCCGCCGAGGTACTGGAGCTGGCGAGGAACGCAGCGAGAAGAACAGGATCATACCGCGGCACATCCACCTGGCTGTGAGGAACAACCAGGAGCTGAGCAGGTTGTTCAGCTCGGTGAGGAGTCTGCTTCATTCAAGGTAATGTTGAGCCGAAGCACCAAAACTTTCTCTGCTACGTCTGATTTTCTCTGTTATTAGTCTTCTTATGTTCAACACAGAACCTTCCTTGATTTTTGAAAGGTATTGTTGAGCCGAAGCACCAAAACTTAGATATGACGCATATATACCATTGAATCAGAACATAGTCTCAACAAAGTGTGGTGATTAGTACTGTTTTCCGAAGCAGATATGTTTATGTTCCTGCTATGAATCATTACGGTGATGATGCCCATAGATCACATAATTACAAGAGACAGATGTTTTTATAACATTCCTAAAAATAGGTGCCATGGGAGGTCCTTTTAGCAGGTCTTGCTTTTGGCTCCTCCTTTTGGATTCCCCTAATAAGTTCACAAACCTAACCACTAAAAGATAGTAAATAGTTATAAACAAGCTTTTGGAGCAGAATCAGAAGATAGCCAAATGACCAGATGTGTAGTAACTGCAGAAGGCACTCTAAGATATGAAAATGGCAGAAGTTACCAAGTAGATGATTGGGGAACGTGATTGACAGAAGGCCCAGGTTTTCAATTATGTTACTTATAGAGGACATGTAAAAATATGGTTCCTCCAGCTATGATTTCAGTGAATTTCTCTGAAACTATGAAGGATCTGGATAGAAAGATTGTTACAATTCGATTTCATTTTTTAAAAGGTCCAAAACATAATTTAGATGTGTTCCAAAAACAAGCTCAAAACTTTGCAGATGCTTTGTTACTCATTATTTCCCATTGAATTTCATATATGTAATATATGTTTTCATTATATGTCTTTCATTGTCCATGTGTGCAGGGTAAGGACCCTACTACTCAGCTTCTGGCACTATCTCACTGCCTCAACAGGTAATTTTTTCCCTTAATTTATACATACCAATAGTTTGAAATTTCATGTTCTCAAAATCAATTCTACGTCTTCTGTGCTGTATAAGCCCTGTGTTAAAAAAAAGATTTATCTTCCTTAAAAAAAAAAAAACCCCTACCAACTCAAAAAAACACATCTTTCCTACTATGTCAACAAATAAGTATCCACAGCACAAATGGAAAAATAAATCAACAAGGACCCGATTTGTCACTAAGGAGGGACACATGCTAAAATTAGGACAAAAACCAGATGCATAGACTATACAAGCATATGGTCTGAGGTCAAGAAAAGTTTGTCATCCCATTTATCTGGGACAGATCTGTGGCTAATTTCAGGATAAAAGAATAACCTATATGCATCAACACACGACATTTTTTTATGACAGGAATACTGCAGAAGTCTCATGAAACCTTTTTTTAAACTTCTGAGAAGCCGGTGGTAACATATTTCTTTGAAAATAACAATTTGCAGATGCATTTTCTATAGGCTCCAAAATATGGCATTATACATTCCCTGAATCCTGATGCAGAAAATTGAGTTCGATAGAGAGAAACAGAACAAAAACTAACATGGTGGGAACATATTGTAGATTCGACTGAGAGAAGAGTCATAGTCTTTGTGGGGATGTGCAGCATGATGGCGGTGGTAGTGATTCATCATTTCCCTTGATTTATTGGAATATTGTGTGACACTATATTGGAGTTTATTAGGCTGGGTCATCCAACTCAAAAACTTAAGCTATGTGCAGAAGTCTCCAGGTGTGTTGCCACAGAATAATTGTAAAAAAGGATGGCCAGGCAATTCAAGAAAGTAAGTCTACCAATAAGTGGACATTTCTGAAGATTACAGGTGGAATCAGGACTTGGACAGGGTTTCTCATGGTTCTCCTATTCAGTTCATCTTCTCCATGTGAATTATGGAGTAGTAGGATGTACGTCCATGGAAAGGTTTCTTTCCTGTGAATCACATAGGAAAATGCACAGGGATCAATATAAACAAAAGGAAAAACGAGAAGAAAGAGCTTTACTTTAAAAACATTCTGAACACTGCTGTAGGAAACATAATTCAGAACTTTAACATAGAGAAGGCACAGTGAATCGGGAAATTGTGTACACTATATTGGAGTTTATTAGGCTGGGTCATCCAACTCAAAAACTTAAGCTATGTGCAGAAGTCTCCAGGTGTGTTGCCACAGAATAATTGTAAAAAAGGATGGCCAGTCAATTCAAGAAAGTAAGTCTACCAATAAGTGGACATTTCTGAAGATTACAGGTGGAATCAGGACTTGGACAGGTTTTCTCATGGTTCTATTCAGTTCATCTTCTCCATGTGAATTATGGGGTAGTAGGATGTACGGCCATGGAAAGGTTTCTTTTCTGTGAATCACATAGGAAAATGCACAGGGATCAATATAAACAAAAGGAAAAACGAGAAGAAAGAGCTTTACTTTAAAAACATTCTGAACACCAGAGTTAAAAGAAGGTGATTTTGCACCAGTTACAATTTCACATCATGTCATTAATACAGCATCGAAAACTTATCATGTCATCATTTAATCAATTGAGACATGTATAGCTGTCAATCTGTATTTAGTTTCGATGTGCCAAGAACCTAATTCTTGGTTCTGGATTGGACCAGATGAGACTGATCTGCTCTCCAATGGCTAATCTGACTAGCTATTAGAGATAGCATATCAGTCATTGGTGGTGTTGGGAAATGGCTAGCAGTGGCTAACAAAAACCTCAGAGTCTTATACAGTGCTCCTAAGGAGCCATACATTCTCTTCCTCGCTCATCTGACTGTGTACAGAAATCTTATGATGCCAACAGCAGTGCCATTGCAACTGATCAAGGTCTGGGTATTAAGTTAGATTCCTCCCAACTGACTAATCACTCCTACTTCCATATTAATGATTACGGAATAATGATCAACAACGCGATCACACTGACAGTCAACATACTACTCAAGAAACCACCCTTCTTAAGGCAAACTAATTCTTGATCTCCAATCTCAATTTGTCAATGCATTAAAGATGTGATAGGATTATGATTGTGAGGCACTGGGCCTTCTTCTGTGAGTGTGGACACCTTCTAAGGGCAAAAGTGATGCTGCAGGGCAGCTACAATGTCATAAGCTTCCTCCACTAATCTAACTGTTGAGCACATTATTGTGCAGATGCTTTGTTACTCATTATTTCCCATTGAATTTCATATATGTAATATATGTTTTCATTATATGTCTTTCATTGTCCATGTGTGCAGGGTAAGGACCCTACTACTCAGCTTCTGGCACTATCTCACTGCCTCAACAGGTAATTTTTTCCCTTAATTTATACATACCAATAGTTTGAAATTTCATGTTCTCAAAATCAATTCTACGTCTTCTGTGCTGTATAAGCTCTGTGTTAAAAAAAAAAGAGATTTATCTTCCTTAAAATAAAAAAAACCCTACCAACTCAAAAAAACACATCTTTCCTACTATGTCAACAAATAAGTATCCACAGGACCACAACACAAATGGAAAAATAAATCAACAAGGACCTGATTTGTCACTAAGGAGGGACACATGCTAAAATTAGGACAAAAACCAGATGCATAGACTGTACAAGCATATGGTCTGAGGTCAAGAAAAGTTTGTCATCCCATTTATCTGGGACAGATCTGTGGCTAATTTCAAGATAAAAGGATAACCTATATGCATCAACACACGGCATTTTTTATGACAGGAATATTGCAGAAGTCTCATGAAACCTTTTTTAAACTTCTGAGAAGCAGGTGGTAACATATTTCTTTGAAAATAACAATTTGCAGATGCATTTTCCATAGGCTCCAAAATATGGCATTATACATTCCCTGAATCCTGATGCAGAAATTTGAGTTCGATAGAGAGAAACAGAACAAAAACTAACATGGCGGGAACATATTGTAGATTCGACTGAGAGGAGAGTCATAGTCTTTGTGGGGATGTGCAGCATGATGGCGGTGGTAGTGATTCATCATTTCCCTTGATTTATTGGAATATTGTGTGACACTATATTGGAGTTTATTAGGCTGGGTCATCCAACTCAAAAACTTAAGCTATGTGCAGTAAGTCTCCAGGTGTGTTGCCACAGAATAATTGTAAAAAAGGATGGCCAGTCAATTCAAGAAAGTAAGTCTACCAATAAGTGGACATTTCTGAAGATTACAGGTGGAATCAAGACTTGGACAGGGTTTCTCATGGTTCTCCTATTCAGTTCATCTTCTCTATGTGAATTATGGAGTAATAGGATGTACGTCCATGGAAAGGTTTCTTTCCTGTGAATCACATAGGAAAATGCACAGGGATCAATATAAACAAAAGGAAAAACGAGAAGAAAGAGCTTTACTTTAAAAACATTCTGAACACTGCTGTAGGAAACATAATTCAGAACTTTAACATAGAGAAGGCACAGTGAATCGGGAAATTGTGTGACACTATATTGGAGTTTATTAGGCTGGGTCATCCAACTCAAAAACTTAAGCTATGTGCAGAAGTCTCCAGGTGTGTTGCCACAGAATAATTGTAAAAAAGGATGGCCAGTCAATTCAAGAAAGTAAGTCTACCAATAAGTGGACATTTCTGAAGATTACAGGTGGAATCAGGACTTGGACAGGTTTTCTCATGGTTCTCCTATTCAGTTCATTTTCTCCATGTGAATTATGGAGTAGTAGGATGTACGGCCATGGAAAGGTTTCTTTCCTGTGAATCACATAGGAAAATGCACAGGGATCAATATAAACAAAAGGAAAAACGAGAAGAAAGAGCTTTACTTTAAAAACATTCTGAACACCAGAGTTAAAAGAAGGTGATTTTGCACCAGTTACAATTTCACATCATGTCATTAATACAGAATCGAAAACTTATCATGTCATCATTTAATCAATTGAGACGTGTATAGCTGTCAATCTGTATTTAGTTTCGATGTGCCAAGAACCTAATTCTTGGTTCTGGATTGGACCAGATGAGACTGATCTGCTCTCCAATGGCTAATCTGACTAGCTATTAGAGATAGCATATCAGTCATTGGTGGTGTTGGGAAATGGCTAGCAGTGGCTAACAAAACCTCAGAGTCTTATACAGTGCTCCTAAGGAGCCATACATTCTCTTCCTCGCTCATCTGACTGTGTACAGAAATCTTATGATGCCAACAGCAGTGCCATTGCAACTGATCAAGGTCTGGGTATTAAGTTAGATTCCTCCCAACTGACTAATCACTCCTACTTCCATATTAATGATTACGGAATCATGATCAACAACGCGATCACACTGACAGTCAACATACTACTCAAGAAACCACTCTTCTTAAGGCAAACTAATTCTTGATCTCCAATCTCAATTTGTCAATGCATTAAAGATGTGATAGGATTATGATTGTGAGGCACTGGGCCTTCTTCTGTGAGTGTGGACACCTTCTAAGGGCAAAAGTGATGCTGCAGGGCAGCTACAATGTCATAAGCTTCCTCCACTAATCTAACTGTTGAGCACATTATTGTGGGATGATAAATCACCTACTTGAAAAATCAGCTACTTGATAAACCAAGTAGAGGGAATATGAGAAAAAACAGCTAGCATTTAAACATCAATTCAATAGTAAAATCTTAGACTTGAATCTTATCTTGAAGAACTTTGGGTACTAATGCTCACTGGATATAGAAAGTGGGGGAAAAAAATGAAATGAGTGCAAACCAGCTTTGGGTTTTCAGAAATCGTACAGAAATGTGAATGGCTTCATCTCATTGGCATAGAATTGAAAACTGGCCATTCATGAATCAGTAAGCTATTCTTTTGCCCAAAACCAGACATAGGACCAGCATCAGCACCAAAACTACCCAGCACCAGCCTGCTACCAAAAGATAGGTAAATATTTACAGGTCAGAACCTGTGTTTTTTTGTGTTGGTAGGAAAGATGTATTCCAGCCATCTTCTACCCAGCACCCAGCACCAACCAGCCATCTTCTAAAATGTCAATTCTATTCCTTGCTACTGGGATCCACGCAATTAAGTGTCTGTTCTTCCTGTACTCAAGATGGTTCTTTTCCATATATCATATTTTGGCACAGTTGAGTACGATCTGCCTATATATCAAATACGATGGTATTTGTTTTTAACCAGACCACCTGTAAATTAATTTACATATTTTAAATTTCTAAAAGTGAATAGTATTCAATTATAAAAAGTGTTGTATTAATTATAAAGTGACATTAATTAAATTCTCTATCTGTGATTCAGGATATCTTTTCAATTACATGTTCTTCCAGTAGCATTACTCCATTGAAGAGAAGTATTTCAGACAATGATCGTGGAGAAGATTTATCTGTTGACACTGTTCCTGCACAACATTCATGCAGCAAGATGAAAAAAATTAAAATTAAAAAAGAAGATGTTTGAAGTTGATGACATATGTTGTTATGAATATTTGTGAATTAAAATTACATGACACAGGGAAAACTTTTGTGAAGTCTTTTTATTTACTGACATTTTGGATTTATCACTATATACATTTCTTATGTTTCTTACTATGTTGTTAGATATGTTGTTTCTTTTTTACATACATAAAGATGCTGGGAAAGTTGTATTTTCTTGACATTTAATTTGAAAATTTATATTCATATAGAATCTTGGACAAATTTTTTTTCAGTCATCGTAAAAAAATTATTCAGACTAAACATGTAATTCAATCCAATTTCAATATAAAAGATATTTATATATTGAAACAACTAACTATCTTAACTATTTTAGATATTAATATTTGTTAAAATTTATAAATTTAAGAACTTTCCGTGCATCACACGGGCAAAGAACTAGTAATTATCTAAATTAGACTCCTAACACTACCCTAAAATAGTACCCACGAAATTTTAAGTCTATCCCAACCCAAATAGAGATTGAATGGCTAGAAGATAGAGATAAACATGGAATCTCGTAATTAGGTGGATTTAGAGTTGTATTAGGAAATAACAAACCAATATTTATAAATACACCTCAAATCCCTTCATGGTCAACCCTATTGCTGCTTAGTCTCTCAAGCACGAGAAAGGGAGGCCAAAGGAGGAGGAGATCGTGAGGGGAGGAGTTTGAAGGAGTTTTTCAAGTGTTCTTCACGTTCTAGCCCTAAAAGTCCCAAGTTCGTCCAAAGGTAGAAATTCTCTCAAACTAAATCTAATTAAATTTCCTCATAGGTTGCTCTTGATAGCATAAACTCGTTCCCCATCTTTTCCCCAATTTATATTAACCATGTTGTGAGTATTTTGCTTCTAAAGGTCATGATCAAGATAGTACCCGACCCTTGTTCTTACTCTCCATCCATGCTCAATCCATATTTAAAAGTATATTTCATGATTTCTACATCATCATAAGCTTGTTAGCAACGTTTTAAAACTTGTTTTAAGATTTTTCATGCTTTATATATCGAGATCCATGAGTTTTAGTGCACATCTATCGCTCTAGGTTCACTGTGTGATGAACGCGAACGATACAGAGCCCGCCTTCACTGACATATATGCTTAAATCCATGATATGTTCATGTTAAACCTATGTTATGTCTTGAACGCATAAATAGAAGATCTATTATGGTTAAAAGATTAAATTATTCTTCTAAAATAAACTATTTGACCTCTCTCTTACATCCATGATTCTCTTTAATTACATGCATCTTTCATGCTCCAAGAGCTAAATATATTATAAAATACCTCATAAATTATCTGGTAATTATATGAAATTTATCACTTAAACCCCTATTAAATGATGGACTCATTTTCGTTTGCTATCGTCATTTTAGAACACCGTTATCGATGCTCTGTTGTTCTAAAAATCTTTTAGAACGCCAAGCAAAACGTTTCAACGCCTCTCTTGACGATGTAAGAACCTTCCGTCGGATATTTCCTATTGGACTGGAACTTCTTCGCCAAGGCCTCCGTAAGTCTCCATGAGCCTAGAATTCCTCTAAGACGTCGAGCTGATTGTATCATCAATACCATTAAACCTCTAGGGATCATGTCGGACCCATACTACATGATCCAACCAGCCTATAGATTGTCTCTGTGAACGCTCCCGTCTTTCTGACCGCGTTATTAACACGTCTGACAGGGGGACCGCGTCTTCTCTGTTAACGCGCCGACCCCTGATCGCGTTCTTGTCGCGCCCAGGGAGCAGGCAGCGTTCTTTGTCAGGCTGCCAGAACCCGAGTATTCTGTCTGTAGTGGTTACTATCAATATTTTATGTGATGTTTCTCGTGCATGACCCATCTAAGTTTCAGGACAGTGCAAAAACTATCATCGAAGTACACTCTCTCATCCAATCTCACTCTCATGCTATCCTCGTCTATTCATCTATTCTTCTCTACTATTCTTAGTACTCTATATGGTCATGATTGATTGTCTAAAGATATTAAAAATGACGAATGCTTGGCAATATAAAAAGCTCAGTTTCGTCCTGAGATGTGCGCCCAAAAGTGCTATTTATCCACGAGAGTTAAATGACCAGGGTGTTTGGTATTACACTCAAGTGCTATACTATCTCGACTATCTAAAAGACAATCGAAGTGCTAGACTTGACTTGTTACTTGACATGCTATGTGCTATACTTGTTACTATGGCCATCATTCTCTTTGTACTATACTTGCTATCATTTGTACATGTTTATGACATGACATTGACATGTTATCTCTCACTTGACATTTATTATGTGACATGACTCTTTATCCTTAGATACTTTGCTCATTAATGCACTAATTACTTAAAGCATGCCTGGTCAAGAGATCCTACTGGGCGTTATCACTCATCAAGTGTTATCCATGTTTGTTTCAGGTGAGTCTGGCGAGGATGACGATACACACGTGGACGAGGATGATCAAGAGTGACAAAGCGTCCCAACTACAGTCATAGCATGGAGACGAGTTACCCGAGTCTTAGTATTAGTATAGTTAGTTTACTTTTCTTCAATGTAAGATATCGTTGGGTCCTATGTATTGGCTCTGAATTAGTGAATGTAATGGACAATGGAGTTTGAATTATGAATAAAAGTTAGTTGATTTCTGTTACTCGATTGTCCAATGGTTTGATTTCTATTGCTCCATACTCGCATGATTGCAGCTGTCCATCTCAATATTCTGCGTCGGGGCGTGATAGTATTGTGGTATCAAAGCCTAAGATGAATTAAGTCTTAAGTGGTTTTAGGCTGGACTGCCCCAACATATGTCATACTACCATATCGATGTGAGGATTGGATAGAACCATGACTAGAATATAAAAGTCATTCACACACGCACGAACTTATTCTACTTAAGCATTGCAATATCTAGCTCTATTTTAAAGGAACTTAACCAATCCAATGGCTGTTGAGCGTGCTCAACTCCGAGACATACATCAGACTATTTAAGACCTCACGCGTGCTCTACTGCAGCCGTGCAAGACGGTGGTAACCGTAGAGCAGGCAAACCACATTGTAACATCTGAAGCATGAACCCAACTCGGTTCAGTTGCTCCATTGATCCTAACGAGGTCGAACACTGGCTCAAGGAGATAGAAATGATCTTCTACATCATGTAATGTGCGGTGGGAGATAAGCTGCTACTGGCCACATTCCAACTGGAGAGAGACTCTCGCGCCTAGTGGGGAGTCTGTAGAAGCGACTCGGGAGAATGGACAATTCACAAGAGACGAGTTCAAAAAACAGTTTAATAGAAAGTACTTCTCTGATCAAGTCCAAGAGAAGAAGTGATGCGGGACGGATCTACGGGTGACACAAACAACACGACATAATAGAGAGATCAGCGACGAACATGACTAATTGACGTAAACGCACACAAACGTACGAAGTAGAGTGAACGTGACACGTCCTAAACAGAAGCTATGTCCGAGGTCCGTCCCTTCGCAGTGGGAACGAAGGACCGTGGGTAGTTGGGGAACTACCGCCGTCTAGGGTGTAGGCTACCAACAAGCTCGCTTGAGCCGTCGGAATTTGGGTCCTCGCACTCACATTGCCCGGCAGTGACGAATGTCACAGGCTAAATGTCCTACCTCACACCGACGGCAAATAAAACCGTATACTAAAAGAGCAAACAAGGAGAGGGGTGAGCACGTACCACCACGCGGCTGCGTGGGAGGAGAACGCCCGGCGACCGAGTCCAAGGGTACGAGAAGGGGGAAGTACAACAGAATGGCCCACCCTTCGCAGAGGGGTAAAGGGCACTCGGGAACTCGGGGAGGCACTCGGCCGGGTGGCGGGCCCGCAGGTGCACCGTGTGGTAGTCGCAGCGGCTAACTGTGGCGGCGTCCGCCATCGTCCGTCAACCCCAACGTCATTGCTGCGAACGTGACGACGATTGGCTCCAAGGGGCGGCTACGCGGGGGCGAGACAACCGGTCGACGTGGCGGTTGACGCGGGGGTGTCCGCGGGCAACGTGGCTGCTGGAACTCGTGCGGGTAGAACGGCGGGTAGAGGTGCACACGCGCTGCTTCGTCTTGAGCGTCTACACGGAGCATGTTCTTCCACTCGGGGCGGCACGGCGGCAACCGGGCGCAGAGATGGCGCGGGCTTGCTGGGCGCAGGGCTGTCACTGCCAGAGAGAGGGGGGGGAACAGAAGACGTGGAGGAGAGAGAGAGAGTGGGCGCAGTAGAGAGAGAGAGAGGGAGTGCGCGACAGGGGAGGGGCGCGGTCTGGCGAGGGGAGGGGACGAAGGGGAGACGGTGGTGACGTGGGCGGGGACTGGCGCAGTCCTGGGGGGGGGGGGGGTATCGCGAGCAGGGGGGAAGAGAGGGAGGGGCGACGCGGCTGTGGCGGGGAGAGATAGCGAGACAGGAGAGAGGGGGAGATGCGCGGAGAGAGAGAGGGAAACAGGGGGTGATCGAGAGGGGGGGCGCGCCGGAAGAGAGAGAGAGTGCAGACGGGAGGAGTAAGAGCGAGACCGGAGGGAGGGGAGAGAGCAGGGGGGTGATGCGGCTTGGCGGGGAGGGAGGCGCGGCGGCGCCGGAAGAGAGAGAGAGAGCCGACGGGAGAGAGAAAGAGAGGGAGGGAGAAAGGTGGCGCGAGAGGGGAAGAGGGAGAGACGGCGAGAGGGGGGGGGGAAGAGCACCGGGAGAGAGAGAGAGGCGGACGAGAGGGAGAGAGAGCGAGACAGGAGAGAGGGGGAGAGAGCAGGGGGGCGCGGCCGAGGGTGGGGTGGAAGAGAAGGAGGGGCGGCGCAGGAAGCAGGGGGGGTAGTGCGGCCTGGCGGGGAGGGAGGCGTGGCGACGCCGAAAGAGAGAGAGGGAGCCGACGGGAGAGAGGGGGGGGGGCGCAGGGAGCAGGGGTTCGCGCCGGGGAAGAGAGTGAGGGGTCTGAGAGGGGGGGGGGGGCGCAGCAGTAGGGAAGAGTGAGGGAGAGAGAGAAACCAGAGGGGGGGATATGTAGCAGCGGGAGGGAGGAGAAGCTGCAGCCGCAGCCGCGTGGAGAGGGGAGAGAGACACCAGAGAGGGAGAGAGAGAACGCAGAAGGGAGAGGGAGGTGCAGAGGAGGAAGAAGAAGTGCAGTAGAAGGGAGGAGGAAATCCAGGAGAGAGATTGCAAATCCTTTTCTTCAAATCTTCTGCATTGCATGGATTGGAGGGGTGTCACCCCATACATATAGGGGATGAAAGTCCCAAGGCCTAGACAAGAGGGAGCTAGGCCTCTCCCCAAAAGTTGGTCCAATGGACCACACAAAATATAAAATATACACATCACCTAAATGGGCCTAAATAGTCCAAAAGAGTGGCCCAAAGTAAAACTAACTAATATCAAGGGGCTCCTCGCCCAACCATAACGAAACGGGCGAGACTGGCGTCATGCCCCGACGGCGGTACACGTACGCGGGATCAAATCGAGCTCGGGCCCTAGTGTCCCCACCAATCCTCCCCGGGTGGGAGGAACTCGACCCCGTCGAGTGCAAGGGGTCGCCGCTCTGGTAGAGCTCCAAAAGGTCTGGGTCAAGCCGTTGTAGCTCCTCTCTCGACACCTAAGTGTCCTCGGTAGCCGGGCGTCCTCTCCAACGAACCAAGTAACGCTGGTACGGCCCATCCCTGGAAGTGATAATCTGCTCTTCCAGTATACAGTCAATTTGCTCACGCCGGTTCACAATAGGGGCTGGAGGTGGGCACTCGGCTGGGGGATCACTCTCAAAAGGGGGATTCGGCTCGAAAAGCTCGCTAGGTATCACTGCCGGCTCCCGATACGGCACCAAGTCTGAGACATTGAAGGTAGCGCTAATGCTGTAGTCCGGCGGTAGGTCCACAACGTACGCATTTGGCCCAACTCGTTTGACCACTCGGAAGGGACCAGCTCCACGGGACTGTAACTTCTTAACGGCTCCCGAGGGAAACCGCTCAGGTCTAACCCTGATCATGACGTAGTCGCCCTCACTAAACTCCATTATTCGTTTGTGCACGTCTGCCAATTTCTTGTAATGTTCGTTGTTGATCTCTATGCGATGACGAATGCTCTCATGGAGGCTCCTAATATGCTCAGCTAGAGACTCAGCTGACTCAGAGACACGGGCTTGCCTAGGTAAAGGTGTGAGGTCGACAGGTCTCCTAGGGCGATACCCAGTCACAATCTCAAAAGGAGTCTTGTCAGTGGTACGATTGACAGAATCATTGTAGGCAAATTCGGCGAGCGGAAGTATCAAATCTCAATTCCGAGTATGCTTGCCAACAAGACACCGCAGAAGATCACCTAGACTCCTATTCACAACCTCGGTTTGGCCGTCAGTTTGAGGGTGATAGGCGGTGGAAATTTTCAATTGGGTTCCCATCATAAACCATAAAGTTTTCCAAAAATAGCTCACAAACCTCACATCCCTATCAGTGACAATGGTCTTGGGGAGACCATGTAGGCGAACAACCTCAGAAAAGAATAAACGGGCCACTTTGGAGGCATCGGATGTCTTAGCACAGGGAATAAAGTGGGCCATCTTGGAGAAGCGACCCACCACAACCATGACAAAATCGTGCCTATGAACTGTCCTCGGCAGGCCCAAGACAAAATCCATACTAATATCTTGCCAGGGACAATCGGGCACAGGGAGAGGGGTATACAGACCCGTGTTTTGCTTCCTTTGCTTAGCTAAAGCACATGTGCGACAATGAGAGACGATGCGAGCTACATCGCGCTTTAAGCTAGGCCAGAAGAAGCGGAGCTCAACCAACTCAATAGTCTTGTTGCGGCCAAAGTGGCCGGCAAGACCTCCAACATGCAACTCCCAAGCTAAGAAATCCCTAATGGAGGTGCGGGGAACACAAAGGCGGTCACCGTGAAATAAATATCTGTCCTGAAGGATATACTCACTAAACTCGCGGGACGGGCCAGCCTTAAGGGCAGAATAGGCGGGGCCAAAGTCCGGGCAACTCTCATACTCTTCACGGAGATGCTCAAGCCCGGTAACTGAAACGCTCACAGTCGACAAAAGCGACACACGTCGGCTCAGGGCATCGGCTACGCGGTTCTCCACACCCGCCTTATGCTGAAGGACAAAGGTGTAGGCCTGAAGAAACTCTACCCAACGACTGTGTCGAGCGTTGAGCCTCTTCTGGGCGTGGAGATATCGAAGGGCCTCATGGTCAGAAAAAAGGACAAACTCCTGGGGTAGGAGATAATGTCGCCAGTAACGCAAGGCCTGAACTACCGCGTAGAATTCTTTATCATACGTGGAGTACCTGAGCTTAGTGTCATTAAGCTTCTCACTAAAGAATGCGACCGGATGACTTTCTTGGCTCAAAACCCCACCAATGCCTACTCCGGAGGCATCACAACAGACCTCAAACACCTTAGAGAAGTCGGGCAAGCGAAGAACAGGTGCTTGGGTCATCTTTTCCTTAATCGCCTGAAAGGCTACAGCAGCGGCTCTAGTCCACTCAAATGCCCCCTGACGGATGCAGTCCGTAATCGGGGCCATGATAGTACTAAACCCTCAGATAAAACGGCGATAGAAGGCGGCTAAGCCATGAAAACTTCGAACATCATGAATACTCTTAGGCTCAGGCCATTCTAGGATAGCTCGCACCTTTTCCGGGTCAGCTGAAACGCCGCTACTAGAAACCACAAACCCTAAGAAGACAACATGATTGGTCATGAAAGTGCACTTCTCAAGATTCCCATACAAGCTCTCCTTTCTAAGGACAAGACACACCTGACGCAGGTGGTCCAAATGATCTACTCGAGAGCGACTATAGACGAGGATGTCGTCAAAGTAGACAACAACAAAGATTCCTAAGAATGGGCGCAAGACTTGGGTCATCAACCTCATAAAGGTACTTGGGGCGTTGGACAACCCGAAGGGCATTACTAACCACTCATATAGTCCATCCTTAGTCTTGAAAGCTGTTTTCCACTCATCACCGGGTCGAATCCTCACCTGGTGGTAGCCACTTTTGAGGTCAATCTTGGAGAAAATTGTGGCTCCCGCCATTTGATCCAACATGTCATCTAGGCGAGGAATGGGAAAACGATACTTCACAGTAATTCGATTGATGGCGCGGCTGTCTATACACATCCGCCAGGTGCCATCCTTCTTTGGGGCCAGGAGCGCAGGGACCGCACACGGACTCATGCTGTCCCTCACTGAGCCCTTCTTGAGAAGTTTTTCCACCTGATGTTGCAACTCCAGGTGTTCCGTAGGGTTCATACGGTAATGAGGCAAGTTAGGTAAGGTTGACCTCGGAACCAAGTTAATTGCGTGTTAAATGTCGCACAAGGGTGGGAGACCATCAGGAAGGTCCTCAGGGAAGACATCCTTAAACTCCTCTAGAAAAGTAACAATCTCAAGGGGAGGCTTGTCCGAAACCTCCTCAACGACCTCCCGGACCATAAGGGCAAAGAAGGGTCCCCCGAGGCACTCACGCTCGAACTCAAAAGCATTGATTAGAAATAGATGACGCGGGGGTGGTTCCTCAGGCTCCTCACTCTCGGGCATAGGGTGGGTTTGTTGGGGAACGCGAGATGTAGGAGGATGTAGAACATCTTGAGGGGAAGGTAAAATAGGAATCTCCCGAGGAAGGGTCGCAGAAGGAGCACTTAGAGGGCTAGACTCGTGAGAAACACTGTGGGGCGCAGATGGCGCCAAGGTGCCCTGGGTAGATGGTGGAGGAGGATGACAAGGAGGGGGCAACTGGGGGCGACTCGGTCTATGGGTACCTTGAGGCTGGGCAGGATGCAAAATGACCCATCGGCCGCCGTGGGCAAAGGAATAGGTGTTGGATCGCCCGTGATGGGTCACATCCAATCAAATAGCCACGGCCGCCCAAGAATGATGCTTCCAACCTCCATGGGTAACACGTCACACCAAATGCGATCGTGGTAGGTCTGAAACTAAAGGGAACGAGACATCTCTCCCGAATGGAGAGAGAGGTCGAATCAACCCAAGATACCTTGTACGGACTAGGGTGGTCAACGAGAACAAGGCCAAGGCGAGTGACGGTGCTGGGGGAGATAGCGTTGATGCAACTCCCACTATCGATGACAACCTTGCACACCCTCTCCCCATGTTTGTAGAAGGTGTGGAAGATCGCCGTCCGACGCCAATCATCACTCTCCTCGGGCTGGGTCAACACACACCGAACTACTCCTATCCTAGACCTATCTAGGGTCATCCCCTCATCATAAGCAGAATCGCTCTGAATGCAGCCTACAAAGTCACTCTCCGCTTGAAACTCTGCGGCAAGATCATCTCCAACATGGTGCTCCTCTTCAAAGCCTACGTGTGGATCCTCACTCACAGTAGGGTGGACAACTAAAGCCCTGGTCGGGCATGAGCTAGCATAGTGTCCAAGCCCATGACACTTAAAACACTCTACCCCAGCTCCCCGGTTAGGTGGTCCGCTGGTCATGGGGGCCTTTCCCCTATCCTCCACTCGTCCCGTTGGGGCGGGCAAGGGAAGACGAGCAGGGGGAGCAGGAAGGGGGAGGGTCGGTCCTCTTGGAGCTGGAAGAGGAAGAGTCGGCCCTCTTGGGGTGGGAAAAGGAATCGGTGGGTTAGGAGCAATTTGTGGCACGACAGGAGCATATGAAGAACGGGGGTGTGGGGACGAGTGAATTGGTTCTTGAAACCTAACGACCGGTCCTCTAGGGTGGGGTCCAAGGGTGCCACGTGGATCAAGGGAGCGAGGGTAGGTGACCCTAGAACGGGGTGGGGAAGCCTGATCTATCTCAAATTGCTCTGCCTCAAGCGCAACCTGGTAGGCTTGCTCTAGAGTCACAACGTCTCTCCTAAAAAGCTCCCGTTGGTAACTAAGACGGAGACCTCTCCTAAAGCGTGAGAGGGTGACAGCGGCCTCCTCCCGAACACCACACCTCAGAAGGTAGCTATCGAACTCGGTGATGTACTCGGAGACAGTGTGATCCCCTTGGGTGATGCCTTGCCACTGATCAATGAGACGGGACCGAAAGGTTGGGGGATGGTACTTCTCTCTAAGTTTGGCCTTCATTTCCTCCCATGCCTCAATAGGCTCTTGACGTTGGTGCCTAAACTGGTTTTCCACGTTTGTCCAATAGGTCTTAGCTTGGCCCAACAACTTCATCTTTGCAAACCTAACCTTTCGAGCCTCGGACATCTCAAACCACTCAAAATAGTGGTCCATCCCAGCCTCCCAATCTTGATAAGCCCTCGGGTCCAATGTTCCATCAAAGCTAGGGGCTTCGACCCGAACACTACGAAGAACCCGTTCCTCAGGGTCATAGGGATCCCTAAGCGGTCTACGTGACAAAATTGGAGGATCGGGTCGAACTTCTGGTCGAAGGGGATCGGGTCGAAGGGGAGGGGCTAGGCGACCATGTTCTCTAGGGTTGTCTTGGGCCTGGCGGGCCCTCTCTAAGGTATCAACCCTATTGAGCACATTCTCCACAGAACCCTCAAGTCTATCAAATCGCCCTCCTAACTGGTCCAACTTTTCCCACACTTCGCGCATGAGGGCGGACAAATCTGCACCTCCAGGACTGGGCGTAGACTGGTTAGGATCCCCCATGGTTTCGGACAAAAGGTATGGGGTACCCCAACGGGTGGGCATGCGACTTAACTTCTAACACGGACCCGGCTCATAGCTAGGGGCTACTCCTAACAGACCTATGAACACCCTAGACTCAAGCTGGGCTCTGATACCAAATTTGATGTGGGACGGATCTACGGGTGACACAAACAACACGACATAATAGAGAGATCAGCGACGAACATGACTAATTGACGTAAACGCACACAAACGTACGAAGTAGAGTGAACGTGACACGTCCTAAACAGAAGCTATGTCCGAGGTCCGTCCCTTCGCAGCGGGAACGAAGGACCGTGGGTAGTTGGGGAACTACCGCCGTCTAGGGTGTAGGCTACCAACAAGCTCGCTTGAGCCGTCGGAATTTAGGTCCTCGCACTCACATTGCCCGGCAATGACGAATGTCACGGGCTAAATGTCCTACCTCACACCGACGGCAAATAAAACCGTATACTAAAAGAGCAAACAAGGGAGAGGGGTGAGCACGTACCACCACGCGGCTGCGTGGGAGGAGAACGCCCGGCGACCGAGTCCAAGGGGTACGAGAAGGGGGAAGTACAACAGAATGGCCCACCCTTCGCAGAGGGGTAAAGGGCACTCGGGGAACTCGGGGAGGCACTCGGCCGGGTGGCAGGCCCGCAGGTGCACCGTGTGGTAGTCGCAGCGGCTAACTGTGGCGGCGTCCGCCATCGTCCGTCAACCCCAACGTCATTGCTGCGAACGCGGCGACGATTGGCTCCAAGGGGCGGCTACGCGGGGCCGAGACAACCGGTCGACGTGGCGGTTGACGCGGGGGTGTCCGTGGGCGACATGGCTACTGGAACTCGTGCGGGTAGAACGGCGGGTAGAGGTGCACACGTGCTGCTTCGTCTTGAGCGTCTACACGGAGCATGTTCTTCCACCCGGGGCGGCACGGCGGCAACCGGGCGCGGAGATGGCGCGGGCTTGCTGGGCGCAGGGCTGTCACTGCCAGAGAGAGGGGGGGGACAGAAGACGTGGAGGAGAGAGAGAGAGGATGGGCGCAGTAGAGAGAGAGAGAGGGAGTGCGCGAAGGGGGAGGGGCGTGGTCCGCGAGGGGAGGAGACGAAGGGGAGACGGTGGTGGCGTGGGCGAGCACTGGCGCAGTCCGGGGGGGGGGGTGGTATCGCGAGCAGGGGGGAAAGAGAGGGGGCGGCGCGCTGTGGCGGGGGAGAGAGAGAGCGGACAGGAGAGAGGGAGACGCGCGGAGAGAGAGGGAAACAGGGGTGATCGAGAGGGGGGGGCGCGCCGGAAGAGAGAGAGAGAGAGTGCAGACGGGAGGAGTGAGAGCGAGACCGAAGGGAGGGGAGAGCAGGGGGTGGTGCGGCCTGGCGGGGAGGGAGCGCAGCGGCGCCGGAAGACAGAGAGAGAGCCGGCGGGAGAGAGAAGAGAGGAGGGAAAAAGGTGGGGCGAGAGGGGGGGGGAAAGAGCACCGTGAGAGAGAGAGAGGCGGACGAGAGGGAGAGAGAGCGAGACAGGAGAGCGTGGGGAGAGAGCAGGGGGGGCGCGCCGGGGTGGGGTGGAAGAGAGGAGGGTGGCGCGTGAGCCGGGGGGGGGGGGGGGGGGGTACTGCGCCTGGCGGGAGGGAGGCGTGGCGACGCCAGAAGAGAGAGAGGGAGCCGACGGGAGCGAGAGGGGGGCGCAGGGAGCAGGGGTTCGCGCCGGGGAAGAGTGAGGGGTCTGAGAGGGGGGGGCGCAGCAGTAGGGAAGAGTGAGGGAGAGAGAGAAACGACCGGGGGGGATATGCAACAGCGGGAGGGAGGAGAGCTGCAGCCGCAGCCGCGTGGAGAGGGAGAGAGACACCAGAGAGGGAGAGAGAGAACGCAGAAGGAGAGGGAGGTGCGAGGAGGAAGAAGAAGTGCAGTAGAAGGGAGGGGAAATCCGGAGAGAGATTGTAAATCTTTTTTCTTCAATCTTCTGCATTGCATGGATTGGAGGGGTGTCACCCCATACATATAGGGGATGGAAGTCCCAAGCCTAGACAAGAGGAGCTAGCCTCTCCCCAAAGTTGGTCCAATGGACCACACAAAATATAAAATGCACATCACCTAAATGGGCCTAAATAGTCTAAAAGAGTGGCCCAAGTAAAACTAACTAATATCAAGGGGCTCCTCGCCCAACCATAACGAAACGGGCGAGACTGGTGTCATGCCCCGACGGCGTACACACGTACGCGGATCAAATCGAGCTCGGCCCTTGTGTCCCCACCAAGAAGGCTGCAGAATTCGCCGTCTTGAAACAAAGGAACCTGACAGTGGCTGAGTATGAAACTCAGTTCTCGCGCCTGGCACACTATGCCAATCACTTAGTCAAAACAGAAAGGATGAAGGCGAAGAGGTTTCTCAATGGCCTCAAGCCTCAATTTATAACCCAACTCGCACCACTCAACATCTAAACTTATGTCAAGATGGTAAAGAAAGCCCAACTCCTAGAGGACGCCACTGACCTTACTGACCGCATTAAACAGAGGTTGGTCAAGGAGAAAGCATCAGGCTCCACCAGCACCAAGCCGTTCAACGGCAAGAAGCGGTCGTTCAGTATCACTGAAGGGCCTCGTCAAGATAAGAAGCCAAGGAACAACACCCCCTCTACCCTATCTACGGGGAATTGCAAGCACTGTGACAAACCTGGTCACACTGTTGAAGAATGCTGGAGGAAGGAAGGAGTATGTCTGCGTTGTGGAAGTCGCGAGCACCGTATTCCCAACTGCCCACTACTCAAAGAACGTCCAACTGGAGCAAAGAAACAAGGCCATCTACAAACCCTGCAAGAACCTGAAGCCACCGAGGAAGGTGGAGTAGAAGGTGAACTACGAGTCTGCTCTAGTTTAGTATTTGTTTTGTTTGATACTGACGCTACACATTCATTCATATCGCAAAGCTTTACTGAAACTCTATCCATAAAATCTGCGTCTATGGATTTTGTGTTCTCGGTCGTCACACCTCTCGGAGAGAAAGCAAAACTCAAACAATACTATCCCTCTACCGATGTGATGATTGGAGAATTCAACTTACCAACCGACCTGGTGTGTATGCCAATAGAAGGCTATGATGTTATACTGGAAGCCGATTGGCTATCAACCCATGGGACTAGTGTCAATTGTAAGAAGGGAAGGGTTACCTTTAGTGAATACCCAAAGCTTGTCTACACTGGCGTTAGACACAGGCGACGCCTATCTCTCATCTCTATGTTACAAGCCCATAACATGATGAAGAAAGGTTGTGTGACTTTCCTTGCTACTGTGTTGATAGAAAATAAAGGACCCAAGGTAGAAGAGATACTCATAGTCCAAGACTATCATGACGTCTTCCCAGACGAGTTACCAGGAATTCCACATGAACAAGAAGTCAATTTCTCAATCAATTTGATCCTTAGAGCCGCCCCTGTGTCTCAACAACAACCTAGAGAATGTCCCCTACCGATTTAAAGGAGATGAAAGAACAGCTAATGAAGGAGAAATGGTTCATCAACCAAACATGTCACCCTGGGAAGCACTCATTCTATTCGTCAAAAAAATGACGGGTCTATGAGTTGTGCATTGACAATCGGTAATTGAATCAATTGACTATCAAAAACAAGTATCCATTGCCTCGTGTCGATGAGCTTTTTGACCAAATATTAAGAGCTCAATACTTCTCTAAGATTGATCTTAGGTCTAGATATCATCAGATGAGAATCAAAGAAGAGGACATATACAAAACAATCTTCAGGAGCAGGTATGGACACTACGAATTGTCGTTATGTCTTTTGGTCTAACCAATGCTCCTATAACTTTTATACAATTGATGAATAACGTGTATCGGTCGTATCTCGACAAGTTTATGGTTGTCTTATCAATGACATACTCATTTATTCAAAGACCAAGGAAGAGTATGAAGAGCACTGGAAGATAGTTTTACAGATCTTGCGCGACAATAAGCTTTATACAAAACTAAGCAAGTGCGAGTTCTGGCTCGAAAAAGTCTTCTTTCTAGGCCATGTTATCACCAAAGATGGCATAGCTGTTGATCCCTCCAAAGTTGAAGTTGTCCTCAAATGGAAGAAACCAACCATTGTCACCGAAATCAAAAAAATTTTAAGATTGGTTGGATACTATAGACGGTTCATAAAAGACTTCTCCAAGATTGTTGAACCTCTCACTCGCCTCATAAGAAAAGAGAATCCATATGTGTGGTCCAAAGATTGTGAAAAGAGTGTCCAGACATTGAAAGAATGTCTAACTATTGCCCCTGTCCTTGCCCTGCCCACTGATGGGGGAGGATTCTCAATCTATACTGATGTTTTGAGAATTGGTCTATGTTGCGTACTTATGCAACAGAACAAGGTCATCATCTACGCTTCAAGACAACTGAAGACTCATGAGGCCAACTATCCCGTGCACGATTTATAGTTAGCCGTTATGGTTTTCGCACTTAAGATCTAGAGACACTATCTATACGGTGAGCAATTCGTTGTCTACTCCGATCACAAAAGTTTGAAGTATTTGTTCTCTCAAAAAGAGCTTAACATGAGACAAAGAAGATAGCTAAAATATTTCAAAGACTTTGATTTCAACATCCAATATCACCCGGGCAAAAACAATGTCGTGGTAGACGCACTTAGCCGAAAGCCTATAGTATCTTCTAATGCTTGGCGAATTGCGACTGCTAGAACAATTAGCAAGATTAAACTTGAATATTGAAGAGAGGAATGATCGTGTCATAATAGAGAACATCAAAATACAATCAAACCTGCTGGTGGAGATAAAAGTTCAGCAACCAATGATCCGTTCTTAGTGAGAATCAAGGAGACAATAGAAGAGAGACTTGATTTCTCCATACCGAAGATGGAAGATTATTATTTCAAAGGACATGTGTGTCAGATCATGAGGAACTTAAAAAGAAACTGATGGAAGAAATGCACAAGACTAAATACACTACTCATCCCGATGCTACCAAGATATATCAAGATATAAAAAAAAACATACTGGTGGCCAAAAATGAAACGAGAAATAGCCAAGTTCGTCGCCTATTGTCTTATTTGTCAACAAGTGAAGGCAAAACACTTGCGTCTTGCAGGTGTACTAAGACCACTGGAGATAGCTGATAAGTATACAATTATTATTGATAATTATGTTATTTTTATTACCAAATAGTCATTAGTTACATAAGATTCTATTACCATTTCATTATAAATATGATAATTGACTAAAACTCTTATGTGCATTTTATTTTCAGGTTAATGGGTCAATCAACAGAGATTTGTTAATGGACCAAGTTGGACCAAGAGAAAAGAATGAGATATTCTAATTTTAAAATCTTTCCACTCTCTCTTTCTTTTTAATTTTTAAAACACCCTCCTATTTTAAAAATCTCTCTCTATTTTCAAAAACACTTTTCAAACTCTCTCCTCTTTCCTATCTTCTCTCTATCTATTTTCAAAACTCTCTACTTCTTGAAGGGAGAATCTTTTTTATCTTCTCTCTCTCTTCTTCCTCTCTCATGTCACACCTTCACCCTCTCTTCTTCTCTTCTTCCTCTTTCTCCCTCTCTTTCCTCTCTCTCTCGACCTACGCCAACGCCCGCTCGCGCAGCCTACCCGCCTATCTGCACAGCCACGCCAACGCCCGCCAGCACCCGCCACACAGCCCGCCTACGCCAGGCCGCCCATGCCAGCTGTCACGCCTCCGCCTACCAACGCCCGTCCACACCTACCTGACCGCACACACACCTGCGCAAGGTCGCCCGCGCTCGCACCCAAGCCACTGCTTCCCCTTCTCCACACTGCATGTGTTTGCATGCAACGTAAAGGAGTCACGTTGTCTCCTTCTTCGTGGTTACTGTAGCACTGCTACAGTACCTCAGATCTATCACGCTCGTTGCACCCCATTCTCTCTCTTTAATTAAAATTGTTTGTTTTAGATGCACTATATTCCTTGTATTTAAATAAATTTTGTTAGTTATTCTTTTCCCTCTTCCTTATGGCACCATCTCTCTCTCTCCCGCTCTCTCTCTCCTCTCTTCATTTGTCTCTTTAAATTTATTTTAGTATGAGTGTGTTTTTGTTGTTACGGTTAGAATCTTTTGTTTAGTTAATAGTTTACTAATTTATTAGTTATTTTCTTAATTCTCTCTCTCCTATTCTTATATCCTCTCTCTCTCTTCTAATCTCTCTCTATTTAGTTTATAGTTTATTTTTTATCAAAGTAATTTTAGGATGTACTTCTAAATTTTTAAACCACTTTTCTAATCGATAACTCAAGATTTTCAAACCTAAAAATCTATTTCTCTGTGGGATCGACTCGGCTCTCACCACTTAACTATTATTAAAATATTTAGTATAGGCCGATTATTTTAATATTGGTATCCACGTGTTTAGCGACGCATTTGTGGGCGATCAATACCATAGTGGAAATGAAAAAGCGTTGGCATGGACTTCATCATGGGTTTACCCAAGACTCGTGATAGATTTGATGCCATTTGGGTTGTTGTAGATCGACTAACAAAGTCCGCACACTTCTTACCAATCAAAAGTAAGTGGATTGCAGACGTGTTAGCCGCTCTTTATGTCAAGGAGATAGTGAGACTGTATGGAATTCCATTATACATAGTCTCAAACCCTGATCTAGGAGTGTATACGAACCGAGTCGAGCCAAGTAATGCTCTGCTCGAACTCGACTCATTCGACTAAAATTGAGCTCAAACTCGGCTCGTTACTCGTTGAGCTTTTAAAATTATGTTCGAACTCGGCTCTAAATTTTAACATACTCGAACTCGACTCGTCGAACAACTCGTTTAACATAAACGAGCTCAACCTCCACTCGGTTTAAAACTAACTACAATTAAAACAATTCAACTCGTTTACACTAGCAATGTTTACTACACCGTTAAACGAGTTGAAATAATTCTTTAAAACTCAAGCCATTATAGAATTCTAAGGTTCTCAAAATGGAGCCCATATAGAGCCCGGTTGGAGCCCATCAGGCAAACGCCTGTGGGACCTTGTGCAAAACCGTCTGCTGGGGGCTCCATTATATAGAGGTTTTAAAACATCCCAAAAATTAAAACATCCAATATGGGATTATGGGATGGGATACAAAATATGGGTGGCCGACCGAGCTGCAAGGGGTGGCGACGGGGGTCGCCTGCGCCGGCGGGTGGGCGACGACGACGCCAACGGATTGGCAATGGTCGCGGGGGGTGAGGAAGGGGCCGCCTGCACCACGGATGATGTTTGGCACTGCCAGAATCACCGCGGGCCTCCTTACAGTGAGCAGCAGTTGCTGCCGTGCTACCGCCCCGCCGCTGCCGCAAAGGCCAGCACCGATGGGTGGTCTGCGGTGGCCTGGGGCCGGCTGCAAGGGCCAACGGCAATGCCCCTTGGCCGCGAAGCCCTGCTAAGACCGACCTGCAGTGCCTACGGACCTTCCTAAGCCCCATTTTGTATATATGCCCTTTTTCTATTGATTTTATAAATCAGATTGTCTATGTATAATTTATTTATATTATTTGTACATGTTTCCTCAATATTTAGTTTTTTTATATTTAAGCCCTCATAAACATTACATATTAATAACAACTCTATAAAAAACAGTTACACTTATTTTAATAACAAATATTTAAATAATAGTTAACGAGTATTTAAACGAATTCTTAATGAGTACTTAATCGAATTCTTAACGAGTACTTAAACGAGTTGTTCGCGAGTATAATAGAGTCGAGCTCACATGTGTTCAGACTCGACTCGTTTATGAACTGAGCTTTTTTTTTTTGTCAAACTCGGCTCGTTTATCTAATAAACGAGTTGAGTCAAGTTTTTATCGAACCGAGTGTCGAGCTACTTGCTGAACGTATTGGCTCGTTTACACCCCTACCCTGACCCAAGATTCACCTCTCATTTTTGGAAAGGACTACAATCTGTTCTGGGTACTAAACTCAACTTTAGCATTGCTTTCCACCCACAGACCGATGGACAGACTGAGAGAAGAAACTAGATCATAGAAGACATATTAAGAGCTTGTACTATTGATTTTGAAGGCTATTAAAATGAAAACTTGTCATTCATAGAATTTGCTTACAACAATAACTATCAGGCAAACATAAAGATGGCTCCGTTTGAGGCATTATATGGTAGATGTTGCAGAGCACTCGCTTGTTGGGATGAAGTTGGTGAAAAGCAATGGCTAAGTCCCGACTTGGTGCAAACCACAACTCGGGATATCCAAGTCATTAGAGACTAACTTAAGATTGCTGAATCTAGGTAAAGAGTTATGCAGACAAAAGAAGAAGAGACTTAGACCTCGTTTGATAATGCTTAACGAAAATCTAAGTCTAAAATACTTATTTAAGATTTTAGATTGTTTAATAAAATATCTGAAACTATATCTTAATTAATCACTTAGGTCTAAAAGCCTTAGTTTTTAAGCTAAGATGAATCACTTTTTTTTTTCAGATCGGCAACCCGACGGCGGACATCGCAGGAATCCAGTGATCGCCGACGACAAGCTCCGGTGATCGCTGGAGGCTGGATTTCGGCGACTGCCGACCGAAACCCAGCCAGCTCCGACGACGATCTATCAATAATTCAAAAAATAATATTTTTGGCAGTTTTGAGTTTTGAACCCAAGACCTACCGAATAGTAGTTACATCTTACCCAATTATGCTACACTTCAATATTATTTAAGTTATTATCAAACACCTCTTACTTATATCTTATTATATTAAGTTCTTTTTAAATTTCAGATTTGGAATGATGAGGAATTAATTTAGACATTTAAATAAGCTTATCAAACGCCACCTTAGAGTTTCAAGTAGAAGACCATGTACTTTTGGAAGTATCTCCTGCTCGTGGAATCCAATGATTGGAGTCAAAGAGAAGTTAAGTCCAAGATTCATCGGTCCTTTTGAAATACTTGAAAGAGTTGGTGAAGTTACATACATATTAGCGCTACCACAGCATCTATCCTGCGTGCGCAACTTCTTCCATATATCAATACTAAGAAAGTATGTGTACGACCCTACTCATATCATATGCCATGAAGACTTGATACTACATAAGGACTTGACATACAAAGACAAGCCGATCAAAATCTTAGATCGGAAAGTGCAACAGCTCAGGAACAGAACCATACCAATAGTGAGAGTCCAATGACACCCCTGTGTGTGGAGGAAGCCACCTGGGGATTTGAAGCAACGATAAGAAGAAATCATCCTGAGGTCTTTGGTAAGAACACTCTCCCGATCATACCATGTGAATTTGGAGGACCAAATTCTTTTTAAGAGGAGGAGGATATAGCAACCCACTTATTATTTAAATAAATAATTTTGAGTTAATAAATAATGGTCAAATTAAACCCAACAAATTTAAATAGGTATGGGCTTGTCCATAAAAAAAGTTATTGAGTCAAAATAGTAGTTTGAATAAGAGAATAGTGAGAAATTCCTATTAAATTCGTAATGCCCATTATTTTATTATTTTAATAGACAATATAAGCTTAAATAAGTGTCATAATTATCTACATTGGACTCCTAACACTATCCTAACTTAGTACCCATGAAATTTTAAGTCTATCCTAATCCAAATAGAGATTGGAAGGCAAGACGATAGAGATAAACATGAAAATCTCGTAATTAGGTGGAATTAGAGTTGTATTAAGAAATAACAAACAAATATCTATAAATACACCCAAAATCCCCCTCATGGTCACCCCTATTGCTGCTTAGAGTCTCTCAGCACGAGAAGGGGTGGCCAAAAGAGGAGGATTGTGAGGGGAGGAGCTTGAAGGAGTTCTTCAAGTGTTCTTCACGTTCTAGCCCTAAAGTCCCAAGTTCGTCCAAAATAACATTCTCTCAGCTAAATCTAATTAATTTCCTCATAGGTTGCTTTTGATAGCATAAACCCTTCCCCATCTTTTCCCCAATTTATATTACCATGTTGTGAGTATTTTGCTTCTAAAGATCATGAACAGGCTTGTACCCAACCCTTGTTCTTACTCTCCATCTATGTTCAATCCATGTTTATAAGTCTATTCCATGATTTATGCATGATCATATGCCTGTTAGCAACGTTTTAAATTTTGTTTCATGATTTTTCATACTTTATACATCAAGATCCATGAGTTTTAGTGCGCATCTATCGCTCCAGGTTCACTATGTGATGAACGCGGATAGATCCACCCCGAGTCCACTCACTCCAGGCTGCTTCCACGAGAAGCGGGGCTCCTTTTAATGGGGTCGGCCCAAGTCGGGCCGGATCTGCCGAGTCGGGCCGGATCTGCCTGGAGCGGACGGATCCGGCCCGACTAGAGCCGACTCCTGCGGATCCCTCTTCCTCGCACCACTACTGTCCCCTCCTTTGTCACTATTGCAACATCCGCTTCCCCAACCTGTAGCATTGACCTTGGTTCAAAGAATAGTACTGTTGGACCCTTCATCAGCATCGGCTTGTGCTGCAGCAACATTGGAAAGATCGGTGACTTCCCCTCCCCGTGCTCCCCCTCCTGTGTGAGGTACCATTGTCCCCTTGATCCTCCCCACCCCTAGCTCACCCTCTCTGCGCAGAGGTTTTCAATTTGGTTGTAACACATTGTGATCATCCTAAGTCGCCATCGACTCCGTGTGTGGGTGCATAGCACGCTTCCCCGCTCGTCCTCATATCCAATCAGAGTCAGGTTCCTCAACCCAGCTGAGTATGTGACTGCTCTTCTTCCTCTTGTCCCTTGTTCACCTCGTATGTGTTGTGACTGCTGCATGCCTCATGAGAGAGTGACGAATGGTATGATAGCCCATCCAGATTGCGAGAACACTGCTGCGTAAGTTGAGAGTTTCGAGGACCCGTGCTCCGCGAGTACCTAGGTCTGTCCCGTTGAAGGCAGATCGCCCCAATCTTGGGGGTTGATTCACAGCCATCACATCAACCCACTATGGCCGGTTGTGTGGGACCCCAGGTCTCCAACTATTTTGTGGCTACCCTGTAGAGTGCCCAAATCACGTGTGAGATGCTCAAATTTGCGGACAGGACTGTCTAATTCCATTGATTGTGCTTGCTATTTAGGTCCAAGGCTTGAGTCATCTTCCGTCCCCCGTCACCTTGAAAAATGATGAACCAAACCCGTGGAACCATGTAATCCCTGTGGTAGGATTCCCAAGCTGGGTTCGGCCTTCAGCTCCCTCCCCACTGCACAACTCAATCCCACATGGTTGTGGCAGGAGTGAGGGCTGAGTTAGTGGGATGCAAAGGAGAGTACTTGACAGCAGTGCACCTTTCTTTGTTCAGTTCTGCTACTTTTTTCTTCCCCAATGACTGCAGAGACCTGGTGATGAGTTCCTTTCTCTCTTTTTTTAAATCGTGAAAATAAACCCACCTGTCCAGGTTCAAGCCTGAATCACTAATAGCCTACGCAGTGGGAAAACCAAGCCTTTCAAACCCAGGGTAAAGAGTAAAAAAAAGGGTCTTTAAACCAGAGAAACTTATCTTGGCCGATTCAGCCTGCCTTTGGCCCATTTAGGCTCAAGTACAGCTAAGGACCTGGGGTTGGGCCAATTCTTTTTTTATATTTTATATTTTATATTTATATTTCCATTTAAGGGATAGGCTTTCGTGGACCAAAATTTTACAGGCCGTGAAAAAGCCAACCTGGAGTCCTGGACCAGGCTGATCAGATGATCCTGCATTCCATTACTATTTGATTCTTGATAGATAGCTTTAATCAGCCTGCCTATTTGATTCCAAAAGAAGAAGAGGAAGAGGGAAAAAGTGGTTTCAGCAGAGCACAAAAGTGGCTTCGATGGTACTTAACAGCAGAGCACAATGATAACCTTTCTTTTTTCTGCTGCCTTTTTATTCCTCAGTGGCTGCAGAAACATGGTGATGAATTCCTTTCTCCTTTTTAAAATGCTGAAAGTAAACCCATCTGCCCGAGTTCGAATCACTAATAGCCTAAGCAGTGAGCAAGTCAAGCCTCAAACTCAGAGCAAAAGCAAAAAAGGGGGTCTTTAAACCAGAGAAACTTGTCTTGGCAGATTCAGCCTCACTTTGGCCCATTTAGGCCCAAGTACAGCTGAGGACCTGCGGTTGGGTCAATTCTTTTTTTATATTTCCATTTAAGGGATTGGCTTTCATGGACCAAAATTTTATAGGCCTTGAAAAAGCCAACCTAGATAGGCCATTCCATGACTACTATTTGAGTTTTGATAGATAGGTTTGATCAGCCTGTCTATTTGGTTCCACAGGTTCAATATTTCCCTTTAACTCTCCCAAACATGCATTGATTGAGCCAAGCAAGGTAACAGTATGTGGATGCTGAGAAGACCACCTTCAGATGTCTATTATCCATCGCCTGCCTCAATCCTTGTCCTCTTTAGATTTGACACCACTTCAGCTCAATATCTTGCATTTCAGGCCACCTATGACCTAACTAACATCCAGAACAGACATAGACATGTCAACCTAGACCACATAACCTGTCAGCATGCCCCAGCATGGTTTCTGCAGCATCCATTTTTATGCTACATGAAAGCATTTCCGTAGCTCTAGACAAGAACCTGAAGATTTCCTAGTCAAGAAAAGCAACTCCTACTAAAATCTATCCCGATCCCTCCAACAATCGATTATGCATAGGGGGACAACATCAGCTCATGGAGTTAATGCCTAGCAAAATTCAGACATCAGTGGAATGTCACTTGCTTCTGACAATCTATTATGCATAGAGAGAGAACATCAGCTCATGGAGCTAATACCAAGCAAAATTCAGACCCCAGTGGAATATCACTTGTTTCTGCCAATCTAATATGTATAGAGGGAGAATATCAGCTCATGGAGCCAATGCCTAGCAAAATTCAGACTCCAGTGGAATGTCACTTGCTTTCAAAGGTCAGCAAATGTCATCTGCCACCCATCCCCAGAAGTAGGATTAATCTTCCCACAAAACATTGATCCCTGTTTGTTCCAACCACGCATCGCCCATGCAAGAGCTGTTAATGAACAGAACTTCTTAACAGAGCCATCCAGTTAATAACTTAACATGATTACTAGGAATCAGCATCATCAAGAAAATTGGTTCATGAGGATACATGCCCTTAATTTTGGATACATCTAGATGAGTGAACTTAGATGCTCCAATAAGAATCAAAACTGTACACATTTTGAAGTATCAACAAGAATTCATTTTATAATACAATAATACATTCAACATGGTGTCATTGTCTCTGCCTCTAGTGGAAGATTTAAGGTCTGGAGTCTGGAACATGAACCAAAACATCTTTTGAGCTTCTATAATTTGTTTTCTTAGAGTGATGGACTTTCACGAGCAGGCGAAATGAACTCCAAGTCTGTGTGTTTCAACAGCTTCATACTCTTTTAACCAATGCGAGAGACATGTAAAGGAAAAGGTTTTGTATGGTTGGGTTCATAGCTTCCAAGTCAACTAAATATTTATCATGAAAGTGATTTGACCACTTCTGATCTAAAAATTTACTGAGTAACCACTATGCAAAAGGGGGGAAATGTATACCTTCTCCATATAGAATTATGAAGCCAATAACCATCAGTACAGGATGGACCTACAAGAAATGCATTATCGGTGAGTTTTTAAGATTTTGTTGTTCTACACTGAGTTTTTTGTGACAACATAGTACAAAAAAAAGATCTCAGAACATTCTGAATTTTAACCCTACAGCACCACTTGGCTACTGGAACATTTATAAGAAATGTAAAGGGATGTGGAGATCTGGCTTATTCCATTCAAATTTTTGTCCACTAGGTAACCCTTTATAGATATGATCTCTAAGAATATGAGATGATAAACAGTGCATGAATGTGAACATATTTGTATGACGTTTCACATTTCAAAGAGAGACAAAAATGTGTGATCCACCATTGTTAAGCCATATGTGAGGATTCCTTTGTTATGTTATACACTAGTGCAATATTTTCATCTATTGCATGATTCATATTCTAAGCCTGTTTTGTGTGGATAGATGCTCTAGTGTCCTCATTCTTTTTATAACTGGAATATTGACAGTTAATCCCAAAATGACCTCATTGATGCATGTGCCTTTTAAAGGATCCTCAAAACCCTGGGAGAGACTTTGTCCCCGAATAAGGTTTATCAGGCTATGCACGTATTTTTCCAGTTTTCTCAAAGCAAATATGTTGGCTCTAGCAGAGTTCCATCGCTATATTTCTTGCCGCTGTTAGCCTTTCCCCAGATTCCACGCTTTCTTCACTGCCTGTTCGGTTAATTCTAGAACCCGTATTTCAAGTTTTTCTTCGCAATCTTCCCAAAAGCTTTCACTTAACAACCAGAATTTAAATTCCCAGAAATGCAGATGTGCATTTGATCAAGCAAACCCGTCGGTGAGAAAGACCCAAATCTTAGATGGAAACGAAAAGCAAAATGTAGAAAATTGTGATCGTGTAAGAAACACTATCTACAGTAGCGATCCGGACCAAGTTGGCCTCACGGGCGGCCAATGCATTCAAAAAAAAAAGGAAATGGGGCTTTTCTTATTTTACGAAAAATCTCCGGCTTTCTCCTTCTAATCAATCAGCGAGCCATAACTATAATCTTAGCCCTCATCGAAGCGCAAAAACGCAATTGCCAAGATGAGTAATCACAAAACAACAGCGGATCGAATCCCAACCGCACAAACGGACCCCCAATAACCATCAAGAAAGAGGGGAGAGGGAGAGAAGCACCGAGGGGGCTTTACGTTGAAGATGAGGTCCTTATTGTCGGAGAACAGCGCCATCCCGCCGCGGAAGCTCACGGCCCACAAGATCACCATGAAGGCGACGGCGACGCCCATAAGCCGGATGAGGAGGACGATGGGGAAGCGGACAACCGGCGCGGCAGCCATCTCCAAGCTCAGCGGGACAAGAGACGATGGCTGGGGCAGCGGGGGCAAGCTCGCGGCCTCCTCCTGTTCTAGCGAGGGCGGCGGGGAGGGGATGAGGGCGGGAGCAGGGGAGAGTAGAAGGGGAGTGGCGGCGGTGCCTTCAGCAGCAGTAGAAATGGTCTCCTCCGGCATCGAACTGTGGCGGTTTCGGGGTTTGCCCCTTTTTCTCCTCCTCCTCCTGCGTGCAGCGCCAACCCACTCCCTCTGTTGACACGGGTGGGCCGTACTGGTGTTCAGTAAATTTCTATTTTTAAGCCAGGTTTCAGTTATTAAAATCCCAGAAGAGCCCTTGAAAAACCAATCCCAAGTTGATTAGTTTCACAACTACAATCATGGTTATGGTAACTAAAGTGTAAAGATAAGTTTCAACCATCGTCATCAATCTTACTAAACCGTACAAGTTTGGAAACTAGCAAAAGGTTTTTTTTCTTTCTAAACACCCCTCTTAAAATGGAGATTTTATGAAAATTTATCTTAGATTCGTATTCATCATGGTTGGCCCCCGTGTCGCCCCCCGTGCCGCCTAAACCGGGGCGGCACGGGCGTACCGTATCGTGTCAGGGTGAAAGCGGTACCCGGGCACAGTCGGGTCACCCAATGGGGTGACCCGGGTTAAATTTTTTTTTTCATAACTTTTTCATATTAGGTATATTAAAGTGATGTAAATGATGTCCAATTAAGACGAGAATTTAAGTATAGGTTAATTAAGAGATGATACAAATTATAGTAATTTTAATTTAATTTTTTTAAATTATTTTTTTATCAAGTAAAAATTATCTCAAAATTAGTAAATCGACTTAATCTCAACATCTAAGGATCTAATAGTGTCTAATTGAGATGAAATTTCAAACGTAAGCTAATTAATATGTGATACAACTTGTAATAATTTTAGTTTAATTTTTTAAATTAATTTTTTGTCAAGTAAAAACTGTCCCAAAAATTATTAAGTCAACTTAATCTCGACATCTATGCATCAATAACTCATGATATTTATATTTTTATAATCATTACATTTTTCTAGTAATTATGATGACTTCATATTTTACTTTATTTTCGAAATCAAATGTCGTCCCGTTGAAGTACGCGCAATAGAAAGTTCATCGTACCGCGACAAATTCTGTGTGCACTTAAGTTATCTAATTAGTGTCTAATTGAGATAAAATTTCAAATATAAACTAATTAAGAGATGATACAAATTATAGTAATTTTATTATATATGGGATTAATTACATTAATAAATGATAGCTCAATGTCATACTCAGAAGTGCGCGCTCCGACGATGCGACATCAAAAAATTATAACGAAAATAAATTTTGAGAACACCATAATTTTCAAAAAAAATGTGGTGATATCAAAAATGTAAATATCTGAAATTGTTGACGTACGGATTTCGATATTAAGCCGATACAACTATTTTCCAAGTGATTTTTCACCCAGTGTAAAATAAATTTTAAAAATTAAACTAAAATGACCATAATTTGTAAAACCATTACATTAACTTATAGCTAAAATTTCAACACAAATAGATATTATTTGAATAGATTTACAAGAAGAGAATATGTTTCAACACAACATGTCAATTTTTCACCGTATCTCAACAGTACGGTGCGATTCGATACGTACCGTGCCACGAAAAATACGGTACGGTCGATCCGGTGAATCTTGGTATTCATATGTATATACATTTTGCATGAATTACTTGTCACAAATGTCATCTTCAATACTTTCCATTGACAAACTGTCCAGATCTCTCTTAAACGTCGTGCAGAAAAGCGAACTTGACGGTACTCACCGTAAAGGTTCTCATGATACTGATAGTTCATTCAGATGAGAAAAAACACATATGAAAGTATGTACATAGGATATCTATTCCTATAATTTTCATCTTAGGAGATGTATTTCTTGGAAAAAAAACTTTGAATAGAAACTATGCATAGGCTCTACACCTCCAACATATGTGCTACACTCGGTACTACACCCCCTGGGAGTGCAATAGTATTATTCTCCTATTTTACTGCATACTATAACTTTTAAGGTCATCCACCAGCAAAATAAACTATATTCCTCCATCTATAGGTAAATACCGTCGTCTACCCCATTATACTTAACGCGAGCTCAAGTTTAAATGAAAAAGTACAGATACCATGACCTAACTGACGTCGATGACCTAAAAAGAGGTAATTTGATGCAACAAGAAATAAAAATGTCCTTAATGCAACTGCAAATATGATTTTTAACATAATATAATAGCAACAAAACTCCTAAAGTAACCTTAAATTAGTAGAAAAAGACCTCGGAGACAAAACAATGATTAGACTTAAGAACCTGGGAAAATGGAGGCAATAAGCACTTCATTCAAGACATTAGACCAAAGATAGAAGATTAGAAAGGAACCCAGATGGGAATCCGTAGCTGCATAAGCAATCGACATCAAGTACAATCTTCCTGTCTGCAACAACAAAGCGATCTTGTAAGATTCTCATAAATATTCGGATTTTCAACAAGGTGAGCCCAAGCTACACAGCGACATACTACCTACCTGCATCTCCAACCTGTCCACAACACTAAGTAAAAGCAAATGTATGGATACTCGGAATTCTTCCTTAGTAAACACATATTTTTTGCTGTCTATGTTGTTCTGAGCTCTTGCTTATTCGTCGCAGTAGCACATCAAAGCAGGCCCTCCCGCTACTGTATGTTACAGGTAAAATTCCTCCGATAGCTCTCATCCCTTCGCTTCACCTACAGATCCATACTAGCTTACGCAGCCAAGTGTGAACCTCAGTAGGAATAACCTCGGCCCCTCCCACTGTATCCATATCCCCTACCATAAAAGGAGCCCCTTGCCCGGCCACTGCCGCGGAAGCCTCGCCCACCTCCGCGACCAGGTCGATGTCTCGAGAAGTCGCCAAATGTCTGCACATATAAAAGTGGACTAATATTTGATCGTGTCTTATCAGAAAAGATTTAAAAAAAAAAACTGTGGAAGGAACCAAAAAAACAAAAAATTTCTCCAGACCTCCGTATCAATTTTCCGTTGCTCAGAAAACTTGGTTCTTCCATTTCTTCCTCCCGCATCAAGTGAGTTGCATGAGAGTGAATCAAAGAAGTCATCCTTGACATAGACAGGCTTCAAAAGGATATACCATGAATCAGTGCAGGAAAAACAAGACAAAAAGTGAGAATAGATCTTTGCATCACACCTTAACTTCAAGTTTCGAATAATCTTCACTGTAGTCCTCAGGAATATATTCATCATCATCATAATTGTTTTCATCTGCGTTTACTTCTTTGTCCCTTACATGGCCCCTACTTTTACCCAGATGGCCCCATACCTCATCCTTATTGAATTTCTCATTCATTGCTGTGAAATCAAAGTCTTCTGTGAATTTTGTCACACCGTGTGAGAACTGCAAGACAAAAATGTAAGAACACCCAGGTAGGCCAAACAAATGGAATAAAGCAAATCCCGGAATTGGCTCCATTCTTATTTAGAAAAATTAAAAAAAGAGAAATGGCTATAATATGAGCATTCAAACTTATGATTGTCACACACAGTGTTCAACAGGGGACAAGGATAAGTTTACAACAATAAACGTTAAAGTTTCATATCGTCAAGTTCAATAATATGGATGGCTAATTGATTTCTCCTCCTTTTCCAGATTGGCTCACCGCAAAAGACACCGTTGGATCTGAGTGGCCAGCACTGGAGCAAGTTAACGGCCCCCTTCTCTTTTATCTTCCTTCTCTTCTTCCAGTTTTCTGGTTGGGGGAGGGTCGTCTTCAGGTGCCCTGCTAGGGACAGGCAATCCAATTTGGATCAACTACTCCTACCCAAGTCCAGTCTCATTCAGATACACTCCTTTTGCTCCCTCTCAAAATTTGTTTTTCATTCACATGAACAATTAAAAAAAATGTATATCAATTATAATAATCAAGGAATGGATTCATGCCAAATTATACATAGCTGGATCATAATCTGTGCAGCCACTTCTTGTAGGCAATAAAGAATAAGTTTTATAAGACTTCCAGACTCTCTGTGGCCATTATTTCTCCAATATAGAATGACTATCCATTGCATGCGGTTGCATGCTGTAATGCTCACAATGCATGGCACTGCGGCATGCCATAGGTGTTTTCGAAATGAGTCTAATACTAGGTGATCAGAAAAGAACACAGCCAGACTCATCATAAACACACCACCTCCTGATGCCGGAGCACAACAGATAAGTCTTTTGTATTTGGGCCCACTTCTTGTTTTGGGCTTTTTGGTGTCTTCTGGGCCAAGTTGTACATGTTGTATATGGGCCCAGTAGCATGTACCTAGGATATTAGGAGTTTTTACACATTTTTATGCATTTTCTATTTAAGTCCTTGGGTAGCATGTGGCCCATGGCCTTAAGAGTGGTTTGGACCCAATATAGTGGTCCTTAGGTTTCACTCTATAAAGAAGTTGTAATAGGGTTTGGAGACAGCATGCATGTTTGAAAAAAGAAAGGTTGGAAAGAAGTTTGCCTTTGGGGGGGTGCCGCCCTCTTCCCCTCCCTACCCTCTCTCTCTCTCTACAAGGTATCTGCGAGGGAGACCTGACCAGGCCTGGGTGCGAGGTCCCCTGGCCAGCTCGTCACCGCACCACCTATGCCCACTGACGTCGTCCTCTTCCCTTGATGCGGGACGAGAAGGGGGAAGGAAGGGACGAGATCCGGAGTCCACCGGAGCAGGGGGAGGAAGGATGAAATCCGGAATCCACCGGAGAAGGGGGAAGAGGGGGACGGAGGAGGGAGGCCCGGAATCTGCCGGGGAAGGGGAGACACAGAGGCTTCAGCCCCAAGCAAACTGTCTTCTTCTATTCCATTCTTCACTGTTCCCTCCAACAGGTCGTTACAAGCACATATATAGGGTGAAAACCCTACTATTCACCCAACCGTGGGACCAAAATATCCCCAAAAATTGACAAAATGCCAAACCTGTCCCACTTACCTTAAAACTAGATATTTAATTCTACTTGGCCACAATAGACTCCACTAAAAATAAAAATTACAGAATAAAATAGAATGGATGTCAATATGTCGCCGACGTCTGTAGTCTCGAGTCTCGTTCCACGTCCGTCACGAGTCACGGTCCCCGTCAATCTCCCCCACTTCGAAAAAATTCGCCCTCGAATTTTAAAGTGTCGAAGTAGGAGAAAGATAGGCACCAGAACATGAGTGAAATATGCCATACGAATCATAATATCACAAATCTCGAACTGTCGACCAGAGTGTGACTTACAAAAATTTAACCACACCACATCAAAATCCTGAAGAGTAAACTCGGATTCAACCACGGCAGAGAGTGAACCAATAATTGGAACATCCTTTGGCTCTTCAACCACATCCCCAACTACATCTTTTGTCGTCGATTCATCCTCTGCTACAAAGAGACTGTCATGTGTTTCAAACATCTTAGACTCAATCTCTGCATAGTACTCTTCTGCTAGTGCTGGATCAGCCTCGTAGACAATCTCTTGTATGGGTTGACATTCAGAACCATGCCGTCCAATCTGTACTTTAGGAAGAGACAATAATGCATTATGAAAAACAAACTTATCTTGTAAATGACTCGGGCTCAAAGTGCAAGTTCGTCGTTTCGAATCAATGATAGCATGTCTTTCTTCTAGCCATTGTCTTCCTAGTATAATACATGTTGCTGCCATTGTGCCGATGTAACACCAAGCTCCATCAAAATAAGTGGTGGTGCCGAAAACCTTATGAAATTCCACAAATACTTGATCACCTTCATAAATTATTTCTCCAATTTTTGATAAGGACTCAACAATGTGAGGTGAAACCCAATTTTCATATTCCATATCAATAAAATCAATCTCGGCACATTCTCCATTTGGCAGTGATGCTGTGAATATGATTGGAAGAGGAATCATATCAAATATAAAATTTAAGATCTCACTGTGCTCTTCTGCCGTAGGACGTGGGCCGTTGATTTGACTAGAATTTGTCGAGACGATCACAACAACGCAAACGGCACGTGAATCGGAGCATAAATGAAGCTTCTGTGCTGGCGGTGCGATAACAGTGCTGGTGCACCGCCGATACTGTAGCAACTCGGATACTGTAGCAACTCGGGCTGAACTGGGTCAAACCGGGTTTGACCAATGCACATTAAAGTGGGGGCCCAGTTTCTTCTCTCCACCCTCTTTCCTCTAACCACGTACAGGGAGAAGGGAGAAGCCAGAGAGGGGGGAAAAGGGCAGCGGCGTCGGCTGCGATGGCGGGGAAGAGGGCTGCCGGCGGCGAGGGTGGCGGGTCCCGCGGCGGCGATGACGGCGCCAGAGAGCGGGTCCGGCGGCGGAGGCTCCGGTCTCGTCTCTTCCTTCCTCTCCTTCCCCTTTTTCTCCTTCGGCGACCGGCGGGCTGGAGGGGGCAAGGCGGAGGCGGGCTGGAGAAGGGCGCGGGCAAGGTGAGGCGGGCTGGAGAAGGGCGCGGCTGGTGAGGGAAGGGTTGCAAGGGGGGGGGGGTCTGCGCTGGGGGACGCGAGCAGGCGGAGAAGGCGGTGAGCAGGGGGGGGATAGGGACGCGCAGGGGGAGCGAAAGGGGGGGTTTCCGGCGATGGAGAGGGGGGGTTCGAGCAGGGGCCTGGGCGGGGAGAGAAAGAGAACAGGGGGAGGAGGTGGCCGCACTGGGGTTCCGGAAGAAGGAAGAGGGCGCAAGGGAGAGTTGGGGAGCGAGCAGAAGGGCTCTTCCGGGAGGGTGGAGAGAGAGAATCGGGAGAGAGGGAAAACAGGGAGGGAGAGAGATGAACCGAGAAGATAGAAGGGGGGGGGATCGCAAGTTTTGCTCTGATACCAGTTGATGCGGGACGAGAAGGGGGAAGGAAGGGACGAGATCCGGAGTCCACCGGAGCAGGGGGAGGAAGGATGAAATCTGGAATCCACCGGAGAAGGGGGAAGAGGGGGACGGAGGAGGGAGGCCCGGAATCTGCCGGGGAAGGGGAGACACAGAGGCTTCAGCCCCAAGCAAACTGTCTTCTTCTATTCCATTCTTCACTGTTCCCTCCAACAGGTCGTTACAAGCACATATATAGGGTGAAAACCCTACTATTCACCCAACCGTGGGACCAAAATATCCCCAAAAATTGACAAAATGTCAAACCTGTCCCACTTATCTTAAAACTAGATATTTAATTCTACTTGGCCACAATAGACTCCACTAAAAATAAAAATTACAGAATAAAATAGAATGGATGTCAATATGTCGCCGACGTCTGTAGTCTCGAGTCTCGTTCCACGTCCGTCACGAGTCACGGTCCCCGTCATCCCTCCTACCGCACTGCTTTTCCTGCAAGGGGAAGAGCAACCGGCTGGTCACCACTGCCAACATGCCACCATCCGGCAAGCGTCGCACTTGCCCACTGCCGTCACCGCATCTCCACTGCCGCCACGCCTCTGCCCTTCTTCCTACTCCCTCTGATTCTCTCTCTCACCGGTAAATCCCCCTCTCCCCCATCTCTCTCACCTTGCGAACCACTCTCTAGATTGCCTTGCAATGCCTGAGTGCCAGCAGTTCGACATATTGCTACAGCCACCTCTGCCTCATCTTCTCCCTCCACAGCTGCGCTCAAACCTGCTGCCGGCCATCCTGCCTCATCAACCAAGTGCGACGAGTCGCAGCACCACCACCAGCAGCCAACAAAGTCGCCGGTGCCCTGCCTGGGTCTGTGAGAGCCACCTCCAGTCCAAATCTGCCCAGCTAGCCATGTGGCTGTTACATCATCACCCTTGCATGTCCATTCAGTGTGCCAGCCATTGCTGGTGGACCCCAGGCTCAGCACCGTTGAGCCAGCACAACCCGCCCAGGCATGTCACCAAACTGCCGGGTTCGTGCAGTGATCTGCTAACCCCACTAAGGCGCTGGCCAAGGCCATGATGCATGGTGACTCGTGCTCACACAGATATTGTATTTTATGTATAAAGTGATAATCATATTATATCTTTTATGAAACTCAGATTTTCAGTTTGACATCATTTCAGAAACTTTTGGTACCAAACTGAAATGAATGCCTCTTCAAACTGATTTGGTTGAGTTTTTTATTTGTTCAACCAAACAACGCACAGCCTTGCAGTGATATCAACCTATCCTGCAAAATCCGGTAGTTCCACAACTATTACATTTTTTGTTGATATTTTTCCTGACTGCTTTCTCATAGTTTACGAATCAGTTTCTGTTCCTCCTTTTTCTTTTTGAAGGCGTGTGGGTGGTGAGTTTCGGTGGGGGTCACTGTCCAGGGATTTTTTTTTCCAGATATCTCAACTTTAAGGTCAAGAACACCAAAGGAAAAAGAGCTCTTAAAGTTCCCAGCTTGAAGTCCGTATCAGCATTGATTTGTCGATCTGAAAAGGGTCAAACTGATATTGGTAATGCTGGTAGATGCACAGTTTCCCCTTTTTCCCCACATTTTCAGGAAGAATCCAGCATTCCCGTGAAATCAGACTGGAAATCCGTCCCAATGTGGATCATCAGGATTTGTCAATCTAGAGAACCAGGGAATGCACATGTTGTTTCCTTTAGTTGTGCTGGGTGTTTAAGAAAGTAATGGGGGAGGCATTCTCAAAATAAGGCATATGGTGAACAATAGCTGCATCGGTCTGGAAGTGACTGGAGATTTTGACTTCAGAAAAGTGTTTTTAACCTTGAAGTGACTAACAACTAGTTAGACATTTGATCCTTGAAAATTATGTTACATATATATAATCTCCAACATTTTGAAAATTTTCCTTCTATCTCTATATTCAGGATAAGCTCCTTGAAGAACAGGACTCACACGTGAAATGAAACACAAATAAAACCCTTCAACATTCAACAAGTTTTGTTTTGTGAATACAGGTTTTCAGTATTTCACACTGCTTAACCTCACATGATCACAAATTCACAATATATGGAAAAAGGATTAAAAAAAATGCATCTGCTGATCCATCATAGCAGTTTTCAAAAACCATATAGTATGTATCTTATACATGGAAAAAGATGAAACAAGTTGAAGACGATTCTCAAAGCAGAGGTGGAGATCATGAGACCAATAAACATGTGACAATTCCTACTCTGCTCAAATGACTAATATATAAATACAACTTTAGCAATGACAGAGACTGAAAAGAACTTGTCTAAGTTTGTTAACAAACATGAGTAAAACCACTAGAAATTGCAACATGAAACTTCCTTATGATTCTTCCCAAAAATAAAAACATGCAAATGCTGTCACCTACATTTTCTATGAAACAGAGCAAGGCAAAACAATAGGCAAGAGTAAGGAACAGAGTACCGTATTTCCCCTTCCTCTTCCACGTCCCCTGTTGCTATGATGAGTGTGATACGGACCATCATTGAGCTAAGAACAGACAGCAATGTGTTACAAGCATGAGACTTCACATGGGATTGAAACATCTAGATGCTCCATTACAGATTAACAGGAAAAACTCAAATCAGAAATAACGTTGATTTTAAGTAATTTTTTTGTTTTTGAAAGTGGATGGTACCATGTGTATATATTAAGAAAGAGAGTCCAAATATAGGTGGGCCAAAAAATACCCAAAAAAGAACCTCCCCAGAGCACATATACAAGAAGCCAACACCAAAAAGATGTAAAACACTCTATCCTTACAAAAGACCCAAAAGAGGAGACAAAGTTGAATTTACATTGACAAATTGACTGCCCATTTTTTCACCCTATGCCAAACAAAATGGAGCAACGTCTCCTCCGACCGGGACTCCCTCTTGAATATGTGGTAGTTACGTTCCTCCCACACCGCCTATAAGGCGGCGTGAAAGATGAGCCACCAAACAATATTGTCCGCCTTGAGGAGCTAATATCTATGCCAATCCTTAAACGAGGCAGCATCACCCTGCAAGTTGATAGATCGTTCGGTCCCCTGCCAATCTCCCTCCAAAGCCCTTGAGAATAGGAGCAGCCCACAAAAAATGTAATTTAAAGACTCCTCCTGAACTCCACACAAACAGCAAGTCAGATCCACATCAGCCAAAAAACAGGTTCAATCTATCCCTCGTAGGAAGCCTCCCCTGAGTAATCCTCCACATGAGGACCTTAACCTTAAGAGGGCCGACTGGTTTCTATACTTCCTGCAAAAATGCAAATCGAGCACCCCCCCCCCCATCTGAACAAACATCATAAGTTGTCTTGACTGAGAAGGCTCCTCCCTTCCCCCATCTCCAGATCCATACATCCTCCCTATAAGTAAAAAGATAGCATATAGCTCATCAATCCTTGGAACTGCTGCTCCTCCCCAAGCAAGAAGTGTCGTCTAAAGATAAGAGCCCAAGCACCTCCCGGAAGCTGATGATCATAAGTCTGTTCCATAGAATCTAGGGGATCCACCAAAATGGCAAAAAGATTGGGAAACAAGGACTCCAGGGTGAAGTTTCCGGTGACCTATCTTTCCAGAAGAGATATTTCCAGCCATGCCCCAACTCCACTGGAACTCCAGAATTGGTAAGATCTCAGCAGGAGAAAACACCCTACTGGATGGGAGAAGTCCTATGTCGCGGTGGTGGTGCTAGGTCTTAGACCCTAGAAGAAGAGTAGTAGGGGCAACTAATGACCTCGTACCAAAGCCCAACTTCTTCTTTGCCCAACCTCCAAAGCCATTTACTCAAAAGAGCCATGTTGAAGTTGTTGACATTCTTCAGCCTTAAGCAGCCTAGCTTTTTGGGGAGTGTAATCCTATCCTAGGAAGCATCATGCCATCCTCTAGTCTTATCTCAAAACTCATGACAAAAGAATCTGCACTGAATAGAGTGTAGCTTCCTAGCCACTGAGCTAGAAATGCGAAAGACAGAAAGAAAATAAGTGGGTAGACTGTTCAACACCAATGAACATAAAGTGAAACCCCCCACCCCCCAAGATAACAATCTCGCCTTCCATCCCGCAAGTATGGACTCAGATCTCTGAATGATGGGGTCTCCAGTCGGTACAACATAGGGCTCCCGGGGAAAGAGGAAGGCCAAGGTAAGAGATAAGGAAAACACCAACACAACCCAACAATGTAACTGCCTTTCATAAAGTTCTCTCCTCCAAAATTCACCCCAACCAAAATGTTTTTACATAAGTTAACCTTCGGCCCAGTAGCCTCCTGAAACAACTCCAGCAAAAGCCTTGTCATAGCATAAGATTAACCCCCATCTTCCAAGAATAAAATAGCGTCATCAACATACTGAAGATGGGAGATGATGAAGAACTCCCTACTCACTGAAAAGCCTCTAACTAAACCAGCCATCTCAGCCTTCAGCTAGGGGTGTTCAACGGTTCGATTCGGGCCGAGTTGGCCCAATTTTGCCAACTCGAACCGAATAGAAATGTCAACCCAAATCCAACCGAACCGGAGTTATTCCGGTTCAATTCGGTTCAAACTGAATTTCTACATTTAATTAAATATAATTAGGTTTATTAATATTTATACAATAAAAATAAGAATAAAATTAAAAAATATATATGTATATTTATATATAAATTTAGTCATATAATTACTTTTTAAAACTTATAATATATATATAAATATTATTATAATTATATTAAAAATCAGTTTATTTAGTTTACTAGATTTGGTTCAATTTCACAATTTATAAAAGCGAACTGAACCAAATTTAGGTCCAAATTGAACTGAACCGGCTAATTCGGTTCTTCAATTTGAACCGAAATTTGAACACCCCTACCTTCAGCCACACCCTGTTAACCATACTAGCCAGTAGCCACCAACATAAACAAAAAGGGGGAGAGGGGGTCCCCGCGTCTAAGGCCGCTACAGCCGCAAAACCAAGAAGAAAGTTTCCCATTGATAATGACCACAAAGAAAGTTGAAGAAACACAAGATCTAATCCAAGCGATCCATTTGTCCCCAAAATCCATCCTCTATGATACATCAAATAAACACTGTCAGTTACCTATCATAAGCATTTTCTAGACCCATTTTCAGGACCATTCCCTTCCTCCTCTACTGCTTGAAGGCATAAATACAAACATGCACTACCAAGAAGTTGTCCAAAATGTGTCTTCCTTTGATAACAACACCCTAGTAATGACTAACTAATTTGTCCATCACTGAAACAAATCCCCCTGCTAAGACCTTGATAATGATCTTGTAGGATCCATTCAGTAAGCTGATTGACCGACAGCCCCTAAATTCCATAGCCCCTCACTACTTCGGTATAAACACAAGAATGTTTTGTTGATGCCTCCCAAATGTGCTCTTCCTTCCTGAAACTTCATTACATCCATAAGATCATATTTAATGATGTTCTAACACCTCTGATAGAACAATAAGGGAAAACTATTTGGACATGGAGCTCTGTCACTTGCCAAAGAAAGCACCGCCTGGCGGACATCCTCCTTTGAGAAGGGAGAGATAAAGCCCAGAACTTCACAGGAAATAGGTGGGGGTGGAGGTCAACAACATATCTCACCCTACAAGATGCTTCGTCCGTGAACAAGGAGGAATAGAAGAGACCTGTCTGGTGCCTGATATCCACCTATGAAGAAAAACATTGATTCCCCACCGCAATGGAAGAAATGGAGTTGACCCTTCTCCTTCCCGAAGTAATCCGCTGAAAAAATGCATTGTTCTTGCCCTTCTCTTTAATCCATCTGTCTTTGGATTTATATTTCCTCCCTAGCCAACACCTCGTCAAATTGACTCTTCAGAGCTGCTTTGATAGCATGGTTAAGGGTGGGTAAAAAGAGAGAGCTTTTGGGTTAGTGACTACATGGGTTTGGATAGAGTCTATTGGCTAACCAGGGCTAACTAGGTTTAACCCCTTTTATCCAAGGGTAACCTCAACCCACCTCATTGGGGTGGGTAAGAAAGTTACCCATGGGTAGGCATTTTTTTATACTTTCTAACACATCCTACTATATATCTCATGAAATGTGCAAGTTCTTTTTATTTTGTATAAAGATAATTATTTAACCTACCCATGGGTTATCTAAATTACCCGGAGGAGCTTCCCTTCAGGTAAGTTATCTGGAGGAAGCCTCCAGACAAGCTTGTTCGGAGCTCTCTCCAGGCAGTTCCCCCCTCCGTTGCCTATAAATAGCCCCCCAAGAGGGCTCAATAGGGGGTTCCAACCCCTTGGATCCCAGGGAGAGCTCCTCCCAGTCGCACTCAGTCGGCCTGAGGACCCCCTTTACAGGATTTGAAGACTCCCTTGTGGGGGAGACGAAGAAGCCCCCCCCCCCCTTCTTTTGGGGGGATTAAAGTTATTGTGCGTTGTTTAATTATGAAGACCCTTAAAGAGGGGATTGTGTTTTTGTAATTAAATTATGAAGACCTCAAAAGAGGGGAAATTTTGTACATGAAAAATTATATAAAAGCCCATGGAGGTTGAAGAATTACATGAAGACCCCTGGTCTGTCCAAAAATTCAAAAAATGTCCCAATTTATAGGAAATTACAGAAAAGCCCTCAAGAGTTGGAAAATGCAAAGAAGCCCCCTGAAAGTGGTTATTTGCATAAATATCCCCTTTGAGAAAGGAAATTGTAATTATACCCAAAATCATGGGAAATTGCAGAAATACCCCTGTATCTGGGAAAATTGCAAAAAAAATACCCTTAGATCAGGGAAAATTACAGAAATGCCCCACTGAAAAGGGGAAAATTATAGAAACATCCTTAGAAGAATAAAAATATATAGAAAAGTCCCTAAAGGGTGGAAAATTACATAAAAGCCCTTCAAAGACAACATATTTACAGAAATACCTTTCAAAGGGGTGAGAATTATGAAAATACCCTCCAAAGGGTAAGAATTGCAAAGAAGCCCTCCAAGGGGACAAATTACATAAATACCCTTGGAAGAAGGAAAAATTGCAGAAAAGCCCCTGAAAGGGCAGAAATTGCTGAAAAGTCCCTGGAAAGGCAGAAATTGCAATATAACCCCTGAAAAGTGGAGAATTGCAGAAATGTCCTTTATCATGGAAAAATTACACAAATGACACCGTTTAGTAGGGAAATTATGGAAAAAGCCCTCAAAAGGGCAGAAATTGTACAAAAGTCCTCAGAAGGATAGAAGCCACATAGAAGTCCCGAGGAGACAAGGAATCGCAGAGAAGTCCTCCGAAAAAAGCAGAAATTATAAAGAAGTCCTAGGAAAGGCACAAATACAATGTTGTCCAAATCTCTCCAGATTTCTTCTTCAAAAGACAACAGTGGCCAAGTTTTCAATTCTCCGATCATATCTATGTTGTTTGCACGACTCGGTGGAGCGGGACCCACGTCACTTCCCTGAAGTGGTGTACGTTCTCTTGAGTTCGGATTATGGCTAAAAAGTTGGAGAATGCAAAAAAAATCAAGAACGCCAAAAAAATGGCGCAAACACCCGGAAAGGTCAAAAGTGACAGAAAGATCCAAAGAAGCTAGGAAATGGCAAAAGTATTCGAAGATGTCAAGGAATGGCGGGAATGCTCGGAAAGTCAAAGAAATGACAATTGTACCCAGAAATGGTCATAAAGTGCAATTATACCTATAAAGGGTTTAAATTGCAATAAACCCCTAAAAGGGTATAAAATTGCTGAAAGATCCATAAAGGGTAAGAAATTGCAAAAATACCCAGAAAGAGTCAAAAGTTGCAACAAAACCCAAAAAGGGTTGACGCCTATAAACATACTCCGCCTTGTGAGGAATGCCCCTTGTAGGCATCAAGTCACTTCCAAGGGTCTGATCACAATTAAAAGAGTGGTCATAACTGTGATGAGACAAATTAAACTGTCCGATTGTGACAGAAGCAAAGTCAATTATCTGATCATGACGGAAACAAAGCAAATCAAATACAGACGAAAGCAAATTCAAAGAATTTGACTACAACCGGATGTAATCCCAAAGACCAAATTATATAATCAAGACCAACTGTAAAAGTCTTAAAAGACCAAATTGTAATTCAAATTACATATGTATAAAGAAATGAAAAAGATATTTTCCAATTTCTTTGGACTTTATGCTAAATGAATTTCGACAGAATTATCAAAGATATTTGGATTCAATCCGATGTAAATTAACACCGACGCCGGTAAGTGGGGAAAGAGTCCAATACACAAAATCCACAACGCCTGATAAAACAATGCGCGAAATAAATACGCCAAAATACAGACGCACTTGTCCAATAAATGGACATGCAAATTTCCCGCATCAAGCGGATTTTAAGTCTTTTGTGTGTAAAACAGACTGGCACGCCAACGCATGTATAAAAAATGCATACCATTCATTTATTTTATTTACTTAAAGAAATTCCGCGTGTTCCACAGTTAACATTTGGGTTTAACTAATATATGGTTAGGCAACCCATGGGTTGTCTAACCATGAACCAAAGTGGCAGGAGCTCCTAACCTTAACTTTAAGTAACTTAATAAACTAAAAAAGAATGCTGCCGACAATGTTCAGGAAAAAGGAAAGTAGAAAAGCACTAATCCAAGAGCGGTTCAAATAAGTCAAAGGCAGTGATCTTGTTCAAACAAACTGTAATGAGAATAATATAACTCACCACGTACCCAATGTAGAATAAAAGGATGTCTCCCGTTTGAAGTAAACAAAAAAAATAAGGAAAATAAAATTTGACCTGACTGGATCAGAATTGGCCAAAAAACTCAGTTCAGCAAACAGCTTGGGGGGGGGGGGGGGGGGAGAAGCAGGTCATGCAGCACAAAAAAGATCATCATGAATCTCGCAAATACGTAAGGAATCTCACTAAAACCTAATTTAGTTCTTTTTTTCCCTGGAAGAAGCAGATCTGCAAATTCATTCATTATCCATATGCATTGTCAGTATGTTATCAAAACTCCCTCTACACAAAAATATAGAGTCGACAACAAGATGGTGAGAAGCACTTTAAATACATAAACAATTCAAAATGGTGGATTGTTGTTCCTCGGACAAAAAGGCCCTAGCCCATTCCTGAATTCAGTCACAAGTAGAACTAAATGCACTCTTTGACATGCTGCTTTGCCCCATGAATATCTGAATCATCTGACCATCCAACCATATAGCCAGAGGCTTGCTTGCAAGTAACAGGCATCAAAGAGATTATGGCCTTTATGGGTGTTCACTTCCGATTCCAACTGAAAAATAACTGCTGCAACTCATAATACATTTTCTGCTAATAAATAAAAGATAAGCTTTTGGCATGGTAGCAGGGACAGATGTAGAGTCTGACATGTTGTAGCATGGGGAGGTCATTAGGAGTAGAGCTCAGGGAGTTCGAGCTTTAAAGAATATCAGAGACTTCAAGCTTGCCCTACTGTGTAAGTGGTTGTGGAGATAGGGAGTGGAGAGGATGGCCTATGGGCCCAAATCATCAGGCAGAGGTATTTTGAGAGATCCAGAGTTTGGGACCTTCTTCATTCTCCATAAGCCAGCACATGCCCACTCTGGTGAGATATTTCTTTGTGTAGGGATGTTCTTTCTATTGGTGCCAGGGTCCGATTGGGGAAGGGGAAAAGACTCTTTTTTGGAAGGACAGGAGGTGCGGAGATATTTCCTTCAGCGTGCTATTTCCCAGCCTTTTTCATGTGGCCACGGATCCTCTTGTCTCTGTTTCCCAGGTCATTGATCCCTCTCTGCCAGGTAGGGTGTAGTCGTCCATCTTCAGGAGAGAACTTCTGAGACACTCCGGCTCCAGGACCAGCTCTCCCACTTGTCTACCATCCACCTATCAGACAGTGAGGATGGGTAGGCGTGGCGATGGGAGAAGATCAGCTTACTATACCATTTCAGATGAGAGGGGTTCAGCATGGCCTTCATGATCAAGTTTGGAAGCCTAGAAGCCATTTCAAGGTGAAAGTCTTGCTTTGAAGAATCTGCATTGGGAAACTTCTCATGCAGGAAAGGTTGCACTGGTTTTTGCTAGACATTCAGACCACTTGTGCCCTTTGTGGGGAGGAGGATGAGTTTCTAGATCATATTTTTGTTGGGTGCTCCTACTCTCGTAGAGTCTGGACGGAAGTGGCTGTGAAGGCCCACTGCACCATCAGCCATCATTTCGAGATCCGGTAGATGATTGAGCAATGGGACAGGCGATGGCCTATCACAAGTGATAGCACAGTCTGGTGGCTCATTCTTTATGATACCTTATGAATGACTTAGGGGGAAAGGAACAATCAGATATTTTCAAGAGTTATCTGGGATGTAGTCATGTAGAGTCTCTTTTTGTCAGAATTTGTAGTAAAGTTACCGAATGGGGGTCAATTTTTTGTAATGTGAACCATTCCAACCCTACACTTCTTGTTTTGTTAGGGGGATAGTGATGGCCATTCCATCTTGGTGTGGCTTGTGATGTATAGGCGGTCAGGGATGTTTTGGGGGGCCTTTGTTGTTGGTCTATACTTGTACATTCCTTCTCTCTTTTTTATTAATATACTTGTGGTACTATCCATTTAAAGAAAAAAAACAGAGAGAAGCTTTTGGATTAGGTCTGATAGCATCAACAACTTCCACTGGGTATAGGACTCTAAGCAAAAACTTGGTTTCCAATTATCTGACCAGCTTCCATAAACATTAGATCTAATTGCTCAGACTTTCAAGAAATATTTCATGCTAGAAGATTCATCTATTGCAGCCCATACCCAGGTACATGCTTCTCTCGTCGCACGTCAGGGACCAAAAAAAATGAAACCAGATCGCTGGGATCTGTGTGAAAAGGCCAGCACCCAGAAGTCGTTCACATTAAACAGCTGACAGGCTGAACTCTAGTAGCCCCCCACCAGTCAGCTGGCCAATCTGGCAGAGGCTTATCCCACATGCTATGCCAGTGAGCTATTCAACTAGGTAATAGAGAGAGTTGCAGGGCTCTGCCCCCACCTTAACTCGGACATGTCTCACTAACGGACAATTTTCTTTCAGTTTCAGTCTTTAATGTCTGATTAGTGTTTACAGCCTTCTTTTTATCTCCTAAAAATCATATTTGCTTCTATATCTGGAAAATGTCATTTACATTATCTTTCTTAGTCTCTGAAAGTTATACCTTTATGTCCTTCACATTCATTCGCCTTTTCTCAAAATTATATTTATGTCTTCCCTTTAATTTCCTGAAATTACATTATATGCCTCATTTCATTAGAAATCTCTCATGTCCAAGTATTTCCTATTTACCTTTGCACGTCTTTTGGGCTTCACTACTCCAAAACCTCTTTCTCCCTCTCTTCTGCCTCCTCTCTCTTCTACTCCTGGAGTTTTTCCCCCTTTTTCCCACTTGTTTTCAGATAGGATACGATCATCTAGCCTTGAAGCCAAGTCAGGGACAAGAATGCTAATTCAACATTCCACTCCACAATATATTATACTTTAACCAACATGCCTCATTCGGTATTTTCTTCGCTGCCTCCACTCAAGTTCTCAATATTATCCTTCTACATACTCGAACAAAATGACCAAGACCCCCTCCCAAACAAGTGGATTTCGTCTTTGCACCAAGCATCCATGTATGGGCTTTAAGCCATGAGGATTCATGTGATTCTAGCTTATTTCAAAAAATGGCCCTTTCTATCATGTAATCAGCTGTGGAAGGATGTCACTCTTGCATTATCTAACCAGATCTTGCTGCGCTCATTTCTCCTTTCTCCCAACTCTGACCAGGACATCAAATGATCTGCCATGGTCAAATGGAGGGGGAATGCATGTCTCCTTCCTGAGCCTTATTTGTTTTGCATCCCCCTCTTCCCATTTCCATTTTTTTATGAATTTTTCTCCCATTGTCTCATCCTCCTTGTATTCTTGTTTCTGTTTTCTTTCCTCCAGATAACACATATTTTTTTTTAATATAGATAGTACCACAGAATATATTGATAGAAAGGAGGAATGTCCTCCAGATAACAGATACAAATAGCCAATCCCGATATAAAGTCAGTGTCCAAGTCAAGATTGGATCAGACTCTTGCAACACTAATCCTGGTTTCTTTCAGATCCTAAAGATAAAAAATTCAATTCAGTTTATTTGAGAATAGTAGAATCAATTGAAATAAATTAACTAACATTTTGACACTGAAACATGAAACTTTTGTATTGAAAGAAAGAGGAAAATAAACATATTCTGCAACTAGATCACGAACAATGTTGAAATCTGCCCCACAGGAGATTTTCATAACAAACAACCTTGGGAAACATTGGACACATGTACCTAAAAAATAGACACTACAGACTGCTGGTCATAACCAGCCAGGTACAGTAAGTATCAAATTATAATGTGCTTCACAAAAAGTTAGAATAAATCAAAGGTCTATTCAGGATCAAAAAGTCAAGAAGAGTACATACTGCCAAAAAAGATATGGCAAAAAGGGATCTCTAATGTCCAACAAGACAAGAACAAGCTCTCGATTCAGCCAAAAAGGCCTCTGCCAAAACTTCAGAGATAAAATAACTAGAGGATGATATCTTATCCACTAACAATCTGGTACATATTTTGGAGTGAGCACCACTCAGACAATTGAGACACTAAAGGCATTGCTACTGCAAGGCAGTATCATCAAATGTGGCAAAATATTAATGCTGTATAAACTTTAAAAAAGAAGGAAAAAAGGAAACTCATAGTAGCGCAATAAATATAAGCTCCAAAAGAATTGCTTGAACATATGCATGCAGGTGCATATGTGCATGCGCAAACACAGGGAGAGATGCATCTCTTAGAAAGTATATATGAAAAACATTTTTCAAATAGAAAAAATCAAGCAGCTATCAATGACCAGATTAGTGCAGAGCATATAACATGTACCTTATGATCAGATGGCCTTGGTAAGGGAAGTATCGCATCCTTAGTTTCAACTGTGGCCCGCTTTTGTTGTTCTGATGATGCTGGTTTAACCTCTGTGGCTTTATGGCTTTTCTCTAATGGTTGAGATGAAGAACCAACAGAAGATCCAGATTGCAGATGATCATTTGTTGATGAAGATGGTCCCAATGCGTCAGCAAGGATTGAGGAGAAAGATCCAGTGACAGAAGGAATAGATGAAGATGTAAATTGAACAATTGATTCTGTTCCCAAAGCACTTTTAGGCTTGCTAGAGGTCGAAGTGACAGTGGGGTCTAGATTAGAAGATAAAGAAGACACAAAGGGCAGATTGTCACTAGCAGTAGCCGAAGGCAAAGAGGAGACAGGAGGCTTGTTTGGCAATGGTATTAGGGGTGTATCAAGAGATAAACTAGTAGTTTGGAGGGAACTTGGCATCATGGTAGAAATTAAGCTACCACTGACAGGTGGCAGTAGAGAAGGAGGAAATTCAGGTAAATTTAAGGAACCAGATAGCAAGGTGTTTGATCCGGTTACATTTGGAGATCCAGATGACAGTGATGTACTAATTCCAGGCAAATTTGAGGATGCGGATGGCAAAGAAGCAGTGACCCCAGATGCAGCAGAGAATCCAGATGGAACAGTTGTCCCAGGCAAGCTTACAGTAGCAGATTGGGAAGATGCATTTGTTCCTGTGAAATTTGGCAATCCAGGCGGCAATAACACATTTGCTCCAGGAAGACCCTGGGAGCCAGATTGAACTGATGGATTGATCACTGGATACTGCAAAGGCTGCTGCATCACATGAGGAATTGGCATACCAGGCGGTGGGCCTGGTGGTCGAAGTAATGGTGGTGGTTGGAGATGAGGCATACCACCAGAAGGTGTGTAGTATCCTTGCCAATACATTGGCATAGCAAGTCCTGGTCCATTTGCTGTAGGAGGTGGTGAAGGCCCCCATGACCCTAAGCTCCCCCCAGGCTGATATAGGGGTAATCCACTCTGAAATGTTGACCTAGGAGCCATCATCTGAGTTGTATGGGAACCAAGGTCAGCTATTGGTCCACTACCAACTGACGGCAAGCTTGCAGATGTAGAAACTGGAGCAGCTGGACGAGAATATTGTGACTGCACAAGAAAAGTAGAGGTTAAATTTGGGGCAAAGAAAACAACACTTCATACCTAAATGCCAATAGGATTGTTATTTGCCTGGATGATTGCAGGGTCACTATGTATTGGAGGTGCAGTCTGTACAGGTGGAGAGGACTTCACCTGCAAATCCTGCAATCATCCACAAACATTATCTAAAATACATGATATTCAATCGATCGATGTATACATATGAAAGTATTATAAAAGTCCAAAAGAGAAAGGTAGCAAGGATTGCTTATATTGGTCCCAATTGTCTCTGATGGAGATTTCAAAACCCAGTAAAAAATGCAGCCAAGGTGTTGTGCCAGTCAATTGATAAAGTTTTTTCCAGTCTTAACTCTTTCAACATTCATTGTATGCATAAAAAATAAGTGCCTGTTTGGTTACAACCTAGAGAAGCATGTTAGCCAAGGAATTCCGGATCAGATCGAGGTTCGAGATTGGACCCCCCATCTCGATTCCCGATCCGGAATCGGATCGGATCGGCCGGGATTTTGTTTAATTACATGGGTTTACTGGATATGGCATGAAGAGATCTGGATCAACCCATTTGGAGCGGAATCGGATCGGCTATGGCCGATTCCGCAATCCATGATTTTAGCAGTTTTCTTCAAGATGAACTAATAATAATGTCTTCCATGATTTTGTTCATTTGATCTAAAAATGATTGTACCCTCCAAATTTTCTGGCCAGAGTGCCAACCAAAAAACATCTGCAAAAATATTTGAAAACAGTTTATAACACTAAATATAATAGTGGTTATAAAAAAGGTCTCAAGGGTAAGCAACTCAGAGTTAGTCTAGACAAATATTGTCTATGAACTAGTTTTGAAGTTAACACAACCAAATTGATTTTATGATATACAATCTTCCTTGTAGCGCTTTGAGGTTATCAATTATCATAACTGCAAATACATTCATGCATTGCAACCAAACAGTCTCTAAAACATGCTCAACGGAAATGTTGAAACTGGACTCTGTTGCATTTGCTGGTTCCATACACTGACTTGTGTATCCATAACATTGAGCAGTAAAATCCTAAGAACCTCTTCTTCAACTACAGCTCTTCACTTTCAAAAAAACTACAGCTCTTCAAAGTGCAGACAAATAGAAATAATTCTCAGACAAACAGATGCAAAGGAACTAAGACCATAAAAATAGGAGGTAAATATTCAAACATTCAAGGATGTTTCATGTCTAGTCCCTTTCCAAATTTTCAATTCATTCGTGACAAGATTCTGTCTACTGTATGGATCTAGAAATTCAACCTTTGTTTGACTATAGTTTTTTTTTTGACATGTAACCTTTGCAACTATAGTTACCAGTATCAGACTACATAATGATGACACAAACATCATATCTATCAAGAAAGACAAAAGGAACTGACATAGTGATGTGGGTCTATACAGGCATTACAACCATTCAAGGTTTGGCTGCACAAAATCTATATAAAGATGAGGTATATAACTATTTATCAAACTTGTACATGTTCATCAATGCATCAGATTTTGGAAATGTTAAAGGCCCAAACTCTAACTAAAAACATACACATTAAGTTGAGGAAATTCTCAAAGAGGGAAGGCATCCACAGATTATCTCATGTGAGACTAAACCATGTTAAAGGCCCAAATTCGAACTCACAACTTAGGCATTATCCGATACAGATAAAGAGGGAAGCACCCACAGAATATCCGATATGGAACTAAACCTAAAGAGAAAACACCAAAAGAAATTTAACATCTAGGCAAGTAATGACTAGAAAGTTGAGAGTTCCAATACCGAAGCACGTGGACAATACAGCATTTTTATATGAACCACATGGAAAGACAGATATGTAACATCTTATGCACAGTGTGTACACACCACTATGTCAACCCGCATTCTGATCTATACAGAACTCTCATTGTAAATGCAGTTCCTAAACCAAGTCTTACTGCACAAGAAAGACCTAATGCTGAGTAGCACGCACAATGATGCATGCCAGTCTTCTACCTGCCAAATGCCAAGTGCTCTGCAAGCCATCAACTTCTCTATCCATGCTTACAGACTGATATAGAAAAGTTGATCAAATCCTAGACTCCTAGTAACCCAACAGGAACTAAAAGCCAACTCCAGATCTATAAATAATTAAATAGACTTTCTCATTATACTTGTAAGGGTTGTAATGGAAGCCACTAACAACCATATTTTGGGATCCATGTGTCTCCTTCATGTATGACTTCAGTGTCTCAAAGTTTAATAACCTAACAAGTCACAAAAACCCAGATTGAATAGCATATAGCTGTCTCATCTTGTGGGCACACACTACGAGTTAAGTGCTTCATTCTGAATGTGTCCATTGTTGAAATAACCTTGAAATGATACAATATCTTGGTCAGTTGAAAAATGACCCACAATGGGAAGAAAGAGGAAAATATTGCCTTTCGTTGAAACAAAATGAGCTCTATAAATGCAAAAGAAACAAGCAGAAAGTTAGATGAAAAGTTCATACACAGAGGCAATAGTTCCACTATAAGGCAAATACAAGAAATTATAGATAGTTCCAATCAAAAGAAAAATATGAGTTACCAAAACAAAAGTTAGAGGTACATATTTGTCTTGTGTAATATCTATATAAACAAATCAATATTTAGTTCAAATAACATAGCTTCCCCTTCATTCTTCCTCTCTTAGATTTAACAAAAAAGAAAGTCATGCCAATTACATTTACCAGAAAAAGTATTCCTACTCGGAGTATTTGTATCATTTTTTTTTCCAGATATGTAAACCACAAACATAAAGGCTAACCATAAAACAAAAGTCACTTGCTCCTATTTGTGAAGAACAAGACCGGTGACCACGTTATGTAAGTCATAAGGAAACTAGACTGATAAAATACATTATTGCAGATTTGCGGTGCACCTTGATGTCACTGCCACGAAAGAGTATGTATTCATAGATTTTGTCACTGGGAGGAATTTGTTGCCCATCCTTCTTCCTACCTTCGGTTCCAAATGATCTTACTGCCAAATGAATAACAAAAGGAAAGTAGAATTTAACAATCAATCAATTGCTTGGTATCCTTAAAGCAGTACACAGAAGATGTCTCATGTGAATGACAGTTTCTCGCACATCGGGACTCCTTTTCTTCCAAAAATGTTTGTTAAGATGCAAAAATTGTTTACACCATGTGAACATATGATATATTCTAAGAACTGTAGATAGGTATAAAGGTCACAAACACACAAGTATACCTGAATAATAAAATGTACATGTGTGGCTGTGGAAAAACAAGTGTATGTCCCTTGATCATAAAATAGTATTCCTTCCTAAGAAGGCTGGACATGAGATATTTTGCCTCCCTACTCTCTATACAATAAAAACCATGTTATATGACAAAAGTTGGGATCAGTGGTTCGGCATAGAAAATCATCTGATCCCCTGGGATTTGCATTGTGAAAGGAAATTCGCACATTACCTCATCCAGTGGACTTTTTCCTGTTCTACTCCAGCATTTTAGCTCAGTGGTCCTTTCTATAAGCTCACTGTTGCAGATTGAATCCACTCAGAGTGGCCTTTCTGAGAATAGATAGGCAAGATACCCAAATAACATATAAAGGGAGTTCCCCACCCCTTCCTGTCGATAAGTTAAATAGCTAAGAGCAGCTACCCTATGTTTGGATATTGTTGGACGCATAATGAAATAAATATTTTTGGGGTGTATGTGACGAAAAATACGTCGGTATCTTCCCTCGTGGGAGAGATACGAGGCTTATCGCCGCCGTGCGTATATACACACGAGCATATATAGCAGGTGAGCCAGTCTATAAAAACAGACAATTCTAAATTTTGCTTAATGCGGATATTTATTCGTCCATTGATTGGACAGTATTTAGTCCACGCAATTTCACCAGACGATTGGGGCATCGTATGCTGGACCATTCCCCGCTGACCGCAGTCAACATTTATTTACATCGCGCATAACTCGAACACCTTTGATACCATGTCGTTTTGGCCTCGCTTTCATCATACACAACTTGGCAGTACATCGACCCAGGAACAAAAGGTATTTTGCGACATTTGCCCCACATGGGGATTTGTTTTTATTATCCTCTTTAATCCAAATTTGGCTTGGTAAAGGGGGTACAAGTATGACATTTGCACCTTGGACCTCTTTGTGGACACAAAGGCAAGTTCCGAACATTTCTGGATATAATTGCAATTTAGAAAAGTACATGACAGAAATATTTCATGGGACTATTTATTTTCTCATGGTACATGATTTTTTCTAAGACATGGGTCACATGACACTGTGGGGTTTATATATCACATTTTCCCCCAAGTTTACAATTTATAAATAGAGAAAGGATTGTCTTATAAACATGCCCGGGGTTGAAGCCCCAAACATGGCACTGTCTTCTTCACCTGGAGCAGTCTCTGGCAGCAACACTACAGGGCTTGAGCTTGATGAATCTTGAGAAGTTTGGAGAACTTGAACCACTTGGAAACCAACCAACCCCTTTGCAAGGAGGAAGTCTTAAGGGCCAATGGGTGGAAGCCAAGTGAGAAGAAGCACAAGAGCTCCCCAATGGGTTGATGCCCAATGGAAGAACCCCTCCCCTCCCTTTTATAGAAGTTGGGTAGGGAGGCATGGGACCGGAGGTGGGGTACCTCCGGTTGGGTCTTTGGACCGGAGGTACCCACCTCCGGTTGGAGGGTGGGGGAGGACCGGAGCACCCCCACCAGGGGGGGGGGGCATGGGCCCCTCCTCCCTCTATAAAAGGAAGGTGGAGTACCTCATGCCCCACCTCCATCCATGCACCAAGGGGGGTGTTTTCGTAACTTTCCGACTTTTCAGGGGTACTTTTTGCAAAGGGAAAATTTCAGAGGTATGTTTGTAAAAAGGTGGGTTTACAAGGTTTTTTTGTGTAATTTGGTGCATGTGGTGGATTTTGAGGAATTGTTTGGTTCAGATTTGAGGTTTGTTGGGGGATTTAGGATTTTTTGGAGTTGGGGTTTATGTGGGGCAATTCCTGGATTTATTCCAAGGGTTTTTTTTATGGATTTTTGGGTTTTTTGGGCCTTTGTGGCATTTTGGGACTTTGGGAATTTTGGATTCTGGAAGGGTTTGGAATTTCTGGGGTTTTGGCCTTTTGTAAATGTGTTGCTATTTTCTGGATTTTTTTGGGGTTTGTGGGTTTTGGGGTTATTTCCCTTTGCCTCACATGGACATGGTCTTATACCATTTGTCTACGGAGAATTGGCTTTCATGGTAAAAAATAAATCTGTGTAAATTTCCACAGACAGATAATTTTACGGCCAACAGATATGAATGGCTGACTTGGTATCAATGAACAATTAGGATTAGTGGCCTTTCTGAGAATAGATAGGTAAGATATCCAAATAACACATAAAGGGAGTCCCCCACCCCTTCCCGTCGATAAGTTAAATAGCTAAGAGCATCTACCCTATGTTTGGATATGAATGGCTGACTTGGTATCAATGAACAATTAGGATTTGAAGGCTGAATGCATTTTCTAGAAAGACAGGTATTTTATTTGCACATGTCTTAGCCTATTCCAAAAGAAAATAAATCTACTTTTTTGTTGAATAAACTAACACAAGCAACAATAGAGATATTTATACAATGAGATTTTAGGAAATGTTCCTACAAATAGCTTATCAAGTGAATGTTTTCATTTATTCTATTTTAACTCAACAAATGCTCAAACATTTGACGTATTCATAACCAGGCTCTGTTGCCAAAGAAAAGCCATTGAATTTTTTCCATAGTTCGTCTACCATATCAAGACACTCCCCACTTTACACCATTTCCACACTCTAGTTAACCAAGCTCCATATTGAGATACTCGCTACTCAACCCCACTTCTTCCATAGTCTACCCACCCATTGTTCTCATCTCTTTCCCTTCTTTTTATCCCTTCCCTTTTCCTGCTAGTCGCATGGACCCCATAAAAATCACCCATTGGAGACATCAATAACAAATGAAAATCAGTACCATTTTAGCCTTCACTATAGTTTTAAGATTTCTTTTCTGAAAAACATTGTGACTCAATGCCTATGCGCTGTGAGTTGTGAGGCTTGCAGAAAGAGCCTCACAACTGCATCAAGACCTTTTAAGCTATTCTATTGAAAAAAAATTCTTCCTCGGAAAAATTGGGACTGAGAGCCAGAATTCTCTTGAATGTGCGCCTCCTACTTTCACATGACAATTTCTTCTGCAGCAGGATGAAATTTTCTGGTTGTAGAGGGACTTCTCTTCTGCCCTTTTTGGTTTAGTACCATCTTTTAATAAAATTCGTGGTGCACCGTCATGTTCTTAAAAAAAAAAAAACAGACAAAGGTGAAAAAATCACTTAAGTTGAATTTTGGAGAACAGAACGAACCATTCTTCTTTCTTCGCCCTCATTAAACAGAACATAAGTCAAAAGTCTAAAGAAACTCCTATCTACCCTCCAATTGTGCTCCAGAGGAATGCAAATGACCTCTCGGATTTTTCAGATTAGGCGAGTCTGTACATAGTGTTGCTCCCCCATGCTCCTAGGTATGCAGGACTCGATTTATCAAAACCCTAATATAGTAAATCCATTTTTCTCTTGAAGTACTTTCACAGTCCATAAAAACGAAGATTTCCCAAGGAATAAAGGCATTCCATAAACCCCATAACTCACCCAAAGACCAACGAAAATGACACGAGTCGAAAGGGGTAAATGCCTAAAACAACCAAAGTCGCCACCACTAGTAGTTGCAGGGGAATTCACCTAAAACCCAAACCACATAAACCAAAGATCCCTAACTCCATAGCAAATAAAAATTAAAATAAAAATCAAGATCAAAAGTTCTGACACGGTGCGCAGCACCCGGACGACTTTCTGACACGGGATCGCCCAACAAAAAGAGGTACGGCACTAGATCAAATCCGGATTTACCGTTCCGCAGCCCGATGCTAGATTCCTCGGTGTTGATGTTGTACAGGACCCCCTCGTACCGGATTTCGCTCTTGGACGTCAGGCTGATCAGGCTCCCGATGTAGGAGTCGGCCGACGGCGCGGCTCTTGACGTCGTCGTCGCCGCAGTCGCCGCTGCCGCCGCCATGGCACGCCTTTCGGCTTCCTATCCCTGTGAGGAGATCCTCTTCCACCACCAGCAGCAGTAGCAGCAGCAGTGGAGAAGAGAGACAGACAGAGAGGAAGAACAGGATGGGCGAAACAGGTAGACCTGTCACCTGTGAACTCTGAAGACGAGACCATTATATATATATATAGAGAGAGAGAGAGATGGGGGGAGGCCAGGGTGCGTAATTGCGTATAGCGCGAGATCCTTACGGCTGTGCTCCCATCCAATAGGAAATAGCCACGAAAGAAAATTTATTTGAATATCCGACGCAGAATCTTTCTATTGGTTGGATGCACTGCGCCAAATAACTGTTTATCTACCTTCTGGGGGAGGGCCCTTTTAGTTCGGGTGAGGGGGGGGGGGATCGCCGTGCCCTCTATGGCTCTATCATAGACTCCGTTGAGATGGGCCGTTTTACATAAATGTGGTATGTGTTTCACAGGGGCATCATTTTACCCCTTTAAATTTAGGAAATTTTACTTATATACTTTTATTTAATAAATATTTATCCAAATATATCCCATCCATAAATGTTTTTAAAATTAGAAATTTTTGACTTCCGGTCCAAAAAGGTGACAGTAAATTAATTTTAGGTCCAATACACAAAATTTAATTCTAAATCCAAAATCTGTTAAATATTTAATATTAAATCCCATCTATTATCTCCCCTTACAAATTTTTAAAAAACTCTATTCTACTCCTGTGAAAGGAAACCCTGTCCCCCATCTACTGGCCCGTGGGAAACGTCCTCCCCACACATCTCCAGGGGTGAAACCCCCTTTCCCACCCCGCGAACCTTACTCGACCCCGGATCCCTCCCCCCGGCGATCCCTCCCCCACCCCGGCACCCACCCTCACGAACGAAACCCCCTCCCACACCCCCGACAAAACCCCCCCTCCCACACACAGGCGAACGATTCCCACCCCCCCCAAGGGTGAAAGAGGTGAACTCCCCCAGGGCAAGGGCTTCAGGCGAGGGCCCCCCCAAGGCGAGAGCTTCGCCGGCGACGTGCGAGAGCTTCCAGTGACGGCTTCTTGCTGTGAGTACCCCTACATCGCCAACGGTGGTGAGGGCTTCCTGCTGTGAGTACCCTTGCTTCGCCGACGGTGGTGAGGGCTTCCTACTGTGAGTACCTCTGCTTCGCCAGGTATGCTTCTCCTTTCCAGCTGTGAGTACCCCTACTTCGTTTTCTCAAGCGCCTGCCCTGTGCATAAAATAAGATAGGCAATTTAAGATTAAAGTTTGATGAAATTTTGATGTTTCTCGATTATTTGATGCTAGTTGGCTAGTTGCTGCCGCTATCTCACTGAATGGCATTGAATAAGATAGGCAGAGGGGCAACGAATCTTGAATGGAGCCCATAATTGAAAAGAAAAAAGGTTTCTTCTTCTTGATGTAGATGTAATTTTGTTGTATGTATAATGGTGTCTTTTTTGTTTAGGTGCATTGCTTCTTGGTAGATGGTGTCTTCTTTGTTTGGGTGCATTGCTTCTTGGTAGATGGTGTCTTGTTTGTTGTCTGTATAATGAACATTAACTGAAAAGAAAAAGGTTTCTTCTTCTTGATGTGGGTGTAATTTTGTTGTCTGTATAATGATGTCTTTTTTGTTTGGGTGGATTGCTTCTTGGTAGATGGTGTCTTTTTTGTTGTCTGTATAATGAACATTTTCTGATCAATGAACCACCTACACAAAAGGTAGGAAGGTGGCTTTTGTCTGTAGGGTGAATGCATATGCTGGGTAATGAATCTAGCTAACTACATGCATATGCTGGGAAATTTTGACCACATGTATTTCTCAGTTGTTTGATCAAACTGTTTTTCTCATTTATTTGATGCTTTGTTTGATGAAATTTTACTGCTTTATATTTCAGATATTTATCTTCCATTTTTTTGATATTTATGTTCCTTGTATAGACATGAATCGTGTTCCTGGGATTTTCACATACAAGAATGAGGCCTATGTAATTCCTATCCATAGAGGTATGAAAATTTCTGGCATACTTGATGATGTTTGTACTAGATTGACACTTATGAAAGATCATGTGGAATTAAAATGCCGCATCCCAGACATGGGTAATTCTGTGATGAAATTGCTAAATGGAGGGGACATTGATATGCATGAAATCCTTGGATCAAAAATGATTAACATTGAAGTTCATGTGTTTGGCTCGAAGGAGGTTTTAAGTATAAGGTGAGGATCTGTCATTTCAAATGTGAATACTCTTTTCATTTTCTTACGAATAATTCTTATGTATTTTATAATTTATTTCCAAAGCATCTACATAGCAATCTTCTGTAAACAACAACATAGGATCTATTGTTTCCGGAACTTCAAGTCAAGAAATGAGACTAAGATCAGATTTATGGCATGATGTTATCCATTCTACTGGTCAGATTTTTGTCTCTGTTGAACATCTTCGGAATGATTTAACAAAGCATGCAATTTCAAGAGGATTTAACTTTACTTTTCATTAAGAATGATTCTACTCGTGTTACAGTACATTGTAAAATTACTACTTATGCGTGGAGTTTGCATGCTATTAGAATTGGGTTAGGACCTCAATTTAAGATCAAATCTTTGAATAATGTGCATACTTGTGGTGGGGATTTGAGCACACAGAAACATCCCAGAGCTAGTAAGAAGTGAGTTAGTACTATAGTTCAGAAAAAAATTATGGATGCACCATTATACAGGCCCAAAGACATTAAGAAAGACATATTTAGATAATATGGAGTTGATTTGTCGTATCACCAAGCTTGGTTAGGAAAAGAAGTTGCTTATAAAGAACAATTTGGTGATGAAAGGTGTTCATTTAATGAGTTGTTATGGTATAAAGATGCAGTTGAGAGAACCAACCTAGATAGTGTGGTGGAATTAAAGTGACAAATGAAGGTCGTTTCAAAAGATTCTTTATATGCTATCATGCATGCATCGTTAGCTTTCAAACAGGTTGTAAACCACTATTATTCTTGGATGGGATATTTTTGAAAGATAAATATCAAGGTAAATTACTTGCTGTCACTGCTTTGAATGGACAGAATTAGCTATTTCCTATTGTGTATGTCGCATGTGATGCAGAAAATGAAGAAAATTAGACTTGGTTCTTGACTTGTTTAAAGAAATCTATTTCTATAGATCGGCAAATAACTTTTATCTCCGACAAGTGTAAAGGTTTGCTTCAAGCAATTCCACATGTGTTTCTAAATTCACATAATGTTTTTACTTGAGGCATTTGGCCGACAATTTTGCAAAGTTTCTAAGAGGAAAATGTTTTTCATTTACAAAGGATGCTCTTATTGAACTTTTAAAGAATGCGGCATATGTGATGACAGCAAGAGAATTTGAAAAAACAATGGTAGAAATGCGTGAATTATGTGTCCAAAGTGAATTGTGGGCACGAAAAGAAAATCCAAATTATTGGGCCAATGTTTTTTTCAAGGTGAGCGTTATGGCGAAATGTATTCAAATCCTGCAGAGTCATTTAATAGTTGGGTACTTGAAGCCAGAAATCTACCGATTCTTTCTATGATAGATCGCATTCGAACACAAATCATGGCTTTGGCTCTTGAAAGAAGAAACAATTGTCTATTGTGGGAAACAACTGTGTGTCCTAAAGTTGATGCATATTTGAAGAACTTAATGGATTCTGCTCATGGGATTGTTGTGAATTGTTCAGATGGACAATTATTTGAAGTCTTGACTAGACCTTCTCATGTTGTGGATTTATAAGTGGGTGAATACACATGTAGGGAATGACAAGTAAGACGATTGCCTTGCAAACATGTTTGTGCCGTAGCCCATAAAATTGGATGCAATGTTGAGGAATATTGTTCTTTATATTTTAGTACTCAATGTTATCAAAGTTGTTATGTTGAGACCATCAAGCCAATATCAAATCAAGATAAACCACTTGTTGATTTTGAGAATGTTAAAGTCAAGCCCCCAACCACTAAGAGAAGAGCCAGACGACCAAAGAAAAACAGGATTCCTTCACAACAAGGATTGGAAGTAAAAATGACATACACATGTTCTAGGTGTAAGCAGAAGGGACATAACCGAAAATCATGCTCAAATCCTATATTTGAATAAGTATGTATTTTTCTGTAACGATTCTATGTTCAAATGATTATTTGTTTCTCATGATTTCCTAATCTTGTGATTGATTTTATTTATTCATTTGCTATAGTGAGTCCGAGACGCTCTCCTATCCAACCTCCACCAATGAGATGTATTAGGGGGCATGATTTTTGTTTTGTGAGAACTAGCCAAACGGAAAAAAATCCAGGAATAAAATTCTACAAATGTAAGGTAAATTATCTCCAACTATTTGTTTTCGTTCTTTTATATTTACTAATAACAATTTTTCTTCATGTTCTTTTATAGGTGATGAATTGTGATTTTTTCATGTGGTGTGATAAAGTACAAAGTTTTGTGGAAACAACAACAACTTGCGAAAAAGATGAGAAGATAAAAAAGCTAGAGGACAGAATTGCATGGTTGGAGGATGAGCTGAGGGGTTCAAAATCACTTATAAACAAAGCAAAAGGGGTTGTGCAGTCTTTACCAAAGACATTTGTATTTTTAAGCATTCTAGACAATGATGGAAATGATGGGAGTGATGGTGACTCACACTCACAAGAGGACATGAACGTGCACTTAGATTGAATTTCAATTTTACTTTTTTTTGGACATGTGAAACAATTAGCAACTTCTTGAACTTGTTGTGGTCCTCTATGAACAATGTTATCTTATTTCAGTTTCTAGTGACAAGGTATCTAGTTGTGGTTCTTTATGAACAATGTTATGTTAAGTATTGTGTTGTATTGGAATAGTGTGTCAGGAACATGTTATGTATCTCTTTACATGATGTCTATAAAAATAGTTGCTTTCTTTTGCTCCTCCTTTTAGATGGTCTGTTCAGAAATACTCAATTCTCAAGTTGCTAAGTGTGATATTTTTGGTATCAAAGTTGAATATTGTGTTCAGAAATACTCAATTCTCATGTTGCTAAGTGTGATATTTTTGGCCATCAAGCTGTGTTCCCTCTCTTTATGTCAACTCGCCGGGGCCGAAGGAGATCTTGCCTGCCCAAATTGGATGGAGGAGCTGCATGTTGTAACTTCGTTGTTAATGGAGACAAATTAAGCTGCCTAAAATGATACAACTTTGCATTTGACTGAAAAGAAATACTTCTCCGGTGCTCTGACATGTGCGACCGAGATCTTTCAGACATAGATGGCACCAGCGTACGATGAAATGGAGAGCTCGTGCACGACCAAAGGGGTTGAGGTTAACATGGAAAGTGTCACAGCGATAGCAGTGCAGCTGCAGCAAAACAACAATCCCACATAATGTCTTTAGCTTTTTTTCTGGCATTATTTGTTGTTCCAAATTTATTGTTTTTCCAACAGCTGGCCAGCGCAAGAAGTGGGACTGCTCCCTGCTCCCACGCAACGCAACAAATGACCAGAACTCCCACGCAACGCAACACAACAGATGGGCATTTTAGGTATTTCTCTCCTCTACTGTCAGTTAACTGACTATGGGAAGACTTTTTGGACCTAAAAATAAGTTGGGTGGGGAATGAACCGGGTGTTAAAATGAATTGGTCAATGAACCTAAAAATAAGTAAAGGGTCAAGCAATGGACCGGGTGTTGATTCTCACTTAAAATTATACCTACTTTTTACTACATGACAAAAGCACCGCATCTACTTTAATTTTTTATTTTCATTACCTAGTAAGAGAGAGAGAAAAGAGAGAGAGAGCCGTAAGCTATCACGATTCACGATAGGAGAGAGAACGAGTGGTGGAGAGAGAGCGAACAGAGAGTAGAGAGAATGTGGGGAGAGAGAGTGCGGGGGGAAGAGAAAAAGAAATAAACATGTTTTGTGGTGCCCAAGGACTTTAATAGAATAAGATTTTATACATATAACCTAATGTAGATGATTTGATGAAGAAATTAAATTTTGGAGGTCAAAATTTCTAAAAAAATGGATTCTCCATCCTATTGATTTTGGATAAACTTGTAAGCATGTCATAAAATTTTAAAATTTTAAATCATCTCATAATTAATTTTTAAAGAAGATAATATGTTTTTAACTTGTTTATAACAAAAAAAAGTGTTTTGTACTATTTTTTTGCTATAATTAAACTAGCTAATGACAATAATTAACTATGGGATAAACATGTTTTTACTTAGCACAGCTTACACACATTTTTTTGCAACTTACAATAACTCAGTATAACTTACACAATTAATATAAGTTGCAGAGAAAGTGTGTAAGTTATGATGAGTTAGTGTAAGTTGCATAGAATATGTGTAAGTTGTACTAAGTTAGTGTAAGCTATAGAGAAAGTGTGTAAGTTTCATTGAAATTGTGTAAGTGTCACTAAATTAGTGTATGTTACATTGAAATTGTGTGTCGCTGAATAAGTATATGCTACACTAAAATTGTGTCAGTTACATTAAAAATGTGTAAGTGTCACTAAATCAGTGTAAGTTGCACTGAAAGTGTGTAAATTATAGAGAATTAGTATAAGCTAAAGAGAAAGTGTGTAAATTGCACTTAGTTAATATAAGTTGCAAAGAAAATGTGTAAGTTATACTGAAAATATGTAAGTTTCACTGAAAGTGAGTAAGCTACACTAATTGTGTAAGTTATACTAAAATTGTGTAAATATCATTGAAATTGTGTAATTATTACCAAATTAATGTAAGTTACATTGAAAATGTGTAAGTTACAAAGAATGAGTGTAAAGTATTGTGTAAGTGTATAAATTATTTGAAATTAATCATTCGACTGTTAATAATTAATCAAATTAATCTTTATGAAATTTAAACAATTTTCAAATACACGTTTGTCTCAGACAAGGTTGGTCGTACCGTGAGGATCAACTATGTTAGATTATACGTGACACGGTACGGTACGATATGATCTGTACCATACCGATCAGTCAATTAAAAATGTCAAGTCTGTCGACCAATTTTTGTCTCTCTTTGAAGATAAAATAAATCATAGGATCTAAACGTTATCCTGACAGAAATCGGTCGATCGATTTCTTTTTACCAATCGATTTTAGACTTTGCTATATTAGGCGTTTGGTGGTGCTCACGAGAAGAATCGATCGACCGATAAGAATAATTTAGTCGACTGATTTTATCGTACGGTGTCGACCATGCGGGGACTTACAAACTCCTAGGTGCAATACAGTCGTGCCACTGCGTATCGCATCGACACGACAAACCTTGGTCTCCGAGTAAATTGTTGTCACTATAAGAATAGCAAAAAATAATAGAATACTTTGTATTTTAAACAAGTTAAAAGGAAAATTAATTATGAGATGATTTTATTTTTCAAATTTTATGACATGTGTAAAAACTTATCTAAAATCATTAGGATCCATTATCCTAATTTTTATAATTTTTTATCCCAAAATTTAAAGTTTTAATCAAATAACTTAAATAAAAGAATATGTGCAAAATCTTATTCTTTAGGGTCCTTACGCACTGCAAATTTATGTTTCTTTCTCTCTCCCCCGCCCCCCCCCCCACCCACTCTCTCTCCTCTCCACCCCGCGCTCTCTTTCTCGCTCCCCCTGCGCTCTCTCAGTCTCTCTTATCCGTTCGCTCTCTCTCTCCTGCACTCTCCCCAATGCCTTTTCTCTCTCCCCCACTCTTTCTCTATCTCGTCGCAGTGGCTTATGACTCTCTAAAAAGAAAAATAAATAAATGTGGCGGTTTTTGGCACATGCTAAAACGTAGATATAATTTTGATAAATATTTTTGGATGGGCATAGTTGGGTAAGTAAATTTTAAATAAAATCATTTTAATAAATTCCAATTTAAGACCTGCTTTATACTATTTTGATTTTTGCAATCTCCAAAATATTAAATTATATAAAGGTTCTTGTGATTTTTTATTTTAAAATATTTTAATTTTCTTTATATGCTGCCGGCGGTGCATCAATTGAAACCCATATCAAATCAGATCCCAAAAGTCAGTATGATTGGAACCTTTTATAGAATGTCGTAAAATTTTGTTTTGTTTTTTGTTAATACCGTCGTAATTGTTCTTATCGTACATCTTGTTTGGAATGTCATTGGTTGTTGGTAGCTTAAAATCAGTGTAATCGGTTTTATTTCAATCTAAAACCACAGAAAAATGTAAGGAAAAGCCTCCTCAGTGCTAAATGAGAGCCAATTAATTTAAGAGTAAATTAATTAATAATCACTGACTGTAAATCTGTAACATGAAAAATCATTGCTATAATAAAATTTAACATATACTGTAACAGAATATAACAATTATTGTAATGAGTTATAACTCTATCATGAATTAAAAAATAAGTCAAATATTTAATAAAAATTTCTAATTATTTTGTCATTAATTTAATTAGTCTACAGAGTTTTGCATCTCGGATCCTTGTTAACTAGCATATGCGATACATAGTCTCAGGATATATAGAATTAAGAGTTCATCCTGCATCGAGGGTGGCCAACTTGAATCGAGATAAAAAAAGCCGCTGTTGCTGAAACAAATTCCTTCTCCAAAGATGATCATCAGAAAAGTGTGGCTTGCCAGACAAAAAAAAGGCACAACTCTTTTACATTACCGTCGTCACAGAGGGAAAAAGCTGCGTTGGTTTCAGCATATAGTTTCTTGAGGTTATGAACTTGAAACCCAGAAACTCCCAATTCGTAGGATGAACACAGAACAGCGGATGCATATGGGTTTGGGAGTTACCCGTTTGATTTCCACGCGCTATTGCCAGTAGGAGTTGTCACATAAAACGCTTCAGGAACGATGATATGCTTCTCAGATGGGAAAGCTCTTCCAGGTGATCCAGAAACATTAGCCAACGTCTGGAACGGAAGACCAAACTCTAGTATCCAAATGGCTAAAGCATCAGGCACCATTATGATGCTGTTTCGCAGAAAAACTGGATGTAATTGATCTCTACTGTGTCAGCTGGCTCCCTTTAAACCTCTTCGATGGTGGGGATGTGAAAAGCTTGCGGACCGAAACAATAGGATCATCAACCTGCAGAACAGCCTCCGTGTCAGTAACAAGTTCTAGTAGAGGATCCTGTTTGATTTACCATTTTGAATACCGCCTGTTCATTCAGAAACCACTGACAAAACCTACCTCATCAGAAAATGATGACGGGGGCTCTGCCCGAGGGGAACATTTATCTTTGACTACAGCGCGAAGTGTCAGCTTCCAACCTGGCATGATGTCATCATGCATTTGAGCTATCCAGGGGCAAAATGGTCTATGCTTCCCGATTGGATCAAACTTGTCGGTGTTATCCCATTGGGAAGAAGAACTAGGATTGTTCCCTGAAGCATCAAAACAAGTACCGCATTAAAATATAATCCATCAAGTAGCATGTTCACCTTGAATTAAAACAAACAGAAACTTCCATGTTTCCTGAACAGCACCAGGCGATGTGGTATTTAGTCCACAATGTAGGCAAGTGTTATGAGCTATGGGTACCAGTAAATAGCTTGAGGATAAAAACTCAGCCCCTCTGGACATGCATCGAAAAATAAAAGATGAGAGCAGAGAAGTTTTGCATGAAGTGATGAAGATTGACTGTTTCAAATCCCACGCCAAGGTTACGTGAAAACAGACTTCCATTGTGAGATTTTCTGTACTTTTACCCCTGTACGCTATCCTATTTTATATGCAATATGCATATCCCTGATTTTCATGAACTATCAAAAATATCCTTGATACGTCCAAATAGTTGTAGTTATAGACCTGCCATGCTGAAATCACAAACCTGCCCCCGAGTTAGGCTTTCCAAGGGCACAGTGAGTTCACATGTCCTAGGTAGCATATTTTGATGGTAAGAACTAGATAAAGTGCAAGCATTTGGATGTATCAGGTGTACTCTTGGTAATACATGAAAGCGAAAGGCATATATAAAAATGCGATATACCTTTTTTTGAAATGCTAAAAAAATTGAAATGTATATAAATACGATATACTATAAGGGAATATATACCAAAAAAACCCTGTAACATGTCATTTGAATTGTAAATGCCAAATCCCCTATCCTTGGAACATTACCAACAAAAACAAGTCCATGAAGAAAAGATTGAAGGAAAACCAAGAATGTCCTTTGATACGTTTCTTCACCTTGCCTCAAGATTTACTCTATGTTCCACTTGAAGAATTGTTACAGGTCAGCAACTCTGAAAGCTCTCCACAACCAATATGGTCATGCTAGGGAAAACAGTTAACAGCATTGCTGATTAAGAATCTCTATGTGATTAAGGATTTTTCTCTCTTACTACATAGTAAGCAAAGGCAATTTGCTCGAGCAGGCTTCTCCTTTTTTCTGATTTTTTTAGGAACAGACACCTTATGTAAGTTATACATGTTTTTCTGGTGGGGTAGTGGGCTGGCTGTTGGAGATTAGTTACAGCCCATGTCAGAGGGGTGGGCATTCTTGTACTGTTGTACAAAATAGCCACACTGATGAAGCCTCCAACCAATTTCTCCAAGCAATAATAAAAGCTTCGTTCGGAGAAAAGACAACAAAGTTTATCAGGTTAGAGAAGGAAATAAAATCAGACCACCTTGTTCCCCAGGAAGGTTGGCAAATGGTATGAGTTTGCACTAAGAAAACGGTTGCTAGACACAATCTGATAACTTGTACCATGTATAGGAGCTAAAGACTGAAAGTTCAATACAAGATCCTCAAGGGAATTGAGAACGTCCTTTTATGATCCCAGATCTGGCAGCTTGACTGATTGACATTTTCATTCAAATTCTGCATAACTTCTACAGAGTGCAGCTATTATTCAATAGAGTAATGCAGAAAGTTATGTCATCATTCTGGGGTCCCTAGGATCATGCGCAAAGCCCCAGGGATTCAACAAGGGGAAGGACTGGCTGTCAAGGTGTCAACCTCACACCATCCCGAGTCTTGCCAATCATCAATGGTGGTTCCCTACATCACGCAGATCTGGTCCCAAACAAAGCAGTTTCTGTGGCCAGAAGAAATCAACAACACCACAAAATTGAACATGTTGGCAAGGTACCAATGCTTGAGAAATTCACAAGAACATAATGGTTGATGCAGACAAATTGTGTGCATGCTACCAGAGCGTCAGAGCCTAAGCTTACATATATTACAAAACAAAACATGCGGAAGTAATTGGGTGGCACAGTCCTACTTAAAATAAAGAGAGAGTGTTATAAATAATAAATATAGAGAGTGCAGCATTTTGAGACAAATAATTGCACCAACAACGACCACTTTACACAGCCTAATTGGTTTGACTTTTAATGAGTAACAACAGACTCTTCAACTAAAATAACCAAAAGATGCTTGACAAAAGTAGAAAAATATTAGTATTCAACTACAGAGCTCTTCATACTTCTAAAGCAGAATCCAAGTTCATACAACAGGAAAAGCCAGTACAATGAAACAGTCGGGATGCCCTATGAGGCAAAGAAAAAAAATAGAAAGATAAATAGATAATAGACCAAGGAAACAAAGTATACAAATGGAGAAACGGAAGAGAAGCATACATGGTAGATCCATAAAATATAATCAGGCCCTTCCCAGCCAACACTATCACTGAAAACAGGTGCAAAGTTTTAAAGTATATCATGGCATGTTGTACTTGCAGTGATTAACTCTTTGGTCATTTATGATAAATCATCAACTGCCAAATAAAAATTTTACACTGGAACCCCTTGTAAGTAAACCGGATAAACTAACTTCATTTCTCTCACAAAGTGTAAATGGTATTCGTTCCCACTGTGAATTTGCCAATGACAAACCCCTGGAATATCTTTCTTTCTGTACAAGTTTACATATGACAACCCATGAGCAATTAGAATACAAATTGTCTAACATTTGAACTGGAGCAAGCTCACACAAAAATAAGTATTGTACACCATGAAGCTATCATGACAATATTTACACTAATTATAATCCTAAAAAGCCTAACGGACTAGTGTGTTGCCTTTGAGAAACCATTGTTCATGACAAAAGAACCTTTCAACCCAAAAGAAAAACACATACATACACAATGATAATGATGATCATGCAACCACAGCAGATGACATCTAACACAGATTACAGAAAACAGGAAAACTATATTCTTGCATGAAGCTCCTGAGATCTCACAGATGCAATGCGTTTATGATGAGTTGCCTAAGTAATTAACAGACATCTGCAACCAATGTGAAAACATTTTTAAAAATATCCTAAAGAAGTCCACCAGTTCATGGAGCACTTGAGATTTTAAAGTAATAAAACACAAAAACATCAAATAATCAGAATCTTGGTCTACAACAGCATCGCTTGTATCATAAGATTTAACAACAAAGTGAAAATGCATAACTTTATCATGACAGCAGGTGATGATCATCTTAGTGGGAAGAGATGTTGATCAGACTTACTTGAAGTACAAAGTGCAACTACTTCAGCATCAACAGAGTTCAAAGTTTTTGATCCAAGGACATTCTGACTGCCAGCACTATCATTAATGTGGGACTGCATGGCATGAATTTCATCACCTCCCTCTCTGTGTACGTCATCCTTGCCGCTTGGATTTTTATTCACCTCTACATCAAAAGTAGCATGGCCTTCTGGGATCACACCAAATGCAATATTCTGAGAATTGTGATTGACTTCAGAAGTAATACTATGACTTGGTAGGTTCATCCCTGAATAGCCATTGTTATCTTGCATGTAAATGCCTGCTGTGCCTGCTACTGATGTATTCTCAGAAATGCTATCATCTTTAGGCAAGATTCTGTCTGTTGTTAAACATGAAGAATCTCCAGGTTGAAGGTTAATTTCATGCTCTGTTTCAGTATCTGTAGATCTTCTATTTTCAGCGTCCTCAGTAACCATAGGACTTTGAACCAAGTCTTGAGTAGCTTCTTGCAAGCATTTGTTCACCTCCTCACTAACCTGCACAGATCCCTCTTCACACCCAGTTTTCCCAGAACTGCTGGGAGTATTGGCGTCCACATTGACATTGGCGTTGCTGGGGGGAAGAGGCTGAATATAACAGCTGCTGCCTCCAGATGTAGAATATTCATTTTCATTTCTCTTGCGTTTCAACATTCCTGGTGTTTCTGAAGGAAAAGCAAGATTACTGATGATGTTGCCCTCTTCAAACTCTAAAGAACTTTGAGTATTTAACTGAGTCTCTCCTTGTGCATCAACAGATGCACAATTTCTTATGTCCCCATTGGAACCAAATGCAGATCTTAAATGTCGGGTGACAATGGGCAAGGTAATTCTTGGTTTGAAGCTCTGTCTTGTTGGTGGAGGACCACCTGCTATCGTCAAGTTTAAACTAAATGTTTTTTCATCTGATGTGGAACCATTAGAACCTGTGGCAGGACCACTTTGTTCATCCTCCTCTGGAGATTCAGTTAAGTTGAAAAGCTCCATAGGCCGTGATATGGTTGCAAAAGCCCACAAGCCAGCACATGCTCCACAAAGTTTACAGTCTAATACCACAGATGCTGGGTCGTAATCAGCAAGAGATACTTGATCTCCCCTTTTCCCATCACTCTCTCCAGAGACTGTTGAGGAGTAGACAACAAAACCAGGATTCTTGTTACTTTGTAGCTCTGGTGAAGAATCCACTGCCTTGGCCATTTTCACATAATGACTTGAGGAATCCACACGATCAACAATATACGGAAGCACTCGAGGTTCCCATCCACATAAACTTATTATCTTAAGTGCCTGAAAATATGAATCCCATTAGTTCATGCATGAGCACATCTGCTTTACCCCAGGCCAAGTGTAGGAGGATTACAGTTGACTAAGGATTAGACAACAACGTATCGACATATTAAAGAAAAAGAATAAATAAAAGGTAAACCAGCAATAAAATAAGAACATAGAATCACTCAAACATGCAAAGTCGGGATATATGCTGCTCGAGATTTACAAGGTAGTCCCTTATGCATATATCTGGTCATAATCGTAATTCATCTACATTGTGTATCTACAGGATCAAAGATTCAAAAGTGAAAGCTTTCTAATGTGGTGCATTACTATGCATAGGAAATTTTTTCCTTATATATATGTTTCACACCAGTCTCTCTTTCATCACATTTTGGATCTCTGTCTGGACAGGATATTTTACTCCATCGCATGAGAATCATGGTAGTGGCTTAGTGCCCAGAAAAGAAGAGTTAGCTTCATCTGTTTGTTTTTTTCTATTTCAGCAGCATCCTTGCAGCAAAGTCCTTCAGGCCTTGTATACATAATTCTGAACCGACAAAGTGGTGATTCTTTCATATTAGTCCAAACATAAGAACCTACCAAGTGCATTAAAAAAACAAGAGAGGCACAATAAGCAGAATGGATTAGACCGTTCCCACATATACATCCATGCCGTAATTTTGGACGAAAAGCATCAGTACCTAATTCTAACATTAATTTCTCTTGAACCAATGAATATTACATTATCTACCATCCCAGCACACATTGTAACTCACACCTACCATGCACAACTACACCAAGAGCTATCTAAACCAGCAAATCAAAGTGTACCAGACAAAATTCAGATTAACCACCTCGTGAATGTAATAGCATACACTGAAACGCCATATAGGAGATACTGCTGACCTAGCAATTGATACAAATACTCACTAAAATAAAAGGCCTAGCCCATCATTATGAAATAAAGAAAATTATTCCCAGGATGGGTGGAAAAAGGCAAAAACCTGATAATATTGACTCGACACATCTTCTATTGATGCACTGTCGAAGACCATATTTCCGGAGCTAACTGTCAGCTTCATGCCACCATCCAATCTGTACATTAAGCTAGATGATTTTGCAAGGAAGTCTTCCAGTTGAGGACTTTTCATGTAATCAAAGGCTGATGATGAGATAACAGGAAGAGCTGAAAGCTGCAGTAGAGCAGTTGAGCGTTCTTTATAACTCTCAATCAATGCTGGAGGAGGTGTTGGAGGAAAGAATGCTAAAGCTTCATCGCATATATTGTCAATCCATGGACAAAGCAATTTATGTCCATTATCCAGCTTTAAGCTAAACACTGCAGCAGCCTTTTCAACTGCAATCAGATGATTTTTTTTTCTCAGCACATAATTTTTTTAATAAAAAAAAGGAAAAGGAAGACAATACATTTAAATCAGGGTAACCCAATCAGTCAAACAATTAAAACAGATTAGAAACATGAGTTAAGAAAAATATTCTGAAGACAGCTATCAACAAGTTCATCATAATCAACTGATAGGAGATGGTTACTGCTTGAAACATGTACTGGATAATGAATGCTACATCTCATGACAAGATGCAAAGGCTGAAGCAAGATGAAATGTCTAATTCATTAATTGTAGAGTAAAAACAAACGAGCATACCTTGCGGCAGCGTCCAGGAGGAAGGAGCAGAGAAAAGTAGCCGTGCTCCACATGCCCCACATGCTAAAGTATCCACTTCCACATTCACCCAACCTCTTCTAGCACAGTTGACAGGATCGATGGCCTGAGCACAAAAAGGCAAGGTTGATATTGAGTTGCTCAAGCTCCTATTTCATCAAAAAATCACGTAAATACATTATTTTGTGTGTTTGATAAGTTTATACACCTGATTTCTGCCATTTCTTTTCCCCCTCTTTCTTCTTTTTCCTCTCGGGGTGCATGAACAAAAGACATCCTTGCCCGTTTATTGTCATCGGAGTATCCTTTCTATGAATATTTCATCAATCTAATTATGCGCAATCTACGGTTTTTTCTTAAAGATTCTGTTTCCCTCCCGGAAGATGCCGCAGACATTTTGAACTAATAAAATTGGAACTATATAGACAAAGAAAAGGTTTTCAATGCTTCGGTCACAGAAACGATCTGCAGACAATATCTTATTCCTGATTGTACTCGGTCGTTGTTGGTTGTTGCAAGCTTTCCCGCTGGCTTGAGCTTTCAGCTTTTCAGTATAAATTTCAGGCCCAAAAGAGCTTTTAAGCATCTCCAGGGATGGTAGAACCCAATATAATCGAATCATGTAAACTAAACTAAAATATAAATAATGCTTCTTATGGATGGAAAAGGAACATAGTTGCCACGGCGCAAATTGTTCGTTTCTCCACATAGGGGTCCAAATACTTGGGAAGAATGAAAAAACACCGAGTAACAGAGAGAGAAAAATGGAGATGGAAGCGGAACCTTGGGCTTGCCGAACCAGGTCATCGCCTTGAAAGTTGCCAGCCTCTTCATCAGATCGCTACGGTCCCACGGCCTGCAAGGCGGCGTCCTCCCCTCCCGCGTCCCTATCCCAGCTGCGGCATGCCTAGTCGAATTCTCGACCAGTTCTCTCGATCCCAGCTCCCTTCTCCGACCCTTATGCTGGGCATTCGTCCCCCCAGTACCACTGCTCAAACAGAAAACGCCGACAAACAAATTAAACAGAATAATCCAGTAAAAAAAAAGGAGAGGGAACATACAACGATCCTACAAAGCTCCCCTTCCGGCATCTTATGCTAGGGTTTCAGCAGGAGGAACCTGGGAGGAGGGGGCTTGGGCTTGGGGGAGCGGTAGAGCTTGTCCATGATCCTTTGGAACCTCTTCTCCTTGTCCTCCGTCATGCTTCGCGCCTCTGCCGCCGCTCGAGATGGGGAGAGAAAGAATACTCCAAGTCGAGCTGGCGCGGGTGCCGATCGCTAGCATCCAAGCTTAAACCCTCGTCGCCGTCGCCACCAACAGAGGAAGGCGATGCACGCACAGAGAGAGAGAGAGAGAGAATTGCTGCGCAGAAGAACAGTGTCTGCTCCCCGGCCTGGTGTGCTTCTCTTTTCCCGTTTTCCTTTCTCCCCCTTTCTTCCCCGTTATTCACTTTATACCCTTATTTATAGCAGGATTCAGGAGTCTGTTCACCGGCGGAAGTTTTTGTTATGAAAAATTATTTATATATTCCTAAACTTTTTTATATTTATAGATATACTCTAAAATTTTGATTATTGAATTATGTACTAATCGAATAAAAATATCACGAGTAAATAATTTTACCTAGGCGCCCCCCCATTGGCGGGGGTGTCCGCGCCCCACGTCACCGTCTTGGTGTGGTGTGGGTGGCGCTACTGCAGCACTCAAACATCATAGAGAACCGCTTTGTGCACGGCTGGCCGTGCAAATAATTTGCACGGCCGCCGCGCCATCCCGCGCCCACATGGGCGTGGGCGCACCCACATGCGGGGGTGGGCGCGCGCCCGGGGCGCGGGATGGCGCGGCCGGCCGTGCAAATAATTTGCACGGCCAGCCGTGCAAATGGCATTTCCCAACATCATATATATCCTACCATCATGCTCCGTCAATTTAAGTAAACTGTGGTTGGGTTAAAAACTTAAAACACAAAAATGACTAACCTACCCTTGCATTGATAGCTTCTCGCGCAAAGACCATAGACCAGCTTTTGTTTCTCTCTCCATTGCGAAAGAGGGGCTGAATGGTTTTCGATAAAAACTTACGACACTAATTTCAATGTAATAATGTCAGTTTTAAATAATTTTAAAAATTTTATTAATCCACCTCGTTCAGTTCATTACACCATATTATGTCATTTTCTTTATTTGGAATCTAATTTTTATTTTAAAGTCATATTTTTTATTTTGGCACCCAAGTTTTCTATGTTGGCATTCAAATTTTTCTCTTTTGATCCAGTCAACCGAATTAGGCGACATTATGAGCCAAAATGGAAAGTTGGGGGCTAAAATAAAAATATGGACTCTAAAATAAAAGATAAGCTCCAAAATAATAATAATAAAATGTGTTAAAATATGGCACAATAAATCACATTAGATGGATCAATAGGCTTCCTAAAGTATATTTAAGATTGACGTTATTGCACTGAGGTCAGTGTAGTAAACCTTTCTCAAGGGTTTCCATACATATCACTCCAATAGTTCTCTTCTCCAACAACAATAAGGAGGACTGGTGGTTCTCTCTCTCTCTCTCTTACTAAGTAACCATCTGGTTTCTAATGTATAATCTCTTTTTGGGTTGGTCCTAGCTCGTTGGCATCTACGAGATTGTGGTGGCCATGGACGTTAGTGTTGAGCAACTCACTCATGCACAATCGGTCCCCAACGTGCACTACCACCACACCCCGCCTTCCATCCCCCTCCAAGAGGTAGATTGCTACATTGCGCCAAGTGTGGACCTCATCACCGTCGCATGGGCCCTCCACTGGTTTGACCTCCCCTCACATAGTGTTTCATGCCACACCCTCCATCATCCCAGTGGCATGCTCGATGTCTATTGCTACACAATGCCCGGGGCGATGACTAGTTCAATGTTTCACTCGATCGATTTTACGTAAGAATGTTCATAATTTAATTTGGTTTGGTTTGATTTATAAAAAATTGTTAATAAAACAAATCAAATCAACACTGAAACCAACTCAGATCAAATTAAATAAAATTTTTCTTAAAACCAAATCAAATGAAATCGAAATAATTTGATTTGATTTAATCTAAAAATGAATGGGTTTTGAAGTCCATTGGTCTCACAGATAAGACTTTAACCATCTATTTCTTTTGGGGGGTAAGACTTTAATTACATGTTGCCTTAACTTAACTGTCAACCTAATGAACATTGTATGTATTACAATCAATTCTGTAATAAATTATTATCAAATCTCATTCATTAGCAATGAGATACTTAACTAATAACCATACATCATTAGCATACTGACGACGATATTACCCTCCACATTATATATGTAAATATGAATAAACCTAATAGATATATATAAATTGAAAAACATTTAGGGTCTGTTTGTTTCACTGTAAAAGTTTCCACAAGAAAAAGTTTTCCAAAAAAATCCCATAAAAGTTGTCATTTGGTTGTTCTGAAAAGTTGATCCACGGAAACATTTTCATAAAAATCTCGAATTCTAGCATCCGGAGAGAGATCTCAGACGCCGTTTTCGCGCAGTTCGTTTTCAGGAACCCTGGAAGAAGACGCGAGTTGGCTCAGCATCTTCGACTCTGTAGAGGACACTACCCCGGGCCTGCGACATCGCCGCTCACTCCCTTTGCGGCCCTAAGGCCAAGACCAACTTCTCCCACGCGTCCTAGAGGCACATCGCCTTCTCTGGTCGACACAGGTGGGAGAAGCGAAAGAGCAGGAACATCCTCTACGAGATGGCAGGGAGGCGGAGATGGACGATGGCAGCGGCAGGGGAAGAGGAGGAGGGAAGTGAGAAAGGCTGCTACAACGACGACTACTGCTGCGAGGAGGGGGACGAGGCCGTCGAGGAGGAGTCGCCCGCCTGCGGGAAGGGCCACCGCACGTCCCTACTGTTGGCCACGGCGGAGGGCGGGGGCATCTGCCTCGTTTGCTTCTCCAACCTCGTCTCCGACCCTGCCGCCCCCTCCCACCACATCTCCTACGCGCTCTCCCAGCTCTCCCTCGCCGTGCGAGGCGGCGGCGGCCACTTCCTCAGGGAGTACGAGCCCGCCACGGCCACCTCCTCGCGCTCCCTCTCGTGCAGGCCCTCTCCTTCGCCTCCGACGAGCCCATCGCCCTCCAAGCCATCAATCTCGTCTCAGATCTGTGCTCTGCGGTGTTGCTCCGCGGATTCGGAGATGAAAGAAATTGAAAGAGGGAAGAGCCCACGATAAAGCAAAGCAAAGCAAAAGATGGTTCCTTTTTTGCTTGGAGTGCACAGGGAAGGCCGTCGGGATGAGGAAGACAATTCTCCATTTCGCGGTGCCAAGGGACCTTGGCAAATGTAATTTTATGTTTGTACCATTTTTTCATAATTTGATTGAAATCATATTTTATCTATATATCATATTTACATAATTTATGTATGTATCCCTGATATTTAGCATTTTACACAAACAAAAAATATGAAAATAATTTTTAGAAAATGTTTTACTAAAAAACAAACATCAGAAAACCTTTTCATTGAAAACATTTACGTGGGAACCAAATGGACAATTATGTTTTTGATTTTTCTGTAAAAACTATTCCTTGGAAAACTTTTTTTCCTATGAAAATATTTTACATGCAACCAAACGGACCCTTAGTGCAAGAGTACTATTGCATTGCACTTGCAAGTTGGGCTCATAAAAAATTTGAGTTGGACTCATAAATAGTTGAGTTGGGTTCATAAATATTTTGGTTGAGCTCATAACAACTTGACTGTACTATATGCCATGGTGTATTGGTCCAACTTAGGTGGATCAATGGGAGCTCCCCTTTACAAGTGAAATGCAAAAGTGTCTTGCACTAAGCATTTCTCATATAAATTAAAGGTCTATTATTGTAATTTAGTTTAACTGGTTTGGTTCGGCTTATAGAACTTGGGAATTGAACCAAACCAATTTTTCTTTTTCGGTTCAGTTTCAACCCAGACCAAATTTTTCGTATTTGTTAACCAAACCAAACTGAATCGGTCAATTCATTTTGGCTTTTTGGTTTGAACCAGCTAGTGAACACCCCTAATTCTACGACATCTCGGGACCATATTGAGAGCCCGAGAGGTGTACCGTGGAGTTCTCATTCGACCTTCTACAAGGGGAGGAGCATATAGGGCCATTTGTGCTCACAATGGCAAGGGAGATGGATCTCGCAACGATGCTGACATGTGTCTAGTCATGATCAATGTCCCATACGACACTGGAGAAAGGTGTGGGTTTGTTGGATGAGGCGCTAAAGGTGGTGAGATTTCCCATGTACCAACAAATCAGAAGAGGATGAGACAGTGATGGTGAAACCCCTGTAGTAGCCAATCTCTGTCTTCCCCTATAGTAGCCAATCTTGCTGTCATGTCCCAACATTTAATATATCTATAAATATCGTAATGTGAGTGAAAATGATATCAAGAATAAATTTTGAATTCTTCTGGATAGAAATTGCTCGGTGTCTTTATCTAAATAACAATAATCAATTGCCATTCCTCAAATTGAGATATACAAGATTCTCAAGTTATAACTCAAAGGGCAGATGTAGCAAGGGTTGATCTCTCGACACACCATTCCTGATATCTCGCCTTCTAGAACTGTAGATTGCATAGGAAAAAGAGTAGGTATGAGCAATCTTATCCAGTAGGATTTATCCTCCAGTGTTAATAAATTAAAAATATATATATGAATTCAAGAAAATTGTTGATCTGACTAATAACAAGTAACAGGGTAAACAGAGAATGGTACAAATCATGAAATAGAAAAATTGAACCAAGATTCAATAACAATGGCAAAATAAAATAATATGCCAATGAACTAAGCTAAGATGACAAATAGCAAGATTATAATGACCATCGGTAAAATAACAGAGTGTGAATGTATGAACAATAGTTCAGAAGAAAATAGAGAAAATGCACGTATAGAGATATCATGTCTATTCCACAAGCAAGCAATAAATATTCATGTCATAATATAATTCATGGAAATATCAACAATTTAAAATATAATGGTGTCATGCCAAACACCATGTTGATCCATTATCATTCCGCACGAGTAGTAAACAAATTCGGGTGCTCCTCTTGAGATTGGACCTTACCCCATTTGCACAGACATTAGTTTAAAAGAGTCCAAGGACTCAAAGTTGTCATCCTATTTCCATTTCTATTAAACATGCATATATGGTACTTTGGCACTCATCAAGAGTAGAACAAATTCTCGAAGATGAATTATTATAAATTAGTATTCCAAAAAGGATCCAGAAATATGAGAATTAAGAATAGGTAATTAGATGACCAAGGTTGTTTCAATGATATCTGGTGTGTAGCAAAAAGGTTACCACGTTGGTGAAATAACTTTAGAACCCAAGAAATAAGAAAGGGAGCTTGGTTGGATAGTTTAGAACCTTACTGTCTAGGGATAGGTCGACCTCCTGAGGGGTGTGTGTCGACCTGCTGAAGGAGTTTGTTGACACACTGAAGGGGGTGTGTTAATGTAACAGACCACGCCGTTCAAACCTGTTAACACTATAACGAGTTTGACACGACTCCGTCTCCCGTGATCGGGCCGAAGTCTCGCAAGGGATATCAAACACATATGTCCGTGAAAATACAAAAGAACCACATTAAGCACATATACGATATATTGCTCATACATGTCCATAAGAAAAGTACATACCAGGTTCCTTACATAATCAACATAAACATAAACACAGCTCGGGACAACCCCCAAGGCTCCATAAGTATGAACTTTACTCTGCTGGTGGTGACGGCCTGACTCCGCTATGAGGTTGGTCCAAACTACTGGAGGGACGTGAAGCCTCCTGCTCTCCCTTACCTGGAAGGAAAAGGGGTGAGCCTCACAAGTCATCGGCTCAGTAGGATAACTCCCCCAAGCCGAGAAAACACAATTAATATTAAAGTTGTAAATCATGTAAACACCTAAGCATGATACTACAGTCACAAATAAATAAACAGCAACACACGTCAAGTGTACAAGCTAAAGAAAGGGTACACCGAACACGAGTCACGAGCACTCGTTTGTGACACCTACCACAGACTCAGACAAATAACACAAGTACACCTCTCAGTCTCACAGCCACGGACGAAAGGTCTAGCTGCTGCTCCACCTCAACAAGACAAGGACCGTGGAGACAAACCACACCACACCTGCAGGACCAAGCCTGACACCTTTAGGGGCTCCGGCCGAGAACCCTAAAGTGAGGCACTGGAACAGGACTAGTTGAGGACCAGTATGTCTATCGGTGTTCGTCCCTCAACCAAGAGCGCGCTACAAATGGCCGCACACCCACAAACACGAGCCGTTGTCCCCTGTCGTCTTTTCCTCATTCGAACGTACTACTCAAACACATGAGTGAGGGTGTCCAGGAAGACGACACTAACCTCGACGGTACTCCCGTACCGGGACAAGCCCTAAGCACCCGGTGCCAGGGTAAATGACTGGAGAAGTAACTACGGAAGGCGTAACACCTAACTTACTATGCACACAAACCCACACAAAATACCTCGATATTAATCGCAATGCGGGTCCACACAACCCATACAGTCCCTACATTGCCTTGGTAACACAGCCCAAGCATTGTGGGACACAAACCGAACAAACTGGCCATAACTCACCAGAGCTTGGGTGGCCACTTTCTTAATCGTGTTCAGAACAGACGCCGCCATTACACATTGAAAATGCGTCGGACATAAAGGACGCTATTCAACTCTAAATCGCATCGAGTGTAAGCGACGCATTCACAAGAACACGTCCACTGTACCGGACGCCTTTCAGAGCTCAGGAATACACCCCACAAACCCATCCAGAAATCATACCACCCAGTCCCATAGTCATGTAATGCTGAAAATAAACATGCAGACGGGTTCCTACACATGCTCACTACCATGCCCATGCAATTCCCACAAATAGAACCCCTATCCATGCACCACACAAACCATTCAACATGCAAACAGGGTAGAAACCATGGTAGAGTTCCCCTACCAATGAAGAGAGCACACTTCCAACGCTACCAACATATTCCTCGCGCTCCGATGCCCACCCTCACGCCGAAATTACACCGAATGGCCTCCAATTGCACCAAAATCGCCCCAGCTTCTCTTCATAGCCGCATCAGCATCTTCCCCAGCTGAGCAGTGCGATTGCACTATTCGGTAGGGCTATAAATAGATCCGGATAATATCCGGATCCGATTCGAATTCGTATCCGATTATCCGGATATTATCCATTTAACAAATATCCGGCGGAGCAGATTTCGGATACGGATATTATCCAGATAATAAACGGAGCGGATACGGAAACAGGTGATCCGCTCCGTTTAAGATCCGCTCCGAAATGAAGTTATTTTTTACCATTAAATCTTAAATCTAATGATCCATATATAATTATAAATATATAATATATCTAATGTTAATCTTTTGTTTAGAGAGTATTTTGTTATATTTATACTTTTTAAAAAAATTTACAGATTTTTTATTTTTTATTTTATTTTTAGATCACTTAATATATTTTATTAAGCTTATATTTCTGAAGCGGATAATATCCGTATCCGCTCCGAATCCGAAAATTATCCGATTAAATTATCTGCTCCGTATTCGAATTATATTCGGAGCGGATACGCCCTATCTGATTAACTATTCGGATCGGAACTGGAAAGTCCATATCCGCTCCGTATCCGCTCCGTTTACAGCCCTACTGTTCGGCCAGGGGAAGATACACTAAACAACACATAACCCAAATTGTGTCGCACATACCCGACGAGTTAACAAACACGTCCGATGCAATTAAACCCTTGACGTCCTGCATGTGCCACGCGACACGCATGCAGCGACGGCCACATAACGGCGGTTCGAATTCGCGTCCCATATAGCGACCGCGATTAATATCTTAATCACGTCGAGGATACCAGACGTGATAACCCCATGAGAATCACGTCATATGTATGCGACGCGATCTCAAAGAGCCCGACAGAGCCCGAAATGAGTTGGGATGCCAAGCCCACTTGCCTACCATCTGACCAAGAAAAGCTGTAAAAACACTCTTAGACCTCCATGGTCTAACAATGGCCACACACTGGCCTCCAGAACTCGGTAAACCTCGATTCGAACGTACCAGTTATTACATTACTATCACCTAAAAAGAAGTTCGTCCTCGAAATTAAAGCGGTAAACATAACATAGTTCAAAGCATATGCAACTATCACCTAAAAAGAGAAGTGCTACTTACTGAAACAAATACGGATATGTCTTGAACATTTCTTCAGCCAACTCCCAAGTATCTTCACCACCTTGCCGATTTTCCCACCGAACTTTCACCAACTCGATGTTTTTATTCCTTAATCTTTGAGTCTGCCTGCCTGTGATTATCACCAGATATTATGGCATGGTAATATACGACTTCAAATCATCCCGCTGATAGCTCACAACCTGAGAAGGATCTCGGATATACTTCCTCAACATGGAGACGTGAAACACGTCATGAGCATCCGTGAAATCCGCCGGAAGCTCCAACCTGTAAGCCATCTCCCCAATTCTTTCTAAGATTCGAAAAGGACCCACAAATCTAGGGCTCAACTTGCCCCTCTTGTTGAACCTTAGAACACCTTTAGTCGGGGAAACTTTCAAAAACACATACTCTCCAACCTTAAACTGTAAGGGCCTATGCCGGACATCCACGTAGCTCTTTTGTCTACTTTGTGCCGTTTGGAGTTTCTCCTTAATAAATTTGACCACTTCCGCACATTGCTGAACCCGGTCCCATTACTTGCCTTTCGCCCACTTCATGCCAATTCAACGGTGTTCTACAAGGTCTTCCATAAAGTGTCTCATAAGGTGCCATGCCGATACTTGAATGATAGCTATTGTTGTAGGCAAACTCAACCATGCCAAGGTGATGTTCCCATCCACCTCAACAAGCCAAACAACACGCTCGGAGCATATCCTCAATGGTTTGGATTGTTCTCTTCGTTTGTCCATCAGTTTGGGGATGGTATGCGGAACTATATCTCAGTTGTGTGCCCACAACCCTTTGCAAACTCCTCCAAAAACCCAATGTAAACCTGAGATCCCGATCTGAAACAATAGTAACCGGTATCCCATGCAATGACACAATTCTTTCAACATATAACTTTGCTAACCGATCCACTGCCCATGACATGCTAATCGGTAACAACCTACACACTTTGGTTAACCGATCAATAAAAACCCAAATACCATTATGACCCGTTGCTGTCCTAGGCAAACCTGCAACAAAGTCCATTGAGATATCATCCCACTTCTATTGTGGTATTGGTAGTGGTTGCAATAACCCTCCTGGCCTTTGATACTCCGCCTTAACTTGCTGACATATCGTACATCTTACTATAAACTCCATTATCTCCTTCTTCATGCTTGGCCACCAAAAATATCTTTTCAAATCTTGGTACATTTTAGTACTTCCCGGATGTATAGTGTACCTGGACCGATGTGCTTCTTCCAACACTTTCTGCTTTACCCCACCTTCATTTGGAACATACAACCTGTGGCTAAATTGCACAACACAATCATCATCAATGGTAACATCCTCCATCTTCACAATGTCAGCCAAGTATTCATCTTTCTTTTGAGCTTCCACAACTTGCAAATACAATGATGGTTCCACCGCACTATTAGCCAACACGGCTCTTCGTCGGTTGCTTGGTACAAACAAAAAACTTTCTGCCACATCCTCATACAATTTCCATTCCTTCATCATAATATGACTCACAACCACCTTTCTACTTAAAGCATCCGCCACCACATTTGCTCTACCTGGGTGATATGCCAAACTGAAATCATAATCTTTGAGATATTCCATCCACCTGCGCTGTCTTAAATTCAAGTCCTTCTGGGAGAAGATATACTTCAAACTTTTATGATCTGTGAATATCTCAAACCTTTCCCCATACAAATAATGCCGCCAAATCTTCAATGCAAAAACAACCGCTGCCAATTCCAAATCATGTGTAGGATAATTTTCGTCATGACGCTTCAATTGCCTAGATACATAGGCCACCACCTTCCCATGTTGCATAAGTATCGCTCCAAGTCCTCTCTTGGATGCATCAGTATATATCACAAAACCACCTCTTCCTGCTGGTATCACCAATATTGGGGCTGAAGTGAGCCGTTTCTTCAACTCTATGAAACTACGCATGTAATGCGGAGGACCATTCAAATGGCACTCCTTTTCTAGTGAGCCTTGTCAATGGTGCTGCGATTTTAGAAAAATCTTGAATAAACTGCCTATAATACCCGGCCATACCAAGGAAACTCCGGATTTCCGACACGGTCTTTGGCTCCTCCCATTTCATAACAGCTTCCACCTTTGCTAGATCCACAGCTATACCTTTACTTGAAATAATATGCCCCAAAAATTGAATCTCCTTAAGCCAAAACTCACACTTACTATACTTTGCATAAAGTTGATGCTCCCTCAATGTCTGTAATGAAATTCTTAAATGATTTGCATGCTCTTCTTCTGAGGCTGAATACACTAAAATATCATCTATAAACACCACAATGAACTGATCTAAATAGGGATGAAAGATTTGGTTCATTAAGTTCATAAATGTCGTCGGTGCATTGGTTAGTCCAAAGGGCATATCTACAAACTCATAATGCCTATACCTTGTTCTGAATGCCGTCTTGTCTATATCCTCCTCCCGGATTCTCAAATGATGGTATCCCGATCTGAAATCTATCTTAGAGTACACCTTTGCTGATTGCAATTGATCAAATAAATCATCTATGCGTGGAAGTGGATACCTGTTCTTTATGGTAATTTGATTCAACTGGCGATAATCTATACACATTCTCATACTTCCATCTTTCTTCTTTACAAACGAGACCAGCGCTCCCCATGGTGAATGACTCGGCCTAATGAACCCTTTCTTAAGTAACTCCTACAATTGCTTCTTTAACTCCTTCAACTCTGCAGGTGCCATCCTGTATGGTGCTTTAAAAATAAGCATACTATCCGGCTGCAACTCAATAGTGAAATCCACCTCTCTATGCAGTGCTAAACCCGGTAACTCCTCCGAAAACACATCCACAAATTCCCTAACAACAGGTATCATATCCACTGCCTTTTCTGCCTCAACCAAACTAAAAGATGCCAAATAGGCTACACACCCTGCATTAATCAATTTCCTAGCCTTTAAGGCAGAGATAATGAATTTAGGAGTGTAGAATGGCATACCTTGGAACTCAAATAAATCTTCTCCTAGATAGCTGAACCTCACTTTCTTTTTCATGCAATCCACCACTGCTCCATATGCCTCTAACCAATCCATACCCAATATCATATCAAACTCCTTTAACTGCAAAGCATAAAGCCTAGCCGGCAACTGATTACCCTAAATCATAATAGGTTCCTCATCCAAGTAACATGTGGTAAGCATGAAATCTCCCGACGGTACCTCCACCATAAGCTCACATTGCCTCTCCTCAAAAGGATGCATCATAACATCAAGAAAATCTTTGGAAATGAAAGAGTGGGATTCACTCGGATCAATCAATGTTCTTGATGAAAATTCAAAGACCGATATAATACCTTCAATCAAATTTGATGCTTCCGCTTGAGCCCTGGTAATCGCCATTACTCGACCTCGTCCTCTGCCCCTTTGGTAAGGTGCGCCTCTTCCTTGCCCTACCGATGGTGGTTGTTGTGGTTGTTGTTGTTGCTGTTGTGGCGCTCCTCTACCATATTTATTTCTCCTTGGGTATGGACAATTTCTCACCATATGCCCCGGCTGATCACAATTGTAACACTGAAATTCCCTGGGCTGCCTTACCGTGCTTTGTTGAGACTCCTCCATCTTCGGCTTGTAACCGCGCCCTTGCTGAAATCCTTGATGCTTGCCACCTCCTCGACCTCTAAACATATTTTTCAACTTGTTACCCCATTTTCCAAAGCCCGAAGAAGACGATCCTCCCGAAGGTGCCTTTCCTTTGCTAACATCCGCCACCTGCGGACTGCTGTGGAAGTCGGAAACTACCACCACTTGATCCTGACCCGCTAGACTGCCTGGCTTGAATAGTTCTTTCAATAATTGCTGCTCTTTGGGCTACCTCTTCCACTGTACCACACATCAGAGGAATAACTGCATCTTGCAACTCTGGCCTCAATCCCCGAATGAAGTACTCATTCATCATTGCATTGTTGGTTACTACATACGGGGCATACCTGCTCAAGGCCATGAATCTCATTTGATATTCCAACACCGACAAGTTCCCTTGCTGAAGTGTTCTAAATTGCTCCCTTTTTATTTGCTGAACTTGTATCGGAAAGAAAGTGTTATTGAAAACCTCAAGAAACTCGGGCCAAGTAATTGTTTCTTCAGCCCTACCGGCAAACACGGTCTGCATCTTAAGTCTCCACCATTCTTGTGCAAAACCCCTCAACTGATATGTTGCTAAGATGACTCTATCCGCCTGTGGACATCTCATTGTGACAAATACCTTTTCAATCTCATGGATATAATGCTCAGCTGTATCTGGATTTGGGCCTCCCGAATATGTTGGTGGTTGCAAACGCAAGAACCTCTCCACCATCATTGTGGACTCCTCCACACTTGCTGGCCTCACCGGTACCACTAGAGGTAAAGGTGCTGCAGGGGGTGCTTCTACTCCATAAGGTGGTACTAATGGTGCCAGCATTATCACCTCCGTCATCGGTGGTGGTACCTCAGAAGATTGCCCCGATAGTTGCTGATCTAACCTTGTCCGGATATGCGTGAGACTTTTCCACATTATCTCTATCATTTAGTGAGTAGATTCCTCAGAGTCATCACCTCCTCCTCTCCAATCTCGCCTATCAGCCATTATAAGCCTGCACATACACATTCCATCCACACAAAACAACAAGTATATTATTACAAAAATAAGACCAACTACCAGCAGAGGACCATGATAAGGTACTATTATGTACTCTTCCCGTTCTTACATATTTACATAGACCTTGCTCTGATACCAATTATAACGGACCACGTCGTTCAAACCCGTTAACACTATAACAAGCTTGACATGACTCCGTCTCTCGCGATCAGGCCGAAGCCTCGCAAGGGATATCAAGCACATATGTCCGTGAAAATACAAAAGAACCACATTAAGCACATATACGATATATTGCTCATACATGTCCATAAGAAAAGTACATACCAGGTTCCTTACATAATCAACATAAACATAAACACATCCCGGGACAACCCCCAAGGCTCCACAAGTATGAACTTTACTATGCTGGTGGTGACGGCCTGACTCCGCTATGAGGCTGGTCCGAACTACTAGAGGGACGTGAAGCCTCATGCTCTCCCTTACCTGGAAGGAAAAGAGGTGAGCCTCACAAGTCATCGGCTTAATAGGGTAACTCCCCCAAGTCGAGAAAACACAATTAATATTAAAGCTGTAAATCATGTAAACACCTAAGCATGATACTATAGTTACAAATAAATAAACAGCAACACACGTCGAATGTACAAGCTAAAGAAAGGGTACGCCAAACACAAGTCACGAGCACAGGTTCGCGACACCAGCCACAGACTCGGACAAACAACATAAGTACACCTCTCAATCTCACAGCCACAGACGAAAGGTCTAGCTGCTGCTCCACCTCAACAAGACAAGGACCGTGGAGACAAACCACACCACACCTACAAGCTACACAGCTGCAGGACCAAGCCTGACACCTTTAGGGGCTCCGGCCGAGAACCCTAAAGTGAGGCACTGGAACAGGACTAGCTGAGGACCAGTACGTCTACTGGTGTCCGTCCCTCAACCAAGAGCGCGCTACAAACGGCCGCACACCCACAAACACGAGCCGTTGTCCCCTGTCGTCTTTCCCTCAGCCGGACGTACTACTCAAACAAATGAGTGAGGGTGTCTAGGAAGACGACACAAACCTCGACGGTACTCCTGTACCGGGACAAGCCCTAAGCACCCGGTGCTAGGGTAACCGACTGGAGAGGTAATTATGGAAGGCGTAACATCTAACTTGCTATGCACACAAACCCACGCAAAATACCTCGATATTAATCACAATGCGGGTCCACACAACCCATACAGTCCCTACATTGCCTTGGTAACACAGCCCAAGCATTGTGGGACACAAACCGGACAAACTAGCCACAACTCACCAGAGCTCGGGTGGCCACTTTCTTAATCGCGTCCAGAACAGATGTCGCCATTACACATTGAAAACGCGTCAGACATAAAGGACGCTATTCCACTCTAAATCGCGTCGGGTGTAAGCGACGCGTTCACAAGAACACGTCCACTGTACCAAATGCCTTTCAGAGCTCTGGAATACTGTCACGTCATGACATTTAATATGTCCATAAATGCTGTAACGTGAACGAACGAGAAATCAAGAGTAAAATTATACTGATTGAACAGGACATTTACTCAGAAGCTTCACTAAATAACAAGTATTATTTGCCATTCAGTAAGTGTTACATGATTCTTGCTTTACAATCTCAAAAAAAATAAAATGTCGCCAAGGATGATCTCTCCATACACAAATCCCAAAGTTCCCGCCTTCTAGAACTATAGATACATAAAAAAGTAGGATTTGATGAGCTAACTAGCCAGTAGAACTCAATTCCACTAAACGAAAGGATTCAGATGTAAATGCTCAAGGTAAGAACGAATATGTATTGCTAGCACTGATATATAAACTCAAGATAAGAACAGACTGTTTGCTCTGAATGTTTACTATAACAAATGGAAGAGTCAGCTTCAATAAACATATAGAGCAGGAGTATTTTAGGAACAAGATTCATAACTCTTAGAAATAGGATCCACAACACAGAATAACACTTGAATTTAGAATCAGACACATGGTTACACACACAAGCATGATGTGATGACTAATCAACACGAACTGATGCATGCCAACATCCACGAGTCCTCATCGCCCCCGCGCGGCCACTGACGAATTCGGGCTCTCCCCCCAGGACTGAACCAGCCCTTTATTTGCCAGACATATTTCTTGAACGAGTCCAAAGACTCACAACTTGTCATCATCACACACTCATCCTTATAATGAATCAAGGACACACAAGGATTCACCCATGGTTCACACACAAGAATTAAGGAACTATGTTCCTTCATTGATTTCAGAAAATTGATGATCTCACAAGGTCAAATTTGTTCGAAACTTTGAAGAAATGATTCATGATAAAAAGAAAGGAAACTTGACTGGTTTTAGTAGGTGTTTAAATGGAAGAAACATCTAGGAATGAGTAAGCATTTTGTTAGAACAATTGGGTGTAGTTTCGATCAAGAAATGAGTCAAGGTAGGTACTGATTTCCAGGACTGGCTGTGTCTGTCGACAGCCAAGGTGTTGCTGTCGACAGATATGGCTTTCCCAGAAGCTGAATTCTCAGCCTGTCAGTGGCTGTCGATAGCCAAGGGGGTGTCTGTCGACAGCCCCTGTCAGGTTCCATTTTCTGGGCTCTGGACAGAGGGTCCTGTCGACAGCAAGTAGCAGGGCTATCGACAGGTGTTATGTGGACTTTCAGAAAATGATTAGATCCATCTAAAAATTGTGCTACCAAGCTCCTCTATAACTCCTAACATGAATAAGAATTTACACAAGTATGATCTCAACTTCAAGAATTAAATCAAAGTTACAAGGAAGTGAAAGAAAGAACATGGAACATGGCACTCAAGAATGACCAAAAGGAAGACAACTCAAAGGAGAAATTACTGGAAGAGCAATTCCCTTAAAATTCTCTTTTCTTTTTCCATAGATTATTTATCAAGGTACACTCACTTGAGACTTTCATGGTCTCTCAATAAATCAGTTCGAAGAAAGTAGAAAGAACCGTCATAGCCCAACTACACTATATAATAAGAACAATCATGATTTCAGATTTAAACGAGTTGGGATGGTAAAGGAGTGATGTACTACCTCCCATGACTAAACCATAATTGAACATGATGAAGGGTTCAACTCCTATCATGGAGCTCCCTTCGAATCTGGAAATAGCATACTCTTGATGCTAGATTACTTCACACCAATGATTCAAGGCTGATATGTGGAAGGAAGAAGAATAGGAAACGAATCCTACATACACAGATACTAAAACATAATTACAAGAGATGGACACACTGTTCTCTTAAGAATTCCCAAGTTCAAGGCAGATATGTAGGTGTTCATGAATTCTTTAGCAAATGTAGGAGACAAGAATTTAGAAAAGAGTGAGAAAGGAAGAGAATCCTACCTGATTTGAGAAGGTGAAGACCTTCACTTCTACTTGATAAAGAAACCCACAACTAGTAGGAGAAAGGAGATGACAGGGTTGCACTAGAGCAGCAACAAGAGTGTAAACAATAGGAGCAGCCACGATCGCAGCACCTCTAACAGGAGCAGTAGCTCCAATAGAAGCAATGACTTCCACAACAATTCATCCACTACAAGGGACTGGAAAGCATAGCAGCAACAGGAGCAAACCTAGAAAGGTTCGCAAGCGGGGTATCGGGGGGTTTTTATAACTCTCAACGCAGGCCATGCATGATGGCACGATAGCCATCAATGTGTCAAGGTTTTAATCCCCTTAAACCATGTCTAGACACGTTTGCCATGCACAGCCCCCATGGTTGACACCTAAAGGGTTAACGTGTTAATCCCACCTCCATGTGCGCTGGCCTTCCCAGGGCCACCCACGTAAGCCTCCGAAAATTCCAGAAAAACCAAACCGTAATTCCAATAATTCAACTGGCCCATTAAACTTGACGTGAACATGTTCAAATGGTATCCATTTGTCCCAAAAATTTAACCATAGACTAATTTGATGGTTTTACAAATTATGGCAATTTTTATTTAACTTTTAGAATTTATTTTACACTAGGTGAAAAATCACCCGAAAAATAGTCATGTTGGCTTACTTGAAGTCCGTACGTCGAAAAATTTAGATATTTATATTTCTGAGATCTCCTTATTTTTCTGAAAATTATGGTGTTCTTGGATTTTTATTTCATTATTATTTTTCAGTGTCGCCCTGTGTGAGCGCGCACCTCTGTGAACGACACTGGGTTAACGTAGGTTACCACAAATCCAACCCAAACTCTAATTATTCCAATTTAATGACGATCCTAAGGTATAATAACCACTTTATTCATATTTTCTTAACACTTTAAATTTTCAGGGTGTTACAAATACACCCCATAAACCCATCCGAAAATCATACCACCCAGTCCCACAGTTATATAATGCTGAAAATAAACATGCAGACGGGTTCCTACACATGCTCACTACCATGCCCATGCAATTCCCACAAATAGAACCCCTATCCATGCACCACACAAACCATTCAACATGAAAACAGGGTAGAAACCATGTTAGAGTTCCCCTACCAACGAAGAGAGCACACTTCCGGCGCTACCAACGGATTCCTCACGCTCCGACGCCCGCCCTCACGCCGAAATTACACCGAACGACCTCCAATTGCACCAAAATCACCCCAGCTTCTCTTCATAGCCGCAACAACATCTTCCCCAGCTGAGCAGTGCGATTGCACTGTTCGGCCAGGGGAAGATACACTAAACAGCACATAACCCAAATCGCGTTGCACATACCTGACGTGTTAATAAACACGTCCGACGTTGCTGACGCAATTAAACCCCCGACATCTTGCATGCGCCACGCGGCGCGCATGCAGTGACGGCCACGTAACGACGATTCGAATTCGTGTCCCATATAGCAACCGTGATTAATATCTTAATCGCATCGAGGATACCAGACGTAATAACCCCATGAGAATCATGTCGTCTGTATGCGACGCGATCTCAAAGAGCCCAACAGAGCCCGAAATGAGCTGGGATGCCAAGCCCACCTGCCTACCATCTAACCAAGAAAAGCTATAAAAACACTCTTAGACCTCCATGGTCTAAAAATGGCCACACACTGGCCTCTAGAACTCGGTAAATCTCGATCCGAACGTACTGGTTATTATAGTTAACCTGCTGAAGGAGTGTGTTGACACACTGAAGAGGGTGTGTCGACCTGCTGAGTGGTTCTGAAGAGGGTAGGTCGACCTATGTCAGAGGTGCGTCGACCTACCTGAAGGGTGCATCAACCTGTCTTCAGGGTGCGTCGACCTATCTTCAAGGTGCGTCGACCTACTGATCAGGGTGCGTCGATCTGACTGAAGAATGTGTTGACCTGACTAAAGAGTGTGTTGACCTGACTCATGGAGTGTGTCGACCTGGGTTGATTTGCTGAAGGGATGTGTCGACACACTGAAGTGGTGTGTTCAACCTGTGTTGACCTCTTCAAGGGGGTGTGTCAACACACTAAAAGGTGTGTGTCGACACACTCTTCAATCTTTTATTTATGTAGGGGAGTTGCTTTACTGGAACCCAGCCTGTGTCGACATCCTGATCAAGGTGTGTCAATCTGCTCTGTCTTCCAGTCTAGTTGGATTTGTTTAGAGCATGATAACTCAAGGTTATCAAAACTTAGGTGTGACGGCCCTGAATATTTATGCCCATTAAGGCTCCATATCCAGATCCGCCTCCCGCGAACGGACCGAAGTCTCACAAGGGATATCTCACACAAGTGTCCAGTAAGAGTATAAAAGATAACTACACAGTATAAAATACAAGAAAGTACATGTTGTAGACACCCGGTTCTGGCTAATTGACTGAGCCATATTTCTTGTTATCTTAGTGGGCCCCTAATTGGTCACTCACCTTGAGCCCATCATTAGCCTTGTTTTGAGCCCATTAAACTATTAAAATGCCTTGAAATCCCACACATTATCACTTTGAGAGAGTCCTTGGGGCATAATAACTCTTATCTTATCATGTGGTTGGCTGATAATTCATGATCATTTCGGATTTATTGTCGCGACGCATCGTGGCGCCGCGTCTCTATGTCGCAACGGTTCTGGCTGCCGCGACAGCCCATGCATTATCCATGCACGTGGGCAACACTATCGCATCGCCCCGCCCCGTCGCGTCTTAGTCGCGATCCTACGATACGCCGCGACAATGGCCGAACCCTCTGGCCACCATAACTGCCCCCTATTTATCCTCTTATGAATCTAGCTTAATCCCTAGGGATTATCTCCACCTCTTGGGGCGAGATTCCGGCCCTAGGGACTCTCCTTTGGATTCTTAAGGACTCTCCATCCGTTTTTAATAAGGCTTTATCTCCCATTTTAATTTCGGAGCCATTTAAAAGAGATAATATCATTTTTTTCTCACTCCAAGCTCTATATAAAATAAGGCCCCTCCTCAAGGACGGGGGGAGCCTCATTATTACCCTGAAGGGCTGCCAAATTTTCCCCTCACCCATATTTAACCACGCAGCCATCCTTTTCCTCTATTTCACTCACATCCCTCTTCACCAAAACACATCATTTCATCATCTATGGAGCACGAGACGTGAGAAGGGCGACTCTAGCACTCTCCTGAAGCTTTTGGACGATCCTTCGAGCTGCAACAATGCCAAGGAGTCACCCTAATGGGGATCACCCTCTTCCTTTCCCTTTCCCCTTCTTTTACATGCATTTTTCATGTTGTTCTTAGATAGAACATATTCAGCACACACACCCACGTTTTCCTACACCCAAAGGGGTTTAAAAACCACTCCCAGGTCCGTTCCCTCCATGCTCCACATCTTTCTTGCATTTAAGAATAGCTACTACACTTAATATAGTCTAACATGGTTTTATTTCTTGTTTTCGTTGTTTTGGCAGGCACCTAAGCGAAGATCCACGCGGAGCTCTCATCCTCTAGCCGGCTGGATGACGGGAAGAAGGTCTCATCCATCATCTCCCGCATAGAAGAGAACACGACAGTGGAGGGTGACGCGACAAGGAGACGCGTCCACCAAGGGCGACGCGTTATCAGCACTATCGCGGCAACCATGATAGTCGCGACATAAGGTACACCCCCGTTCTCTCTCCTTTTCCTATAGTAGTTAGCCCAGACATTTCTCTTCTCATTAGGCAACTATCTAGGTGGCGATCACATCCATATTTCCATGCTATTAGATTTAGTATGTGTTTGCGTGTCGAGGGGAAGCACAATCCCTGTGATTACACCTTTTGGCGATCACGGTGGGACCTTCACTGCCACCCTCGTGGATTTTTTTGGGCTGCTTGCTTGCCATGTTTTTTTGTTTCTCACTTTAGTGCCCTGTTAGTCTCTTGTTCTGTGTATTTTTGTGTTCTGTTCTTGTCGCGATCTATCGCGGCGACGCGATCAGGTCGCGTCGTTGGTCAAGGACGCGTTATCAGGTCAGCCTCCTCTTCTTTCTATCTGTCCTGTCTTGTCTCTATCAGATCATGCATCCTTGTGATATCTCCTTGTATCATATGTTGTCGCGTTTATGAATGTTAAAATCTTGCTAGGGTCCAGATTTCCCTTTCATTTTTACTTGTAAGTTATCGGTTCTAGTCGTGGCGTATCGCGAGGACGCGACAAGGTCGCGTCGTGGAGGGGCGTCGCGTTATTAGGTATGCTTTGTATGTTACTGTTTCGGCTCATGAATCGGTTTCTGTGTGCTTCTCGGTCCACGTGGTATTGATTTGCTGTTTTTGGTTCTTTTCTCATTTGATAAGGTAGTCTGTTTGAGTTAGTTGAAGACCTCTTGGTGTTTCAGGCCTCTGTTCATATCGCGGCAGGTCGCCCTGTCGCGATAAGGTCGCGGCGTACACGGCCACCGCGACTCTGCCCGAGGGCCATTTGGTCACCCTGTTTGGTTCTCATCTATCACATGTGCATACATTTCGGGCATTTAGGCCCATTGCATACGCTATTGAAACCCATTTGTTTAGGTTCCCCCCTTGGATGAGTGAGTCCTCTCACCTATGAACACTCGTAGGCTGACTCGGGCCCACCTTCCGAGGACCTCCGTAAGACCCCGTGACCGTACGCACGTTGCGATTTGCCAGACTGGTTGTACCAGTTGTACCCCTTAGTCTGGGCCACCCCTTTTGCGTGTGAGCATACCATCCCTTAGCTTCACCGGAGGACTTGAGCCCATACCCATTAAGGTCCACTTGACCGAGTGACATCCCCTTAATTAATTCATCTAAATGTCAAGTTTAAACCTTAAGAAACTTGTGTTTTAAACATGACAACTTGAGTGTTTATCCCTCCTCCTCTCAGTCTTTCTTGCCGTGGTTGAGTCTAGGTTTGTCTGTATCACCCCCTATTAGTCTTGGGGGGTGTATGCGTCGTTGTTTAGGGAGATCGAGTCAGTCCCCTCCTTTCTTTGTATCTTATCATAATCCCCTTTTAGACATGGATCAATTTCGGGTCCTTGCCGGCGATGCCCTTCCTATCGGGTTGCTCGAGGAGGTGGCCCAACCCTCCATGGCCGCACTCCCGGGGCATATTCGGCCTCCCTCCGTCACTGGGATTCCATCCTGTCCTGCCTCTCCCCTTGGGGGTGATGACCCCCACTCACAATTCAGCCAGCTCCTTCCCCACCTCACTCCAGACCAAGTCTGAGAGTTTATAGCTGCTGCCAAGGGGAAGCAGCCTTTGTCCCCCCGGGGTCAGAATTCAGTCCGACCATCGGATTCCTCCGCCCAGGTCGCTTCAGCACCTCACCTTCCTTCATCAGGGGGAGATCCTACACCCCTCCGCCCTCGGGCCATTCATTTTTCGGATCCAAGCTACCTTCCCTCGAGAGAGGTCCGGCCTCAATCTCCCCCAACTACATACTATAAGGCCGAACCAGCTCCCCTTCCCCGTGAGAGGTCTCACTCATTCGAGCAACCTCGCTCCCTTATTTCTGCGCATCAAGTCCAGTCTCCCTCTGACTTCCTTACGGAGTGGATGAGCATGAAGAAGGAGCTTCATGACCTCCGGAGACAAATCGATCCTCGGAAGGTAGCTGATATTGCCCTCCCATCTTTCCAGTACCTCCGGGTGCCACCACAGTCGGAGCTCCCTGTCTATCGGAGGTACTCTGGGGTAGGGGACCCTTATGTTCATTTGAAAGACTTTGTTTACGAGTCAGCACCACACAAGTATGACCGCCACCTCATGGCATACTTGTTTAGAAAATCCATGGATGGTCCGGCTTTGGAATGGTTCTACTCATTGCCTCCCGAGAAAGCCGAGGATTTCCAAATTGTTCAAGAGAGATTTCTGCAGCAATTCCAAGATCGAGTGGGACCCGAGTATTCTTTTGTGGATCTGGTAGCTGAGAAAATGAAGCCAGAGGAGGAATTCTCCACTTATGCTGACCGGTGGTGTTCTTTGGCCGCCAAGGTCCGTTGCCCGATGCCTGAGGAGGAGAAGGTGAAATTGTTGATTTCCAACGCCACTCCAACCTACTGAGCTATTTTGGCCATGAACGACATTTCTACCATGCACCAGCTATATATTCGAGCCCGTTTCATCCAGACCCAACTTAAGGACTCGCCTATACATTCCATGTTTGAAACCCCAAAAGTCCGTTACACCAAGAAGCCGCAGGGCCCAGTCACCGAGGGGACCCAAACCAATGAACAGGTGGGTGCAGTTAGTAATCCCCAAGGCCCAGTAGGTAGGTCTCCCTACACCCAGCAAGCCCAACATCCATGGAACAACAACAACAATAGACAGCCACCTCCCCAAGGACAAAGCCCTCCACAAGATCAGCGTCAGTACTCCCAAGTCCCTCCACCGCAAAATGGCTACGCCCCTAGAAAGCCCAATGGACCCAAAAGAGCCCAATACCCTCCTTTGCTCGAGTCTCTGGCCGATGTCTTTGCAGCCCTCATGTCCCTGAATGCCCTGAGACTCCCTCCTGAGAAGGCGAACTGGAATATGGCGGCCGATCAAACAAAGTACTGTGTCTATCACCGCCATCCAGGCCATAATGTGTCGGATTGTTTTCAATTCCGAGATATGATATATGACCTCCATGAGTAGAACCAAATTGACTGGGCAGAGATGAAAAGGCTAATCCAAACCCTGAGGGACCAGCAGGGCCAGAGGCAACAACAGCAACAGCAGAGGCGACAACAGCCACAGCAGCAACAGCAACATCATCAACAACAACAACAACAGTACCAACCCTTCCAGCAGCAATACCAGCAACAACAACAACCGCAGCAGCCGGCGAATGACCTAGGCATAATCCGCAACCCCATGCCACAACATCAGCCCGCTCCAAACCCCCAGCTAGCTCCACCACCTCCTCCACCCACACATGTTAACCCTGTCATCCACCATCCTCCGCCAGATGCTCAGTGGGCCTTTGATGATGAACATGAAGTGGGCCAGCTTCTGGTAATTTCCCACGTCACACCCACTACCCCCGCGCCCGCATCAACTGTACCTCCTTCCTTCACACCCCACGTCGCTACCATCACCTCGCCATCCTATTCCCCTGTCACGTCACCCATTAACCATCCGCCCAGTAGCATCCCTTTCTCCTCTGCGCCAGCGCCCTTACTAGCCAACCTTCTATCCTTGACATCGCAACCCCTCCACTCCACCATAATCTTGCCCTCCGGAGCGGGCGAATGTTCCATCGGATGTACCCTAACGCATCCGTGTCCATGCCAGGTCAACCGGCCCAACAAACCAGCAATCAGCAGCAGCAAGATATGGAAGAAATCGATCCGGTCCCGGGGACCCAATATGATATCCTGAAGCATTTGGATCAAACCCCCGCCAAGATTTCCATACTAGAGTTAATCAAAAGATCACAGACTCACCAAGACGCCCTAAGGGCCTTTCTGCAAAGAGTCATGGTCAATGAAGACATGAACCTGGATAATCTGCCTTCAGTGCTCTCAATTGTAAACAAAGGACCCACTATTACCTTCTCGGATGGTGAGTTGGCTGCCCTAGAAGCCAGAAAAATGCCCTTATGTGTGACACTCACCATAAACAAAGTGGCCATCGATACAGCTCTAGTGGATACGGGAGCTTCCATTAATGTGTGTCCATTAAGCACCCTTAGAGCATGCAACATATCAGAGCGTCAATTGCAGCCTACCCCCACCACCATCGCTGCTTATGACAATTCACGACGTGCTTGCCACGGAATCATCACATTACAAGCGGAATTAGGGCCATTAGTCATGTCAGTGGAGTTCTATGTATTGAACATTGATCATACTTATAAGGCCATCTTAGGGCGCCCATGGATTGAATCATTAGGGGCAGTGCCATCCACAGCACATCAGTGTCTGAAATTCCCCTTCTAAGGGCGAATAGTCAAAGTAAAGAGCGTGGCAACAACACATACATTAGAAGCAGTTGAGAGGGTGCTGCCATCAGTATGGCCTTCCAATAAGCACATTATCTCTGTGCTCGACGTCAACTATACTTGGGCCTATACATTCTCTTCAAATCGCCCAATTGGATCTCCCCCTGTAGTGGTAGTCAGGAGAGATGTGAGCACAAATGCAAAGGGGGGGAACCTCATGTTTAGACTGGGTTATCAGTTAGGAAAAGGTCTGGGTGCCCATCTCCAAGGGTGAACCAAGACTGTGGCTAGCACTAAGAAATTCACAAAACATGGCCTGGGATACTCAGAATGGGCTGCTTTCTCTTTTCCTTCACAATCGGACCATGGCCCACTAAAATCAGCTTACCAGTCCTTAGAAGAACAGCGGCCCATTAAGAAGAAGAGAGCCGAGGCAGGTACAAAGGACCCAGATCAGGAAGATGTCATCTCATCAGTCAGTCTGCTGTTTGAAGAACCAGAAGCTGGGACAGGAGAGTCAGAATTAGAAGACCTTGTTTCTGCAGTCAATCGCCTGTTCAACGGAGAAGACATGCCGCAAGTAGCAGCTTTGTCAGCATCAGCAACCACCACCAAGCGACAGTTGCTTGGATATGGTGAGGAAAGTCATTCAACCAGCCCAACCGTTTCAGCAAAGGAGCTCCGGCTAGGGTTTTCCCGGCCTCCCATTCATCTTATTTCATCCATACTTGTTTCTAATTTTGAGGTTATTCCCTCGTCTCCCCCCCTTATTATTCAATTCTCTCCCAACGTTGTTAAAGCGTTGATTCACCCCTTTTTACCATTTTCTTTGATGGCTCAGTTCTGTCTTTCTCCCAGAGCCTCTTAATGTAATGTAGTTCCTTTCATCAAATAAAAATTAAAAATTAAAAAAAAACATAGAAAATTAGAAAATCCAAAAAAAAATCCAAAAAATATAGAAAATCCAAAAATCAAAAAACCAAAAATATGTGTGTCCCTCCACCCACTCATCTCATCTCCTCTTTCTTCGGACGGCGATCCCCGTCTTCCTCCTCCCCTTTCTTCGAACGGCGATCCCCATTCTCTCCTTCACTGTTCATCAGACGGCGATCCCCGTCTTTCTACTCTTTTCTCCCTACTTTCTGCCTCGGCTGTTGATTTTCCCTACCCCATTGACGGCGATCCCCGTCATCCCGCTCTCCTGCTTTGACAGCGATCCCCGTCACCCCGCACTCCTGCTCACCTGCTTCGACGGCGATCCCCGTCACTCTGCACTCCTCCTCTCCTCTCAGGCGGCGATCCCCACCTTTCTCCTCTTTCTGTGCAAACCGTGCTTTCATCTGACTGACCAACATGGTCACGTTGGACATTCTGGGCGAGGGGCCTTCTGTTCCCCTGTGCCCCATTCCTGTGGCCGGCACCCTGAGCTCGGGTGACCCGCCACTTCCTCCAGTCCATCGGAGGACCCCGCGGCCTCGCGCACCTTTTCTGCTCATTTCAATAAACCTCTGGACACTCCTCCAGAATCTCCTATAAATATTGGCTTAGTTTAGAATTAGGGGTAGAATCTGGCAAGTCCTCGTCCCCATCTAGAAAGAGAAGGGTAATGGCATACCCCGAAGGTATCTACTTGACTTAGTTCAAAGGTGTGGCGCTCTTCTAGCCGTCGAAGAGTTCGTCCAGGAAGCAGTAGTTTTGAACTTGGAGGATCTACATATAGAGAAAGGGCTAGACGATGGTTTCAGAATTTATGAAATCGTAGCCGAAGGAGACCCATTAGATGAGAAAGATTGTGAGATAGAGGATGTTGCTGAGGCGTATGCTAGTGGTATGAGGAGATTCGATGAACCTACCTCAGCAGTCGATGAGCCCACTAAAGAGGTAAACGTAGGGACTGAAGAGGACCCCAGGCTTTTAACCATAGCTTACAGCCTCCCTCATAAAGAAGAAAAAGTGCTCATAGAAAGTTGAGGGAGTTTAAGGATTCCTTTGCCTGGTCCTACGATGACATGCCCGACATTGACCCTGATTTGGTGGAACACAGGCTGATCTTGAAGCTAGGGGCAGTTGCCGTCAAACAGAAGTTAAGGAGGTTCCTCCCCCACATCGCTTTGAAAATGAAAGAGGAAATTGATAAACTACACAATGCTAAGTTCATCAGTGTAGTCCTCTATCCTTGTGGGTGGCGAAACACTCGTCCCGTCATGAAGAAGGACGGAAGGGTGCAGATCTGCATAGACTTCCGGGACTTGATAAGGCATGTCTTAAAGATGATTTCCCCCTACCTCACTTGGACGTTTTGATCGATAATACTGCAGGGTTCGAAAACTCTGTCTTTATGGATGGGTATTCAGGCTACAATCAAATTCGTCTAGCCTGAGGACCAAGAGAAAAACCTCCTTCACCAACCCATGGGGAACATACTGCTATGTGGTCATGCCGTTTGGATTAAAAATGCCGGCACCACTTATCAAAGAGCAATGTTAGCTATCTTTCACGACATGATTCATATTGATGTTGAAGTCTACGTGGATGATATTATGGGAAGTCTCGGACCAGAAGAGAACACTCCTTCGTGCTTGCCAGGGTATTTCGCCGCGCATAAGAGTATCAGTTAAAGATGAATCCAAAGAAGTGCGTATTCGGGGTTTCTTCAGGCAAGCTGTTAGGCTTCATAGTTAGCAAACGGGGGATTCAAATAGATCCTCATAAGCCAAGGCAATAAATAAAATGCCTCCTCCCAGAACATACTTGAGGTCGAGGTTTGATTGGTCGGGCTCCAGTTCATAAGGAGATTCATATCTCAGCACTCTCAAAGATGTCGTCCCTTCTATGAACTGGTGAGAGGAGGAGTCCAGTCAGCTTTGAATGGAATGCTAAGTGCCAAGAGGCCTTTGATGAGCTCAAGAGTTACCTTATGAATCCCCGTGCTTCAGGCGCCCGTCCCTGGGAAACCCTTGATCATGTATCTGTCAACTATTGAGGACTCCTTAGGAGCTGTCCTTGCTCAGCATGATGAATCGACAAAGAAAGGGCAGTCTATTACCTATCTAGCTCTTCAATCCCTCCGAGCTCAAACTCACCACAATGGAGAAAACATGTGCAGCACTAGTTGGGTAGTGCAGAAATTAAAGCACTACTTCCTAGCTCACAGGTAAGTTTGATTTCTAGAATGGATCCTATTAGGTATCCTTGAGAAGCCAGTCCTTGCCGACAGATTGGCACGCTGGCAAAGCTTCCTCTCCCAATTTGATAGTCCTTCATAGTTCAGAAGCCATAAAAGGGGTATGCCATTGCTGAGCACCTTGCTCACCTTCCTCTTCCCCATAGTGACACGGTTCAAGAGGAATTCCCCAATGAAAAACCTGTCACTCATTTCTCATGATCCCTTCTGGTGCTCCACTTCGACGAAGCTCTCATTCTCGGGGAATGGGGCATAGGTGCGTCTTGCTCACCCCAGAAGGGATCACCATTCCTCTAGCTTATCAGCTTCAATTCTATGCCACTGACACATCTCCGAGTATGAGGCTCTCCTTGCCGGTCTTAAGATCGCCTATCTCTTAGGCGCGCGTCATCTCAAGATTATAGAAAAGAAAGACTCTCAGCTCTTCTCGGCAAGTCCTTTCTACCTATCGCACTCGTGACCCTAGCTCAAGCCTTATCAAGATCTGGTCACACTTCTAGCCAAGCAATTTCGTCAGCTATCTACATTCATAATCCCCCGCTCTCAGAATATCTTGGCCGATGCCCTCGCATCCCTGGCCTCCTCTCTCTCCTTCCCTCTCAGCCGCAGCTCTGAGACAATCACCGTTCAAAGGTTAGAGGCTCCCTCCACTCAGGACCCTTGGTTTGTTAACCTCAGGAGTTCTCTAGTTTTTAAAGCCAAGAGGAAGAAGCGAAGGAGTTATTGCTTGTTGAGCTAGGGGAAATGATGTTAGAAGAAAGGCCGTGGTACCATGAGATTGAGCAATATTGCAGAGACGGTACCTTTCCCGAAGAAGCTGAAGTGGAGGACAGACGAGTCATCCGTAGAGCAGTGTTAAAGTATACCCTCATTGGTGAAGTTCTTTACAGACGCGCTCTAAATGGAATGCTCCTTAGATGTGTGACAGATGAAGAGGCTCGGAAAGTGATGGAAGGATCCCACTCTGGTGAGTGCGGAGGGCATGTGAATGGCCAAATGTTGGCTAAGAAAATTCTTAGGCAGGGCTACTACTGGCCGACCTTAGAAGAAGACTGTGCCACCTACGTTCGTAGGTATGTCAATGTGCCAAATCTATGCCGACAAAATCCACCGCTCCCTCCTCCTCTTACATCCACTATCCTCCCCAGGCCTTTCTCCATGTGGGCCTTTGATATCATCGGGCCCTTGGTGATCCTAATGCTCAGATAAAACAAAAATTTTTCATTCTCACTGCCACTGAGTACTTCACCAAGGGCCGAAGCTGAAGCATTTGCGGAAATCAAAGGTTCGACTGTGTGCAAATTCATCATGAGGAACATCATCGCGTGGTTCGGAGTGCCAAGCGCCTCGTCACGACAATGGACCAACAGTTCATATCTCAAGAGCTCAGGACCTATGTAGATATTCAACATTTCCTTGCATCATTCGTCTTCGTACTATCTGCAAGGCAACGGCCAGGCCGAAGCCACAAACAAAACACTTTTGAAAATCTTAAAGAAAAACTTGTGAGTCTAATAAATTTGCTGATGGCCAGAGAAGAATTAGTTGAGGCTCTGTGGGCCTACCGTACCTCTGTCCGCACGCCACTGGGCAAACTCCTTTCTCACTTACTTATGGGGAGGGAGGCGATATGTCCACATGAGATCCTCAGTCCTTCGCTAAGAGTTCAGTTAAATAAGGAACTTAATCCTGATGAACATCGGGAGGCGCTACTTACACAGCTGGAACTCTTAGACGAACGACATTTAGCCACAGCCGATCATGTTATTTCATATCAGAATAGACTCTCAAGGTCCTTTTCAAAAGAAAGTGATTGAGCAAAAATTTCAACAAGGAGACATGGTCTTGAAGCGAATTTTCATAAAACCTGGAGGTCCAAGGTCCAAATTGTCAGCAAACTGGGAAGGGCCGTACGTCGTCAGGGAAGTGTACCCCGGCAACGCATATAGGCTAGTTAACGCCGATGGTGAGGAGCTCTCTCACCCATGGAATGGGCTGTATCTTAAAAGATTCTACCCCTAAGAAAATTTTGATAACAATACCGCTCCGCAAAACAATGTTTTTGGCCACGTGTCTCATTTTTCTTCTCATTTCGGTAAATAACCTTTATGTTCAGCCACACACACAACACGGCGACCAAAGGTCATTTCCCCTTGCTCATGTCGTTCTTGCTTAGCCTTGGTGTAGGGAGTCAGAGGTCAATTCTCTTCTCACTCGGACAAGGTCTAGGGACAAGGGAGAGCTAGCTTGTAGATCAGCAAACGGTATAGACCATGTGAATGAAGTCTCAAATAGGGACGGTCAGCTCAAAAGAAAAAAAAGAGGAAAGAAAAGAAATGATGAAATAGCGAAAGAGAATGATAAGGAAATAGGGGCATGTCAAAGAGTGGCAGTACAGTTTCCCCGCGGGACGTCCTTGAGCCCGGTCGCATGCATGCCCCCCAATTCAAAAGGGAGCAATGACCTTAAAAGTCCCTGGACAACAGACGAATTTCACATGTGACATACCCATTGCAATCCTTACAAGCCAGTAAACCCGACCCCAAAACTAAGTCTTGTCTCATTATTAATCTTCCTATTTTCCCTAGAAGACCAAAAGACTCCCACACCTGGTCTGTGTTAGAACATCCATATTCCAAGGGGCAAAAAGCCTTAGTAAGCCAAGGATAAATACACGCCGCATATAGATGTCATTCACCAAACGAGAGATGGGGATGAGATCCATGGCTAGTTACTCAAAAAAGGGCAAGGAGTGTGTTATCAGAAATCTCAAAAGCAAAAAAATTAGAAATATCAAAAATTCAAAAAAAAATAAAAAAATTTTCAAAAATTCAAAAAAATAGAAATCTCAAAAAATTCAAAAAAAAAAATAGAAATTCAAAATTTCAAAAAAAATAGAAATCTCAAAAATAAAAAAATTAGAAATCTCAAAATCCAAAAAAAAAAAAAACAAAAAATATCAAAAATCCAAAAACAAAAAAAAAAATAAAAAAACCCTCAAAAATCTAAAAAAGAATGGTGTGTACCATACCGCTTTCTTTAGCATGCATTGTTTATTTTTTTCTCCCCCTATTAAATAAGGCTCAGCCCCTTGACAATTATAAAGTTAGATTCATGTTTATCTAAACGAAGGGGCTGAGCCAAAGAGCAGATCTGACTTGTTTTTGCTAGGTGTGCAGGGATAGGTAATTCTAAGGGACACACAGCGTGCTACTCAGTATTCTCTATCTCCCCTGTGTTTGAAACTCATCTCACACTCGTGTCTGACTGTGTTTTGCTAGGTGTGCAGGGATAGGTAATTCTAAGGGACACACAGCGTGCTACTCAGTATTCTCTATCTCCCCTGTGTTTGAAACTCATCTCACACTCGTGTCAATAAGCAAACCATTCATTCATAAACAATTGACATAAAAACAAAAACAAAAGTTCCACTAAGATATGAACAACATGTACAAAGATGAAGGGGAGGTGGCTCACATATCTCCTCACTGTCCACCACCACTCTCCCCGGATCCCTCCTACCTATCTGGAGGTGGCGGCATCTCGCCACCACCTCTACCGCTCTGGGCGCTACCCTCACCCTGGCGGCGCCTCTCCTCCTCCTCGTTCCTCCGCCTACTGGAGGAACCTGCCAGATACTGTCCTACAGAGGCGCCGGTCACCTTGCTGACGCTCGCCCCGCTCCTGCTCCTGCTACGTGAACGGCCTATATCCGTCACGATCTGCTGGAGACTCCGCGCCACCGCCTGCTGTGCCAGTAGCTCCGCGCGCAGTCAGGTGACCTCCTCCTGGTCTCCGGGCGGCCTCTGCACCCACTGCGCCGCCAGCTCCTTCGTCGCCTCCGCGACCTGCGCCTCAGCCGCCTCCGCCCGGATGCGCAACTGGTCCCTCTCACTCTGAGTAGCCCGGACCTCCCCCTGGAGCTGGTCCCTCTGACCCTGGAGATCCTTGGCATGCTCCGGGTAAGCTGCAAATCTCTCTCCTGCATCAGAGAAATCAGTCAATAATCAATTGCTAAAAATAATCAATCAGGAATTATTGTACTTACCCGCTCCTCCAGGTGCCTTTGAGCCTCCTCAGCCCTCAACACCGCCTCCACCAGTCGGGCCTCCATAAGTGATGAAGAGCCCCCTGCACTTTGAGAAGAGGAAGCACCGCCTGCTCCAGTGCTCCTCACTCTCTCCAACTCACTCCGATGCGCACAAAAGCACATGTCACTTTCCAAAATCTGCTTAAATTAGATTAAAGGCTAAAGTTGGGGTGAGTACTTACCAGCTCCGTTGTCTGCCTCTGCGCCGCCTCCCGATCTTGCACCGTCGAGTAAAGCAAGGCTCGGAGCGATGCAATCTCGCCAGTTACGTCTACCTGCAATGCATTTCAAATCTTTAACTCAATTCTATAAAATCAGAATTCATAGGGTTGTAGTTTCAGAGTCTTTACCTGGTGTCGGACGCTCTTATATACCTTACCGCCGTACTTCAAGGCATACGCCTGGAGGTAGGCATCATCGGTGGTCGCGTCGGACTTGACGGCCTTTCCTTTGCGCTCCCAGTTACTGATCTGTTTCTTCGCCCACTCACACCAATCTGTCGTGTCGTGAAGCCCCCGGAAGCTCCGACCCGGTCGGCAGAAACGGTCCCAGACGGGGAACTCCATGGCACTCTGTCGAAGCCCGAGGGAGCGCTGGCAAAGGAACAAGTGAAGAGGTAGCACAAGGTTTAGCGCATGCAACCACACTGACCTACCGAAGTAAGGGTGGGCCTGCACCAACCAGGGATGTCCCTCATCACTCTCCCCCAGATATGGCTGCCAAACCACCTGAAAAAAAAAACTGATCCGATCAGTCATCAAGCAATTAAATCAAGCGAGTAATTAATGCAAAGGGAGAGGTTAAGGGTACTTACATCCAAGTAGGGGTAGCTGTCTATGGCCTTCTGAAGTCGCTCGAGCTGGTCCCCGAGGCTGCGGGAATCTCGGATGGGATCCCAACGGCGTGCAATGGGTACCAGACCCGGCCGTGCAAGCTCTCCTCTCCCCAAAGTCGGGAGGTGTAGATAGGCCCAGACCTGCAACATGAGAATCAAGTTAGATGGCAGTTTATGGCAAGGTGCAGTTCAAATCAAGGGTTAAGGAGAAGGTGTGTACCTGGAGGAAGGGGAAGAATCTGCTGGTTGAAGTCTGCCGCTCTGAGGCGCCCAAGCTGTCAAACTGATGTGCTAGGAAGGCTGCTCCCCAGGCATACCCCCCTACCTCACTCAGGTCCTCTAGCAGCGGCAGGAAGCGACAGTGGACTGTGTCGCCCCTCATGGCAAACAGAAGTCTGCCAAGGAAGAGCACGAGGAAACGACGCAGGTCCAAGTCTGCCTGCGCCCCAGGCTCAACCGCCAGCTCCCTCCTGCTAACTCGAGTCAGCCTGTCTAGGTGCTCATCGTCGCTCTCCCCCGCTACCTTCCCTACATCAAACAAACCTAGGCTCTCCTGGAGGGGTACCCTAGGAACTAAGGAAGACCTACGCTCCACGGGTAGCTCTAATAGTCTCTCAGCCAGGTCGTGGTAACAAGAGTAAGTGTATCCACTCACAGCCCACCCATAGATCCTGAGCCCCGTGATCCAGCTCACATCCTCAAGGCTGGGGATCATGTGTCCCCATGGGAATGCGAAGGCGGTCGCCTCCGCATCCCACCTGCTCGCAGAGCTGAGTGAGGGCCGGATCCGCCTCATCCTATCCATCCTAAGGATTTCCCCGAAGCCATCTCCTCTACCCTCTCTCTCTGGAAAGGGTGGGAATGCCAGGAACACTGCCAACACTGCAATCCATGACACTCGGGCCTCATCTCATCCAGAAGATGCATTCAGTTCAGTAAGTCTTTTTTTGTGTGTGTTCGGTTGGGATCGCGGAGGCCATGGCAGCCGCTACCTTGTCGCGTCAGCGTGGGGCACCGCGACCATATCGCGTCAACCAACAAGGCCGCGATAAGGTCGCGTTGATCCGAAACGCCGCGACATGGTCGCGACGCCCCGCTCCACCGCGACACCATGTTGCGGCAGGTCGGGTTGACGCGTTATTAGAACCAAACTGGCCAGAGCCTCCTTTGTTTGATCCTCTTTTCTTTGGGCTTTTCGCCCTACATATGCCCTCTAGGGGCTCCGTCTACCATCATTCCGCGTTCATACAAGGCTTTAGGGTTGGGTTACTTACCGATTTCATGGCTTTGGCCCATTTCTTCCGCTCCTCCTCCATGTTCATGGTCGGAGCGTTCACCTCCTCTTCCTCCTCCATCTCGACCTCGGGTGTTTCCTCCTCGACCGGAGGGTCTTCCACTTGACAGGGAGCTCCGACGCTCTGCTTGTCTCTTCCTACGGGACGAGCCCCCGCCGGTGTTCTTCCCACCTTCCATTGAGATTTCGCGTGAATCGGGGGACTCTCGAGCAAAGAAAGAGTCAAAGAGTGAGCTAGAGCGAGGGATGCAAGAAGGTTTGAAGGTTCGGGGGTTTGGGGATTCTGGAAGCCGAAAGGGAGGAGAGGAAGAGCAGTTTGGGTTTTGAATGAGTCGGTCCTTAACGCGACGTAGCGGGTGGTCGCTTTAAGGTCGCGTCACCCAGGACCGTCTCTACATAATCGCGACGCCCCGGTCGGCCGCGAAATTAAGGCGACACCCCTTACCGTCGAGTCATCAACAGAGCCCTTTGTGCTTGCGGAGAAGTTCAGTTTTATTCATTCAAATTCAAGTTATTACATGCTCTAATTCTTTCAAAGCAATCAAGTAAATGTTACAAGTCATTTCCTAGCTACCATCTTGCCTACAAAACAAATCAAATCAAATCAAATGGTCCCCGCCACTAGCTGAATTTTCTTCAAAGCTTCGATGTATTCTTTAATCACGTCATCGTCCTCCTCCACCTCGGCTTGAATCACGCTCATCGCGCATCCCTCCCAGTGGACGACGACGCTACGCATGTCGCGCTCATCCTGTGCATCACCTCTTTTCCTCTCTTGGATGGGCGAGAAGTGTGAGAGGATCGGAACCACCGTCCGAGCCGCACCACATTGAAGATAGCAACGGTCCGGGTTGTAGGAAACTAATGCTTCATTGCCCAGAAGCCTCAAGGCGAGCCCGTTGCGTTGGGGGAGGTGGATTATCCGGCCGTGCATGAATTGGGGGCGCATGTCAAACTCGGCCACGGTCAAATTTCGGAGGTACTTGCGCCATGCTTGTATTCCTTTCACTTGAGCTGTTTTGCACCAAGCTCGAGTGCTCATCTGAAGTCGCCCTCCCACGTACGCCAACGGATGGTTCAGCATCGTTTTGCACTCCATGGTCAGGTCCTCCACCGCTCGGAAGTGGATGTGCATTCCCATCCATAACTCGAGGGTGACAACCGACCCATAGAAAGGACCCCCGAGCGCTGCAGAAGTTAGGCCGGCGTAGAGGAAACCTAAGACAGCTTGCCCAATATTCATACCTTCAGAAATGGAGTCAATAATGCTAAGGTTGCCGAAAGAGATGGCGTTGTCTGATTCCAGGAAGAGTATGATGCTGCAAATGCATATGGCGGATGCCTTGGCGATGACGGCGTAGTTCTTGGTCTTCCGCTTGCATTGGGAGGTAATCCACTGTGCAATTGGAAGAAGGTGGATGTGCATACCACATGTCATGGAGTAGAGGTCAGTTTTCCTTGTGGTAATGTACTCCAAGATGCTCCAAGAGTTGATTTGCTCCACTGTATAGGAAATCGTCAGTTCTTCGCCCCTTTGATAGCGTGGGAGGCCGAGCATGATGTCCAGCTCCTCTAGAAGGATTGTCGCTTTGAACCGGGGAAGACAAACGTGTTTGTTGCGGATGCCACAGCTCCGCTATCGCCATGACACTTTCCCACACGTGCACCATCTTGTTGTAATTCTTGGCCAGCACAAAGACGGTGGACAGCCCCCACTCCTTCAAGTGGCCAATGGACGTAGGCGGCAGTAACTCGAGCATGGGCACCGGCAAAGCCACTTTTGAGAACCGTCTTTGGCCAGGGAGGATCTGAAGTAGAAGAAGAAACATAAAGAACGAAGGAGAAAAGAAGAGCAAAAAAAAAAAAAAACAGGGGAAAACAGATCATAGTGCAGAAAGTTCAGAACTTGAGAAGAAAAGCCACTTACTTGGAGCTCCGGGCGCGTGTAGATGTGCCCCGGGATGGCGGAGAGTTGCCTCAGATCGGCGTATGAGTCCCTAGCAGCTTTTGGGCCGGAGTAGGGAGGGATGTCCTCTTGGAACGCGGAGAGGTTCCTCTTCATGTCTGCAAAAAAGGGGGAAAAGCTTGAAATTTGAAAAATAGGGAGAGCAGATGTGGCGGAACGCCTCGTTCAAGCCCGTTAAACCGATAGCGTACTTGATCCGAGTCTGCCTCCCGCGAATGGGCCGAAGTCTCGCAAGGGATACCAAACCACAGTCCGTGTAAACACAAAGGAACACACCATTATATATATATATTTCACAAGTTTACATAGCCATATTTCCAATAAAACTGAAAGAAAGTACAGGAGCCTGAGGCATACCCCAGGGTACAACTGAAGAAAGTAAATAACTAACTACACTGCACTACTGAGACTACACTGCTGGAGCTGCTACTACACAGCTGGAGGTACTGACCCTGCACCGCTACGACGCGGCTCTGAACTGGACGACGGTCGAGAAACATCCTCCTCGCTCTCACCTATAGGGGTAGGGGTGAGCCTCGCTAGTCACTGGCTCAATAGGGAACTCCTCCAAAACCGAGCAAACCAAAACCACAGGTACAAAAGCAGTAAACAGTACCAACAATTTATAGAATAGCTAAGCAGGATATGAAAGCTGTAAAAGTACTCACCGTCTGCCGACTACGAAAAACAACTGTAATAATTAAACAGAAAATCAGTACAGGTGTACAAGCTAAAGTAGAGACAGCCAAACACGAGTCACGTGAACTGGTTCGCGAAACCAGAGACTGACTTGGACAGCTAACATAGGTCTACCTCCAGTCTCGCAGCCACAGACGAAAGGTCCAGCTGCCGCTCCACGTGAAAAGGTCAAGCAACTGTGGAGACCAACTAAACACCACCACCTGCGGACCATACGGTCGCAGGCCCATGCCTGACACCTCCAGAGACCCTGGCCTGGGCTTGCTAGAGTGAGGCACTGGAAAAGGACTAGCTGGGGACCAGTGTCGACTACTGGTGTATGTACCCCCAACTACGAGCGCGCTACAAGTGACTAAAGACAAACGCAAGTGTCACTGTCCCACTGTCGTCTTTCCCTCAGCCGGACGTACAACTCAAACAGGAGTGAGGGTGTCCAGGTCAGACGACACAGACCTCGATGGTACAACACAAGTACCGGGACAAAGCCCGAGCTAACAGCCTGGCTCACAAAGAACCTGGGGCACCAAACTAGAGAGGTAACAACGGTAGGCGTCGTACTACTCGCCACGTACACAAAACCACGTGCACGTCACAAACAAACCACGTGAAGACTCGCACAACCTCGTGCACTGATAGTCCACTACACGTGAACACCACGTAAACACGTAACGGACCAACCAACTGCGTACCCAGTACGCTAGCCACAGAAAACCTCGTGCATCGAGTGCACAATAGGTGCCAACGCACCACTTAATATTGTTAAATACCGAATATGCAATATTTAAACAGTTGTATGCTAGCGTCCACATCGATTGCCGCTAAGGGTGAGTAAACGGCAAGCTATCTGGCCGTTTATCTCCTGGCTGAAGAACCTGGCGTCAATATCGATTGACGTCAGTCTCTTCGGCATGCAGTCCATGCAGAAACCCTAGACCGATGCCATGAGCAGTCTAAACCCTAAAATCAATGGGAAAATGCGAGGAAACCCTTCCTCTAACATGCATGCACCCTAAGCATGCTTAAATAACATGCTACACTCCTTAAATTGCTCAAACTACTCATTATTCTCGCATGGTGCAAATTAACCCGAAAAATGCATTAATCTGCTAATTCATGTGGTAATCATGTTATAATGATCCTAAGAAGTTAACAGGGTTCGTTCTCTACCTTAGAACGCTAGCTATAACCTCTTAAATACGACCGTTCCTCACCGATTCCTCCGCGAACTCCAACGGGGATTACACCTCGCCACGGCGTTTCCTCGTCCGATTCGACAACGCACACGTCCACGATCCTCCAACAATCTCTGTGACTTTTGGAAGCTTTAGGGATACGGGGGCGTGAAGCTAGGGCAAGGGAGAGGAAGAACCAGGTGGAAAACTGCCCTCGGGTGACCCTATAACCTGCAGATCACACAGGTTGGCGTCAACCTTCTGTCGCCTAGAGAACGCCACTCATAAATGTCCACATCTTATGCCGCCAAGTTCATGCAGTCAATGTCAACACATAGGATGCTTACAAGTCAACGACCACCCCTGACCGCCAACTCCTACTCAACTGCAGCAGGTCCTATTTCATTTCAGGACCCAACCTGCACCACACCTGCACACACCACACGACCAAACCACACTGGCCTCACAATGGCCACCACAACCAACACACACATGATCCACAAGGATCCGAAAAGCACGCGACGTTACATTACTATTATCTAAAAAAAAAATTCGACCTCGAAATTCATAACACAACTCAAACTTAAACAACTTAAACATATACATCTTTACAAGTACTATCATCTAAAAAAAAATACAAAAGCTTACTCAAACAGATAGGGATACCCTTTAGCCATCTCCTCGGCTAACTCCCAGGTATCCTCACCACCCAACTATTTTCCCATCTCACTTTAACTAACTCAATTTCTTATTCCGCAGCTTCTTTCTTTTGATCCATGATTTGCACCGGATACTCTAGCATAGTCATATCCGGCCTCAGGTTACCACCTTGATAACGATTATTGAGCTGGATCTTCAATACACTTCTTAACATAGAAACATGAAATATATCATGGACATCCGCAAAATATGCTGGCAATCAGCTTATAAGTTGTTTCTCCAATTCTCTCAATCACCTGGAAAGGTCCCACATACCTTGGGCTCAACTTTCAGTCTTGCCAAATCTCATAATACCTTTACTCGGGAAACTCTCAAGAAACCAAATCTCCCACCTCAAACTGGAGTGGTCTTCTCTGATTATCTGCATAACTCTTTTGTCTGCTTTGAGCTGCATGCAGTTTTTCTTTGATAAGCTTCACCACTTCTGTGGTTTGCTGAATCAATTCAGGACCCACTAATTGCTTTTCTCCCACTTCATGCCAGTTTAATGGGGTTCTACATGGCCTTCCATATAAAGCCTCATACGATGCCATCCCAAGACTGGTATGATAACTATTATTATAGGCAAACTCAAACATTCCCAAATGATGCTCCCAGCTACCTCCCCAAACTAAACAATAAGCTCATAACATCTTCAATCGTCTGAATAGTCCTCTCTGTCTGACCATCTGTCTGGGGATGATAAGCGGAGCTATATCTCAGCTCAGTACCAATTACTTTCTGCAGACTTCTCAAAAAACCAGAAGTAAATCTTGGATCTCTATCAGACACAATAGTCTTCGGAATACCATGCAATGGAAACAATCCTTTCAACAAAATCTTTGCTAATGTCCACTGTCCAAGACATACTTCTGTACTAATATAACTGCACATCTTAGTCAATCTGTCAACGAATACCCTATTCCATTATGCCGGGAACTCGATCTCGATAAACTGCCACAAAGTCCATGGCAATATCATCCCATTTCCCTGTGGAATGGGCAACGGTGCAATAGACTCCAGGCTTCTGATGTTCTGCTTTAATCTGTTGACAGATAACATATCTTGCAACAAACTTGCTATCTCCTTTTTCATATGAGGCACCAGAAATGTTCCCTCAAATCGTGGTACATTTTAGTATTACCCGGATGGATAGTGTACCTGGATTTATGGGCCTCTTCTAACACTCGCTGCTTCACCTCTCTTTCTGCTGGAACAAATAATCTGCCTCTGAGCCTAATCACACAATTATCATCAATGGTAACTCCTTCCATTTTACAATTTTAGCTAAACTTACATCTGCTCTCTGAGCCTCAACAATCTGCCAATACAAGGACGGTTTACAGCACTAGCAGAGTAGTACTTGCCGTCGCTGACTTGGGCACATACAAGGAGGTCTCCACTATCCTCATACAACTTCCATTCTTTGATCATCATCAGATTTATATATGCCTTTCTGCTAAGGCATCTGCTACAACATTGGCCTTACCGGATGGTAAGCCAAACTGAAATCATAATCTTTCAAATTCGATCCATCTGCACTGATGAAGATTTAAATCCTTCTGCGAGAGATATACTTCAAACTTTTATGATCTGTAAAGATCTCAAATCTCCTCATACAGATAATGCCTCCACACATTTTCAAAGGCAAACACAACTGCTGCCAATTCCAAATCATGAGGGGGGTAATTTTCTTCTGTCGGCTTCAATTGCTTGGACGCATAAGCTATTTTACCATGCTGCATAAGCACTGCGCCAATTCTCTTTCTGAAGCTTGTATACAACACAACACCACTCCCCGCCGGTAATGTCAATATGGGTGCTGTTGTAAGTCTTTTCTTCAATTCCAAAAAATTTTTGAACATTCACCAGACCACACAAATGGCACACCTTTTCTGGTCAACTTGGTCATAGGTGCCGCAATTTAGAGAAAATCTTGTATAAGCGCCTATAATAACTTGCCAATCTCAGAAAACTTCATAACTGCAGGGTAAACCTCAAATAGCTACATGTCCTCTTTAGAAGCTGAATAAAAAAAATATCATCAATAAAAGACCACAATGAATTGGTCCAAATACGGATGAACATTTCTATTCATTAGATCCATAAAACCTGCAGGAGCATTGGTCAGCCCAAATGGCATAACCACAATTCATAATGACCATATCTAGTTCTGAATGTTTCTTATCTATATCCTCCTCTTTAAGTCTCAATGATGGTACCAGACCTCAAATCAAATTAGAAAATATTTTTGCTAATTGCAACTGATCAAACAGATCATCTACTCCTTGGCAACGGGACTTATTCTTAATGGTCACATCATTCAACTTTCTATAATCAATACACATCCAAAACTTCCATCTTTCTTTTCACAAACAACACCGGTGCTCCCCACGGGGAATGACTCGGTCTAATAAACCCTTTCTGCAACAGCTCTTCTAATTGCTTTTTTAATTCTTTAAGTTCTGCTGGTGCTATCCGATATGGAGCTTTAGAGATCAGCATGGTACCTGGAAGCAACTCAACGGTAAAGTCCACCCCTCTATGTGGAGATAAACCAGGCAAATCTTCAGGACAAACATCAGTAAATTTCCCTAACCACGGGAACTGCTTCCACTGACTGACTAGCTTCTACCAGACTTACCGAGGCTAAATAAGCCACACATCCAACATTTATCGACTTTCTAGCTCTAATTGTAGAAATTAGAAACTTAGAGGTATAAAAAGGCATACCTTGATATTCAAATACTGCACCATTAGGATGACAAAACCTGATCTTTTTTTTTTCTGCAATCTAGCATTGCTCCATAAGTCTCAAGCCAATCCATACCCAAAATAATATCATAATCTGTCAACTGCAGAGCATACAACCGACCCGGCATCTAGTTCCCTTCAATCATAACAGGAGCTTCATCTACATAGCTCGAAGTGAGCAGAAACTTACCCGAGGGAACTTCCACTACTAACTCACAAGACTTTTCCTCTAAAGGATGAGCCATGCAATCCAGAAATTCTTCGGAAATGAAAGAATGAGAGGCACTCGAATCAAATAAAACTCTTGCTGAGTATTCATAAAGAGGTAAAGTATCTTCTATCATATTCGATGCCTCCGCCTGGGATCGGGTGATAGCCATAACCCGGCCTCTTCCTCGCTGCTGCGGTACTCCTCTGCCACGACCTGCTTGTGGCTACTGAAACTGCTGAGGCTACTGCTGCTGCTGCACACCTCTTTCATATCCATACTCTCTCGGATAGGGGCAATTGCAGATCAAATGCCCCGACTGATTGCAATTATAGCATCTATACCCCTGGTGGGAGTAATGGGCTGATGGCAGTGCTCTGCTGCGACTCTTCCAACTCTGGCCTACCACGACCTTGCTGAACTGGCTGACGACCTCCCCCTCCTCTTCTTTACCTTAAATGCTTGCTTCAATTTCTGGTCCCTTTACCAAAGCCTGATGAAGAAGGTCCTGCTGGTGCTTTACCCTACTCGCACCCACTGACTGCTGGGGTACCTGAAAACTACCTGAGACTGACTCCCCCACCTACGAGTCCGATAGACCTCTCCAACGTAGATGCCCTCTGAGCTGCTTCTTCCACTGACTTACACATGAGAGGTACTATTGCATCTTGCAACTCCACTCTCAAACCTCTAATGAAATACTCAACCATCATATTATTATCTGATACTACATAAGGTGCATATCGGCTAAGCGCCATAAACCTCATCTGGTACTCTAAAACTGAAGAGTTACCTTGCTGGAGCGTCCGAAACTGCTCTCTCTTTACTTGCTACACTTGAATCAGAAAGAATGTATCATTAAATACATCAAGAAATTCTGACCAAGTGATAGCCTCTTCTGTCCTGCCTGCAAAGGTGGTCTGCATCTTTAATCGCCACCATTCTAATGCAAAACCCCGCAACTGATAGGCAGCTAACACAACTTTATCTGTTGTCGGACACCTCATGGTCGCAAAGACTCTTTCAATTTAATGGACCCAATGTTCCGCTGTATCTGGATTCGGCCCTCCTGAGTAAGTAGGCGGCTGCAATCTCAGAAATTTCTCCACTTGCATCACTGGTTCCTCTGCTAATAGCACTGGTGGTGGTGGTGGCACAGGTGCTGCAAAAGGTACCTCCACTCCTGGCGGGACTGGAGCAATAGGTACAGTCTCTCCATCCCCAGGTGGCACTACAACCGGTGGTACCGGCGCCTGCTGATCCATCCTCCTTTGGATATCAGTGAGGCTCTCCTAGATCCTCTCTATGATACGCTGAGTACTTTCCTCTGGATCATCTCCTCCACCACCCCAATCTCTTCTATCAACCATTTTCAAATTTCTACATAAACAAAACATCAAACAAATCAAAAAACAACAAATTATCAGAAACCGGGCCCCTACCAGCAGTGTACAAAGACCGAAATAAGGCTATGTATCTTTCTAGTTCCTTATATTGACCGGACCTTGCTCTGATACCACTGTGGCAGAACGCCTCGTCAGCCCGTTAAACTGATAACGTACCGTCTGATCCGAGTCCGCCTTACGAACGGGCCGAAGCCCTCGCAAGGGATACCAAACCACAGTCCGTGTAAACACAAAGGAACACATCATTATATATATATATATATATATATAATATATATATATATATATTATATATATATATATTTGTTTCACAAGTTTACATAGCCATATTTCCAATAAAACTGAAAGAAGTACAAGAGCCTGGGGCATACCCCCGGGTACAACTGAAGAAAGTAAACAACTAACTACACTGTACTACTGAGACTACACTACTGGAGCTGCTACTACACAGCTGGAGGTACGGACCCTGCACCGCTACGACGAGGCTCTGAATTGGACGACGGTCGAGAAACGTCCTCCTCGCTCTCACCTGTAGGGGTAAGGGTGAGCCTCGCTAGTCACTGGCTCAGTAGGGAACTTCCCCAAAACCGAGCAAACCAAAACCACAGGTACAAGAGCAGTAAACAGTACCAACAATTTATAGAATAGCTAAGCAGGATATGAAAGCTGTAAAAGTACTCACGTCTGTTGACTACGAAAAACAACTGTAATAATTAAATGGCAAATCAGTACAGGTGTACAAGCTAAAGTAGAGACAGCCAAACACGAGTCACGTGAACTGGTTCGCGATACCAGAGACTGACTCGGACAAGCTAACATAGGTCTACCTCTCAGTCTCGCAGCCACAGACGAAAGGTCCAGCTGCCGCTCCACGTGAAAAGGTCAAGCAACTGTGGAGACCAACTAAACACCACCACCTGCGGACCACACGGTCGCAGGCCCATGCCTGGCACCTCCAGAGACCCTGGCCTAGGCTCGCTAGAGTGAGGCACTGGAAAATGACTAGCTGGGGACCAATGTCGACTACTGGTGTCCGTACCCCCAACTACGAGCGCGCTACAAGTGACTAAAGACAAACGCAAGTGTCACTGTCCCACTGTCGCCTTTCCCTCAGCCGGACGTACAACTCAAACACTGGAGTGAGGGTGTACAGGTCAGACGACACAGACCTCGATGGTACAACACAAGTACCGGGACAAAGCCCCGAGCTAACAGCCTGGCTCACAAAGAACCTGGGGCACCCAACTAGAGAGGTAACCACGGTAGGCGTCGTACTACTCGCCACGTACACAAAACCACGTGCACGTCACACACAAACCACGTGAAGACTCGCGCAAACCTCGTGCACTGATAGTCCACTACACGTGAACACCACGTAAACACGTAACGGACCAACCACTGCGTACCCAGTACGCTAGCCACAGAAACCTCGTGCATTGAGTGCATAATAGGTGCCAACGCACCACTTAATATTGTTAAATATCGAATATGCAATATTTAAACAGTAGTATGCTAGCGTCCACATCGATTGCCGCTAAGGGTGAGTATACGGCAAGCTATCTGGCCGTTTATCTCCTTGCTGAAGAACTTGGCGTCAATATCGATTGACGTCAATCTTTTCGGCATGCAGTCCATGCAGAAACCCTAGACCGATGCCATGAGCAGTCTAAACCCTAAAATCAACGGGAAAACGCGAGGAAACCCTTCCTCTAACATGCATGCACCCTAAACATGCTTAAATAACATGCTACACTCCTTAAATTGCTCAAACTACTCATTATTCCCACATGGTGCAACTTAACCCGAAAATGCATTAATCATGCTAATTCATGTGGTTAATCGTGTTATAATGATCCTAAGAAGTTAACAGGGTTCGTTCCCTACCTTAGAATGCTATTTAACCTCTTAAATCCGACTGTTCCTCACTGATTCCTCCGCGAACTCCGACGGGGATTACACATCGCCACGACGTTTCCTCGTCCGATTCGACAACGCCACATGTTCCACGATCCTCCAACCACTCTCCTGTGACTGTTGGAAGCTTTAGGGATATGGGGGCGTGAAGCTAGGGCAAGGGAGAGGAAGAACCAGGTGGGAAACCTGCCCTCGAGTGACCCTATAACCTGTAGATCACACAGGTTGGCGTCAACCCTTCTGTCGCCTAGAGAACCGCCACCCATAAACGTCCACATCTTATGCCTCCAAGTTCATGCAGTCAACGTCAACACATATGGACGCTTACAAGTCAACGACCACCCCTGGCCGCCAACTCCTACTCAACTGCAGTAGGTCCTATTTCATTTCAGGACCCAACCTACACCACACCTGCACACACCACACGACCAAACCACACTGGCCTCACAATGGCCACCACAACCAACACACACATGATCCACAAGGATCCGAAAAACACGCGACGTTACAGCAGAGGTCTGGCTACGGGATCAGCACCCCCAACTCCTTGTTTATAGAGTCTTAAGAGTTAGAAACCCACTCTAATCCCACAACTAGGTGTTAGGGTAAGATTAGAAGAGGTTTAGGAGTCCTAGTGTTAGTCTAAGAGTCCTAGGATAAGGATAAACTTCGTTTTCCTGCTTTCTCTGAGCTCTGTCCGAGTCGCGACACCGCGATCTGACGCGACCTTGTCGCGGTAGGGCGGTGCGACGCGACTATGTCGCGGTCGTCTAGGGTGTCGCCTCTCTATACCCGAGGCTGTTTTCATGTCTGTGTTATGTATATGTGTTGTTTGGTTGTTTATAATTTGTTGTGTGTTTGTCATCTCATTTTTGATTCTTTCTTGTCAACATCAAATACCAAAAAAAATTTCAAAAAAATCAGAAAATCACAAAAAGGGGACTTCGTCACAGGTAAGTCAGGTATTATATTTCTTTCCCTACTCCTCGCATTACTATATGATAATCTACTTATTATATCATTTCAAGGACCACCTGGTTCTCAATGTGTTTTGGGATTTGAGTTCCCCTCTACCAAAAACAGTGATAATCTAGGTGCACATTGTTAATCGTTGGATAGGCCATCGAGTTGTTTAAGTTCGGGGATGATGGATTCAGGCATGCACTACGGTTGTGGGTAGTCTCTTGACCCGTCCTTATTTTGACTTAACAATATTATCCTTGATATATTTTTTATTTTCTCCCTTTATTTGCATTCGTTTTGACGATTTCTTTTATTTAGCCCAACATGCATCATGTTGGACTTTGAGCTTCCCTGACTCATTCCTGACTGTTGATGAGCCCTTGTTGAGTGCCCAATCATCCTCCAATTTCCAAACAAGAAACCCAATTCCACTCTGAATCGGAAGGATTTCCTCCGAGTGAGTTGTTCCCGTCAGTATGACAAGAACTTCCCTGTCTGGATTACCTATCCAAATTTTCCTTTTCCTTTGATTCGTTTTGGTCGCGAACCGCTCCCAGGACAGAGTCATGAGTTACCTGCCTGGCACGCAAATGTCCCTCCAAAACGAAACCTGCAGGCCAATCGGCTAGGGTACCTCTCAATCGAGGGGTTGGTCGTCCTCCTCTTTTCTCCTTCTCGTCCAAACTTGTGTTCTTCTTGGCATCCTGCTCGAGCAGCTGACTCGGGGCTTTCACGAAGATTCTGATTACCTGTTAGTTAGACCGGGTGTCTCTTTACCTTGGCTCCCACTTTTCAGTCCACTCCACGTCATCTCCGTTCCGCCATCACTTCGTGACACCTCCACTTCCGCTTCGCTACCCTGCAAAGAGGAAGCCAAGGAGGGGCAATCTGTAGACACCCAGTTCTGGCTAATTGACTAAGCCATATTTCTTGTTATCTTAGTGGGCCCCTAATTGGTCACTCACCTTGAGCCCATCATTAGCCTTGTTTTGAGCCCATTAAACCATTAAAATGCCTTGAAATCCCGCACATTATCACTTTGAGAGAGTCCTTGGGGCATAATAACTCTTATCTTATCATGTGGTTGGCTGATAATTCATGATTATTTCAGATTTATTGTCGCGACGCATCGTGGCGCCACGTCTCTATGTCGCGATGGTTCTGGCTGCCGCGACAGCCCATGCATTATCCATGCACGTGGGCAACACTATCGCGTCGCCCCGCCCCGTCACGTCTTAGTCGTGATCCTACGATACGCCGCGACAATGGCCGAACCCTCTGGCTACCATAACTACCCCATATTTATCCTCTTATGAATCTAGCTTAATCCCTAGGGACTATCTCCACCTCTTGGGGTGAGATTCGGCCCTAGGGACTCTCCTTTGGATTCCTAAGGACTCCCCTCCATTTTAATAAGGCTTTATCTCCCATTTTAATTTCGGAGCCATTTAAAGGAGATATATCATTTTTTTTCTCACCCCAACTCTATATAAAACTTAAACGCTCTCCTCATCCTATGAGCACGATGAAGGATCGAAATAAATGTGTGGAAAAGATCTAGAAGGGGGGGGATGAATAGATCTTAGCCACTTTTGCGGAAGCTTAAATAATTTTAAAACTATTTAGAATCAGAGGCAATAATATCAGTGAAAAGCTGCTGATCTGATTAGATTGGAGTGAGTTGAAAAACTTAGATGAGAATCAAGTTGATTAAGTGAATTAGAAACGAGTCCTATGCAAGCATCTAGCGGATGAACCAGTCAAACCACAGAACACAAATGCACAAGGATTTTTAGGTGGTTCGGAAATCACCCATGTGATTCCTACATCCACCCCTCACAACCCGTGAGGATTCACTAACACAACTGGGTAACACACCCACTGGAGCCTGACAACTCCAACACTGAAGAGCTTACAACTCACACCACTTCTAGAGCAAGACTACTCTAGAACAACTGAGCAAGACTGCTCAACACACACTTGAGTTTGACAACTCAACACTGAGCGCACCGGCTCACAACAATCTGAGCACAAGGCTCACACATAGACTTGCTAGACACCAACTTAAGACAAGATCTCCTAGCAACAGATCTAGTCGAAATTTGAGAACACTAATGAGAATTATGCAGAAGCACTTGCATAATCTCAAGAGATATCTCAGAAGAACAGAAGTAAAGTAAAAAGGTATTGAATGACTTCGTTCTTCAAGTGTACTCCCTTGTAGAAGCTTGAATTGGGAAGAAGCTTGTAAACATGAAGTCCAAGACGATGCTCTGCAATCTGGGAGGTTGGACCTTCCTTGAATTCTTCTCCAACGATGGCTTCTACCTGATCTACTTCCTTGAGATGCTTCAGAGGCTTCTTTAAAGATCAAACCACAATTCTCACACCTTGAATTGGTGAGAAGAGGTGTTCAGGAGACTCCAGGAAGCAGAGGAGGGAGACACGAACTCTTATGGCCGCCAGGAATTTTTCAGGAGGCTCTAAGAGGTTGGTTGGGTCTCTCTCTTCGAAGGGAGGCCAAAAGGAGCCTTTTATACCCTTAGGATTCCAAAGATACCCTTTGGGGTACAAGGGCACGCTTCCCTAGGAAGATTCTGATCGCCCTAGAAGGACACGTGGCAGCCATCAGCTCTTAGGATGAAAAGTTTCCGTAGTGTGTCGACCTGCCCTGGTGGTTGTGTCGACACACTGTTCCAAAGATAGAAGAATCTGTTCTGGGAGAAAGGTCCCGTGTCGACCTGCTCTTGAGTGTGTCGACCTGCTCCCAATTCCTCAAACTGGCTGTTCTGGGAACTGGGTCTAGTGTCGACCTGCCCTGGGAGTGTGTCGACCTGGTGTCCCAATTCCTCAAACTGGCTGTTCTGGGAACTGGGTCTAGTGTCGACCTGCCCTGGGAGTGTGTCGACCTGGGTACCCTGATCTCTGGAAAACTGCCACTCGTGTCGACACACTCTTGACATGTGTCGACACACTCTTGACATTTTTGCACAATTTCTCTTTGAGTCTGTGTTGATGTGTCGACACCATTGATGGGTGTGTCGACACATCTTTTGCATAAAAAGTTTGTACCTGAAAAATAAACACATATATCATTAGTTAAATGATTTATCATTACCACAAATGATAAATGTGGTTTGAAAAAAGCTTTTTGAGCATGACTTTCAGGTATGATGCTTTTGACATGTTCCAATTAAATTGCTTTAAGAACACTTCTTGTCATCATCAAAATAGGAGGGAAATGATATGAATTAGACATTCAACCCAACAATCTCCCCCTTTTTGATGATGGCAACATTAAATCCATATTTGAATGTGGTTTTGATGAAGTGTGATTTTTAAGCAATTTTTATTGATTAAGTTTTTGTTTTTCTTTTGTTCATACTTGTCAATGTCCTTTTGATATTGTTCAGTAACAATTGATGATATTTTTGTGAGATACAACGTTACTTGAAATTAGAAGATTTGTGCACACAAGTCAACAATTGAACAAGTATTCACACACAAACACAAAAATTTGTATTGAAGCCAAACAACAACCATTTCATGTCATTCATTTCATTCAAAAGATCATTACAATTCATTCAATCTTCTCCCCCTTTGACATTATCAAAAAAATGTACATTAGGTAGAAGATGGAGGAGGAGGAGGAATTGGAGCTAGAAGCATCTCAATATCTGACAATCTCTTATCCATTGACTTCATGCTTGACTTTATCTGTTCATGGATAGTTGTCAGCCGAGTGTGAAGATAATGCTCCATTCTATCAGAATGTTCTATCAAGGTGCTCTGAGTTCTTTTCAATTCATCTGAAACATGTTGAGAACTTGATGACCCAGCTGACCAACCAGGTCTTTGCATGATTTTGAACTCCTTGGTCAAATCTGTGAGCTGCTTGTCAATGTGCTCATTGAAATTTCTCATACTTTCCAAATCATCCACAAAATGAGCAAATGATAGTCTGGTGCTGGAAATCTCATGCAATGTTTGATTGGTGTTGAAGACATCTGCTTGGGAATTGGCCAAAATTCCCTGAAGAACTTTCTCTAACTTGTCCTGATGTTCTTTTAGCTCAATATAGGAATCTCCCAGAGTTCCTATGAGTCTGTTAAATCGCTGAGCTGCATAATCAGAAGCTGCCTTCTGCTCAATAAATTTGGCAGAAACTGTGTTTTCCAGTCTTTGAATCCGTAGCTCAAAAGATGAGGACATGGATTGAAGTGAGGAGTTGAAGGATTCAAATTTGTCATTTAGGAAAGATATCAATTCTGGTGGAACAGGAGGCCCACCAGAAGATGTGGATGGTTGGAATGAGGGTTGTGGAGAAAAATGAGGAAGCTGAGGTGAGAGAGGATCATGAAAAGGACTGACATTTTCATTAAGAGCTTGATCCTCATGCATAGGAGGCTGATCCTCTTGACTTAGGGGCTGGTCCCCTTCAGCTGGAGGCTGTTCCTCCTGTACTTGGGGCTGATCCCCTGGAGCCTGAGGCTGGTCCTCCTGAGGTTGGGGCTGTTCCCCTTGGTCTTGAGGCTGTTCCTCTTGAACTGGAGGAGCCTCAACCACAGCTGGTCCTCTTCTAATTTGATTTCCCTCCAATCTAAATCCCATGAACTTCTGGATATTCTTGAATGTATAGATATTTGACTTGGGAATGGACTGGGATTTTTCAGATTCCAATGGCACACCAAAGTGCTTGAACACTGAGGTCAGATGTGCTCCATAAGGAAGTGATCTCTTCAAGTCTGTTCTTGTAGTTTCAGAAATGATTTGATAAAGAATCACATGAAGGTTGACCTTGATATCTTTGACCATGCAATAGAGTATGAATCTCTGGATATCTGTCAGTCTATCTCGCCCACCACCTTGAGGGGTAACTATGGTTGTCAAGATGTGGTGAATTACCCTTAACACAGGTGGAAATGAGTTGGCATTAAACCTTGTCACATAGGTTTGTTTGGCATCTGATGGATCTGCAGGATGGCCTGTCAAGATTGAGTAGGCTTCATGTAAGTCAAATTCAAATTCATGGTAGTCAGCCCCCTCATCTGGCACTTTGAAAATGGAGGCTGCTACATCAGTTGGCATGTCTATCTCTATCCCCTTGACTTTGGATTTAAAACCTTCTTCTGTGCAGGTGAGGTTTTTGTAGAACTCTCTAACTAACCTTGGATAGCAGACTTGAAATTCAGAAATGAAAGGAATCCAAGATTGAAAGGAGAAATAGGTTTGAATTTCAGGGAGAGAGTCTGCTAATTGGGTGTCAGAAAGGTCAAGAATTCTAGGCTTCAAAATCAGTTTGGCAGCACTGACGGATTCTGAGGGTATATCCTCTTTAGACTCAGTAGAGGAAGACGAAGATGATTCCTCATGATGGTCAGAGGAATCGCCCGAAATATCTGATCTAGGGTTTGAACTTTGTCTACCTCTGCCAGCATTGGAGGTCCTACCTCTCTTTGAAGCTCTGAGAGGTGCAGAAGAGGATCCTGGAAGCTCTGCAGGATCATTTCTTCGCTTGGTTCTTCTTTCAATCTGTTCAACTGGAACCTGTGCCGGAACCTGCCTTGAAGAAGCCTGAGACCTTGCGCCACGGCGGGGACCCAACTTGCGGACCATGGTGCAAGGAAGGAGTGGAATGTCAGAGAGGAGATGGAAGATTGGTGAGGTGATTGAAGATTAGAGAGAGATGGTGAAAATTTCTTGCCGGAATGGTGAGAGTTTGGCCGTCGGGTCGACCTGATGCTCAAAAGGGGTGCAGAGGTACACTGCCCCGCAGGAACAACAAGGGTTTAAGGTGAACCCGAAAGATTTGAAAAGTTCTGGCAAGAAGGCAGTGTCGACACATGAGGAAGGGTGTGTCGACCTGACTGAAATTATGTGTCGACACGAGAGAGGATTGTGTCGACACAGCCTTTGAGAGAAATGAGAATTTTTGAGAGGAAATTTTGAGAAATTTGGGGACATCTTTATAATGATAAATAATGAGAGGAATTATCATTTGAAGGATTTTTAAGAGGCCTAAAAATTCATTTGCTGTATTTTACAAAAATTCATTACAGTTCAAGTATTTCATACAATTTCCAACAGGATATTAGCATTCCAAGACTTGAATCAACAAAATGATAAATTGAGGGATATAATGTATCTTACAATCAACCAAAATCTGCCATGTTTCTCAATTTTCAAGAGTTAAAGATATCATCTAGACTAAACACAGTTGTGTTGAAAGTAAAACACAAACTTAAAGAACAACTTGATGAAGGAGGAAGATGATTCTTTCTAAACAAATCTCCAATAATTTTCATATTTTTGTTCTTTTAACAAACTATCAAATGATGTAAATCTCTTTCACTCAAGTACTAGTGCTTTTTACACACCATAGTCCCTGGATACTCAAGATGTAGTCATTGTCAAGTCTCAAAGGGGTAAATGATGACTTTTTGACATGAAAATATACGTTTTTTAGACGCCAATATTTCCAGTTACTCAGTCATCATCAAAAAGCATAGCACATAATTGCTTAAATTTTGAGGTTATTTTCAATTTGGATCCCCTTTGAACAGAGTTAACAAGAATGCCTCATGACATGCATAGCACTTCATTCATTGTGAAGGTGTGCAGTTTCTCAGCACAGATGTCATTGCTCTGTTGAATTTTACAAGATTTTGGAGAGTTTGTAGGATAGAATTCAAATACATCCAGCCATCAGTTGCAAACAAGGTAATGTTTTAAGTTCAAGACACAATTGTAATTTAGTTTAGGAAGAGATCTGAGTTTCTGTGGATTGAGAGACATAGTGGAAAGTTGATTAGTAAAAAATATAATGTATCACTCAAGGTTCACTTTGAGACTCTAGAATTTAGAATGAGGACATCATGCAAGGAATTGATGAAATGCAAGAAGGGTTCTGAAATTTGCAAAAAGATGACTTGTGAATTTTCTAGCTCCCCCTGAGATGATGATTTCAATCATTTTTCATCAAAATAAAGATATGCATTTTTTTTTTTTGAAATCAGAAAGAATGTTTCTTTTTGGATAACAAAGATTTCTTCTCAACAATTGTATATTCATTTCTTGGTACTTGGCGGAGACATATACTCTCGCATAGTGAAAGTGTCCAGACAAGCATAACCTGTCCTTCTCCAAGTCACCATTTGATATACCAAGAGATTTCAATACAATAAGAGTTGAAGAATTCATTATCAGAAAGAAATGAAGGTTAAAACTGTGCAAGTTTTGAAATCAGAAAAAGACATTCTCTTTGAACAATAAAAGCTCCCCCTCAACTATTGCATATTGACTTCTTAGTACTTGGCGGAGATATGTTCTCACGCATAGTGAAAGTGTCTAGACAAGCATAGCCTGTCCTTCTCCAAATCACTATTTGATATACCAAGAAGTTTCAACACAATCAGAAGTGAAGAATTTATTGTAAAAAGGGAAATGGAATTGGAATAGAGAGAGATATGAGCAATGTAGCTTGAGGAAGCAAGGAATTATGAAATACAAAGAACTCCCCCTTAGACAAAGCATCATTCAACCCAAACTTTAAGAGAGATCAGAAGGATGGACATTTACAAAGACCAAGTTCTCTCCTTAAAGATGAGAATCTATTTTCAGGAAGGGGTTTTGTGAATATGTCTGCAATTTGTTTTTCAGTTACAATAAAATGGAGTTCAAAAGATTTCTTGGCAACCTCATCTCTCAAGAAATGATGCCTGATTTCAATGTGTTTTGTTCTAGAATGCTGAATGGGGTTTTTAGAAAGATTGATTGCACTTGTGTTATCACATAGGATGGGTACACACCCTAAATCTTGGTTGTAATCAAGAAGTTGATGTTTCACCCAGAGAATCTGAGTTCCACATCTACCTGCTGCAACATATTCAGCTTCTGCTGTTGACAGAGCCACTGAATGTTGCTTCTTAGAAGCCCAAGAAATAAGGCACCCACCTAGAAATACACACAAGCCACTTGTGCTTTTTCTATCTAACTTACACCCAGCATAATCAGCATCACAATAGGCAAACAATTCTAACTTGCAACCAGCAGGATACCAAATTCCTAAGTCACATGTTCCAACAAGATATTTAAAAATTCTTTTCACAGCAAGCATATGACTTTCTTTAGGATTTGATTGGAATCTAGCACATAAGCACACACAAAACTGAATGTCAGGTCTAGAAGTAGTAAGGTAGAGCAGAGAGCCAATCATACCTCTGTAGGTCTTTGGATCTACTGACTTACCAGATGGGTCTTCTTCTAGCTTAGCATTTATTGCAATGGGTGTGCTTGAATGTTTAAGGTTCTGATAGTCAAACCTTTTCAGTAGCTCCTTGACATATTTGGTTTGACTGATGAAGATACCTTCATTCGTTTGGTTAACCTGCAACCCCAAAAAGAATGTTAAGTCTCCCATTAAGCTCATTTCAAATTCATTCTGCATTTGATTTGAAAATTCAGTGCAAAGGCCTTTATTGGTGGAGCCAAAAATTATGTCATCAACATAAATTTGGACCACAATTATTTGATTTTTTACTGTTTTAGTGAACAATGTTTGATCAACATTACCTCTAGAATATCCTTTTTCAAGTAAAAAGGAACTCAAACGATCATACCAAGCTCTTGGAGCTTGTTTAAGACCATAGAGTGCCTTATTAAGCTTGAAAACATGGTTAGGATATTTTTCATTATCAAATCCAGGAGGTTGTTCAACAAACACATTTTCCTTTATATATCCATTTAGAAATGCACTTTTAACATCCATTTGAAAGACTTTGAATTTCATGGAGGATGCAAAAGCAAGGAAAATTCTCACAGCTTCTAGTCTAGCTACAGGGGCATAAGATTCTTCAAAGTCAATTCCAAATTCTTGGTTATACCCCTTTGCAACTAGCCTAGCTTTGTTTCTTATTACTTGACCAGCTTCATTCAATTTATTTCTGAAAACCCATCTAGTGCCAATCACTGTTTGGTCACTAGGTCTAGGCACTAATTCCCACACTTGATTTCTTTCAAATTGATGAAGTTCATCATGCATAGCATTAATCCAATCAGAACTGGATAAGGCTTCATCAATTGACTTGGGTTCAATTTGGGAAATTAGAGCTAGTGAGTCTTCTTCAATGTTTTGCAAAAAGGATGATCTGGTCCTAACTCTATCATTTAGATTGCCAACTACACTATCTAATGGGTGATCTCTTAGAAATCGAGGTTCAGAAATTACCTGTTGAGAGGTACCCACTTCTGAATCAGTATTACCTGAACCATTTGGAGATTGTGAGTTGTTGTTCAGGTTTTCTTCAATGTTATTACTCTCCTCAACGGTTGGTGAAGAATCCACAATGAGGTCATCCTCTTCATTGTCTTGTTTTTCCCTGCAAGATTTAGAATCATTAGTGGAAAAGGAGTTTTCATTAAAAATAACATGTGGAGATTCTTCAATAGATTTGGTTTTTATTATGTACACTTTGAAGGCCCTTGACACTTCAGAATAGCCAAGGAAGATAGCTTCCTGACTCTTAGCATCAAACTTGTCAAGGTTTTCTTTGTTATTATTGTGAACATAGCATTTGCACCCAAAGACTTTAAAATAGGAAACAGTTGGCTTTTTGTTTTTCAATAATTCATAGGGGTTTTCTTGATTTTTGGTCTGACCAATGCTCTATTGAGTATGTGATTTGCTGTGTTCACAGCTTCAGCCCAGAAGGATTTGGGTAAATTACTCTCAAGAAGCATGGTTCTAGCCATTTCCACAAGAGTTCTGTTCTTTCTTTCCACAACTCCATTTTGTTCTGGAGTTCTTGGTGAAGAAAACTTGTGGAATATCTGAAATTCAGCACAAAAATCAGAAAAGGATGTGTTTTCAAATTCACCCCCATGATCAGTTAAGATGTTTTTGATTTTATATGGATAAGTGGTTAAGACAGTGGTACAAAAGTTCCTGAATTCAAGGCATGCATCACTTTTGTGAGATAGAAAAATAACCCAGGTAAATCTAGTAAAGTCATCAATGATTACAAATCCATATCTTTTGCCACTCAAGCTTAGAACTCTTGTTGGCCCAAAGAGGTCCATGTGAAGAAGTTCTAGTGGCTTAGATGTGAGTACATCATTGAAGACTTTAAAGGATTTTCTAGTTTGTTTTCCTTTAGCACAGATCCCACAAATTTGACCTTCAACACTAGAAAAGGATTCAGGAAGACCTTTAACCAAATTCAATCTTAACAACTTATTCATTGTTCTGAAGCTTGCATGGCCAAGTCTTTTGTGCCAAGTCCATGCAATTTCATCTTTATTTGCAACAAAACAAGATTTTCAGAAAAGTTTTTATTAAGGTTGATCATGTAGACATTGTTTTCTCTTTTTCCAAAGAATTTGATTTTATCAGTTGATGAATCTATTATCTTGCAAAAATCAGATTCAAACACAACTTTGTGACCTTTGTCACATAGTTGGCTGATACTGAGCAAATTATAGTCAAGTCCATCAACTAACAAGACATTATCTACAGAGTTTGAAGAAGTTTGACCAACCTTACCAGATCCAATGATCTTTCCTTTATTTTTACCTCCAAAGGTGACTGACCCTCCCTCCTTTTCAAGCAGGAATGAGAATTTGGCTCTATCTCCAGTCATATGTCGTGAACACCCACTGTCAAGAAACCATACATTTGTGTTGGGTGCACGACTTCCCTGCAACAAGATCAGTGGAGAGAAGATTTTGGTACCCAAACAGAGTTGGGACCATCAGAATGATTTAACATAGACAGCAAATCCTTTCTCACCCAAATTTGATTTGTTTTAGATTTTTGTTTTGTTACTTTGGTGTTTTCAGCATTTTTCTGTTTGTTCTTTCTTTTAGGAATGAAAGCACCAAGATCTTTGTTTTTGGTAGGAGGGGAGTTTTTCATTTGAAAATTTGAGTTCATAGAAGGAGGTGGAATCCATGGATTGTGTTGGTACATCCAGAAATTTGGATAAGGGTATTGAGGATAATGCCAACAGGGATTTTCATACCATTGGTTCCAAGGATTAATCCAATTTTCTTGAGGAGCTGTCTTGGAGGTCCAAGGTTTTTCATGGATCATTTCTTTTCCCTTTTTCTTATTTCTCAGATTTTTATTTGAATTTTTAGTTGAGTTTATTATGGTTTTTGGTGTTGAACAGGTCGACCTGTCAGGGGACTGTGTCGACCTGACAGTCTTCTTTTGTTTTTGAATTTTTGATTTGTTTTGAGTTTTGTTTGGGTTTTTGTTTGGGGTTTTGTTTGCTGTCTGTTGGATTTCAGTGTTTTCCAGATTGGGACCTTTAACAAAGTTGATTAATGGTGCTTTTCCCTTTTTCTCACCAGATTTATCTTTTGTTGATTTCTTTTTGTTGAATCCCAATCCATGAGATGTGGTTGTCTTGTTGGATCCTAGCAATGCCTCTAGGTTATCTTGGCCTTTTGTGAAGGTTTGGATAACCTCCTCCTTTTCCTTTAGCTGGTTTTTAAGAATTTCAATTTCTTCGATTTTCTGTTGTTTTTCTTGTTTTTCAATTTCCAGCTTTTCATTTAAATTTCTGAAGTCTTGGGAGGCCTTCTGAGAAGCAAGCTTTAATTCATCAATTTGGTTCAGTAAATTTTCTTTTTCTTCAACCAATTCTGTTACTTCAGATTCCAGTTCACAGATTCTATTGTTTGAAGATTGGTTATGGTAAAGATTTTCAATTTTCTTTTTGATGTGTTTGTTTTCTTTTCTCATTTCAGAGTATCTTTCTACCAATTCAGCATACACATCCTGCCAATCTTCAACACTATAATCTTCAAAGGAAGTATTTACCTTTCCATCTGTGCTGTTGGCCATGAAGCAAACTTCCTCACTCTCTGAGCTTGAGGACTTCTTCTCTTCTTCTTCCTCACTTGTGTCTTCATCAGACCAAGTGGCTACCATGGCCTTGGGCTTCTTGTATTTCTGGAATCTTTTGTGCTTTTCCTTTTTGTTCTCAGGACACTCTCCCTTCATGTGTCCTGGCTTGTTGCACCTGTAACAGATAACATTCTCATCAGGTTTATGATTCTTATTGAAATTGGAAGAGGAAATATTCTTCTTACCTGGGGAAAATTTCTTTTTCCCAGTCATTTTCCCTTTCCTATATTTCAAGAATTTCCTGAATTGTCTGGTCATGAGGGCAATCTCATCCTCATTTGACTCAGACTCTTCAGAACTTGTTTTATCCTGATTTTTATCTTTGTTGCTTGAAGAGGCTTTGAGTGCCATAGGCTTGGTCTTAATGATAAGATCTTCATTTCTTCTTAAGTTTATTTCATACGTCATTAAAGATCCAATCAATTCATCCAAAGACATTTTGGATAAATCTTTTGAATCTTCAATAACAGTGGCCTTGGTATGCCAAATTGAAGAAAGTGAACGCAAAATTTTTCTTACCAAATCTGCATCAGTATACTCCTTACCCAAAGCCTTGAGTCCATTGACAATCACCATAAATCTGGCAAACATTTCAGAAATAGATTCATTAGATTTCATCATGAAAAGTTCATATTCTGAAACTAATATATTTGCCTTGGTCTCCTTGACCTGAGATGTTCCCTCATAGAGTAGTTCGAGTTTATCCCACATCTCTTTGGCAGATTTACACATAGAGATTCTCGAATACTCCTTGGGATGGACAGCACATTGAATCATATTCATGGCACTGTAATTCAATGTAGCTCTCCTAATTTGCTCCCTCGTCCAGGTTTCTTCCTCACCCTGGTTTTCATAGGGACCAGCCTCAACTACTTTCCAGATCTCATAGTTCTGGGCCCTTAAGAATACTTGCATTCTGTTCTTCCAATAGGAATAGTCCAAACCATTAAAGAATGGTGGCCTATTTATGGAATGGCCCTCAGCTATAAAACCCTTTGAGTCCATGACACTTAAGTAAATGCAAGGAGAAGTAGTTGAGCAAGCAGGCAAACAAACAACCAGATAGACAGACAAACAAACACTCAATACTCAGAAACAAAAGCTGCTCAGTTCAAATCAGATCGATATAAACCCGCTCTGATACCAATTGAAGGATCGAAATAAATGTGTGGAAAAGATCTAGAAGGGGGGGGATGAATAGATCTTAGCCACTTTTGCGGAAGCTTAAATAATTTTAAAACTATTTAGAATCAGAGGCAATAATATCAGTGAAAAGCTGCTGATCTGATTAGATTGGAGTGAGTTGAAAAACTTAGATGAGAATCAAGTTGATTAAGTGAATTAGAAACGAGTCCTATGCAAGCATCTAGCGGATGAACCAGTCAAACCACAGAACACAAATGCACAAGGATTTTTAGGTGGTTCGGAAATCACCCATGTGATTCCTACATCCACCCCTCACAACCCGTGAGGATTCACTAACACAACTGGGTAACACACCCACTGGAGCCTGACAACTCCAACACTGAAGAGCTTACAACTCACACCACTTCTAGAGCAAGACTACTCTAGAACAACTGAGCAAGACTGCTCAACACACACTTGAGTTTGACAACTCAACACTGAGCGCACCGGCTCACAACAATCTGAGCACAAGGCTCACACATAGACTTGCTAGACACCAACTTAAGACAAGATCTCCTAGCAACAGATCTAGTCGAAATTTGAGAACACTAATGAGAATTATGCAGAAGCACTTGCATAATCTCAAGAGATATCTCAGAAGAACAGAAGTAAAGTAAAAAGGTATTGAATGACTTCGTTCTTCAAGTGTACTCCCTTGTAGAAGCTTGAATTGGGAAGAAGCTTGTAAACATGAAGTCCAAGACGATGCTCTGCAATCTGGGAGGTTGGACCTTCCTTGAATTCTTCTCCAACGATGGCTTCTACCTGATCTACTTCCTTGAGATGCTTCAGAGGCTTCTTTAAAGATCAAACCACAATTCTCACACCTTGAATTGGTGAGAAGAGGTGCTCAGGAGACTCCAGGAAGCAGAGGAGGGAGACACGAACTCTTATGGCCGCCAGGAATTTTTCAGGAGGCTCTAAGAGGTTGGTTGGGTCTCTCTCTTCGAAGGGAGGCCAAAAGGAGCCTTTTATACCCTTAGGATTCCAAAGATACCCTTTGGGGTACAAGGGCACGCTTCCCTAGGAAGATTCTGATCGCCCTAGAAGGACACGTGGCAGCCATCAGCTCTTAGGATGAAAAGTTTCCGTAGTGTGTCGACCTGCCCTGGTGGTTGTGTCGACACACTGTTCCAAAGATAGAAGAATCTGTTCTGGGAGAAAGGTCCCGTGTCGACCTGCTCTTGAGTGTGTCGACCTGCTCCCAATTCCTCAAACTGGCTGTTCTGGGAACTGGGTCTAGTGTCGACCTGCCCTGGGAGTGTGTCGACCTGGTGTCCCAATTCCTCAAACTGGCTGTTCTGGGAACTGGGTCTAGTGTCGACCTGCCCTGGGAGTGTGTCGACCTGGGTACCCTGATCTCTGGAAAACTGCCACTCGTGTCGACACACTCTTGACATGTGTCGACACACTCTTGACATTTTTGCACAATTTCTCTTTGAGTCTGTGTTGATGTGTCGACACCATTGATGGGTGTGTCGACACATCTTTTGCATAAAAAGTTTGTACCTGAAAAATAAACACATATATCATTAGTTAAATGATTTATCATTACCACAAATGATAAATGTGGTTTGAAAAAAAGCTTTTTGAGCATGACTTTCAGGTATGATGCTTTTGACATGTTCCAATTAAATTGCTTTAAGAACACTTCTTGTCATCATCAAAATAGGAGGAAATGATATGAATTAGACATTCAACCCACACACGAACGTGAGAAGGGCGACTCTAGCACTCTCTGAAGCTTTTGGACGATCCTTCGAGCTGCACAATGCCAGGAGTCACCCTATGGGCTCACCCTCTTCCTTTCCCTTTCCCCTTCTTTTACATGCATTTTTCATGTTGTTCTTAGATAGAGCATATTCAGCACACACACCCACGTTTTCCTACACCCAAAGGGGTTTAAAAACCACCCACAGTCCGTTCCCTCCATACTCCACATCTTTCTTGCATTTAAGAATAGCTACTACACTTAATATAGTATAACATGGTTTTATTTCTTATTTTCGTTGTTTTGGTAGACACCTAAGCGAAGATCCACACGGAGCTCTCATCCTCTACCCGGCTGGAGGACGGGAAGAAGGTCTCATCCATCATCTCCCGCACAGAAGAGAATGCGACAGTGGAGGGTGACACGACAAGGAGACGCATCCACCAAGGGCGACTCGTTATCAGCACTATCGCGGCAACCATGACAGTCGCGACATAAGGTACACCCCCGTTCTCTCTCCATTTCCTAGAGTAGTTAGCCCGGACATTTTTCTTCTCATTAGGCAACTATCTAGGTGGCAATCACATCCATATTTCCATGCTATTAGATTTAGTATGTGTTTGCGTGTCGAGGGGAAGCACAATCCCTGTGATTACACATGTGTTCATACATGTTCACAAATTTGTACAGCTGTCCCATTACATTATTACATGTCCAATTAAAAAGTAAAACTACCTGGGGCATACCCCGAGGGACCAAAAGCTCACACAAACTAACTACTACACTACTGGTGGTGGTACAAGTCTACCACAACCTCTCCACAAACCAAACCAACGGTAAGCCCTGAAAAGAACTGTAGGGGAGTGAGCCTCAACAAGTCACAGGCTTAGTAGGGGCTACCCGAAACAACAACAAACTACGGACACCTCAACCCCAGAGGGTCTCATTGGCAACACCAATAGCCAAACCATTTCATGCTCACAACAATTGAGTTTAAACTGTAATTAAATATAAACACATTAACTATTCACAACCTCGGAAAGTAAGAAGAAGCAACAGGACTAGCTCCACACCACTAGTCCGCTCAACAACAGTAACGCCTAGGCCTCAAGCCTCACAGGCAAACAGTCACAACCAATCATTTAAGCCATAACCCGCACAAGTAAATCATTGCCTAGGCTATAAGCTTCACAGGCGAGTCTCAAGTACGTGGGTAACAGGACTGCTAACCAAAAGCCCATTATACCCCAAACCACAATATGTCAAAAGCCACACACAGAATGGCAGGGTTGGCTACAACGGCCAATCCTTCACACATGGAAACCATATACGGAAGCTTACTCGAGAAAGGTATAGTAAAGCATATTGAGTGGAGGGTCATACCACACGACCTCCACGAAACAGAGTTCCACGTCAACATCAGAAAAGGCTGGTATATGACGTACCACTATAAATCATTACCCGTACAGGGTACAGGTACCTATTACCACAAGGTACCAGCACGGAAACCACAAGTAAACCAGTGCCGTAACAGGGCACACCATAGCGAGCTAAACCACATTTGTGGTGAGTCAATACTCACCATCCATAACTGAAATTGTGCCACCACTCGGGCACACCACAAGCTACAACCGCAGTCACAACTGTGCCAACACCAGGGCACACCTCGAATGGGTCAAACCTCGATTACGAGTCACAAACTCATGAACCACAGCCAGTGGCAAAGCACGAGTCGGAAAGGAACGACGCCACCACACAGGAACGGACTACTGGCTGATCAGGCCAGTATCCAACCTGGACAACACAACACAAGAACAACCTCTCAGTCTCGTAGCCACGGACCCTCAGTCCAGCTATGGCTCCACAAACTCACAAGTCAAGCAACTAACTGTGGAGACACAAACAACACCACTACCTACAGTCTCACACACTGCAGGCCCATGCCTGGGACTCAGGCAGGCTCGCTCCCTAAAGTGAGGCACTGGAACAGGACTAGCTGGGGCCCAGTACGTCTACTGGTATTTGTACCCCCAACCACGAGCGCGCTACAAGCGATTGCACACCCACAACACAAGCCGCTGCCCTACTGTCATCTTTCCCTCAGTCGGACGTACAACTCAAACACAGGAGTGAGGGTGTCCAGGAAGACGACACAGACCTCGACGATATCACACTGTACCGGGACAAACCCCGAGCATAACAAACACACGTGCCTGGCTCACAAAAAACTTGGGGTACCCGACTAGAGAGGCATTCCGGAATAGGCGCCGGACCACCACACTCGGCTAGCACAAATCACGATATATACACAAACACTTTCTATTACCAATTACGGTACATATGTTAGGAATAGCTTGTTCCAGTCACCTTGTGACTTACAAGCTAACCTACACAATTACACACATAAATCATATTAATAATAACACCACAACCTGTCATCGGTCACCTTGTGACAGTAGAGGTCATACTAAACACTGACCACGATAATCACATAATAATTATACTTACATTTTACTAATCATTCATCCAGAATAATTTACAAAGGATCCTAGAGGATAGAGGCTAGGTTCAAACGTGAACCTCATCGCCACAATACCACGAACTAACCACAATAATTAATATATAATGAACACAATATCGTACGATGTGCCATGCACACACAAATCACAGGTACGACATTCAAACCACATAGACACCACGTGTATAATACACCAGCCAAGTGCACCACACGTCATTCACGTAAACAACATGTCCAACACATGGACAGTACGCTCCAAGAGCGCTACAGGTGCCAACGCACCACACATACTACGTAAACACCAAATTGACTACGTACATAACACATTAACCACATAAAACATGCCCACCTCGTGAGCAACACGCTTCATGAGCATAACAAGTGCACTAGCTCCACCTGTCATTGCAATGCACAATAAATATAAATAATCGAATAACTAAAATGTTAAAAGCATGCATAACCAGACCTCTCTGCTGAAGTCACGACATGGGGATGTGTCGCCTTCAGAACGCGACACCCCGACCTGTCGCAATAGGAAACCCTGTCGCGACGGGTCGGTCTGTCGCGACCTAGTCGCGACGGCAGGGTCTGTCGCCTTCACAGGCGCAAACCCTAATCCGAGAGGAACCCCACGGATTACCACTCCAGACCATTCAAACCACAATTAATTCACGTTTTACATGCTTTAATGGATACCCAAGCATGGTATCTATGGTTTATAAACTGGAAACACATCAACCACACCATGAACACGATCCAAACATCAAAACAAGGTGGGTTCTCCCTACCTTCGCGAAAAATACGAACTCCAGGCGTTTCCCCCCGCTCTACACGACGTCCTCGTGGCGAGAACACGCCCCACACACTTCCAGAACCTTGAATCGCCAAGAAACCCCGCAGCAGCTCCCCCCTGGTCGAGCAGAGCCTGTGGAAGCTCTGTTCGGCCGGGGTTCTAAAAAACAGCACAACGGTTAAGAACACGACGTAGCCCTACGTCGCTACCTGAACGCGACGTGGGAGGCCGTCGCCTTCCTACTCCTGACGTCAGCAGGCCACCCAGTGCACGACACTTGGTGCGCATGCAGACGTCGACGCTCAACGGCGGCAACAGGAATGCGACCACCAGGGATGTCGCGTTCAGAACGCGACACATACCCCTGTCGTGTTCACAGGCAAAAAACTTGTGAGCGCTTTGGGCCCAATGGCCGGCCTACCAAGCCTCACAACACGCGCAACACCTAGAACACGCACTAATGGGCCATACATTGGCCACCAAACCCACTAAACCTGGATCCACGGGGATCCGAAAAATGCACGATGTTACATTAGGACTCGTCAGGATAGCAAAAAATGATGCAGTCCAGAACTGATCAATCTTTTTAGAAAAAGGATGGTGTTTAGAACTGATAAGTTTCTGATGAAATCAAGGCTATCAAGGAGAAGAAAAACTCATGATTATAGTTGTTGCAAGAAGGGAAGAGAAGAAACATTTACACATGGATAATCAGGAGGCCATCGAAGTCTTATAATACAAGAGTATGACCTTAGAACAAGGAATTTATAAGCTCTGTTCGAGGTCTAGAAAGTACAACTTGACAGAGTTCAGGTCCGATTATTCTATCAGAAAATAATGGAATCCAAACTGAGTATTTTGTTGGAAAAAGATGATGTTTAGAACTAATGGATCCTCATGAAACTGTTGCTTGAAGATTTTAAAACTATGGTCGTATTCAAGAAAAGATAAAGCCCATGATTATTACGAGATAGATTAAGCAAGAATATACAAAAGCAGTTTCTACCAATCTAGAGCGATAGTGACCAATATTATCAGGGAGATGTTATCAAAATCATGAGATACATGAGCATAGGAGGAAAACATGAGACCTGTTAAGCTTGTTCAAAGTCAATAAAATAGAACTAATTTGGCTTGTTTCAGAAGTTCATACGGAGCATGAAACAAGCATAAAATAAGAGTCTTTAGGGATGGAGAGGCCTACGAATATAGAATCAAGGTTTAACATGAGGCACCTACCATAGTTGGACAATACTGTCAGGTCAAGATGACTTCTAAACTTCATGTTTCTGAATCCTTAGTTTCTGCTTTCTCTCCCTCGCTCACTTCTTTCTTCCTTCTCTCTTTTCCTTTCTTTCTTCCAGAAGAAAGCACTCCCAGAGTATGGTGGGGAAAGGAGGAGGAGAAAACATCCTTCTTTTTCCCCTCGAGGAAGACTTCCCAACGGCTCAGACAGCAATAACAGGAAGTAAGCGCAGAAAAATGCTATCGGAACGATGAGAAGAGGTTTTTGTCCCTCTCAACCAGGGGCTGCATGTAACCCTCGTAGCATGACGAGACTTCACCTCTCCTTAGTTGGTAGAGTTTTTACCTACCTTCAACACCTAGGGTAGTTTTTTACTTCAAGACCAGGGTTCTTACGTAAATATACCTACGTAAATAGGTTACGTAATTTTAATTAATTCATTTAGGTCTCTTTAGAATCTTAATTTTATATATAAATGATATCTAATTAAGGTGATATTTTGAACATAAGTTAATTAGATGGTTTTACAAATTATAATGATTTTAGTTTAATTTTTTGAATTAATTTTTTGTCAGGTGAAAATAACCCAAAAAATATAGATCGTAATAATCTAGATATCTGAGCACCAATAATTGTCGATTTTCTCATATCTAGAATCAATTCATTTTTTTTAGAATTATGGTAATGTCATATTTCAATTCTATTACTGAAATTCAGTGATGTGCTATCAGGGTTCATAAATCAAAAGATAGTACTAGGGTACACAAAATATGCAGAAATATTCTTAAATTAAGGGTAATTATGTTCGATGTAAGTGATCATATTTCTGTTAAGTATTTATATATTGTATGAGAATTAGATTTTTTTTTCTAATCGCTGATATCATATTATTATTTTGATATTAAATTTTGAGATGTTACACTTGCCCTCCTCCATCCTGACCCCCCTTGTAACGACCTAGAATCAAAATTACTAGTTATCCACTAGTAAATCAAACCCTGAACCGCCACGTACGAGTTGAAGCTTGGAAGGGTTAAAAGAAAGTGTCTGAGGAGAACATATAAGAAAGTGCACAAACCACATGAACTAATAAAAACCACTTAATATATATAACAACATGGCACAACTCAGAGCAAAACTAACAAAAGTAAATAGTACAACAAGTACATACACAAAAAGTACTACTCCCATCAGCTAAGCAGGACCAGCACCGGAGTGACTCGACTTCTCAACACTTGGAGCCGATGACAAACCAGCTGAAAGGGAAGGGAGTGAGTCTCAAGAAGAGACCCAGTAGGGACACTAACCACCATCGGTAAACAGTATGAAAAGAAGTGCATGAAAAGTAAACTACACTAAAGAAACATTGCACTAAAACACACAGAAACTGGTGGCGCGATGCCTAACTCCTCTCATGAGTGCGTCAAAAGACTAGAACCTCGTAGGCTCAACAGTACACGACAAACACAAAAACAGTCACACACACTCACACAAGAAAGTAGGACCAACTAGGGCCTATGGCTTGACGCCTCGACACTACAGAGTCCTCAAACCCTAGCCACGTGTGCACACTCATACGCTCTCCCTCGCGTCTGGTCCTCGACTTGTTTTCCCTTACGTCAGACTCAAACGGTGGAGAAGGAGCCCCATGGAAACCAACTCGTAACCACCACAAGGGGCACGCACTAGACATAGTCGCACTCAACACCCAGGCTTACCAGCGGAATAACTCAATGCTAGTCATCCAGACGGAGCCCAGCTCAATGCCCGGGAAGAACACCACACAAGCACAAGCACGACAAAGCACAACACATGCACAGACGGAGACGCTCTCGATGTCTGGCACACTGCGTCAAGAGGCAGACACTGCGTGTCCTAACCTCGCTCACACAAGAGGTCCCAAACTGCTGGACCTACCTATGGGGTTGACGACAACAACCCTTGCCGTCAAGTTCTTTAGCTTCCAGTAGCTGATATGGCCCTAGGCTGCTCCCAAGGGCGATCCAGCCCATAAAAACACAATCTAATGATGGGAAACACTTTCCCTCATCAAATAACATAGGCATAAAGCCGAAAAACACCGATCCAACACCTGTATCGAGCAATACACCCTCAAAACTCGGCATGGAGAAACCCTCCCCAAACCTCGATTAACACACAAATCACACACATTTCATGCTCACAACATGATTAAGAAAGGTTCAGGGGTAGAATCCCTACCTCAAGATGCCAAAAAATACCAAGAAGAACATCAAATCGTGTTGTTTCCCATGCACACCCCACGAGATCAAACCCCCAAATCCGCCGTCTTCTCGCCCGATCCGAAGCCGCCACGTGCACCATGATCTCCCCACGAGCTCTCGTCGGCTGCCGGAAGTGGGGAGAAAGAAGGAAGTGAAGGTGGTGGGTGAAAAAGGGAGAAAAGGGTGGAAGAGGGGGCCTCGGATTGCCACATAAAAATAGACTCGACACAGGTTGACGTCAACCTAGGTTGCCGTCAACCGCACTGCCTAGAACTTGACGTCAATATCGATTGCCGTCGAGTTCAACATTCGGAATATTCCAGAAACCCAGGTAGATGGTGTAACGTCGCGCGTTTTTCGGATCTTCGTGAATCTTTGCTTAACGATTTTGGTGGCCAGTGTATGGCCCATTAGTCAAGGTTTTAGGTGTTCTCGTAAGTTGTGAGGCCTTGTGGGCCGGCAGGTTAGGCCCAAAGCGCTCATAGGTTTTCTGTCTGTGAACGCGACAGGGTTGTGCGTCGCGTTCTGAATGCGACGGCCCAGGTGGTCGCGTTCTGGTTGCCACCGTGGAGCGGTCTTCATCTGCATGTCCGCTGCGTGTTGCGCACTAGACGGCCTGCTGACGTCGGCCATGGGAAGGCAACGACCTTCTCCGTCGCATTCAGGTCGCGACGGTGGGCTACGTTGCATTCCCAACTGTGATGCGTTTTTAGCTAAGGTCGGCCAAGCAGAGCTCTAGCAAGCTCTGCTCGGCCAGGGAGGAGTTTTTGCGGAGGTTTTCGGGCGATTCGAGGTTCTGGAGGTGCTTTCGGCGTGGTCTCGCCGCGAGGACGTTGCTCAGAGCGGGGGAAACGCCGAGTGGTTGCCGTTCTTCGTGTTCTTCGCAGAGGTAGGGAGATTCCACCTTGTTTGACTGTGTGGATTGCATGTGTTGCATGTTTGGTGTGTTATTCCCTTTATAGATGTTAGATACCATGCTAGGGTATCAGGTAAGGTATGAATTATGGGTCATTACAGCTTTTTATATGGTTTTTGTGGGAGATCTGGAGAAGGGTTTCCAGATTAGGGTTTCGCCTGTGAAGGCGATAGACCATGGTGTCGCGTTCTGAACGTAACAGCTCGACTTGTCGCGTTCTGTTTTTGAATGTGACATATCGAAGGGCCACGTTCTAAAGGCGACATTAGCCTATGTCGTGACCTCAGTTCCGAGAACCTGTTGTGCATGTTTTATGGCAAGGTTATCCAGTTTTTGTTATTTTATGTGTATGGTTTTGGTAAGCAGTGCATTGGCACCTGTAGCGCTCGGGGAGCGTGCTGTTCATGTGGTTGACGTGGTATTTATGTGATTTGAGCTGTGTGTATATGGTTTATGGTGATTGGGCAGTGAGGTTCCTGCGTAAACCTAACCTCGGTTCTTTGACGTTTATTATGTGTTATTTAAGATGGTTTAAGTAGTAAGGCATGTGTAGGGTTAAGAGTTAGTGTATGGTTATTAAGTGGTTATTGTGTATTGTGTTTAATGTGGCAATGGAGGTCATGAGGTGATCAATGACATGCCATATTATTATTGGTTAATGTAGTTCATGTATGTGTCTGTATAGGCTAGCTTGTAGGTCACATAGTGACCGGAGATAAGCTATTCCTGACACTTGTACCGTAGTTTGTAATAAAGATTATATGCGTATGTATCGTGGTTTGTGTGTTGCCGAGTTTGGTGGTCCGACACCTATTTCGGAATACATCTTCAGTTGGGTACCCCAAGTTCTGTGTAAGCCAGGCACGTGTGTTTATTGTGCTCGGGGTTTGTCCTGGTACTGTGTGTACCGTTGAGGTCTGTGTCGTCTTCCTGGACACCTTCACTTCTGTGTTTGAGTTGTACATCCGGCTGAGGGAAAGACGACAATTGGGTAGCGACTTGTGTGTGTTGTGGTTGTACTTGGTCGCTTGTAGCGCGCTCGTGGTTGGGGGGACGGACACCAATAGTCGTACTGGTCCCCAGCTAGTCATGTGTTTCCAATGCCTCACTTTAGGGAGCTCGGACCGGAGTCCCTAAAGGTGCCAGGCATGGACCTCTAGCAGTGTGGTATGCAAGTGTGGTGTTGGTTGGTCTCCACTATTCTTTGGCTTGTGCTTGTGGAGCGGCAGTTGGACCTTTCATCCGTGACTGCGAGATTGAGAGGTGGTTCTTGTGTTGTGTTATCCGGGTTGAATACTGGCGTCATGAACCAGTAGTCCGTTCCTGTGTGGTGGCATCGCTCCTTTCCGACTCGTGCTTTGCCGCTGGTTGTGACCTGTGTTCAGTGACTCGTTGGTTGTGGTTTGACCCGTTGTGGTGTGCCTAGTAGGAGGCACAGTTGTATTGAGACTTTGTGGTGGTACCTCATGGCGGCAGTTACCTATACCCTTCGTGGGAAATCTATTTCTCGTGGTACGTGGTGTACTAGCCTTTTCAGGTGTTGAGGTGGAGCTGTGCTCTATGGAGGTCGTGTGGTGAGACCTTCCACTCGTTGTGTTTTACCCTTCTTCGAATAAGCTTCCGATTGTGGTTTAAGTGTGTGATCGATTGGCTTGCTTATGCCAGTCTTATTGCCCTTTGTGGGTAGGTTACCTGTGCGGCTTGTAGCTTAGGCGACCAGTTATTGTAGTAGTTTTCCTGTGTGGCTGTGGCTTAGGCATTGCAGTTGTTGGACGGACTAGTGGTGCTGTGCTAGTCCTGTGGTTCCTCTTTCCTTTCGAGGATTATGTAATTGTTAATGTGTTACTATTTTAGTTGTTGTTTAATACGAATGTTGTGAGCATGCTATGGTTTGGCTTTCGGTGTTGCCAACGAGACCCTTTGGGGTTGAGGTCTCTTTAGTTTCGTGTGCTGCTTTTGAGTGGCCCCTACTGAGTCTGTGACTTGTTGAGGCTCACTCCCCTACAGTTCTTTTTAGGACTTGCCATTTGTGTGACTTGCGAAGGCGCTGTGGCAGACTTGTACCACCAGTAGTAGGGTTAGTTGTGTTGTGTGAGCTTGTGCTCCCTCGGGGTATGCCCTAGGTAGTTGTACTCTTTTATTGGACATGTAATAATATATTGGGACAATTGTAAATTGGTATATGCAGATATGAGCACATGTACTTTCTTGTGTCTTATACTATTGTGGTTGTCTTTTATATTCTTACTGGACACGTGTGTGAGCTATCCCTTGCTAGACTTCGGTCCGATCGCAGGAGGCGGACTTGGATATGGAGCCTTATTGGGTATAAATATCCAGGGCCGTTACAGTTGGTATCAGAGCAATAGTCCAGTTAGAATATGAAAATATATTGAGGGTACAATGTCCCAAGACATAGTTTAATGTCCACTGCTGATAGTAAGTCTGTGGTTTTGTGCGATTTTTAGTATGCATGTGAGTTTTTGAAATGTGAATTGTGTATATGGCCGGTTAGCGTAGCAGTTGTTAGTAATGGTGTGGTTAGCGGTATTGTTGAATGATTACATTAGTATGCCAGATTGCAGTTAAAAGTGTAGTTGTTTAAAGGTTCTCAGTTACATAAATTAAAGGGAGCAGTGATTTTGGTTATGGTGATCAGAAAAGGGTAAGGCAGTGTTCTAAGAAGGTATGTCTGAGGTATTTTGGTAAGACACAGAGTTGGCAGAGACAAGTATAGGGTAATGATATGGTAAAGAAGCAGTGGATTAATGTTAGTAATGAGGAATAAATTAGTGCGTGATAAGGATTGTTAAGTGTGTGAATTGTAATTGAGAACATTAGCAGAAGTAATTGTAGTATTTGAGATTTGTGTTAATCAATGTTAAGGAACAGTGTGGATAATAATATGATTGGCTTTTTAGAAGGTTTGAAATCATTGTATGAGTTTAGTTTGAGATGAGGTATTGATAAATAGAGGAGCAGCAATGTATGGCATTCATATTAAGTGTATTTGTGATTAGAGATGGTTGTAGTAAAGAGCTTGGGAGTGGTGCTGTTATGAATTATGATGGTAATGGAAAATTTGATATAGAGATCCATGTAAGTGTGTGCTGAGGTGATCAGTTGAATAAAGAAAGAATAAAGGAAGAATAGTGTGTAGTCAGGCTTTTCTGAGAATTACATAAGAAAGATATTTGCTTAATAAGTGGTAGTTTGTGAAGATTTCGCAGAAGGATTTGTAAAAGATCGTAGTATTGAAGATAAGATTAGTAATATTAAGTAATTGTGTACAGTTTGTGGAACAGAGAAGTAAAGTTTGTGTCAGAAAAAGATTGAGATTAAAGTTAAGAATGATTGAAATAAGTTAGATCTATGTAAGTCATAATAGAAAGAGATGAATTAGTTCAGAAGCAATTAAGAATATCGAGTCGAGAGGAATAACAAAGCAGATTATGAATGGATATTTGTGAATGTGCTGTAACAGTGAGATTGTTAATATTTGGCAGTAAAGCAGTAATGTAAAATAAAGGAATCAGGCAGAATAAGTTATTGTGTTTAAAGGAAATAGTTTTAGTTTATGGTTATGGTAGTATCTTAAAAAAAGATGATTGCATAATAAGAAGGATTGCAGTGTAAATGGCACAGTGGGATTAGTCAGTTAGCAGAATAATTAAGAGAAATATTTTGTAGAAATGATATTATGTTGTTAGTGGTAAAGTTAAAGTTCAGTATTATTAACCAAATGAAGAAAGAATGTGGCAGATTATAGAACAACGATAGTCAGATGTATCAAGAAATGTGCAGTAAAAATTTATGTAATAGTATGCAACAAAGTGATCCAGATGAATAGATGAGTTTTGTTATAAAGATGTTTCCAGTGTTTAATGTAAGAGTTACAGTAGATCAGTTAAAGAATAGCGAGCAGATTAAAGTATGGAAAAATAGAACAGAAAGAGTAAGGAAAAGTATGATCAATTTAACAGTAAAGAATTTTGAATTAGACGTCGTATAATTGAGAAAGACTTCGGTAAAGGTGAAGGCAAACATTAGAGTATGTGCAGTGTAGAGGTAATTGAGTAAGTTTTGTTTCCCGATAAGAAAGTATAATGTCTCAGCAATGAGAATGAAAATTGTGAAGAGTTATGAATTTGGTTTGCTGAGTCAGTCAGAGAATATTGTCTGAAGCAATGTAAGTATGTAAAAAGTAAGGCATAACAGTAGCAATATATCAGAAATTAGTGTGGCACAGATAAAGTTGAAGCATTAAAGAAAGCAGTGCAGAAATTCAGGTGTGTCTCTTTAGCAATAATTAATGGAATAAGGTGATTTGAGAAGTAAGTAAAAGTAGAAATAAATCCAACCGAGGTCGGAATAATAGTGAAAGTGGAAAGTAATCGGGAGCAATAGTGAAAATAGAATTTATGGAATATTTTGTCAACTATTCAGAGTAATTAGAGTAGCGCAACGGAAGCGTGGAAGGTTTGATAATCACATGTTATCCAATGTTTAAATGATTAAAAGAAAGTTTAAGGTTTGTGTACAGTTGGATAAAGAGGCAGTGGTTCATAGCCAAATATGAGTTATGGTAGTATGAGCAAGATGGTGTAAAGAGTCAGTGTAGCGGCCCTGGATATTTATGCCCAGTAAAGCTCCATATCCAGATCCACCTCCCACGAACGGACCGAAGTCTCGCAAGGGATAGCTCACACACGTGTCCAGTAAGAATATAAAAGACAATCACAACATTATAAGACACAAGAAAGTACATATGCTCATATCTATATATAACGATTTACAACTGTCCCAATACATTATTACATGTCCAATTTAAAAGTACAACTACCTGGGGCATACCCCGAGGGAGCACAAGCTCACAAAACATAACTAACGCTACTGCTGGTAGTGCAAGTCTGCTACAACGCCTTTGCAAGCCATATAAATGGTAAGCCTTGAAAAGAACTGTAAGGGAGTGAGTCTCAACAAGTCACTGGCTCATTAGGGACCACACAAAACAACACACAACACTGAAGAGACCTCAACCCCAGATGGTCTCACTGGCAACACTGAAAGTCAAACCATATCATGCTCACAGTAAAGTATAATTAATAACAACTAAATACAATTACATCAGCTAATACCAACCCCGGAAAGGAAGAGGGACAACAGGATTAGTACAACACCACTAGTCCGCTAAACAATTGAAATGCCTAGGCTACATGCCTCATAGGCAAACCACTATGACAATTAGTCACCTAAGCTATAAGTCACATAGGCCAACCGTTGCCTAGGCTACGAGCTTTACAGGCAAACCTCAAACACCTGAGTAATAGAACCGCTGACCAAGAGTTAGTCCAACATACCCCAAATTACGATATGTCGAAAGCCACACACAAGGTAGCAGGACTGGCTACAACGATGCCAATCCATCACACACTAAAATCATAATCGGAAGTTTACCCGAGGAAGGGTAGAACACAACGAGTGGTAGGTCCTACCACACGACCTCCACGGAGCACAGCTCCACCACACCACCTAAAAAGACTGGTACACAGCGTACCACGAGAAACCGATACCCACGAAGGGTACAGGTACCTACCACCACGAGGTACCACCACAAAGTCTCAGTACAACTGTGCCTCCTACCAGGCACACTACAATAGGTCAAACCACAACCAACGAGTCGCTACAGACAAACCACAATCGGTGGCAAAGTATGAGTCGGAAAGGAACGACGCCACCACACAAGAAACAGACTATTGGTTCATGGCGCCAGTATCCAACCCGGACAACACAACACAAGAACTACCTCTTAGTCTCACAATCACGAACGAAAGGTCCAATTGTCGATCCACAAGCACAAGCCAAAGAACAGTGGAGACCAACCAACACCACACCTGCAGACCACACAACTGCAGGTCTATGCCTGGCACCTTTAGAGACTCTGGCCTAAGCTCCCTAAAGTGAGGCACTGTAAAACAAGACTAGTTGGAGACTAGTGTCGACTACTGGTGTCCGTACCTCCAACTACGAGCGCGCTACAAGCGACCAAACACAAACTCTCACAAGTCATTGCCCTCTGTCGTCTTTCCCTCAGCCGAACGTACAACTCAAACACATGAGTGAGGGTGTCCAGGACAGACGACACAGACCTCAACGATAGATATAGTACCAGGACAAACCTCGAGCACTAACGTGCCTGGCTCACACAAACCCTGAGGTACCCGACTAGAGAGGTATTTCGGAATAGGCGCCGGACCACCACACCCGGCAATGCTCAAACCACAATACTTACACATATTATCTTTATTACAAACCACGGTACACATGTGAGGAATAGCTTGTCCCGGTCACTCTGTGACCCACAAGCTAGCCTACACAGACGCATACATAAATTACATTAACTAGTAATAACTTGACATGTCATTGGTCACGAGGTGACCTCCATGGCTGCATTAAGCTCATTACACAATAACCACTTAATAATTGTACTCACACTTTACCAGTTAAACCATCTTAAATAAATAATCTATAATAAACATTAAAGGACCAAGGCTAGGTTCACACCAGAACCTCACTGCCCAGTCACCACAAACCAACCATATATATACCGCTCAAACCATACAAACCATTTGTCAACCACATAAACAACACGTCCACCACATGGACAACACGCTCAATGAGTGCTACAAATGCCAATGCACCACTCACACCAATCATGCACATAAGACATCGACAGATGTGTCACATCCTGTCATTTAATATAACTATAAATGCCGGAACGTGAACGCATGAGGAATCAAGAGTAAACTTTGAACTATTTGAGCAGAAGAATGCTTGGACTTTACAAATCAAAAATAATTATTCATTGACATTCCACAGGTATTACATGACTCTCCATTACAATTCACACTTAAACGCCGTAAAGATTGGTCTCTCAGCCCACAAATCCCGATGTTCCGCCTTCTAGAATCGTAGATACCTGAAAAAGTAGGATTTTGTGAGCTAACTAGCCCAGTAGGATTCAAATTCTCAAATCCAAGGATTAAATTGTATGATGATCAAGGAAAAGATTTGACTGATATCAAAGATGAACGAACAAGTATCTTAACATGATAGTGAGATTGGAAAAGTAGTACTGAAATACAAATGTGCTCAGGAATTCACAGTGAATCTCATAGTCTGGTTCATATATAAATTCTCACAGGATAGGTAACATGATGACCATAATCAAATAGGTATTAATGCAATGCCAAACATCCCGGCAATCCTTTATCATTCCGCACGGCCCATAAATGAATTTGGGTGCTCCTCCCAGGACTGGACCAGCCCTATTTGCACAGGCATAATAATTATGTGTGGTCCAAGGACCCAATAAATGCCATCATCATCAATTAATCATATCTCACATGGTGTTCAAGCATTTGAACTCTCAAGACATCAAGTTATAGGAACTCGGTTACTGAACACAGGAGAATGGACTCAACGGAGTACCATTCGTAGTTGACAACTTCAAGAATATTTCAAGGGTGAGTAAGGTATCTCAAGTGGGTATTCTTTATAGTAGAATGACAACAAATACCCAAGTAATTAAGGGGGTAACTTGGTAGGCTATTAGGATGAAGTTTAAGCAAGAGTTCTATCATGAAAAGTTGCTGAAATATAAGGCAGGACAGGTGCTGTCGACAGCCAGGAAGGGGCTGTTGATAGATGGCCATAGACAGAGCTCAGGTTTGCTAGCTCTATGGGTATCTGTCGACAGCAACAAGAGGGCTGTCGACAGATACACACAGTCCAAAAATCTGGAGTTCTGGAAGACATGCGCCTGTCGACAGCTTTGGGCTGGCTGTCGACAGGTAGCAGTAGAACTTCCAGAAATGATGTTTAAATCTGTTCTAAACACCCTAATTATAGAAGTTATAAGCCAAGGCATAGTTTATATCAAATGGAAGAGTCTAATTGGAGTTCTCACAGGGGTTTATAAGCCAAACAAGCAAGATGAAAGAGGAGGTTTACAAAGCGTACTTGTCTAGCTAAAAGTTAACATAATGGCCCTTATAACAAGGGTTAGATGGAAAAATTCCCACAAGATAAACACTAAAACTCAAGGTATTTAAGGCTCTAAATCAAGGTTTGAGGTACAAACCTCCAAATGGAAAGTAATCACCCTATTCTGAAAATATGGTGACTTCTAGCAAGACTCTATAACATGTACAAAGACCAAGGGTAGAAGAAGAAGATAGAAATCAGTTTTTAGAGTAGAACAAGATTGTTCTTCTCCCAACAAGAATGTAGTTACCATAACTAGAAGAAAAACAGAAAAACTTCAGGTATAGTATCTTGTCTACTTATCAACAAACTCCTTGTCATGTGTGTAGGACAGAACTGAATTAGAGGGAGATGTATCCTACACTTATACATGGACTTCTTAACATGAATGAAGTATAAGAACAAGAAGAAAGAGGATCATTAAGAAGGAGTCCTATCAATGCATAAGAACTCAGTGGTAACAAGGTAATCAAACAAGCTTACTGAATCTCATGCCATATGGGATCAAGACTGATGCTTTAATTCCAAGGCTTAGAAAAGAAGGAGAATTACAAGTTGATGATCAAAAGAATGAATTCTACCAATACCTATTTATGTCCAACAAAAGGAATTTCCCCTATTCGCAGGACAAGACAGGTTCAGAAGAGATGAACTCATAATCTTAAGATGACTTACAAGGTTGGAAAATAGGTATATATGTGGACATGAACTTTTAGTAAAGGCAAGAGACAAGGATTGGGAAGAGAAAAGAGAATCCTACCTGTTCTTGAGAAGGTGAAGACCTTCACTTCCTCTTAACAAAGAGATCCCCGACTAGAAAGAGGAAGGAGATGGGGTAGCAACTTCAATAGCAACAACAACAACTATGGCATCTACACCTTCAACAAAGGAAGTAGAAGCAGCAGTTCATGCAGCAGCAACTTCCACCAAACTAAAACAGCACTCACGGCAGGGTGGTCATCAGGTGCAGCAGCAGCAGCAACAGCACAAAGCAATATAGCCCAGCGCAGCAGTAGGTGCAGCAAGGGCAGGAGAGAGACAGGAGCAAGAAGTGGAAGGTCTTGCACGCTAGGTGTTGGGAGGTTTTTATAACCCTCCAAACATCTCATGCACGAAGGCACGTCGGCCATCAAGGTGTCAAGGTTTTAAACCCCTTAAACCATACCTAGACACGTTTGCCATGCATAGATCCCATGGCTTACACCTAAAGGGTTAACGTGTTAATCCCACCTCCATGTGCGCTGGCCTTCCCAGGGCCTCCCACGTAAGCACCCAGAAATTCCAAAAAAAAAACCAACCGTAATTGGACCATAATTCGGCTGGCCCAATAGTCTTGATGTAAACATGTTCAAACAAGGTCCGTTTGTATTAAAATTTCAACCATAGACTAATGTAATTGTTTTACAAATTATGATGATTTTAGTTTAATTTTTAGAATTTATTTTATAGTAGGTGAAAAATCACCCGAAAATAGTCACGTCGACTTATCCTCAAAGTCCGTATACCGAAAAATTCAGATATTTATATTTATGAGATCTCCACATTTTTTTCTGGAAATTATGGTGTTCTCAGATTTCATTTTCTTTACAGTTTTCCAGTGTCGCCATGTGGGAGCGCGCACGTCCGAGTACGACACTGGGGAAACGTTCATTAATGCTAAACATTCCCAAATATCAATTAATTCAACCTAAGAATAATGGTTAAGTCTCAAAACCTTATTTTTCAAGTTTCTCAACTAAATAAAAAATTCGGGGTGTTACAAGCCGAATAATCGTACCATTTAAATCATGCACAACAGGACCTCTCGGTTGAGGTCGCGACGTGGGGTAATGTCGCCTTCAGAACGCGACACCCCGATATGTCATGTTCAAGAACTTGAACATGACATGTCGGCCTGTCGCGTTCAGAATGCGACAGGGGGCTTGGTCACCTTCACAGGCAGGAACCCTAATCCGGGATGCTCTCCCCGGATCACCCCTACAAGCCATACAAACCACGCTTAATTATCATTTTTCATGCTTTAATGATTGCCCTAGTATGATATCTACTGTTTATAAAGCGATAAACAGTCCAAACATGCATCATACGTGATCCACGTAATGAAACCAGGTGGGATCTCCCTACCTTCGCGAATAACACGTAAACCAACCACAGCACGGCGTCTCCCCCGCCCATGCAACGTCCTCGCGGCGAGAGCACGCCGAAAACCACTCCGAAACGCCAAATCGCCCGGAAATCTGCCGCAACAGCCTCCCCTGGGCGAGCAGAGCTTGTGAAAGCTCTGTTCGACCGACCTTACATAAAAACGCATCACAGTTGAGAATGCAACGTACACCTCCGTCGTGACCTGAACGCAACATCCTAGGCCGTCGCCTTCCCAAGGCCGACGTCAGCAAGTTGCCCTTCGCGCGACATGCGGCGCACATGCAGACGAGGACCGCATCTCAGCCGGCAAGCAGAACGTGATCGCCAGGGCCGTCGCGTTCAGAACACGACGAACACCCTTATCGCGTTCACAGGTAGAAAATCTGTGAGCACTTTGGGCCCAATCTGTCGGCCCACAAAGCCTCACAACCAGCGAAAACACCTGAAACACAGACTAATAGACCACACACTGGCCACCAAACCCGCTAAGCAAGGATCCGCGAAAATCCAAAAAATGCGCGACGTTACAGTCAGGAACTTCAGAGATGGTAACATAATATGTTTAAGAGGCAGACAATTAAGAATATGAATACAGATGAGGCAGAATGGCAGTGTCAGGTAGATAATGAAAAGGCATTAGAAAATTTCAAGAATTTAAAAATCGTTTTACATGGTAGACCATTTAAGAGTGGCAGATTATGATACAGAAATTCAAGGAAAAGAAGCGGTCCAGAAAGAAAATGTTGTAAACACAACCAGGAAAATGTGGAAGCAAGTTGAGTCAAAAGAGATAAAGCGCCACCGGCAAGTAGAATTGCTTGCAACTAAAAAGTATAGAAAGAACAGAATGTAGTAATCGGGTAGTGCAGCTATGAAATGAATTAAAGAGAAGGGAAAGCAGACAAGTGTGGAAATGAACAGATGAATCAGTCAGCACAGATGGTTTGAAAGGCAAATGTAGAGGAAGCGTATCCTACTTGTTCTGTATATGGTTTTATTCCTTTTTAGGTAATAGTCTGGCTTACTGTGGTTCGTTTTGAATGTCGAGGAAGACATTCCTTTTTAGATGATAGTAATGTAACGTCACGCGTTTTTCGGATCTTTGTGGATCTTTGCTTAACGAGTTTGGTGGTCAGTGTGTGGCCCATTAGTCTAGGTTTCAGGTGTTCTCGTAAGTTGTGAGGCCTTGTGGGCCGGCAGGTTAGGCCCAAAGCGCTCACATGTTTTCTGTCTGTGAACGCAACAGGGTTGTGCGTCGCGTTCTGAACACGACGGCCTTGGTGGTCGCATTCTGGTTGTCGCCGTGGAGCGGTCTTCGTCTGCATGTCCGCCGCATGTTGCACGCTGGGCGTCCTGCTGACGTCGGTCATGGGAAGGCGACGACCTTCTCCGTCGCATTCAGGTCGCGACGGTGGGCTACGTCGCGTTCCCAACTGTGATGCGTTTTTAGCTAAGGTCGGCCAAACAGAGCTCTAGCAAGCTCTGCTCGGTCAGGGAGGAGTTTTGCGGAGGTTTTCGGGCGATTCGAGGTTATGGAGGTGTTTTCGGCATGGTCTCGCCGCGAGGACGTTGCACGGAGCGGAGGAAATGCCGGGTGGTTTCTGTTCTTCGTGTTCTTCGCAGAGGTAGGGAGATTCCACCTTGTTTGACTGCGTGGATTGCATGTGTTGCATGTTTGGTGTGTTATTCGCTTTATAGATGTTAGATACCATGCTAGGGTATCATGTAAGGTATGAATTATGGGTCGTTACAGCTTTTTATATGGTTTGTGTGGGAGATCCAGAGAAGGGTTTCCGGATTAGGGTTTCGCCTGTGAAGGCGACAGACCATGGTGTCGCGTTCTGAACGCGATGGACCATGGTGTCGCATTCTGAACGCGACAGCTCAACCCGTCACATTCTATTTTTGAACGCGACATATTGAAGGGCTACGTTCTGAAGGCGACGGTAGCCTATGTCACGACCTCAGTTCCGAGAACCTGTTGTGCATGTTTTATGGCAAGGTTATCCGGTTTTTGTTATTTTATGTGTATGGTTTTGGTAAGCGGTGCATTGGCACCTGTAGCGCTCGGGGAGCATGCTGTTCACGTGGTTGATGTGGTATTTATGTGATTTGAGTGGTGTGTATGTGGTTTATGGTGATTGGGCAGTGAGGTTCCTGCGTGAACCTAGCCTCAGTTCTTTGACATTTGTTATAGGTTATTTAAGATGGTTTAAGTAGTAAAGCATGTGTAGGGTTAAGAGTTAGTGTATGGTTATTAAGTGGTTATTGTGTATTGTGTTTAATGTGGCAATGGAGGTCATGAGGTGATCAATGATAGGCCAGATTATTATTGGTTAATGTAGTTCATGTATGTGTTTATATAGGCTAGCTTGTAGGTCACATAGTGACCGGAGACAAGCTATTCCTGACACTTGTATCGTGGTTTGTAATAAAGATTATATGCGTATGTATCGTGGTTTGTGCGTTGCTGAGTTTGGTGGTCCGATGCCTATTCCGCAATACCTCTTCAGTTGGATACCTCAGGTTCTGTGTGAGCCAGACACGTGTGTTTGTTGTGCTCGGGGTTTGTCCCGGTACTGTGTGTACCATGGAGGTCTATGTCATCTTCTTGGACACCCTCACTCTTGTGTTTGAGTTGTACATCCGGCTGAGGGAAAGACGACAATTAGGCAGCGACGTGTGTGTTGTGGTTGTACTTGGTCGCTTGTAGCGCACTCGTGGTTGGGGGGACGGACACCAGTAGACATACTGGTCCCCAGCTAGTCCTGTGTTTCCAGTGCCTCACTTTAGGGAGCTCGGGCTGGAGTCCCTAAAGGTGCCAGGCTTGGATGAGACTGAGAGGTGGTTCTTGTGTTGTGTTGTCTGGATTGGATACTGGCGTCATGAAGCAGTAGTTCGTTTCCGTGTGGTGGCGTCGCTCCTTTTCGACTCATGCTTTGCTGATGGTTGTGACCTGTGTTCAGTGACTCGTTGGTTGTGGTTTGACTCGTTGTGGTATGCCTGGTAGGAGGCACAGTTGTACTGAGACTTTGTGGTGGTACCTCGTGGCGGTAGGTACCTGTACCCTTCGTGGGTATCCGTTCTCATGGTACATGGTGTACCAGCCTTTCAGGTGTTGAGGTGGAGTTGTGCTCCGTAGAGGTCATGTGGCAAGACCTTCCACTCGTTGTGTTTTACCCTTCTTCGAATAAGCTTCCGATTGTGGTTTAAGTGTGTGATCGATTGGCTTGCTGATGCCAGTCTTATTGCCCTTTGTGGGTAGGTTGCCTGTGCGGCTTGTAGCTTAAGCGACCAGTTATTGTAGTAGTTTGCCTATGAGGTTGTGGCTTAGGCATTGCAGTTGTTGGGCGGACTAGTGGTGCTGTCCTAGTCCTGTGGTTCCTCTTTCCTTTCGAGGATTATGTAATTGTTAATGTGTTACTGTTTTAGTCGTTGTTTAATACGAATGTTGTGAGCATGCTTTGGTTTGGCTTTCGGTGTTGCCAGTGAGACCCTTTGGGGTTGAGGTCTCTTTAGTTTCGTGTGGTGCTTTTGAGTGGCCCCTACTGAGCATGTGACTTGTTGAGGCTCAGTCCCCTACAGTTCTTTTTAGGGTTTGCCATTTGTGTGACTTGCGAAGGCGTTGTGGCAGACTTGTACCACCAGCAGTAGGATTAGTTGTGTTGTGTGAGCTTGTGCTCTCTCGGGGTATGCCCCAGGTAGTTGTACTCTTTTATTAGACATGTAATAATGTATTGGGATAATTGTAAATTATTATATGCAGATATGAGCACATGTACTTTTTTTGTATCTTATACTATTGTGGTTGTCTTTTTATTCTTACTGGACACATGTGTGAGCTATCTCTTGCGAGACTTCGGTCCGATCACGGGAGGCGGACTTAGATATGGAGCCTTATTAGGCATAAATATTAAGGGCCGTTACAGTTGGCAACATTGCTTGCCGTCAAAATCAAGTAGATGACACATTGTACTATCGTCAACACAATGTTGACGTCAATCTCCCTTGACGTCAACCAACATTGTTCCGCAAAGGCCCATTAAAGGTCCAATAAGGCCCAAGGCCTTACACCCCTCCTTCACCTCCATATCACCTGCTTCCTCTGGGTTCTTCAGCCTCTTCCATCCCAACCCTCCTACTCCATCCTTATCTCACTTGCTCCCCTAAGTTCCTTGGCCTCCTCCACCTTAGGATCCTATTCCCTATCTCGCCCTTTGATGGGTTCTCATCCCCACTCCTCCAAGATGCCACAACTAATGTCATCATTGGCTTGCTCGACATCAATATTTGGCTGAAGTGCGGAGTTTCAACGACATCGACATTCCCTAGGTGTCCACCCAGTGGCATGGTGCATGCGAGTGTGAGTGTCAACTTCACCTCCTCTCTTTGCAATCGTACGCTGATTTCCACCTGTAGCTTCTCCTATGGCTACCGCACCGCCATGGCGGCTATTGCCCAGGAGGACGACAAGGACAAGCCCAACGAGTACCCCTCCCCTGTGACCATGATGGTCACGGTACTCACACAACCTCCACTGTTGCAGATTTTGCGTTGACAAATGCTATCCTCTTCGGCTACGCTATGGAAAACACATATGGCATGGCGACCGTAGCCCGCATCGCCACCTATAAGGTCTGTTGGTCTAGTGTCTACCTTGGCTTAAACATCCTTGCTGACATTGAGAGCACTATCTCTGACGAGGTGATCGTCCTCTCTCTCTCTCTCTACTTTGGCAAGTTTGTGGCCTTGTACTTCAACTAGAACATGCACATCTCCACCTTTGCGGCAACAGAAAAGGGCGTATTTGTCACCTGCTCCATCGGCACCGTTGAGCCGAGGGTGGGTTCCGTGGTGAATACTACCCCCTAGGTCGTTACCATCATCCGAGCTCGTCACCACCAACCTTCTCAACGTAAGTATAAAGTAGTTCTTCTCAAGAGGAATGTCATTAAGAACTAATGTCTTTAAGATAGTTATGGAACAAAGGTTTGTCGTGTCACTGCATGTCACAACAGCATGTCAAGGGTTTGGCGAGTCCTTAGTACAGTCGATTTGATCCGTACTACTTTGTTCTTTTATGTATTATTCTATTATTTTTTATAATATGATCGTCCGGATCAAAACATATCGTACCATATTAGGGGAAACTCAACACAACCTAGTCGTCCGGCATGGCAAACCTTATTATAGAGGGTAAGCAATGGCCATGAGCTCTGTAAAGGTTCTTTAAAAAATGTAAAATGGCCATCTTAAGATTATAATTATGATTATATATTCTTGTAAACTAGAACTTTTCAAAAGGCTCTATGTTTCATTCTCAGAAATAGGAAACTCGGTTTTCTCTTACACATTAATTTATAATATAGTTTACAATTTTGATGTTTTTCAAGGTTTAATGGTTATGTGATAAAAAAATATCATGCTTGCAATATACTTAAAACTTTGTCATTGTGAAGTTGAAATGAGTATAAGTCTTCAGAATTTATGGTGAGGATTGAAGCTTCTGTATATCTTTCCCTCTAAAATTAGGGTGTTTGGTTGCTTTTTCTTTACTCTATTTTCTCTTGAATTACAAAATAAAAATATGTAACCCACTTTATCACATTTGGTTGTTACTTCTTTATTTTTAGGGAAGAATCATATCCCATTAAAAACTCTTTCTAAATAAAAATATTTTTCCACCATTTTTGTTAATTTGAGAACATCGGACATGACACCTCATTGCCTTCGATATAGTGTTCCCTCCCTCTATCCTCGCTTCCATTCTCCGTAGGCCGTTAAGGTAATCTCTACTCCAACACTCCCTCTGGTCATATAAGCAAAAAAACCATTTACATAAGTCATTTTTAAGAAAGATTATCGCACAATTTTTTAAGAAGGGTATATAAGCAAAAAAAACTATTTACATAAGTCAATTTTTGAATGATTTGACATAAGAGATAATAAGAGGGTGGAGGGAGAGAGAAAATAACTAGAGATATAACTCTCCGCTCTTTGTATTCTCTCTTTCTCTCTCCCCTATGCAAAGACACAAATATTGGAGGGAACTAAGAGCCCCCTCTAGTGCCCACCCTCCCACCTTGCACTCACTATCTTTTCATGTGTTCTCTCTCTCTCTCCCTGGACAAAAACACTAACATGGGGGAGGGGGGGGAGTTCGCCTTTGGTGCCGCATCCTATGTTGCATTGTGTTTGTGTACATGTGAGAGAGAGGTGTGTGAGGGAGAGAAAGAGAGAACAAGGGGCGATAATTGGGGGAGAGAGAGCATGCAAGTGGTGTGGCAGTGAGGGTGTTAGAGGGGGCCACCCCCTCCAATGCCGAGCGGGGGAGATATATATATATATAGAAGAGGAGAGAGAGAGGGTGGCTGTAACACACCCAAATTTGATGTAGCTTGGCATGCTCTCCTCAAAGATTTGTGACACCATAGCTAAGAGAATCACATGCCATATACATATTAAGAGTTTGTAATTCTTGATCTTCAAAAAAATATATTGTCACAATTATCATTAACAATTTTTCTAGAGAAAGGCTTAGTGCACTTTCATATTGACTAGACACCAAATCTATGTGGCACTCAATAATTGAGTTGACACTTTATCACTCCCCATGTGAGGGATGTCACATGGATTTAGTGTCTAGTCATACTGTACTTAAGTACAATAAAAAAATACACTAAGTCTTTCTCTTTTTTCTAATCATTATTGGAACTTACATAGTGATTTATACAAAGCAAATCAATATCTCAAGAAAGAAAAATAAGATGATCTAATCTCTCTCCTAAGCTGGTTTTGGATAGTCTTCTAGATTTTCTAAAAAAAAATCAACAAACTAGTGAGTTAAAGATTTAATAGACATCAAGACTATACCCTTAGTTAAAAGTAGTAATGAGAAAATCTTTCATATAATTAGGTTTAGTATACATGATAATTATAACCCAATAGAGTATATAATAAAAATAGTTATAAGAATTTGGGCCAAATATTATAACTTAAGGCATGGATAACAAATAATTTAGATCTGATTAGCATATTTAAAATTTCACTTTCATAATTAGACATGCAACACAAATTATCATTAAAGTCAAAACACATACGAAATCACTTGATGTCTAGACAATGACGCTAAATTTTAAAAAAGTGTAATACTAAAGGGCGGATCTTCACCTAAATTCACGTCTACCAAGTGATCTATTATGAGTTCAAAAAATGATTCGTTATTCTCAAGCTCAAAGTAACTTCACTCCTAAATAAGTTCATGGGAATTTCAATCATGTATATTGTGGTGGTATGATCCTGTTTGGGCCCGAGCCAAACGGGCCTCCACGAAAAAAGGGGGAAGACGATCGCTGGTGAGGACGAAGGCCTGCAAAACCAGAAGAGGATCAAGAGGCCCGGTGAAGACCGGGAAACCTCCGATGCCTAAGTCAGTGGAGAGCTTGTGAGGCAGGGGGTTTCGGAATACGAGAATGTGTTCGCGGAGGAAGAGAAGTACCGTTGCATGTACTGTACCTGTGCCTTTATAGGCGTTGGTGTAGAGGCCAACGTGCGTAACGTTAGGCAGATCGTGCCTGAAGAGGTGCCTTGACGCACGCGCATAACGGGAGGAGTTATGACTCCGGTGCCCGTTAGGCTGCCAGGCAGTTCATGCCCCTTGATGGTGGAGAACGTGGCCTGGGACGGTTACAGCCGCATTGTAAGCCAAGGAGCCTGTTCGGAATCCTTTGGGGATGCTTTCCGAGCAGGTGACCCACATGGGGGATCGAACCCGCTGTTCGGTGATATTGGGGGTCGTCCCGCGCAGTAAGTTTACTGTTCCTGTTCGGAACCTTTCTGCGGGTGTTCGGTGGCGGAGGAACAAAAGACCCGTTCGGGGGCATACCGCCACGAGGCTTGACCGCGCCCGATCAAGCTAGCGGTATCCTTGAGATCCTCATACTGTCTTGGGATGAACGCGGCCCGTTGGGATGAGGCCACGTCCGTTGACAGGACGCTTAAGGGCCGTAGTGGGCCATTATGGATATAGGCGGCCAGATTTGGCCACCACATATATCATCGGGGTGGCAATGTTTACAATATCTTCACATTCACATTTTATGGATAATTTACTAAGTTCTTTTCTAAATTTTTAAGAGAATATGATAAAATTATAATGTAGTAAAATAGCTATAAAATTTTGTATTTCTGACTTAAATATATAAAATTAGGTGGTAGAAGTCGAGTAAAAATTGAGGAGAAAGTTTTAACTATAAAATTAACTTATAAATACACATGTTATATTTACAGGGTGAAGCAGCTCTACAAAATATTTTAGTATACAAAATATTGAACTATAGCTTATCTTTTAGGAATCAAGATGAAATCGGATGGGTAGCTGTAGAGTATAGTGAAACATTTAAATAATGTAATAAGATATAAGATAAGTTTAATATAAAAAACATGGAGGATCATAGTAGCAAAAGTGTATAACAAAAGAAAATGGTAGCTCACATGCAAAGTTTATCGTGCCCTACTGTGCCAAAATGTTCGTGAGTTTCGGCACAATCAGTATAACACGATAAAATTGACCAACCAATTTATTTTTATTGGTCGACCGATTCTTTTTAACGATATCTCCAGACGTCTAACAAATCAAATTTTAAAATTAATCGATCGATTTCTATCAGAGTTACGTTCAGATCTCATGACTTATTTGATCTTCAAAGAGAAATAAAAAATTGATCGATCAACTTAATATTTCTGATCAATCCATCAAATTGTATCATATCATGTCAAAAAAAAAAATACAACACAATCAATCAACAAGACACGACCAACCTTACTAGATCTTACATATTTTCTACCTACCATTAAAAAGGCTTCTGACACAAAGAGGTACTCCCCTCTCTCCATTCTTCTCTCCTCTCTTATTTTATCTTTCTTCCACCCATTATCTCCAAATCTCCAACCCTTCTCTTTTTTGTAAGCAAAGGAGAGAGATACTGAAGATAAGGACGAAACTTGGTGGGGTTTTGATAAGGTTATGTGTAACCTGTATGTTAGATACAATTCTATATCCACCGAATTCTATAAGGAATTGAGTAAAAAAAAAATTCTCAAAAAGCAATCGGATCTCAATATTAGTGTAGAAATCGTGTCCAAGATAAATATGAAAAAAATAGTCTCGAAAGAAGTCTTAAAATATAGTCTCAAAATTGACTTCAATAAACCGTGTTCCGAAAAGAAGTCCCAAAATCGACTCTCAATAAATAAGGTCTCAAAAGAAATATCAAAATCGAGTTTTAAAAAAAAATTCTTAAAATTGAGTCTTAAATAGTCATGTTTTCGGAAGAAGAAGAAGTCTCAAAATCGGTTATCTGAGAATCAAATATTAAATTGGAGTCTATAAGACACAAACGATATCGATTCAACTATCAAAATTAAATTGACTTTAGACATATAAATGATCAACTCTTAAAAAATCGACTTCTAGACATGTGAATCGATTTGAAGAAAATTAACTCTCAACAAGTGAATTGACTCCAAGAACTATTAGACGACTGACCAATCTGTATTGGTCCATGGAAAAAAAGCTGGTTGACCAATGGATTCACATAAGTAAATACACTATGGAAGGAGTTGGGATCCTCCCATGTAATGGGAGAACTCAACTCTCTCAGTCACCAATTAGGTGAGGGGTGGGTGGTAAATTTTCAAATAAATTTAAATTTAAATTTAAATTTTTATTTTTTTTTTAATTTCTATCCAACCCCCTCACTTTATTGGTGACTGAGAGAGTTGAATCCTCCCATGTACCGGAAGGAACCCAACTCCTATGGAAGACGAGTTGGCTGACTGACCAGTGAATGTTGGTCAACCATACCTTTATATAGAATCGACAATAATAAAATGATTATTAGTTTATGTATCATAGAACAGATATGAATTATGTTGTAGGTCGGTAATAAACTAATAATACTCATAAATTAATTAACCGTTCATGAAAAAAATCTTAAATTAATTATAAAATATCAATCTATTTAATTTTTGTTTTCCCCAAAAGTTAAAACATGACTAGGTCTTACAAAAGAGAAATGCTATTTGACCGTCCGCCCCGGTTGTTCGGGCGGACGTGGAAGGGCCGGGGCCGACCTGATTGGTCGGCCGCGCGGGCCCCCACACGCGGAGGCGCGCGCGGCGGACCAATCAGGTCGGCGCGCGGTGCTTCCACGACCGCCCGGACAACCGAGCGGACGTGCAGTTAGCATTGCTCCTTACAAAATTGGGATGCTAAAGTGACAGTTGGGGAGCGAGAGAGGGGGGGTGAGCGTGTGGTAGTAGGGGTGCCAAAGGCGTCTGCTGTTGGTAATGAGGAGAGAGAGAGAGAGAGAGAGAGAGAGAGAGAGAGAGAGAGAGAGAGAGAGAGAGAGAGAGAGAGGTGCCGCCTTGTGTGGGTGACGTGGCTGAGGTTGGGGCACAAGATAGAGAGAGTATGAGGGCTGTGCGGGGGGCAAGGTTGGCCAGTGACAGGGAGTGTCGTGCTATGAAGGTGGTGCAGATGGGGCTGGGGGTGTAGAGAGATAGAGGTAGGGTTGCCAATGGATATCCGATTTCCGACTTTCCGATCCGTTTCCGACCTTTCCGTATCCGTTTTTCCGTTTTCGATTATTTTCCGATTTTCCGTTTCCGTTTCCGATAAGATATATTTTGTATTTATTTACAAAATATATACTCTTAAAATTTTATTTCTTAATATTAAAAAACATTAGACTAAGTTTTTAGCTTCTCTTTAATTTGTAAATAGAATATAATCAACTTATCTCTCTCGTAGTATGTATTGTACATATTATTATCAAAGATATCTCTTTTACCATTGCTTTTAATACTATATACATCTACCATTTGATCGTACAAAATGTTTCCGATTAGTTTCCGTTTCCGACCTGTTTCCGATTTCCTTATAGGAAATGGATGCGGAAAGTACCATTTCCGATTCCGACTCCGACCCGTTGGCAGCCCTAGATAGAGGAGAGGAGAGTTAGAGGGAGGCACTGGAATCAGAAGTTTTTTTTTGTATTGATGTGGATGTTGTTTGTCAGACGTCGAATGTTAGATGTCAGACGTTAGTTGTTGATCATTAATTGGTGTTCGACGTCGACAATTGAATTCTAAATATCAGATATTAAGGTTAATGAAAGTAGAGATTATAGTTATTGTCATAAAAAATTTACGTGAAAGAAAATTTTAAGAAATAATTTATAAAGTTTGGTCAACGTTGTCAAAATTTATAACTTTAGGTAAAAAAAATTATAGATTAACTTTTAAATAATACCAAATAAATTATTATATGAAATTTTGTACGAAACTTTTCCTTACTGAGATTTTACGGACCCAAAATTTGACTTAGAGAGAGAGATAGTTGAGTGAGATAGAGTTAATAAAAATGAATTTTTGAGAGTTATAGAATGAAAGTTGGTCTTTTCATCTTCTAAATTCAGTTGAAGTTGAGTTAAATAAATAGTACACGATGAAATACATAGAATATTTTCATGCATATTTTAGATGTATAACGATATGATTTAAATACATATATTTTTCCTTTTTTAGTGATAGGAGTAGTACTCTAATCAAAGTTTAAATATAATAGACACCCAACTCATATTATATTAATCAAAATTATTACCTTCACGTGAAAATTAAATATGGATTGATAAATATGATTTTTATACGATGAAAACAGGCTAAATCAAGATTGGTGCTTTCTTATCTTTAAGTTATTTGATTTTTATGTTAGAGAATTATGTACATACCCGTCGTATATATATATTGGAGGTTTGTATATAATATTCTATATCCATACATTCTATATATATTTATCTTGTATCTATACTAATTTATTTTATCCATTTAACCAACTCACAATTGAATTAAGAAGATAAAAATATTAATTTACCATCTATAACTCTTTAACAAAATCAGAAATGATGAGTGTCAGTGGCGCACGAGTATCATGATATCCATGTGTAAACACAGTTTAGGTGGGCTCGAGCCACATGCGTGGGCCCCACTCGAGCATGTTTGTCTGCGCACGAGTACCATGATACTCGTGCGTACGAACACTAATCACTTCTCTTAACAAAATTAATCTCTCTACCTCTCCCTCAATCCTAGTGCAGCCTCCCCCCATTATCTCTCCGATCTCCCCAACCCACAGTGCCTCCTCTCTCTCTCTCTAATCAAAATAGGAGGGGAGACCCCCTCGCACCCCACGTTCTTTGCTAGCCCCTCTCCCACCATGCACACGCACACACACTATCTTTTTTTTTTTCTCTCTCTCTCTCTATCTCTCCCTCAATCCTAGTGCAGCCTTCCCCCATTATCTCTCCGATCTCCCCAACCCACAGTGCCTCCTCTCTCTCTCTCTAATCAAAATAGGAGGGGAGACCCCCTCGCACCCCACGTTCTTCGCTAGCCCCTCTCCCACCATGCACACGCACACACTATCTTTTTTTTTCTCTCTCTCTCTCTCTCTCTCTCTCTTTCTCTCTCATTACCAAAACCAGAGAGGAGACCCCATATGGCACCGCCACATCCCCCCACCAGCCCCCTCTCACCCTGCACCCCCCCCCCCACACACACACACTTTTCACAAATCGAAACTGGAGGAGGAGACCCCCCCCATTCGACATCTTATATTTTTCGGACAATTCACTCCCACTTAGGGGTGTCAATGGGCCGGGCCTGGACCGGACCTTGCTAGACCCGGCCCAGGCCCAGTTTTCTAAGAGCCAGCCCGGGCCCGGCCCAGGCCCGGGGTAGGCCCGGTATGGGTGGCCCGCCCGGGCCCAGAAAAAGTCCGGCCCAACCCGGCCCAGCCCGAAAAATATAAAAAAAATTATTATTTTATTTATATAATATATAATTTTAATATATATGCTATAATATATTTATAAAAAATAATATACATTTTACTTATATTTATATTAACATTTAATTTATAAAAGGATTATATTTTGAGTAGATTTATTATAGAAAAAATAAATATAATTTTCTTTCTAAATATAAATTTTATATTTAATATAAATTATATATATATATATTTCGGGTCGGACGGGCCGACCGAGTCGGGGCACACAAAGCCCAAGCCCAACCCTATTTTTTTTTCCAGGCCGTGCCAAAAATTTGTAGCGGACTCATTTTTTCGGCTCAAGTCTAGTTAAAACCGGGCCGGACTTCCGGACCTCCGGGCCGGCCCGGCTTAATTGACACCCCTACTCCCACTCCGCGAGCATACACATACTCCCTCTCTCTTTCTCTAGTGCCCCCATGTCTTCAGTCTTCCCCCTCCCACCTTGCGTGTGGGCACACATACACTCTTTCTTGAGAAGGGCTTTGTGCACTTTCCCATTGCACTTTTCCATTGCACTTTGGCCTTCCTATTGGCCAATGCACTAGAGAGGCACATTGTGCCAACCCAATGAAAAGCAAGAAATGCATGGGAAAGTGCAATGGAAAAATGCACAAAGCCTTTCTCCTCTTTCTTTCTCTCACACACACATGCCGAAACTAGAGGGGGGTCTCTCAGTTTCACCGATCAAATCAGAGGAGGAGACCCTCCTTCGACATCCTATGTCTCCGAACAGCCCCCTCGCACTCCACGCGCACACACAAACTCCCTCCCTCTTTCTCCGGTGGCTCGATATCCCCTGTCAATCCCCTCCCACTCTGCGTGCGCGCACAAACACATACACGCTCTCTCTATCTCACACACCCCTCAAAACTAGAGGGAGATCTCCCTGGGCGACCCCACATCCACCACTAGCCCCTCCCTCCCATCCCATGCATGCGCACACACACAAACACACACTCCCACACCCTCTGACATCCTCTCCAACCCCGTTCTATCTCTCTCCATTTTGTAAAGACACCAATGTCGGAGGGGGGAGATCCTCCCCTTGATGTCCTCTCCCACCCGCACTCTCTTTTGTCTTCTATCTCTCTCTCTCTCTCTCTCTCTCTCTCTCTCCTCTCTCTCTCTCTCTCTCTCTCTCTCTCTCTCTCTCTCTCTCTCTCTCTCTCTCTCTCTCTCTCTCTCTCTCTCTGGTGGTGCCCCCTTCCACCCACTCACTCTCTCTCATGTAGATAAACTAGTGTCAAAAGGGGAGATGTCCCTCTAATTATATCCCCTCTCTCCACCACCGTGTCTCTCTAGACGAGTTTCTCTCTCTCTCTCTTTCTCTCTCCAACTTTGTCTCTTCCCCTCTTATTTTATGGATATTTTAATACATTTATCCATTGTCTAACAATTATGTTGGCATAATAGTGGAATATTCCTACTGTTCTAATGACGACATAATTGATTACTTTTTTAAAACTTAGGGACATAGAGTACGATATACAAATGTTAGAGGTATAATATCAAATACAATGTGTTCTGGGGGTATGTATGTAATTTTCTGTCTTATGTTAATCAATTATATAGTGATGCAAATATTTAATCATATAGATATTTTCTTTTTTAATAACATCACATTAATGTTTGGCACTCAATTATTTTTGGGTTGTTTAACAAATACTATTGTTGCATGAAAACTGACAAAATATGCCATCGTTATTTAAAATATTGTCAAATATGTCAATAGCAAATGATATGGATATAGCTAGGTGACGTGGTGTTACTCAATTAATATTTAGTACTCATTTGTTTTTGGTTGTTTTAGGGAAACAATCATATTCTCTAGATTCAACCACGACACAGGGATTATATTTTATTACCGTACTATATTGATCAGTCGATCGAACATTTTAAATTGAAAAGTTGATTTTTATTTTTTTTTGAATTTGATCTATTAAATATTTGGAGATTTTATTAGAAGAATCAATCGCTCGATTTTATCGTGCTATATCGACAGTATTAGAGCTCATGAAGACCTGAACATGATAAGACATGTCAAACATCGACTAAAAGAACTCTAGATGAATATTCATTTTAAAATGAATTGCGATGACATATTTATAATATTTTTATTTACAAATAAGACATTTGATAACATTTTAACGAGGACTACATGTTTGACATTTTTTATGTAACAATGATTTATGTGAAAAAACAAAAAAAATTATCCTATGAATCTTGTTAATATTGACACGTGGAGGCTCCTTACATCGTAAGGACTTATCGTTATTGGGGAGAGAGAGAGAGAGAGAGAGAGAGAGAGAGAGAGAAGAGAGAGAGAGAGAGAAGAGAGAGAGAGATGGGGTTGGCAACCTTTGCGTGGAGCGTTACTTCTTCCTGAAATGGCATGTGCCCCTAAAAAAACGCAAAAATGGAATATACCATTATACCTACTATGGGTAAACTTAACGGGGCGAAACAGTCATTTCAAACCTGATATTTGAGGTCAATAAAAGCTCACATTTGAATTATCGAAAACAACGTAAGCTGGCAAAGTAGTACCAACTACAAAAATTTCTGACCAGTCCACATTTACTAGGGTTGAATACACACAGGAAAATATTTAATATATATTTTGATGTGTATTAAATATGCTATATCTATTAAAATTATGTCATGTGAAAAGTGTTTTTTAATATCTATTTCCACCTCATTTTTTTTCAGAAATCTCTTTCATATAACATAATTTTAGTAAATATGTCACATTTAGTGCACACTATAAAATGTATTAAATATTTTTCACACACAAAATCCAAGATTTTTCTCCCCATGCATTCAAATCAGAGGAATAAAACCAAACACCGAAACAAAAAAAAGGGTGGAAAAAAAACTTTCTAATCGGCCTTGAGACCTCCTCGGCGACGAGGCGGCGGCACGGCGGGCGGAGAGAGAAGAAGAGATAAACCTTCGCACGTGGCCAGCCTGTACCCGAGTTTGATCGCGAGGGGCATTTTCGCCAACTCAGCGACGGCCGATCCGAACCCGCTCACTTTATCCTCCAGCCAAATGACCGAAACGCCCTTCCCTCTCAAACGGACTCCTCGGAGCCGCTTCGCGAGGGGAAAGCCTTTAAGATGTTCCCGCGGGCACTCCTAGCATCCGATGCCTCGCACCCAAGGACTCCCCTCTCCCGCGGCCGATGGCGGCCGTGCCTGCTCTCTCTTTTCGTGCTCCGCGGCGCACCGTCTCTGTATCTCCAACGGGTCTTTGGAGAGGGAGGGCAGTTTCGGCAAGTCTGAAAAGCTGACGTGTTCGGTCATCAAAAGGTCAATTTAGAATAATGGGAAGAGGGGAACCCGGAAAAAAGGGCGCTGTGGGTTGCGCAGGGGTTGGTTTTTCTCCTGTTCTTGTTCTTCTGCGTTCTAGGGTTTCTTCGCCGGTGTCAACTCGCCGGGGAGGATTTCCTCCTCCGGGGGCTCTACGGTTGCTGGGGGTTGCTTCTGCTTTTCGTTCTAGCCCTCGATCCGAGTGCGGTTCCTGCTCGCGGCGTCTAGGGTTGAAATTGGGGCCGTCTTGCAGGGCCCCAAACGCTTCTGTGCGGGCTTGTTTATGAGGGAGAGGAGGTCGTGATGTTCACGCCGCAGCCGCAGAGGAGGGGGTGGTCCCTAACGCCGAGGGCCGCCGACAAGAACCCTTCGACGCCTTCCTACGGCAAGAGTACGGGCGGAGGGCTCTTTGGGAAGGGGAAAGGTATTGTTGGCTCCGATACGTCTCTGCCGCCGCCGCCGCGTGGGTCGCTGGGTGAGAATGGGAACGGGACGGAGGACGGTGGTGACTTGGAGGTGTGGAAGAGGTTTCAAGAGGCTGGTCTGCTAGATCAGGCGTCGCTGGAGAAGAAGGACAGAGAGGCGCTTGTTCAAAGGGTCGCGAAACTGGAGGCTGAGGTTAGTCGGCGAAGCTGCTTTACTCCCTGTCTCTTATGTTCCCTTATTGTCTTTAACTTATGTGCCATCTTTCATAATTCTCTTTAGTTCGCTTCTTGGGCTCATGTAGCTTCTGTCAACTGAGAAATCTTTTTGTTAGTCAAGCTAAAAGGAGAACCCACCGACCTAATTATGCATGCTGTTGTTGGTGGACGTTACAGATAACTAAATTTTGCATCTTGCATATAACTACGTTGCAAGTTGCTACGACAGTTTATCTTGTTTAGATGGAAATGATGATGCAGTCGACGATAATGCAGAAGTATTAACAAGCACTGATGCAGCTGTATGTTAAAATGTACCCTGCATGCTCCATAAAACATTTAGGTCTCCCTGCTGTGATAACTTCGTTCTTGTCACTTGTCATCTATCATCATCATAACTTCATTGCACGTGATTTGTGGTCAGCTGCGTGAATAATCTCCTGCCAACACTTTCCTCTATCGAATGTCATGTCCATAGTTAAATTAGAAAGTCATGTTCTCTCTGTGCCGACCCATCTATTTTGGAGCTTCCTGAAGTCCTTTTATGATATTAACCTTGAATTTGTTTATACATTCCGACCACTTGGACGAGTTATATTTGCGTATAGTTGAGCTGATTTCCCTCGACATAAATCAAAGTTATTCTTATGGTATCAGGTTTGCATTCTTTTTTAATCCCACAAAAAGGACCTGCTTGGAGGGAAAAATAACTTTCTCAGGTTCGTGGGTAAGTAGCCTAGTTATGAGGGTCAAAAGCTGATTGCGCAAGATTACAGGCATTAAAGGCTAACAAATCCCTTGGTTTTTGTTGAAAAGGATGGTTCCACAATTTTGTTAAATATGGATGTAATCAATACACATGTAAAATGAAAGATTTTCTTCAAAAACACCTATCTGCAAAAAAAACATGTCTGAAAACTCAAATGCCTATGTGATATTGCAACCTCTGTGCACAATCTCTCCAATGATGGGACTGTGCACAATCTCTCCAATGATGGGACTTGCCCCCCCCCCTCCCCCCGCAACAATCAAAGAAAGCCCATTCCCAGTTTCACGGCTCTATCCAAGCAAAACAGTCCTTCCAGCAACCCTACCAGATCAATTGAAGATCCTGTTATTTCTTTCTCCCTGTGATGTCCATCATGCGTCGTGCAAGATCAGCCACCAAATCTTATTGTATCCTTTGTCTGTCTGCCTTCTCTGCCCTTATTCCAATCAATCAAGTCATTTGCACTCCCTGCATGGTACCATACGAACTGCTTCTCTGGAGGACCATAATATCTCCCTCCACATAAAAGGGCATTGTAACATGAGATGACCATCGGTTCCTCATTTTCATATAGAAGTAACAACTAGTGCCCTCACCAAGGCAGTTGCACCACTTAGATAATTAGACAATCTACCTTGTTCGGATCTCCATACAAATATATTCACCTTCAAGAGGGAGCATGGGAATCAGACTTGTCTTGTCAAGGTGACTGTGAGCCTCATAAGCAATGAATTAGCTTGCAGATTGAGAGGATCCATTTCTTTGCACTCATCCTTATCTGTAATGTTCATCCTAAAAGTAGGAAGCTGAATTATGAATATGTTAGTAATGGGGACGCCTGAGTGCTTTAATAAGCTTGTATCCTGAAATCAAAGTTTGAGAGGATCCAATTTCTTTGCACTCTCTCCATGTCTGTAATGTTTCCTCCCAAATGTAGGAAGCTGAATTATGAATATGTTAACAATGGGGATGGCTGAGTGGTTGAATAAGCTTGTATCATGGAATCAAAGTGTCTTTGAGAAGGAAGGCTGATACAGATTTACTAAATGATAACTTATGGGTGCATCCACATGAGTGGATGATATGGAGAGAGGAAGTGTGGAATAATGTTTCCAGTCACTTCTTTGGAGGTAATATTTGTCAAAAGCTGAGAGGCTATAAACAGGTTTTTTTTTAAATGTGATTGAAGTTTTTTCATAATTGAAACTAATTTGTGGATACATTGTCCACTTCTCTCCCCAACTTCTATTCGTGTATACTTGTCTTTGGTTTATTATTTTACTGTTAATATTACTTGCATTTCTTTAAAAGTTCAATGGACGTTCTCATTTTCTTGTGAAAATGTTATCAGTGAATTTATGATAGGATGCTCACATTCACCAATTGAATAAAAATGGTGTTGCAGTCAACTTTGGAGGGAAAAAAAAATCCTGTATGTGACATTTTGGCCACATATCTTGTGCGCATACAACTTTGAGAGGATGACTGATATAGGATGTCATCCTTGGGCTGCAAATCCTCCTTCGTGTTAATATAATGCTTGAGATATGTATTAGAGCTTCGCTTCTTTCAAATTTGTAGCATGTCACTATTTTATGTCTTTAAAAAAATATTGATCTAGATCATATCACTTGGCTCCCTATTTTATTTCCATCACCATAAGTGATTAGTTCTTTCATCCCCAGTTTTATCTTTCTCAAGAAAAATGTATCTTGTTCCTATCTGCTATTATTAGCACATTTTTTACATTTTCATATGACCTGATTTCTTTTGTTATTTTTCAAGATGCACAACTACCATGGAAGCAAGTATTCTCTTTAATATTCTGCGGATGATGTAAATATGAATTCAATGGATTTGATTTCATGTAAACCTCTAAAAACCCTTTTTGTTTTTAAGTGTAATCTGGTCCATGTCTTTTGTTGCACTGGCAGTCCTTTGTTAGATTTCACTTTGATAGATTACCAAGTTATGTATCCTCAAGTAATAACATGATCTTTCTTTTTGTTGGCAGTTGATCTAGTATTTCTTATTTTTTCACCTAGTTGTGGTTTTGGGGTTTTGATGCTCTTTTTTCAAAATACTTTGTTGGACAGCTCTATGAATACCAGTATAATATGGGGCTGCTTCTGATTGAAAAGAAGGAGTGGACATCTAAGTATGAAGAATTGAGGCAAGGCTTGGCAGAGACTGATGAGATTCTGAAGAGAGAACAAACTGCACATGTGATCGCTTTGTCAGAAGTACAGAAGCGTGAGGACAATTTGAAGAAGGCCCTAGGGGTTGAGAAACAATGCGTCAGTGATGTATGTAACCACCTTGATTTTGCTTGTACCATATTTGGCATTTTGCTGTCATAGGTTAGGGGACTTTGTGGCTTTTCTTCTTTTGGTACCAGATGTTTTCTGAAGAAAAATTCAGATTGAATATTTGCTATTCACCCCTCTCTCTCCTTAATTTTCACATGTCATTGTGTGCATGCCCAGCACCTGGAGTACTTGAATATCCACTAGTTGTCTTCTGATTTTAGTTTGCAACATAACTGTGTTGCTGATGCATCTTTATTTGCAGTCTACGTGTTTCTGAAAGTGTGACAGTGGGATTGTGTATAACTCTTGTACACCGAATCACCTATCTCAAACAAATAATTTGTTGTTTCACAATCTTTCCTGACGTTCCTTGTTATACGGATCATAGAATTGTGTGCCTCATTGAAATGTGGTTAAGATGATGCGCCATCCTAGTTGAGGTACCTTGTATGGTGTTCCCTCTTTTAAGTTCAAGGATGCAGTTTCCCCTTATCAAGCGTGTGTGTCTCTTCATGTGATAGCCATAGAATTCACAGTGCACTATAAAAACAACAACAAAGGAAATTAAAAAGGAAAAAAAGGACTTCTCCAGATAACTATATCTGGAACTGTTTGATGCTTTTCCTTTGTGACTTTAGTTTTAGGTCAAAACCTTCTTTTCCCAACATGTCATGCATTTGAAATAATTTCCTTTTAAGAAAAATGTTGTCTTTAATTCTAGATAATTCTTGCAGCTCGAAAAAGCAAGTGAGCTGCGTGCAGAGTATGCAGAAATCAAATTCACTTCAGATCAGAAGCTGGCTGATGCTCATGCCCTGATGGCCAGTACTGAAGAGAAAGCATTGGAAGTGGAGGCAAAGCTGCGATCTGCTGATGCCAAGCTGGCAGAAGCAAGCCGTAAGGGTTCTGAGATAGAGAGAAAATTGTTGGACGTAGCTGCTCGTGAAAGTATTGCTCAAAGGGAACTGGCATCTCTCAATGCTGAGTATGTGAAATTGTCTTTGATCACTTTTTATTATGCAGTTTTTTATTTATTAAATTATTATCATTAGGAAAGTTTACTTTTCTACCCTACAATTTATCATATCTATTGACAAAACACTCCAGAAAATGAGGAATAAGTCCTTCCAGTGTTTAGAAAAAAAGCCCCTGAGGGCCTGGGGGGGGGTGTCAAATAAAATGCAATAATAAGGAATTACGAATGTGTATTTGCCACTGGAGGGGTTTATCCTTAGATACAGCTGATCATAGGGGCTGAAGACTAAAAATCCCTCTTCAATTTGCATAGTTATTGCACAATTCACACCAGTGCAAGTTTCTTTTCTTTATTTTTTTCTTCTAACATGCTTTCTCCTACCAGAAAGGAACTGATCAAAGATGACCTTGATCGCCAAAGAGAAGATTTACGCACTTGGGAAAGAAATCTGCAAGAAAGTCAGGAGCGCCTTGTTGAGAGTCAAAGTCTTCTCAATCAGAGAGAGAAAAGGTCAAATGAGCTTGATAAGTCTCTTAAGGAGAGGGAAAAAGAACTTCAAACAGCACGAGAAATGATAGAGAAGGGTACTCAGTCTCTAAAGGAGAAGGAAAATGACATAAATGCTAGACTGACAGCATTAGTAGTCAGTGAGAAGGTTGTTTGCTTTATTGGTGCGTTGTTTCAATGGATTATATCAACTTCCTGCTTAACCTCATTACATCTTTTACTTGTCAACAGGAGATTAATACTAAGAAGGAGAACCTAGAGGAGAAGGAGAGGGTTTTGATTGCACTTGAAGATCAACTAAGTGCCAGGGAAAAGGTGAGAGTATCGTCTATGAAAACTATTTTCTTCTAGGCAGTTGTAATGGTGTCCCTTCCATGTTTTTTGCATTATATTTCAGTATTCTTGTGGTTGTCAGGTACCCTTACGAATTTTTGTCATTGGCCATGTATTCAGTTTTGCATTATATTTCAGTATTCTTGTCAGTTTGATTGCATTATTGTTTCTGACACTGCTCTATGTTCAGTTATTCAATTTATGATCATCTTCTTAGTGAATGTTGAGAAGTTTTTTTGTTATATTAGTTGTTTTTTTCCACAATGAATGTGACTTTTTTTTTTTCTGTTTTTTGCAGGTAGAGATGCAAAAGCTTCTTGATGAGCACAATGCGGTTTTGGAGCATAAAAAACTGAATTTGAGGTGGAGATGGAAAAGAGGAGGAGTTCCTTGGACGAAGAGCTGAAGGGCAAACTTGCTGCTGTTGAGAAAAAGGCTGATGAAATCAACCGGAAGGAGGAAAAGATTGTTAAGAGGGAACTGACATTGGAGAAAAAAATGGAAAAGTTGAAAGACGAACAGAAGGACCTTGATGTCAAGTCAAAAGCTCTGAAGAAGTGGGAAGCAGCCATTAAAGCCAATGAAAAGGATTTCGAGAAGAGGAATAAAGAGCTTGCTGAAGAAAATCAGCAGTTATTGATTTCCAAAGATAGGTTGGAGGCGGAGAGAGCTGCTGTTGACGCAGAAAAACAACGTCTTGCCACTGAGATGGAGAATCTGAGAATAACTGAGGCCGAAAGAGCAGAATATGCTCTGCTGCAGTCGAGGTTGAAAGAGGAGATTGATGAGTGCAGACTTATTAAGGAATCACTTGAAAAAGAACGGGAAGATCTGAGGAAAGAAAGAGAGAGTTTTGAAAAAGAATGGGATGTGCTGGATGAGAAGAGAACACATTTGATGGATGATCTAAAGCAATTTAACGATGAAAAGGAAAAGTTTGAAAAGTGGAGACATGGTGAAGAGGAAAGATTGAACAGAGAGCAGCATGCAACAAGGGATTTGATCCAGAAAGAGTTGGATGATCTTGGCTTGAAGAAGGAACATTTTGAGAGAACCATGTCACAAGAGAGATCTGAGGTTTATGAGATGCTTGAGAGAGAACGTGCTGATGCTGCACGAGCACTTGATCTCCAGAAACATGAGCTTGAGATCAGTATGCAGAAAAAGCTGGAGGAGATGGAAAGTCAGTTCCATAGAAAGGTAGCAGAGTTCAATGAACAGAGGGAGAAAGAACTGGATCATATTAAATCATTAAGAGAAAGCACTGTGTTGGAAGTGCAGAAAATGAGTCTGGAACAGAAGAGGTTTGAGAGAGAAAAACAAGAATATGCTGACCAGAGGAAAAAACTTGAAATAGATCAGCTTGAAATACAGAATGACATTGAAACTCTCCGTACTCTCAGTAAGAACCTGAAGGTTCAAAGAGAAGATTTTATCAAAGAGAGAGAACAATTTCTGGCCCTTGTGGATCAGTATAAGTCTTGCAAGAATTGTGGAGTTGCAATCACTGAGTTGGTTTTCACTGGTATTGAGCAGTTGCATGAGATTGAGGACCCAAGAGATATTCTTTTACCTAGCCTTGCTGAAGGGTACTTGGATGAGCATTTGAAGGTTAAGAAGGCTGAAGTATCACCTGTGCCTGAAAGTTCTCCATCTGGTCGTATGTCTTGGCTCCGATCATGCACAAAGAAGATATTTAACTTTTCACCAGTGAAAAGAATAGAAGACTCTACTGATGAAAGGTCTTCACAGAATAGAAATATGTTGGTATCTGAGAATAAAGATGAGGCAGAACCATCCTTTGCTGTTGCTGCAGACTCTGATGTTGAGAGGGTTCAATCTGGAAATGATGTTCCAGTAAGTGAAGCATCAGAAAAGTTAAATAGAGCAGCAGAAGACCTAGAACCATCTCTTGAGGTTGCAAATGTTCCTGTCAGTGTTCCAACGATAGAATCTGACAGTGGCATCAGGGATATGGAAGGCGAACCTGTCAATCCCTCTGTGGATGGACTAGGAGAAGAGCAGGGCTTGTCATCTTTACCTGAAGAACACCAAGCCCCTGAACCAAAGCGTAAAGTTGGTCGAACTTCTAAGAGGGGCAAGGCAGTCATCAGGAGGACACGCTCTGTTCAGGAAGTTGTTGTAGACGCAAAGACTTTTCTTAAAGAGGCCTCTGACAGAAAAACTCCAGCAAATGGGGATATGAAACATTCTCTTGATGACATTGAGGAGAGCCAGGGGGATTCAGGTCGTACTGATAGGAAGACAAATGTTGGGCAGAAGAGGCGCCTTGGCCAGACATCAGGGATGGGGACAGGCGAATTAGAGGGAGAGGAGAGTGAAGCCCATTCTGAGAGTGTTTCGCTGGGTGGACGTCGCAAAAGGCGTCAAACTGTTGTGCCGGCAGCTCGAGCTCCTGGAGAGAAGCGCTATAACTTGAGACGATCTACTGTGTAAGTTTTATGCTTCTGGGCATACTCATATAGTATTGTTTTGGCATATGTTATTTAACTCTTGGTTGTAAATATCTCGTGGATGTCTTTGGTCTTGTTACTTGTGCATGCATTATTCATGCTGTGGTGGCATTTTTTAGTGCTGATATATTGGCTTGGTTTCATGTCGGCATTTAGTGGTGCACAACTTTTTCATTAGGCAATGCTTCTGAATCTATTCAGTCCTTCATTGTCCCAGATTAATGTTGGATGCTTCTGATTAAAGTAGATAGCATGCTGAGGTTCCATTTGTCCTTGCAATCTTAATCCTTAGATTAGGTTGCTTTTGAAAAATTGTCGTCTGACCAGGGTATGGTCTCTGCACCCTCACAAAAAGTTTGTCCACATTTAAATTCTGTGGACATTTCTTTCCTCACTTTCCTCCATTGGAGGAACTCTTGTGGATTTGGCCTACTCACAGTGGCAGGAGTCCCTCTGCTGTTACTGGTTACAGTTAGACAATTTATCTCGATGTTTCTGGACATCTGATGACTAGACATAAAACAATCAAAAGGCATATAATCCTCTTTTACTTACATGTGCATGGTAGATGAGGATTTGGACTATGGAAAGTTTGTTTGTATTTCAATAAACATGCAGGAGGCCGACAAGAACATCTCCACGATGTTGAATCTTGCATGATAATATTGATGCTATTCTATAAACTTCAGTTTGCTGTTCTTTGTTTTTATGCCTCCGGGCCTGAATTCCATCAACCAAAACCACCAGTTATAAAGAATTGATCTCTTCTATGATTCTATAGTGGACGATTTCTTCTCGCCTGCCTGGTTGTTGTGGATATTTTGATTCAATGTCGTTGAACCAGTGTCTAAGTCATGCTGCTGCTGTTGCTGTTGTCATTGGTGCACCTTGTTTTTCGTCTTAAATTGTTTCAAGCCAATTCACGTGGATATGCTGATTTGTGTAAACAGATAACTCTCAACTTTTGTGGAATGCTTGTTGAGATGTTGCGACTATCTGTACGCGTGTGAATAGACTCATATTTGATGCTAAATCTTGTGTATGACTCAGGATATTCAACAGAACTATTATCTATTCTTCATGGTGTCCAAATAGACTCATATTTGATGCAACATATTGTGTATGACTCGGATGTTCAATAGAGCTATTATATAATCTTTGGGGGGGTCTGTTCTAGTCCACAGCAGTCGTCTCCATTATTATCCATGAAAAAGAAAAAAGCATTGTCTCCATGTCATTGGTTTTTCAGACTGTCATTTTTTTTACTGCAAGACTAGGGCTTTGACCAAGATGTTAATACAGTTTTTTGACACTGCTTCTGACATGGTGAACACGAAATCACCATTGGTCTAGTATATCGTGTTGGTTAGCACTCTTATAATGGTTATTTGTCTGAATTTACTTTATTTGATTCTTGATTTAATTTGCCCTTCATATGGACGCTCATGTTTGAAACCATTCTTTAATTCTGTAATTAATTAAGTGTCCTACTTCTGCATTCTTTTTCAAATTTTATTGGCACACATCCCTCGTGCGAGATATATGGGTTTCTGGGAGCAACGAACTGACACTTCCCTGTATCAGTGCAAACACAGCTGCATCTAGTCAGGCATTGCCCGATCAGACAAAGGGAACCAAGTCAACCAATCGACCTCCATCCCCTGATGATGAGGTGTCCAAGGGTGTCTTGGAGGATGAAGGGACACAAAAAGCAACCGCGGAAAGCACCGCTGAAGTCATTGTCTCATCTGAGAAGCTCGTCTCGGTAACATCCTTAGGGGCCTTTTGTGTCATGTTTGTTGGCTTTCTATTCGATAGCAGCCTGATGGATTATATTGCTTTCTTTCTGTAATAACTGAACTCTCTCTCTCTCTCTCTCTCTCTCTCTCAGTTTTTTCATTTTGAATCTTCTAATCAGGAGGTAAATCTCGTGCTCTTTAAACAGCTGAGTAGGGAGGAAATCTATACTGAGGTGCAGACAGAGACCGAAGAGAATGGGGAATTGAACTTGGAATTCAATGACTCGAGCGGGAATGACGTGAAGGATGTCGGCAACGAAGGTAACCAGACCCCAGTAGATGACGATGAAGAGTGTGACAGCGACAGCTCTGAGGATAGCTCAGGTTCTGAGAGGCACAACGCCTCCGTCGGGAAAAAACTCTGGAAGTTCTTCACATCGTGATCGTTTTCTCTATCTTTCTTTTTCCCCATCCTCGTGGCCTCCTAATTGTAAGGGCTGCGATTGTCTATTGTGTAATTTTTCCACTTAGGGTTTTCGTCAGATTGGGAATGCGGGCCTTCACTGTGTGCTGCAGATACTTGGTTTCTTCTGAGTCTTGTAGAAAGTTGCTGATGTCTCTGACAACCAAACATTGTTAGCCCCTCTTTGTTGTATTGACAATTCTTTTGCGACTGCTGGGCACCTCCAGCCTTTATCCCCCCCCCCCCCCCCCCCCTTGGTTGCCTATGTTAACCCTGCTCTGTGCACTTAACTTTAGTTAGCATATGAATCTTGGTGAAACTGTCAGCTGCATCAAAGCTTGATTTAACTTCATTTCCCCGGGTAACTAGCAGAAACTGAATCGTTCTGCACATTTTTTCACGTCGCCACTTTCAATGGTAGGTAGGGTGTGTGCTTGATGGAAGTTTCACATCATAAAAGTCACCGAGTGCTGGCATCCACCTTTGGCGGAGTTTAGGTGTAATTGTTTCTGGATATTGATCTTCCTCATGTATGTTGTGCACTTGTCGCCTGATGTCGGGGAAGTTCAAATTTGATGCTATATTTCTTTAATGTGACATGGACTAGTGTGGGGAGGTGGTTCAATAGTTAGTGTCATACCGCATTATTATATTTCTCTAATGCAGTGTGACAGGTTGGAGTTGAGACAACCAATTCATCTTTAAGATTCCTTTGTTGGAGTTGAGACGATCAATTCATCATTAATACTTTTTCTCTCCTTACGAATAGAATAATGGGTGGTAAGTATTACTCCTCCAATGTCACGAGTGCGAACATGGAACCTGCTCGTTGCGTGTGAGACGACGTGGGATCTTAATTAAGCTTCAAATCTCTTATTTAGAGAGGATACAATAATCATAAATGGCTCACCGGCCAGATCTCCGGCGAGCAGGAGCTTCAGGCGGCGGTCTCCCCCCAGGGTCGTCAGGCGCCCGCGGAATGCGAGATCTGCCCCGGAAGGAGCCGACAGCGGCTCTTGCCCGAGCCTCGATCCCGGCCGTGGAAGCAGGTTTGCTTCTTCACGTCGCCCTGTCGGCGCCTTGCGCCGGGGAAGAAGCACGACCCCACCTGCCCGGCGGCGGTGTCTGGCGTCCAGGTCAATCCATCCCCACAGGTCCTTACGAAAGCGTGTACAAATTAAGGGTCTATTTGATTTATGTAAAATATTTTTATTGAAAAATAATTTTTTATAAAATAATTTTTACATGAAAGTGAAAATCGTAATTATCTATTTAATTCTTAGGTAAATATTTTTATTGGTTATTTATGTAAATAGAAGATTAAAAAAAATGTCAAAATCAACAACATTAAATGTAAATTATTATTAGAGAGTTATATTGGAGCACATGTGATATTATTGTTCATTCTAATGAGAGAGGACCACATATCTATAGTGCAATATTTATCAAATTATTTTATTTTTTATTTTATTTTTGATAATTTTTTAAAATAAAAAAATAAAAAATTAGTGGAAAATAAATAACTTTGACAAAGACAATTTAAATTAAGAGAAATAAAATAAAAACATAACTTGAATGAATAGTATTCTATGGATATTTTAATAAAATTTTAAAATTAAAACAACAAATAAAAAATAATTAGATTTGATAAAGATGACTTAAATGAAGGGAAAAAAATAAAAAAACAACTTAAATGAATAGTGTCAAAACAAATTGTCACTGTAGCAATTGTCAATACGCACATGCGTCGAAAATGGCCTCCGCATTGTTTGCGGAGATGCCAAAATCTAAATTTTTCGGATAAAATTTTTAAATTTTTAATTTTTAGAAATATAAATGATTTAAAAAAAATTTCTCTGAAAAACCTTTTCATAATGAGGTTTTACCTTCAAACAAACGGACCATAAATAGATAAAGAAAACAATAGCAACTTCTTAGTTCTTGTGTACTGTCTATGTTCTCGTTGCGGTCTCTCCCCCTCGTATCTTATTCTCTTTTGCTACTGTGTCTCTCTTTTGTTCTACAATGCGCACCACTTTCCACTCCCTTCAATCACGAAAAACACACTAAAACTTAAATTTAGAGTCAGTGTAAGAAACTAAGACCAAACCCACCAAACACCCAACCCACATCTCAAGAAAGATATAACGTAGGATACATATATATATATATATATATATATATATATATATATATATATATATATCAAAAGCCGAGCTAAAATGAGTAAAGGAAATGATTTATTGCATAGAGATGTATTGTGTATCGGTGACCATGAGATGTGCTATAGGTATTGCTTATGTGTTACTAATAATCTTTGTTTGTACAACTAAAAAAATTTAGAAATAAAGAACTTTCTAGCGATATTGTAGAATCGTAGGCCACCAAAAACAAAAAAAGAGAGAGTAGAGAATCCGCTTTCTTCTTGTGAAGTTCAACGTTGAGAATGTTCCTCCTACTTGGAGCTTTTTAATGGTACTTCTATAATAGAGATTGGAATCTTGCATTGGCATTCACATGTTTGAAGACTTGGAAAGATTATGTAATGATTTAGAGAGAGATATATAAATGATTAAAATAATTAAAACTAACAATAAACTACAATAGGAAAGTAGCATGCTCTTAATTTATAATTCAAATATACACCTATAAGGGGCACATACCCGAGAAAGCACGTCAAGGCGACTGTTGGTATACATGGACACCAATCGACTCTCATCTCAATCTTGAGATAGACATTGCTCCTTGCAAGTTCGCAACTTGAAAACATAGGTGTGAACCTCACGAAGAAAGAGGTGAAGTAGGGATTTTTTTTTATCTAAACACTTGGCAGCACAGCTCTGCGCCTAAACACTCCACCATGAACGCACTACCTTTGCACCATGGCTATGCAGCAACATGCAACATAGCATAGCACCACGCGTCCAACATACATGTGGCATCCACAACCACACTCAGCATGGAAACACAAGTGACCCTACGAGACAACCACCTAGACCAAAGCATGGTCAACCACTTCATGAACCCAAAGTTCACACCACAGTACACTATGTGGCAAGGAACCTGCCAAACCATGGAGCATGGAAATCACAGTGACAACCCAGTCACTACAACACAACAAGACCCAGAACCCAATGACAAGGCCTATATCTACCACATTCGGTGTCAAACACACGATCTGTTAGGATCACCGGCACTTACCGACCTCAAAACTCCACGCTAGAAACTTGTGAAAGCACTAGAGAAACCAACCACAAGCAATACAACCAAGGCACCCACTGGTGTCTCAGCTTCCTGATTATGGCTCCACACCTACAACCTCAGTATCTCGAGAGAAGCGGTGAAGCATGCCATGCCATTGGCGAACATCACAATCTCTGCGCTATAGTGTCTCTCGACCCCCCCCCCTCCACTCAGCTCTAGAACTTTGTAGGGAGTGGCAATAGAGGTAGCAATAGGGACTTATTGGAGACCCACTCAGGCCCATCATATCGGGTGTCCACACTCCCAGTCACGAATGCACTCAAATGTTAAACCACCATCCAAGTCCTTTCTTTTCTCACACTAGAGGGTCTCGAGCTAATTAAAAACAACAAAACACTTCACGAAAAACTCAAAAACACCAGGCACCACCCCCCGATGATGGCCTCAGAAGCATAACGATCGCCCATGCCATGTGGAGAGCACCACCCTCAACTGCACGTGCAACCACAGGATAGTTCAAGACCCCCAAGGCGATGACACACCGACACCGTGTCCATGCTATTTCGGCCCGAACACAGCATCTGCAAGGACCACATTTCGACACAGAATTCGAGGTGATCGAATGTCGCATGGGGACACACACACGGTCATCGAAGTTCCTATCCTACACGAGGAACCCCCAAACACACATACGAACACCATCCCATCAGTCGAGATCTCACGAAAACCAAGGCAAAGATCTTCCTAGAGTCGGGCCGAGGCTCCCACTGTGATTCCGATCTCAGTTGCCTGCCCAACGGCAACTAGGAGAACCCAATCACACCAACACGCTCAGGCGCGCCAACAAACTCCCCTATGTGAAAGTGTGTGGCAACACATAGTGCATCAGCCAAGCTTGAGCTTGTTTGATAAGGTCATTTTGGCCCACAACCACTGGAAAAACCATAGAAATAGAGAGAGAGAGAGAGAGAGAGAGAGAGAGAGAGAGAGAGAGAGAGAGAGAGAAGGCCAGGAAGGATCCCAAGACCTGAAAGACACACGCACACCCTCAATTCTTCAATCAAACCTTCCACACACCCCAACATGACCTCACTCCGACGGCATGGAAACCCCCAATTCAACACGAAAACAACCCCTTTCTCATGTGCATGCAATCCCACGGAGCTCTAAATGGCAGAAAGCACGAGCATGCAACCACGTCTTGAAGTTGCTACTTGAGGAGAAGGCAACAACCTCGTCCGCATCATGCTAGAAGTTGGCTGTGGATGGCCCCTCTTGCTTGGTGGGTAGTGGAGCCAGCTTTGTCCTTAACACCCCCCTCTGGGTGGAGACCTTTGGAGTATGCTTTGTGGTTTGCATTCCTAGCCTCCAACAACACTGTAGAGTATGAGGCCTTAATCTTAGGGCTATCCTTGGCTTTTCACCTCTTGCCTGAGAGGGTGCATGTATATAATGACTTCTAACTTGTCATTGGCCAAATGACAGGAGGGTACGAAGTTTAAGACCAAGTTATGACAAAATATCTAGCGGTGGTGAAAAAGCTCACATTAAGGCTGTAACACTTTGAGATCACCCAACTCCTAAAGTCAAAGAACACCCAAGCCAAATCCCTCACTCAACTGGCTTCTTCCTTAGAGCTCGGGCAAAAGTGGTCAGTCCTCATCGATTAAATTGCTTTCCTTAGCTTTGAAGGACCTCTTCTCGAGGTCTCAGAAATTCTGCCGACTTGGAAGGATCCTATCAGGGATTTTCTTCTTCTCGGCCTTCTTTCTACAAATGAGAAGGCTACTCAGGATATCTAACAAAGTGCTGTAAAGTTCACAATCATCTAGGCAAGCTTCATCGAAGGTTCTATGACCTCCCCTACTTAAAATGCCTAGGACCAAGCAAAGCCGACTATGCGCTCTAACAAGTACATGAGGGAATATGTGGCGCCATGGTTAAGAAGCTCACCTAACATGTGTATTGATGGCCAACCATGACCCAAGACGCCATCGATCTTACCAAGAAATGCAAGAAATGCTAGGCCTTCGCCAAACTACACCACGTCCTTGCCGCTTACTAGAGCCTTGCCTCTTCATTTGGTGGGAAATAGACCTACTCGGCCCACTTCCTCTAGATCTCGAGCAATAGAAGTTTCTAGCCATCGCCATGGATTATTTCACCAAGTGGGTAGAATCCCAGCCTCTTCCTTAGATCATCGAGAAGGCCATATGGGAGTTCATTTGGAGGTCCCTCATAACTCACTTCGGACTTCCACACATTCTCATTAATGACAACAGAACACAGTTCACAAGAAAGCTGTTCAAATTGCAGTGCACCGACCATTGTATATTAATATCCCAGCACTTCACCTTGGTCGCCCCAAACTAATGGTCTAACCGAAGTTACTAATCAAATGACCCTCCAAGGGCTAAAGACTCGCCTCGGGCAAGTTGATGGGATTTGGTAGACAAGCAATCATCTGTCCTCTGGTCATATCAAACCACCCCAAGGTTGGCCACATGCAAGTTTACCTTCATTTTGGTGTTTGGAATTGAGGCAGTGTTACCAGTAGAAATTGATGAGCCCTTACCTCAAATTGTAAACTATGTACAACCCCAACCTCAACGATGAAAGAATGATTGGCAATATTGAGCTCGTCGATGAAATCAAGGAGAAGGCCTTGCTACAAGCAGCAACCAAGATCCACGCCTAGCATGTGTGAGGGAAGGCAATTCATTGCAAGAGACTTCATCTTGAGGAAGGTGGAAACAACTAACCCCATTGACTCTATCGAAAAGCTTGGCTCGACATGGGAAGGTCCCTACATAGTAGCAGAAGTACTAAGGCACACGATGCATACATGCTTAAGATCACCTTGCGCAAACTGATCTTGATGACTTGGAATATAAACAATCTAAGAAAATATTTCATGCAATTGTTCAATATTATTGAAAGCACACTTCGTTTACATGCACAATGTATGTACAAGACTGGGTGTGCCCGAGCCAAGATCCACAATCAGCATGTGTGAGGAAGGTAGTTCATTGCCAAAGGCTTTGTCCTAAGGGAAGGTGGAAACGTCCGACCCTTCTGGCACTATTGGAAAGGTTGGACCAATATGGGAAGGTCCCTTCATAGTAGCAAAAAGTATGTACTCAGGCACGAGAATGCAAACAACTTAAGAAGGTATTTTGTGTAATTGTTCAATATTATTGAAATCACAATTCATTAACATGCACACCTTACATACGAGGTTGGGCACGTTCCGCGCTATCACCTCCAACACCCCATGTACCATGCCATGCGTTGTCGCCTCAGTTGTTTCCATGTATGAGGTTGGACAAGCCCTACACTACCATCTCATAAACTCCTATGCATGAGGTCAGACATGTTCTACACTACCACCTCCAATGTATTCTCAACCTAAGGTCGACCAATCCCTATGTTGCCACCTCGGCAACCCCTATACATGAGGTTGGACATGTTCTGCTCTATCACCTCCAACGTATGCTCAACCTAAGGTTAGCTAAGACCCATGTTGTCGCCTAGCTCGATGGACCCCATGTATTAGGTCAGACGTTCCATGTGCTATCACCTCCCATGTGCTCGCATCTCAGATTGACCAAGCCTTGCACTGCCACTTCAAGAATAGCACACAATACCTCACTCGGCTAAGTCTTTAGGATGTCTCAGGACATAACTACAAATTCAGTCAACTCTCGAAACATCATTCGAACACACTTGACAAGGAATATGAAGAAAAAATATACATGGATACGAAAATGTCATTTCTAGTTCTTCCGAAGGAAATTACAAAGCACACAGTGGTGAGACGACCCCCCCCCCCCCCATCGCAATAGCCCTAACCTCACCTCGCTCGCCCCATGCGCTACTAGGTGGAGTGGGCTTCTTTGAGACCTCAATGGAACTGATGTTGAGATTAGCATGGGAGGCCGGAATATTGTTGGCAGGAGGTGTAGCCATCTTGCAAGCTGAGATGATAAGAATGAACACTGACTTCCACTAATAAATCACTGAACTACTTGCTAGTGAGTCCGGATCCTCTCAGTATATGAGAGGATCGGACTCTACGAGTATGAAAGAAAATTTTACGAATTAATTTTTTTTTTTCACATTTTAATTTAATTTTTTTTCATAAATATAATGAGTCTTTCATGAACTCTCTCACAATGGAGTCCAATACTCCCATGTCCTCTCAAGGATCCGAACTCCTTGCCAGCTTGGAAGGCCGCAATAGCTTCCGCGCGCGTAGTCCAACTGCCCCTCCAGGTCGGCCTATCAGAGGAGAGCTACCTCCCTCCCACACTGCTTGAACAGTGTGTGCCGCTTCCTTCGATTAGAAGACACCTACCGCTTCGGACCTGTCAAGGGAAAGATAAAAGATCACTATCTAGCACAGTTGCAGGCACGAGGCTGTGTCAAGGTATGTGGGTATTACAATTTTTTTTTTTTTTTTGCGCTTTTGGTTTATGGAGGACCAAACACATAGGAAATATTCACAGTTTGAAGGCAAGACTACACAGTTCTAATCTAAAACAAAGAAAAAAAAACATTAAAAAAACATTTTTGATCCCTGTATTTCTTGATACAGAGACTACATATGTCATTTTGTAGTGCAATGCGTAACTATAATATGAACAAGATTTCTTCTTGATCACTTTGTTTGAAGCACACGAATTAAGCCAAAGAACATTAATGAACCATGCATACTGTGTACATATGCATAATGCATGCAAAATCATATTTTTAAGAAAGCAAACAAGTCGTGGACCGTACTTTCAGATTTTGACCAACTCAATTCCTTGAGACATTCCCTTACATGGTGATTTTTGGGTGATATATTCATGAGCCAACGTGCTTGTAGTTTGTTCCTATGTAAAATATGCATGAAACAGCTTGAAGCCTGAAGTTACTGGATTTCAACATTTAAATGGGAAAAAAAAAAGGAAACTAACCATTGACGCAAGCAAATATAACACTCCAGACAGATTTCGATAGTTTACATCAATTTGAACAAATCAATCAAATCCAGAGAGTTCAATGTTTTGCATCGATTTCAAGCGACCAATATATATATATTTGAGATGGGCAAAACCCTACTTTCTATCGCTTAAAGCCTGGCGTTGACAAAGGCAGTTCTTCTACCCCTGGATCCCACTTTCCTTCTTCTTCACATCACCCCCCCCCCCCCCTCTCTCTCTTAATTTTGTCCTTACCTAGGCACACAACACACATGGGAGAGCCCTCTCGTGCGTATAAGAACTCCCCGGCCCCCTCCATAGGCTCCATCGCCAGCCCCAGGTTTGAGAAGACTACTTCAACAAAACGTACAATTCCATGCACTGCTCTCGAGGCTCACACATGGGTTTCCATCTTCGCCCACCTCCTCCTCCTCCACCTGCCTACTTCTCATGCTGCTTCCTCCTCTTCCTTCTCTGCCTCCATCCCCCGCCATGCAGCGCCGATGATCGTCGTCGCTGGTTGGAGATCATTGCTGTCGACGAGCCGGCGTACGATGACGGCGATCCGGTGCCGCCGCACTGGCAGGAGACTCCGGTGAGTTTCTCGCTGCAAGGTGACCGGACGTTCGGGTTCCTGCCGAGAGGGTTCCCCATGCCCCCCTCTGCACCCTCCAAGAGGCACAACTCGGTGTTGGACTCCATGGGTGGAGCTCCATAAATATCATATATGTATAATTTGAGTTCTTCTCGTCCCCCCCATCATTGTATTAGCTAAGTTCTTTGATTGGTTACGACGAATATTTCTGAGATCTCAGGCTCTTCACAGCTACTTCTGGGTACTTCGAATTATATGTTGTTGTCCACACAGACACATTAATGAAACTGTTCAAATTAAGGCAAGTGCAGCTAGCTAACAGCACAAACGTATGTATACGCATGAAGTCATAGAATCTTGTTCTTGTGCATAGGTTTGAGGTGTGTATTTCTACATATATAAAGGTCTTTGTTTTTTGTTTTTGTTTTTGGATGGGTATTTAGATGTGCATCATGCCATGACCAGCTTCTCCTGACCCTGCAATATGATCTGTAACCTTAGCGGAGGCCTTCATGCCCACCGGCAGTTCTCATGGATGCAATTAACTTCTGGTAATTAGGATTCCATAATTGACGTGTGCGAGCCCAGATTGAGAAGACTCTCATCAACGTTTCCTTAAAATTTTAACTTGTTCTCACCCATGTGGTGATACAGTACTGCTATTGCATGATTCAGTACTTGATGTCTACGTTTTCTGCTCTTAATCAAACCAGAATTTTGGCAAAGTTTGTGGACTGGAGTTGGTGCATCCATTTTACTTGTTGGAAATGGATGCTTGTGCACCCCCAGACGATAGATAGCAAACCGTGCTATGCCATCGCCCTTAAGCAACATGGGACATAACCTCTTGCTATGCACATCGTAAGGTGCATATAATAAGATGAGACGTTTGGAAGCATATCTCATCAACATAAAAGTTCAAATTCGGTTCAAGTCTGAATTATGTTGGATCAGATATGGAATTTGACCTAATATTTATACAAAAATATAAAATCTGATTAAGGCCCGACTCAACTTGAATACTTGAAGAAAATTAAGTTAATAATAAAAAATATATTTAATAATATAAAATTTATGATCTCACTGAAATAAGTAGAGTTTTGATGTTACTTAATTTGTTTAAAAATAGAGTTTTTGACTTTTAAAATAATAAAATAATATAATTTTAACTCAGTAAACTTTAAGATTTGAAAGAAGAAAAAAAAATAACAGGTCGGACTGGCTCATTGACCCGAACTCAATACCCGAATCCAACTCATGGACTTAGTCAGACTGAATTTTTAAACCCGACTAAAAATTTATGAGTCGAAAAACGTCTTGCGATCGGATTCAAAATCGAGTTAGGTCCGCAGATCTATCGGGCCAGCCTGACTCATTACCAGCACTACCGCCTACTCACCCTTAGATACAAGTAAGTGAATTTTGCTGTCAACATATAACAATAGGGTCCACACCCGTTTGCAGTATCTACGTGTAAGAATAGGCGGGTGCTTCCAATGGGCAGGTAGTATTTCTCGTTTGAGAAGAAGAGGGAAAAAGGTATCCACGGGGAAAGGAAATGCAATGGGGATGGAAAAGGAAAAGAGTTGGAGCAGGAAGTGGTATGCATTAGAGTAGGACCCATTTACCCATATTGACTTGAGAGTTTCACTTTTCTCCTTTCACCATACTCTTAATAAGCAACATGTTTATACACTTTGATCATTGATCCTATGTCTAAAAAGTAGAAAAACGTGGATTATATATATATATATATATATGATATTGTCTTAATTGATGAGAGTATTGATGGTTTAAATATTAAGTTAGAAAATTGGAGACATGTTTTGGAGTCTAAGTTTTAAAATTAGTAGGAGTAAGTCTGAGTTTATGCACTGTAATTATAGTAATCAAAGGGTTCCTCAAGGAGATGTGGTTCAAATTGATGGTCAAGATATTTCTAAGAGTAGTAGCTTTCGATACTTGAGATCTATCATCCAAGAGAATGGGGAGATTTATGACGATGTGGCACATAGGATTAAGGCAAGTTGGGTAAAGTGGAGAAGTGCATCAGGAGTCCTTTGCGATCGTCGTATACCAGTGAAACTTAAAGGAAAGTTTTATAGAACAGCAGTGAGGCCTGCATTATTATATGGCACGGAGTGTTGGGCAGTACGAAAGGAACACGTAAACAAAATATGTGTAGCAGAGCTGAGGATGCTGAGATGGATGTGTGGTAAGACTAAGAAAGATAAGATTAGGAATGAACGCTTCCGTGAGGATCTAGAGATAGCTCCAATTGATAGAAAATGAGAGAAAATAGACTTAGGTGGTTTGGACACGTGTACCGTCGCCCTAACTCGGCACCAGTTAAAAGATGTGACCAAATTTTAGTGGATGTTAATAAAAGAGATAGGGGAAGGCCTAAAATGAGATGGTGCGATGTTATCAAGAAGGATTTGGACTTTTTGAGTTTAAACACGACTATAGCACTTGATAGAAATCTTTGACGAAAAAAGATTCATGTAGCCGACCCCAAATAATGAGATAAGGCTCTCGTGATATATATATATATATATATATGCTACGTCCATGAAATTACATTCAGCATCGTACGAAAACAATAGATAAAACAAAATACACTCATTGTGACTTCAAAACTCTTCATTTGAACATATGCACCACGGAAATGAGCAAAATAAATTTGCAAGGCCGCGAGTTTAGATGGGCCAATAGTGTGCCATTTTGGGCCGTCCCGACCCGACTGGACTCAATATCTGCTCCATGATTCGCTGGGTCAGTGGGCCGGACAACTATTCTTGGCACTTATCAAATGAAACCATTAAATGATCAACCTAGTCTAATGTTATAGGATACTGTAAATAAGATGCCGTAAATTATGACATCTATGCAACTAATGGAGCTTACTATATCTCTGCATTTTTTTAAATTTCAAAATTAATCACAAATTAAATTATATAACCTTGACTCCATTTAACAAATTTAAGAAATAGATAGATACAAATTAAACTATAAAACAACGACTCTCTAATGAGTCTTAAAGTATTCTCTATGATTTTAAAATAGAATAAATACCCAACATTGTTACCTAAATATCGTGCCAAAATAATAAAATATCTATATAAAGGTACAATTTATTTGTTTACTTTAAATTTTTTATTTTATTTCTTTTTTTTTACCTGGCACTTCCCTCCAACCAGGTCGCCGATATCAGAAACTAGGAAGTTGCAAACACCACAGAGATCACCATTGCTGCGTGCCCCCTTCCTATAAAAAGATCCATTTTCGTGCCTCCCCCTCTTTTATTATTACGATCAAAGGTTTCTCCCCGCCCCCCGTCCTCCTTCCCCCTCTCTCTCTCTCTCCCCAACCCCCCCCCCCCCCCACCGCCCCGGCGTCCAGATAGGCGCCAAGAAGGCGACCGGGAACGGAAGAAGCCGCCGCAGCAGAGGGGGTTCCTGCTCTCCGACCCCTCTCCCTCCCCCGCCGTCGCCTTTCCGCACGCAATCTCCGCGGATTCTCCGCTTCTTCGTGTCTCCAGATCGGCTTCGGGAGGAAGGAGCCGCTGGGGGAGGTTTGCGTTGTGGCCCGTTCCGGCGTGATCGTTTCTTCTGGCTGCTGTTTCTGTTCCTAACGCTGCTGCTCTTGCTCTGTTAGAGTGGTGAGGACGGGAAGGGGGAGAGCGCCGCCGGGTCGTTTGCATCAGGTTCGGTGGCCTTGAGGGTGTGGTGATGAAGAGGTCTGGTGACGACAGCTACATGGTTTCTCAGATCAAGCGGCCGAGCCTGCCACGAGCGGATCCGTGAGTTCCCGCGGCGTCCATGTCCCTCTCGTTCTGTTTCTTTCGTGGGTTTGTGGTGTTACTTTGTTCCCGATTTATGTCTTTGGGCGTCATGTTTTCTTTCTTGAGGGACGTGAGGCTTAGATCGAGTCCGTCCTTGTTAGTGCGATTGATGTGCGGTGTGGTTGGTGTGAGAATTGTGGTGTTTTTCTCCTTTGCTTTGCCTTTCCGGGATTTCGATTCCCAACTTTCTGACTGTATGAGTCTGCGAGTCATATGATCTCCAACTTTCTGAGTCTCTGACTGTATGAGTCTGCGAATGATATGATGCCCAACTTTCTGACTGTATGAGTCTGCGAGTCATAAGGTTGTATACGACGAGCAGCGCTCTGTAAGAAGCATTTAGTAACATCTTGGGCTTTGTGTGCCGTTTTGCTATGTTGGTATTATGTAGTTGACCAGTGCGCTTTTCAACGTTCGATTGTGGTTTTTTTGTGCGCCATGCTCTTCCTTCTCAATCTACGTTTCTATCTGATTCGAGGAGGAGAGTGAAATTAGAAACTTGTATGACATTCTGTCTCTTTGTAATACATTAGTTCGGGTGCCTGGCAAATTCCATCCCTGCATGTAAGGATTGACTTGGAGGTGATTATTATTGGAGAACTATTGTTCCCGTGTTCCTACTTATTGTTGTTTTTATTTGGCCAAAAGGGAAGTACTTATGGGCAAAAAATAGGAAAAATGGTTTGGTGACTTCTACGTGTAGTTTATGACATTATTTTTCTATATAATTGATAATGAAGGTCCGGGCAAGCATCAACGGCCGCCGGAATGCCTAGCAGAAGCACCCAGAAACTAACTACATGTGATGCCCTAGCCTATCTGAAGGATGTGAAAGAAATACTTAAAGATAAGAAGGAAAAGTATGATGAATTCCTTGAAGTGATGAAAGACTTCAAAGCTCAGAGGTCTGGTCGAGTTCTATCAATCTTCTGATTCCTACATGTGCCTGTTCCTGGCTTTTGGTTTCTCTCATTGGCTTCTTTTTCTCTTGGTTGCAGGATGGATACTGCAGGGGTCATAGGAAGGGTGAAAGAGTTGTTCAAGGGGCATCGGAATTTGATCTTGGGCTTCAATACCTTCTTGCCAAAAGGGTATGAAATTACTCTTTCTCCTGAAGAGGAATTTCAGCCAAAGAAGCCTGTTGAATTTGAGGAAGCCATCAACTTTGTGAACAAAATAAAGGTGGACAAATATTTATTGCAAATGTTGAATATAGAACCACTGGAATGTCATAGTTATAGAGTTTCCTCTTTGACTCCTCCCTTCTTGTCTGCAGACTCGATTCCAAGATGATGAACATGTTTATAAGTCATTCCTACACATTTTAAACATGTATCGAGGGGAGAACAAGAGTATTAGAGAAGTCTATCAGGAGGTACCCATGTGAATGGTATTGTTATCTATTCTTCGATGCGCTATTTATCATATCTAACATATTATATTTTGATATTTTCATTTTCAGGTAGCATTACTGTTCCAAAATCATCATGACTTGCTTGACGAGTTCACTCATTTCTTACCTGATCAGACAGTAGCACATCATGCATCTTCAGGTGGGGAATTTATGGTTCAAGATGAGAGGAGCTCTGGCATGGTTAGACAGAGACTTTTAGACAAGGTATTCTTTCGTGATTAGAAGCCAGTGCTTGTTAAAGTAAGCTAAATTAATATGGGACATTTGCATAGATACCCCTCTTAAATAAAGAAAATTGCATGAAAACCATCCTGCTTTCGCATTTGCTTCTGTACGCCTCTTGGGGACTTGGACAAATATATTGTCCTGATAAAAACCTGCTGTAACTGTCTGTCAAAAGAGTGCAGAAAATGCTTCAAATGTTCCATTATTGTTCCCATTGGTTGTTTAGGGTTTAGTGTTTACTGCTAATGGAAATTTTAGACACTGTGATAGAAGCTTATGACTGGGTTCCTGGGGGATGTATCTGTTTAAGAGGGGTATTCAAGCAAATGCAAAATCAGGATGCAGTTGTGCACTGATTTTGATTTGAGTATTTATGGAAAGATTCATGTTTTGTATTATATCCTACTTGAAGAGATATTATATGAAGCTTGCATTAAGATGAGTGGGGAACATGCTACTGTCCACAACGTGGTTGTTTTAGTTTTGTGTGCAAAAGTGGGTTATTGTGGTTTGCATAGAGGATTTATATATTTCCAATGCAGTTCTTTTTCCGTTCACATGGTATAGTTTGATGCCAGTATGGCACTGATTTGATTCTCCCAGCAAATGCAGTGCTGGTGATCCTGAGATTCAGCAATGCAGTTGCATGTCTTTGCAGAGGCATAAAATAAGTCATTTTAGCCATTAACCTGTATCAGCTTTATGAGCAAGTGGATTTCTCTGACATTGCTTTCATATGGGATAAGCTCAGCTTTCAAGATTTTGTTTGGATTTATGTCTAATTGGCAGCTGACAACTTTGTCACTCAATTTTACCTAAATCTTCCTTATCTTTGATTTTCTTCTAGAGGGATAGAGGATACACTTCTTCCCATGCTGATGGTCACCTCAGTGTTGACTGCTCTGATCAAGATCACAACAAACAGAGAAGACATACTGAGAAAGAGAAGGATAGGAAGGAAGACAGGGATAAAAGAGACCATGAACATGATAGCAAGGATTTAGGACATGGCAGCATGGACATGGAAGACACACCGTGCAAGGGAAAATCTTCTCAAAAGGCTGATGGCTTTGTCGCAGATCCATCACACCTAGGTGCCGAAACATCTGAAAATTGTGGAAATTATACCATGCCAGCATCTTCTTATGAGGAAAAAAATGCTGTAGCAAGTAAGTGGCTGTCTGTAAATTCATGGTTTACAAGCTTCGGTTATACAGTCACTTATGCCAATCATTTCCTGTTTTCCATGCTATGAAGCCTTATTCATCGTTATTGTAGGTCTTCTATGTGAATGTGATGGTTGATAAACATGGAAATACCCCTTTTTAAAATGCAGCACTTTTTTCTTTTCACTTTTCTGATGAGGTACAGTTGCATGGATACTTTTTTCTGTGTTGTGTGTGTGGTGTGTGTGCTGCCCCTTCTATTGCCTGCTAGGTTGGTTGCTTCACTGGTGCCCATGTAGGCTTACCTCACTGTTCATAGAATATTATTTCATGTTCCAGATCCCTCCAAGGGAAGACTTAATAAAGTAATTTTATGACTATTTTGGAAGTCTGTCGGATTTATCTCATAGGTCTGATGAAATGGGGCAATGGTCTTTGTCTGCAGCAGGTGTATACATTCAAGAGTTCACCTTCTGGGAGAAAGTCAGGCAAAAGCTGAGTACTGAGACATATCAGGAATTTTTAAAGTGCCTTGATATTTATAGTAAGGAAATTATCAGCAGAACAGAATTAAAGAATTTGGTACGTTTGGTATTACCTCGTCTTACATTTGACTATGATACTGTGTATTCTTTTACTTAATTGTTGGCCGTGAACCACCTCTTCATTTGCTTGTACCTCTACTAGCAATGCTAGCATTTTTTGAACTCCCTGTGCTCCTTTCCATTAACCTGCAAAAGTGAATGTGTATTTTTTGATGTGTAATCTTCTTCATCACATGAAGCAATTTTCTGGGGATGGCTTGCTGATATGAACTTCATTAGCCTATTAATTTGGTAGATTGTTTGCTGTGTGGGGGATATCAAAACTTATCAAGTGATGACGTTTTAAGGCAGAATGTGCCACTGAACTGCAAATAATTTCAGTTTGTGAACAATTCCTTTCCATGGAAAGGGTTTTGGGATCCATAGTGTTTTTGGTGTGTGGTGTCCTTGGACTCCTCGGCCCCATCTTCAGTTTGAGGAGAGGTTTGCATCCCTCTCACCCTGGTGGTGGAGATCTATTCATTCTTTTTTCTTTGGGTCTGTTTTGTAATTTCTTTTCGTGTTTTAATTAATTGTGGCCTTTTGACACATTGCAGAAAAGAAAAGGAAAGAAAATGGGATTTCCCAAAAAAAAATGAAGTACATGTTGTGTCGTAGCAAGGAGCTAGAGCATAACCACACTCCTTAAAAAGGAACAAATGAAGCTCCTTATACAATAAACTTCTCGACTTAACTATTTTCTTATTCTCATAATGGCTACCTGCTGGCTATTTCTTCTAGGTGTTCGAATTCAAATTATACATTGCAATCTCTATAAATATGTATTTCCTCTTGCAGATGAGTTGTCACTATATATTCTTAAGCTGCTTCATGTTATTTCTTTCAGGTGGGCGATATCCTAGGAAAATATCCAGATCTTACAGATGGGTTTGGTGAATTCTTGGCCAATTGTGAGGATATAGGTGAGCTCCTCATTTAATTTTTTCTTATTTGGAAATGGTGCTGCTTTTTGTATTCTTTAGGCAGTCTTTTCTTAAGAGGGTTCTGTCATGCAGATGGCTTTCTTGAGGGAACATTGAGTACAAGTATGTAGAATTTTACTTGTGGTTTCTTTATTCAAGGTTTAACTGCTTTGTTCCTTCATGAAACTTGTCTTATCATGAATGGTGATCATGTATGCTCTTCTGACACTAACAGAATCCTTATGGAATGAAGGGCACTTGAGTAGACCAGTTAAAGTAGAAGACAAGGAGAAAGAAAGGGAATGCCAAACTGAGAGGGAGAATGACAGAGACCGTGACAGGGAGAGGGATGAGGAAAGGGGAAGGCCTAAAGATTCAACTGGCCACAAGATCTCTTCACTTGTCAAGGATAAATATACTACCCTACCTATTTCAGAGCTTGATCTGTCTGCTTGTCAGAGGTGTACGCCTAGCTACCGCCTTCTGCCAAAGCATGTAAAATACTTTCTGGACTCGTCACTTTTCAAGTCTCCTGAATTTATCACTCTTCATCATATTCATATTACCTCTCTCTGGCAGTGTACCATTGCTCCAGCAAGCCACAGGACAGAAATTGGGGATAAAGTACTAAATGATTCTTGGGTATCAGTTACTTCGGGCAGTGAGGATTATTCCTTTAAGCACATGAGAAAGAACCAATATGAAGAAAGCCTGTTCAGATGTGAAGATGATAGGTATCTGATACTTTTATGAAAGATGCTGTCCTCTGCTGCTATTTTGCTTGCTTTTTCCTGCTAAAATAATCCACGTGCAAGATCAGTTTTTATACTGCTTCTTACTAGAATCCCAGCTGAGGAAACTTTCCTTTTACTGACTGACAGGGTACTATCCTATGTTAACCTTAATCAAGCTTTCTCACATTTGCATGACTACATAGCTTTTCCCATCTTCGGAGTGTATTCAAAGACTTTACTGCATATGACACTGTTCATTATTTTTGTATTCTACAAGGTTCGAGCTTGACATGTTACTGGAGTCTGTGAATACAACTACTAAGCGTGTGGAGGAATTGCTAAAGATCATGCAAGATAGCGAAACGAAACCAGAAAGTCAAATTCATATTGAAGACCAATTTACAGGTTCATGTGACTTATGAGTAGTGAAATAAGTTGGATGTACTTGTGCGTATTTCTACTACCTAATTTTCTTCTTTCTTTTCTTATAGCCTTAAACATGAGATGCATTGAACGATTATATGGTGATCATGGGCTGGACGTAATGGTTGTTCTGAGGAAGAATCCAAGCATTGCACTGCCTGTCATATTATCTCGTCTGAAGCAGAAACAAGAGGAATGGTCAAAGTGCCGAGCCGATTTTAATAAGGTCTGGGCAGAAATTTATGCCAAGAACTATCACAAATCACTTGATCACAGAAGCTTCTATTTCAAGCAACAGGATGCAAAGAACTTGAGTACGAAAGGTATTCCATCCATGTCCTTATTCTTTTTGGTTTTGGGGTTTTGGTTGGGGTGGCGGTAAAACAGACAACAAAGCAACAGGTTCTGCTTTGATCCCGTCTCTCTGCAGATGATAATGAAATGTTCCTCTGTTCCACCTTTGATATTCTTTTAGGTCCTCCTTGCTTCACGTCATTTTAGAATAGTGTTTTGGTAGCACATAATGATGATCTGAATATTATGAGTTCCTGTCGATCTTAAATTTCTTTATCCCAATCTCCGAATCATCTTGTAGGTCTGCTGTCTGAGATCAAAGAAGTGAATGATAATAAGCGGAAAGAGAATGATATGCCTTTTGCCAGTCCTGCTGGAAGTCAACAATGTGTGGTTGGGAGCATGGAATTTGACTATATCGATTCAGAGATGCATGAAGAACTATATCAGATAATTAAATACTCATGTGGAGAGGTATGCTCATCCACCGACCAGATGCATAAAGTTATGCGGATCTGGACTACTTTCTTGGAGCCAATATTTGGTGTTCCTCCTCGACCCCAGGGAGCAGAAGATACTGAAGATGCAGTGAAGGCCAAGAACAGTGGTATTAGAAGTGCCATTACATGTGCACGGGGAGGTGATAAGAGCCCTTGCAAAGATAGTGCAATTGCTGATGCTATACGATCAAAACCTCTCAGTAATGGTAATGAAAGCCAAACAGCAAGAAAATCAAGCTCTTGCAAAGGAAGGTCAGCTATTGGGGAAATGGTTCTCAAAGAAGAGGTTGATTGTATTGATCGAGTTGGCGGCAGAAATAGCATGATTTGTAGTGCTACATTACATGGAAGAAGACCAAATAATCCTTCTACTGCTGATGAGATCTCAGGAACCAGTACACATATGGCCACTGCTGAAAGGCTAATCAGTAATGGTTCTACCATGATTAGAGGTGAAAGTATGTATGGCAGGAACATCTTGGAAGTAATGTCAGGTGTGTCTTTCGGTAATGTCTTGGAAAACTCTGGTTCGAGGTTCTTTTCTCTATTTTTAAAATTTAGCACTTAGTCAAGAAGAAAGTATTGAGATTCATTTTTTCTCACTCTTCATTTTAGGTGCTAGTGGAGTGACTTCGCAACATGGCAAACATGGTCCTGAGGCCGTTCCTGAGGCACAACATAACGAGGGCTTGCCTTCGTCCCAGGTACAGTTACCTGGGATTCAGTTGCTGGTTAAATTTTCTTTTTGTACAATAAAGTTTTGTCAACTAACTACTACGTCTGATGTGTCACCACTTTCAAATGTGATGTTTAATTGTTTATTCTGATCCTGGAATTGGAGGATGCATGACAGACGGGAAGCACCATAATCAAATTTTGGATAGTTATTACAATCAAACAGGGATTTGACCTGTTTTACTCTCTTGTGCTTTAGGGAGGTGAAATTATGAAGACAGTCATATGTGCAAATGGAGCCTGTGTGCCGGAAAGCACCAAGATTCACAGGCCACATGAGGGTTCACTTCACAATTTCAAAGGTGAAAGAGAAGAGGGTGAGCTATCACCTAATGGGGAGTGCGAGGAGGACAATTTTGTAGCATTTGAAGATATTGCTGAAGGTGAACCTAAGTCAAAGGATGGTTCTCCCAGTAGACATCATCAGGACAAGCCTGTAGAAGTTAAGGGGTACTATGGCAACATCACCAGAGAAAATGGTGCTGGTGCTGGTGCTGATGATGAAGGTGAAGAAAGTGCTCAAACAGAGGACAGCGAGAATGCATCTGAAACTGGTGAAGGTGTCTCAGCCAGTGAATCGGGAGACGGTGAGTGTTCCCATGAAGAAGATGAAGATGCTGACCACGATGATCAGGATGGGAAGGGTGAAAGTGAAGGTGAAGCAGAAGGCATGGCTTATGCACATGATTCACAGGGAGAGAGTTCATTGTTGCCATTCTCTGAACATTTTCTGCATAAAGTGAAGCCTCTTGCAAAGCATATCCCATCGTCATTATTAGTTAATAAGGAAGGCAAAGCCTCCCACATTTTCTATGGCAATGATTCATTTTACCTTCTCTTTAGGCTTCATCAAGTAAGCATATGTGGTCAGCTAATTCTTGTGATTACTTTAATATAACATTGTTATCACTCTTATTATATATGGTTGTGATGTTGCTGCAGACATTGTATGAGAGAATACTTTCAGCTAAGTCAAATTCATCTTCTGCCGAGAGGAAGTGGAGATCCTCAAAGGAAACCAGCCCTAATCTATATGCCAAGTTAGTTGTTCGACATTATCTTGTGCAGCAAATATCACGATCTCTTTGTGCATAAGCTTTGTTTTTGATTGAATGTTGTGTTCTAGGTTTAGGAGTGCTCTTTACAGTTTACTGGATGGTTCTGCTGACAATACAAAGTTTGAGGATGATTGTCGTGCTATAATTGGCACTCAATCATATGTGCTTTTCACTTTGGACAAATTGATATATAAAGTTGTCAAACAGGTAACTTATCCTTCTTGTAATTTATTAGCTTGTGAGGTTCGCTTCTTGGTAAGATCTTCTAAGCTTGATTTTTTATTTCAGCTTCAAGTAGTTGCATCGGATGAGATGGACAATAAGCTGCTTCAACTTTATACATATGAAAAATCACGAAGCGCTGAACAATTCATTGATCTAATTTATCATGAAAATGCCCGCATCCTACTTCATGATGAGAGCATATACCGGATCGAATGTGTCAGTTCCTAAGACCCATTTATGTTGTATCATTTTTTGGTTGCACTGTAGTGCAAAGCTGGATGAGCAAATTTAGTTATTGATTGCCCTTTTTTGTTTCAGTCCTCCAATCCAACTCATTTATCTATACAGCTGGTGGATTACAAACATGACAAATCTGAAGTTAAAGCTGTCTCAATTGATCCTAGTTTTGCATCTTATCTTTTTAACAACCTTCTATCCATTGTCCCAAGAAAGAGAAAAGTTCATTCTGTTTTCCTTGGAAGGTACACTATGGCAACTGATACTCTTTTAACAAATTGGAAGCTTCTACTTTTGAATCTGAGAAATGATATTAGATAAACCTGCACAGAAACAAAAGGAAAAATGAGAAGGATGGTGAACCAGTAACATGCACAGCAACAGAAGGGATTCGGCTGGTCAATGGTTTAGAGTGCAAGATTTCTTGTAGCTCCTCAAAGGTAGGTACTAGTTGAAAGTCTCAGATTTGTTTCCAACCTCATATGGTCATTTTATGAATATGCAAATGTTGTATCAGTTGCTTATCTTAAGCCATTTTTCACATATATGTACTGCACGGACCGTAGGTTTCGTATGTCCTGGGAACAGAGGATGTCTTCTGCCGCAAGAAAAGAAGAATTAAAATGTGCGAAGACAGATCACATTGTCGTGGCCAGGCCAATTCTAATCATTCTACAAGAATGCATCGATTTCAACACTTTCTATCAAGCTCCTAGCTTACTATTATCTTGAAATGGAAGGTATGATTCATTTCTCTCACTCTTTGCACGAGCTATTAAATTTTATTTTTCTAGGTGTTTATGCCTATTAGCGGACAGTGGTCTCTAGCACATTCGATTCTTGCTTATGTTTGTATATTGGCAGTTTCTTGTGTGGTTCAAGAAACGTAGCGAACATATTTCATTCTATTTCTATCAGAAAAATGAGATCAAAGATCTGAAGGCATTGAATTGTTTAAAGAACTGCATATTGGTAAAGGATCTTGAAAGCAAGTTATTGTTACTTTCTTCAGGATCTCAGATGCAGGAGTATCACCAGTCATGTATTAAGTCAAATTTGTAAGCTGGAGTATATTACCATTCTTCCGTTTACAGAAACCTGTGACTCAAATTCGTATTTTACTTGCAGTGGTTTCCTATGACTGGCCAAGAGTTGCCACTTGAAATTCAGAATTCTTGTCTGCAAGCAGAGTGCTCAGGGTGCTGCCGACTTGCTTGTTTCTCTATAATGAACACACCCGAAATGATTGACCATTGGAAAAAAAAAATTACTTTTGTGTATAGTGCCTTTGAGCTGTTAAGTCGTCATCTCCTGCAGTGAGCATGTAAATCATACGAGTCTGCTGATGCCGTTTCATGCACTTGACGTCACTGGTTCCTCCGGAGAAGGTCTCATTTGCAGGACCCGGATCATTTTTGCTCTTTACATGCCTACTCGCCCGCGGATTCCAACACAATGCCTGGAAAAACGGGATGGCCGGTTTGCAAGGTTTATAACCGCCTTCAGCGGATTCTTGTTGGGCAACCTGTGCACATCTTTCTTCGCGAGCCTCGCATGAATACTCTCCCGGGTGCTGCACTGACATATTCGGTCCAACCATTCTTAGCAGAGGAAAGCCGATGGTGCAGTAAGTGCTCGCAGGACGATCAACAAATCAAATGAAAATTGCCCGTGGAATAGGAATTTACAAGAAGTTTTCAGCTGTGGAATTATGCTTTTGTGTTTCTCAGCAATGTATATGGTCACGTGTACATGACGAAATTGCGCCCCCCCCCCCCCCCCCCCCCCAGGTAGTTGATGTTTTGATGCTATTTAAAAGAACTCTGGAACATAGGTATGACAAAGAAGCAGACATCCTTGCATGTAATTTGTCTCCCTTGGCCTTCATGATTAACAGTTGCTTTATATGGAAAGTTCCCTTCTTTCATCTTCTACATGTGCAGGGAGTGCCGTGAAGGATGTGCCTTTCCCTTGCGAGAAAAGCTCACTGCTCGGATCTCAGTTCTCGGTGTAGTAATGTCAACTTTAACTGTACTTTGAGAAGCTCAGTAGTCCATCTCATGCTGCTCATTGCGTCGCATTGTGTCACTTTGAACTAAATTGGACGTCATTGGATGTCAAAATAAAAAATTAGACTCTAAAATAAAAAGAGAGAAGATTACTATTCAGCCAAGCCAAGTAAGTAATCTTATCCGGGCACTCTTAATTGGCGGGGCATCGGGCCCCACGTCTGCCGTGATGCCATGGCGTGGGAGGGTGCATTGGCGCGGGCGGGGGGGGGGGGGGTCCCAAGCGCGGCTTCTTAGGAAGTCGGTCTCAAATAAAAAAAGGGTGACATAGTATGACATAATAAGTCATGTGGGTAGGGGTGTCAATGGGCTGAGTCTGGACCGGGTCTGATCTGGCCTCGGTCCAGCCCGGTCTCCAAATAACCGGCCCAAGCCCGGGGCAAAGTCCGGTTTTAAAAAAAGAGCCCAACTCGGGGTCAATTTTTTAGGCTCGGCCCAGGCCCGGCCTGGGGCGAGCGGCGTGCGAGGCGGGGGGCGCAGGGAGGCCGAGGCGGGCGCGGGCCGAGGCGGGGGCGCGGGAAGGCCGAGGCGGGCGGGGACGCGGGCCGAGGCGGGGGCGAGGGGAGGCCGAGGCGGGCGGGGACGCGGGCCGAGGCGGGCAGGGATGCGGGGAGGCCGAGGGGCGCGGGAGGCGGGCCGGCCGGGCCGGGCCAGGCCAAGCCCGGAATCGGCCCAGATTTTTTTCGGGCCGGGCCGGGCCGGGCTGAAATATAAAATTTAATAAAAAAATTAAGCTCAGGCCCATGTTATATCGGGCCGGGCTTCCGGCCCGACCCGGCCCAGTTGACACCCCTACATGTGAGGTGGATTAATGAACTTCTTAAAGTACACTTAAAGTTGGCATTACTACACTGAATTAGTGCGATAAGTCTCTCTTCCCTTGCTTCTGATTGTGATTGTCATCTACGTGTCCGTTTCTGATTATCATAACACATGGGAATTTTTGCAAATATAGGTTTATTTGCAGGATTGACCCTTTTTTCATATTATTTTTAACAACGTCACTATATTGCAAGAGTACAAAAGTATTCCATTCATTGTCGTTTGCTAGGGTTCTGTTAAAGCCTCTTATTTTACTATGCGTGATTGTTCACCTTCGAATGTTCAAAGTTCTCTCTCTCTCTCTCTCTCTCTCTCTCTCTCTTCATTGACACAACGTGTTAGTGAAAAGTCTTCTGTTAAATGGATATTTTCATCTACAACTTCAATTTTATGGGCGATAACAGAATAGTTTTAGTATCTCAAATAGATGTTAATTTTAAGGGCATTTGTGACATTAAAGAAACGGAATGTTGTGGATGTATTCGAACAAATCATTATCACCTACCTGTATCTTTAAGGGGCTGTTTGGTATTAAAATAAAACGACGATAAATTGAAGATATTCTTAAAATTTTGAAGATATCTCTGCTCTATTTTTAATCCATTCTGATACCAAATATGGCCTAAAAATCTGACTTATCACTAAGTTATCCGTATGCCTTTGCTGGCAATGCCATTTGATTCAAAAAAGTAATTTCATGGTGAAATTTTAGGTGCCCTCAAGAGATATTGTTCGTGTTTGGAGTTTTATCTTTTTAGGAGAAGAGGACTAAGATTTATTTATAAGAATTTTTTTTAAGACTCTTAATGTGATATTAAATAATGTCTCCATGCAGCCCCTCCCTCTTTTCTAGCGACGATAAGGTATGTAAATCTTGATGCGATAAGACATTGATGCGACAAGACATTCAGACAGTACATAGTCTTTTGTCAACTTTTCACATATCGCATTAATAAAATTATGTAAAATTTCAATGTGTCTCTCAAGAGATATTGTTCTTCTTTTAGATTTTTGTTCTTTTTCTAAGAAAATAAAGTTTAGAAGAGTAATGAGTTTTATTTATAAGTACATATTTATTTCACTATTTTTAATATAAGACTATACCTCTACAACACTTGATAATAATAGGGATGTAGGTGCAAATTTTAAACATTATAAGGAGAGAGGAGGGCGGAGAGCAAGGGGATGACTCCTAGGACTCTCAATGGGCCAGGTTGGGCCAAGTTGGGCTCAGTCTAAGTCGGACACCATCTTTTTTAGATCTAAATCCAGCCCAAGTTCGAGTGGTATCAGACTAGATCGGGTCGAGTCTAATTAATATACCAAATTATAAAGTTCAACCTTCCAACTTAAAATTTTATATTGAAATTTTATTTAATATTATTAATATTATTCAAAAATACATGCAAGAGTACTGGTTGACCAAATACTTAATATCGATCGACCGATTTAGAGTTCAATCGATCGAAAATTTGACATTGGTCGACTGATTTGGAGTTCGGTCAACCAAAAACTTAATATATGTTGACCTATTTAGAATTCAATCAACTGAAATTCTAATATTGTTGACCTATCAGGTCTACTCAAGCAAAATAGAAAAGTCTAAATTCAACCCACATTTTCAACAGGTCAGATTTTTAGGTTTTTTAGGTTCGTCTAAAAAATTGTAGACTTAAAAAAAATATGGCGGCCCGACCCAATATCAGGCCAGTCTCGCGAGCTGAGCTGGTTTGGTCCACTAGTCGTGACCCCCTCACTTGTGCTCCTATCTGGCGAGCAAGAGGGTGAGCACTAATGTAAGGTCGCGCATTTTTCGGATCCTTGTGGATCCTTCGTTTAGTGTTGTGGAGGTCATATGTTGACCAATGTGGCTCATGAATGGTGTGCGCGCGTGTGTTTGGGCCTTATTGGGCCGTTAGTGCAGGTTGTAGCACTTCTCGGTTTTCATCCTGTCATAGCGACAGGAGGGCTGTCGCGTTCTTGAACGCGACTGAGCGCCGCGTCGCATTCATGTGACCGCTTCTGGCGCTGGACGTGTGCATGTGCACCACGTGGCGGGCATTGGGGGTGTTAAGTTCTGGAAGGTGACACCCGTTACCGTCGCGATCAGGTAGCGACGCATCGCTGCGTCGCTTTCTGAACCGCTGCAGGTTTTTAAAGAACCCCAGCCGGCAGAACTCTCACACGTTCTACTCGGCCGGGGGAGGAGCTGTTGAGGGTTTCTCGAGCGATTTCAGGTGGAGAGCTCGGTTTTCGGCGAGGTTTCGCTGTAAGGAGCTCGCGTGGAGCGTGAGGATCGCCGGGGAAGCATCATACCGCGTGTTCTTCGTAAAGGTAGGTGAATTCTCCCCGTTCCGGGGTGATAATCGATGGAAATGTAGGATCGATCATTTTAATGCTTTATTCATACTAGATACCATGCCTAGGTTTACATTAAAGCATGTAAAAGATGAATTAAGGGTGGTTTGCATGAATTTTGGGGTGTTTGGAAGGAGAGAACCCGATTAGGGTTTCTCCCCTGCGAAAGCGACAGGGGTGCTGTCGCAATCGGGACGGCGACGGGTCGACCCGTCGCGTTCATTTCCTTATGGCGACATGTCGGGCTGGCGCATTCTGAAGGTGACCCAAGGGCTTGTCATTACCTCAGTCGAGGGCTGTATGTGTGCATGACTTACGTGATGTGATTATTCGATTATCGTGGTTTGATGTGTTCATTGATATCGAGTTGTGCATTGGCACTTATGGTGCACTGAGTGCACGTGGTTGCTTAGAATAGCATACAGAGTACGTAGTTAGCTAGTCGTATTTGTGGCTGTGTGGTGTTCACGCGAGCACTGTTAGGTTCACATGTAGTGAACCATTGTTACGAGAGGTTTAAGTGACGTTTCACGTGGTTTATGTATGACGTGCACGTGGTTTTGTGTGCGTGGCGAGTAGTACGACGTCTACCGTGGTTTCCTCTTCAGTTGGGTGCCCCAGGTTCTTTGTAAGCCAAGTTGTTAGCTTGGGGCTTTGTCCCGGCACTTGCGCTGTACCGTCGAGGTCTGTGTCGTCTGACCTGGACACCCTCACTCCTTTGCTTGAGTTGTACGTCTGGCTGAGGAAAAGACGACAGTGGGACAGTGACTTCTGTACTTGTCTTTTAGTCACTTGTGGCGCGCTCTTGGTTGGGGATACGGACACCAGTAGTCGACACTGGTCCCCAGCTAGTCCTTTTCCAGTGCCTCACTCTAGCGATCCCAGGCCAGGGTCTCTAGAGGTGCCAGGCATGGGCTTGCGACCGTGTGGTACGTAGGTGGTGGTGTTTAGTCGGTCTCCACAGTTGCTTGACCTTTTCACGTGGAGCGGCAGCTGGACCTTCTGTTCGTGGCTGCGAGACTGAGAGGTAGACTTGTGTTAGCTTGTCTGAGTCAGTCTCTGGTGTCGCGAACCAGTTCACGTGGCTCGTGTTCGGCGGTCTCTACTTTAGCTCGTACACTTGTACTGGTTTGCCATTTATTTATTACAGTTGTTTTACGTAGTTGGCAGACGGTGAGTACTTTTACAGCTTAATATCCTGCTTAGCTGTTCTATAAATTGTTTGTACTGTTTACTGCTTTCGTACTTGTGTTTTGGTTTTGCTCGATGTTGGGGGAGTTCCCTACTGAGGCAGTGACTAGCGAGGCTCACACCTACTCTCACAGGCGAGGATGAGAAGGACGTTTCACGACCGTCGTCCAGTTCAGGGCCGCGTCGTAGCGGTGCAGGGTCAGTATCTCCAGCAGTGTAGCAGTAGCAGTGTAGCTAGTTGTTTACTTCTTCTAGTTGTACCTCGAGGTATGCCCCAGGCTCTTATATTTTCTTTCAGTTTATGGAAGTTTGGCTATGTAAACTTGCGTTATATATATAAATTGTGGTGTGTTCCTTTGTGTTACTGCGAACATGTGTTTGATATCCCTTGCGAGGCTACGGCCCGTTCGCGGGAGGCGGACTCGTATCAGACTTGTTATTAGTTTAACGGGCTTGAACGAGGCGTTTCGTCACAACTGATGCTCCTGACCAGCATGTCACAGAGGGAAGAGAGAGGGGGGGGGGGGGTGGGGTGGGGTGGGGTTTGATCTTCACTGGTGCCCTCGTCTGCCACATAGAGCAGGGTGATCGCCACATCTCGATGCGTATGCGAAGATCTCCCTCCATCCTCCCTCTGAAAAATGCCCACCTCCCCACGACAGAAAGGCGAACGCCCTCGACCCGCCACCCTCGGGAGAGGGCCAGTGGAACACCCATCCATCCAATCCCCCCTCCCGTTTGTTTGCTAACTGAACCCTCACTGCCCTATCGGATCCGTTGGATCAAAAGCTAGGGTCTACTCTCTTGTTAAGGCTTTTCACATAAACCATTCTTACTTGTCTTACCATGTGAAAAATAACAAATATGCTATTATTATTAATTTTTTACCATTCGTAAATTAATTGTGTTGCGACTATACTCTTCCATTATATATATATGAGTGATGCTCGTCGTACCCCAGTAAACAAAAAATGTTACTCGCACTTGCAGCCCGCGCAATGCGCGGTGGCCATTGGATGGCTATCCAACAGCCACTATTGAGGTGCGGCGGGCCCACACTGTAACAAGCAATCAAAAGATCCTCCTTGTCACACCGTGACCAATGATTAAATCATCGGGACATGATAGATCAAGCGGAGTACTTAAGGAAATTTGTACATGGGCACATTATATTCACAAGTACTTAAACAAAATTTACATTAACTAAGTTTAATACAAGTCAACTACAGAAGTTTATACCCCACATAGTGGAGGAAAGACCAACAACAATTAAATAAAAGGATTTTCTAAGATCTTGGTATCAAGATAACAAGTTGACTCTTTATCACTCATCACCATCCCCAACTAGTTTCTGGTCTTGAAAATTACCTACAAAATATGAAGAAATATAGAATAAACGTAAAGGCCAATATGATTTACCCTCTTAAGCAAGCCAAATTATACAATGATTGGATAAATTGATCGTGATAGAGAAATGAACAATTATTATAGTAAAAAATATTCAATCAAGAATGAATCTATTTCAGAATTGAGATTTCAAGCAACCGTGAGCGTGTAACTATACCAATTAAGTACAAGAGTGAACAATTCAGTAGATTAGATTAGTCATTAACACGTATTTCTAATAATTCATTTCACATAACAAGTAATCAATTCAGTAGAATTGTCAATCAAGCAATTAAGCAAGCATGTAGTGTTGTGTCATGATAAAACACTCAGTCATTCACTCTCTAATTACCTAATAAGAGTTTTTAGGTGCTCCTCCTAGGATTAGATTGAGCCCCATGACATATGCATAGTTCAAATGAGATATAAGATCCAGTGTATATACTCATCGATAATTCATGCGTATAAATGCAATAATTCTAAGGAATAGTTCATAGTTTACGGTAAGTAATTTCAAGGGATAGGACAGTACAATACTTGTAGGGATAATTCTAGATGTGATACAAAAAAGAAAGAGAAATGATTAAGAATAATCAGTGAAAGGTAAGAGTTTAAAAATCAATAGCTTAAGATGTTCAACTCTTAATTGAGGGTTGATTCTTTTAAAATATGTTAGAGTCGATTAATAAATCAATGAGAGGGTCGATTATATAGGTTTGAGAGTAGATCTATAACTGGAAGTTGATTTTTACTAAGAGTTGATTTATATTTGGTATTATGAATTAGGAGTCAATTCTTTTGAGGATTCTTAATGACTTAAAGGGTAAGAGTCGATTCTTAAGTAATACTGGGTGTCAATTCTTGTAAGTAAGAGAGTCAATTCTTAAATAACAGGGAGTCAATTTAGAAGTCGATTCTCATAAGAGATTGAGAGTCGATTCTCTTAAAAGATTGGAAGTTGGTTCTTATAAATGTCGAGACTAGATTTTTACATTGGACTCGTTTCTTACAAGATAGTCGATTCTAATTACATGAAACTTGATTACAACTTAGTAATAATGAGAGTCAATTCTTATAAAATATACAAAACCCGGTTCTGATAACATGCTTGTAGACATCCGATTCTAACTAATGAGTCGAACCATATTTCTTGTTATCTTAGTGAGCCCCTAGTTGGTCACTCACCTTGAGCCCATCATCAGCCTTGTTTTGAGCCCATTAACAACTCAAATTGTCTTGAAATCCCGCCCATTATCACTTTGAGAGAGTTCTTAGGCCTAAATAATCATTATCCTTTCACATGATTGGCTGATAATTCGCAGATAATTGACTTCCTTGACGCGTCGTATCGTACCGCCGCGTCTCAGTGTCGCATCGCTACGGGCCGCCGCGACAACCCATGCATATCCATGCACGTAGGCATACTGTCGCGATGCCCCGTCCCGTCGCGTCTCCATGTCGCGGCCCTACGATGCGCCGCGACAGCAACTGCGCATGCAGGTCTCCGCAACTAACTCCTATTTATCCTCCCATGGGTTTATCTTTATCCCCAGGAAATATCTCAACCCCTTGGGCGAGATTTGGGCCCTAGGGACTCTCTTGGAGATCCCAAGGACTCTCCCACGCGATTTTCATTGGCATTTATCTCCCATTTCACTTATTATCCATTTTAATGAGATATTCTCACTCAAAAATCTATAAAAGCAAGGTCTTCTCCTCATGAACGAAAGAGAGCCTCATTTTTCACCCCGAAGGGCTGTCGAATTCTCCAATGAGTTATACTTAACCTCGGAGCTCTCCCATTTCCTCTTCTTCTCTCACATTCCACTCCACAAAACTTGCTCCTTTCATCATCCATGGAGCGTGGAGCGTGAGGACGGCGACTCCAACCCCTTCCAGAAGCCATTGCACGACATTTGGGACTGCATCCACGCCAGGGAGTCGCCCTAATGGGGCTCATTCCTCTCCCCTTCCCTTTTTCCTCCATTTATTCATGCATTTTATTTTATTTCTAGATAGGTTGCATCCCTTCCCATTCCCACGTTTTTCCTCATACCCAAGGGGTTTAAAAACCACCCCACATGTTCGTTCCCACCATACTTTCTATTTCTTTTCATTTTTTGGAATAGATACTATTCTTAACTCATTCTAATAGGGTTTTTGGTTTTTCTTCTTTGTTTTGGCAGGCACCTAAACTTGTTTTCATGAGGAGCTCTTGTTCTCCATCCGGCTGGAGGACGGGAAGAAGGTCACATCCATTATCTCCCGCGCAGAAGAGAACGCGACGGCGGAGGGCGACGCGACAAGGAGACGCGTCTGGATAAAGCGACGCGTTACCAGCACTATCGCGGCAGGTGAGACTGCCGCGATACCAGGTCCGCCTCCATTCTCTCTCCTTTTCCTAGAATAGTTAGCCCCTCACATTTTCTATTCATTAGGCAACTTTCTAGGTGGCGATCACATCCATTTTTCCATGCTATTAGATTTAATATGTGTTTGCGTGTTGAGGGGGGGCACAATCCCCGTGATTACAATGCTAGGATTCGATTCTTACAACATATTGGGACTTGGTTCTTAGACTTGAATCTTATAGATGCTAAAGACTTGGTTCTTATAAAATATATGGGGCTCGATTATTATAATATGCTAGGAGTCAATTCTTATATGGGACTCAATTTTACATTCTGAGTTGATTTTATGTCGATAATTCAACATCAATGGGCTAGGTTTAACTATTATGGGTATCCACATGTGGATAGAAGCCTAGAACCCATCTAATAGTGAAGAGTAAGACTAAATCCAAGCAACTTTCATTAGAGAGTAGGACTTTGTGCAAGCACTCACGTGGAGATGGTCCCCACATGCCCCATGTGAGAGTGCTTGCACTTATATTTTATCTTCCTTGGGTAGCTTAACCCTTTTTTTACCTCTTCATATTCCACCCCAACTAGAAAACTCTCTCATTAGCTTAATTGGGTTTCTAAATTATGTTAGTATTTAACCCTCTCCATACCCCTCTAACCAAGGTTTACCCCGTACCAAAGCGTCCATAGTAACTTGGGGTCATAAATACTACCATTAGACTCCTAAACACTAATCTTAAACTTCAAAATATTACCTTTGGAGTTTAAAAATAGAGTTTCCAAATCAAGTTAGTATTTAACCCTCTCCATACCCCCCTCTAACTAGGGTTTACCCCTGTCACATCCTAATAGCAGCGAAAATATCGAGATGCAATAGATAAACATGAATACACACACAATTGCACTAGTGCATAGTTGTTTAAACATTAATTAACTATCTGACAGATGGTTTCAAAATTACACGTCTACTTATACTAAGTAGACTCTTATAGTACATTATTCAGATAAAAGTACACTTTTTATAAGACTATGTTGTACCATAGGGTAAATCACTCAACACACGTTCCCGTCTGCAACATCTTATGTTTGAGAGTTATCTAAAAATATGAATAAATATATAACGTGCATGATTACTGAAACGTCTTGGTCATTCATATTTTAGTTTAGTGAATTTTACGTGATTATTGGGTCAATGTGTGGCCATAAAACCATGTATTGGGGTTTAGTGTGTTGTGTGTGTCATGTCCCAACGCGGAATATCAGAACGTGTAGTTGTATCAAACAAATAATATGAGAAAAAATAAATGATTAATGACACCATTAAGTGAGTACTATTATTACTTCCAAATAACATTGTTCTATTACAACCATCAATCGTCATAATCAAACATAAGACCCTTTGTTCAAACTACATAATAGACTCAAAGGAAAAACAAGCACCATAACCAAGACTACTCTATTGTAGCTCTTCTAAACGATTGAGATGCTCAATCACTCCTGCTTGTCCCTTTCTATTTCCAATAGCTTATCTTCACTGCCTAAAAAATGTTAAGTAACGTAATGAGTTTACGCCCAGTAGGATTTATATCTCAAAGTGCGGACAAATGATATAAGTGATTAACATTTTAATAAGCAAAGTCTTTACAAGAATAAGATGACAAAATATGCATGACATTACTAACAAGTTTGAATGGTTGAACAGAGTAGAATCATTAACAGATGGCATAACGAATCATGTAGTGGCTTTCATAAGTAATGAACAAGAAGTTCAAATATGAGAAACGTATCACATGAACAAGAACTGACCATATTCACAGTTAACACATATCACATAGTCAAACATATCATATCAAGACAATGGCATATTCAAATATTGCACACGTAATAGTGTCATGCCACACACCACAAGTCCACACACCCGCGGTTAATAAGTATATTGGGACGCTCCTCCCCAAGACCAGATAGGGCCCTTATTGCACATGCATTAGTCATTGAACCGAAGTCTCACATTGTGCCAATCAAACATATACATATTATAGCCATAGATTTCCAAGGACAAGCACATAGTAATAAGGACATGATCTTTCATGGAGTTCAAAGGTATGCCGATAGTTCGAGAGTTCAATCAGACAACATAACGACTTATTTTTATGTTCCATAAACATTTAGTGTCTTGACAAAAGTGTAGGTGAATGATATATCGTACGCGGAACATAGTGCTATCTATCTCCAGGGAACTTCATGGTACAACTAGTTCGGTCTCTATAATGTAATCCACAAAGTACGAAGACTTACGAATGCCTTAACAAAAAGGTCCCTAATCTACCAGGACAGAATGCCCAATAGAGAGGTTCCAATTCGTTAAGAGATGTGTACCTATCGTGTAAACGTGTAAATGTTGTAACTCGAAAACTTTTCTAACCGTGTGTGCGAATAACAATTGATCATGTAAAAATTGGAAAGCATATCAAATAAGAAAAGTCCAAATTTGGGAATTCGTAAAATAGCAGGTATAAATTTAAGGAAATTTTAAACAAAGTAGGCTCATCTATAAACAGAGCATATATTCTCAACAAGCATGATTATTGCACAATTTATATCATGACAATTTAACATTAAGCTGGAGCATAAGGACAAACGACACATAATCAAATGAAGAGTATGATCAATCACTTTCATATATAACATTAGAATCATATTCATGTAATTAGCACTTTTAACATGTGGTTGATTACTTTTAAAAGTACTGGACATAACTAAACATACACTAACAATATGCTAATAAGACTTAAACATCGAGGAGTACTTTAAAAACAAATAAAACGAAGGCTTTGGAAGACCTCTAAATCACGTCATACACAGACGACGCACTTTACATACATTAAATAGTGAAAAAAGTCCTCGGAAAGAAAACATGTCATGGTTTGAATCGCGCTAGGGTCAAGCAAATTGTTCCTACCCAAATCGCGTCAGGTTCCTATGACGCGTTTATCGGTTGACTCTAAGTTTAAACTAAGCATGCAAACCAAGGGTGAGAAATGAGTCTAAATTGTGAATGACGTACTGGACTTAGTTTACCTATGGCTCTAAAAACAAGAGGCACACAACTTGATGTGCACTTGGGACAAAACTCTGTCATGTCTGGAGGCAAATCACATCAGCATGGGGCAACGTGTTTCAATCGGAGTCGTGTCCGATCGGGAGGATGCAACAAGGTCATCCTTTTTGCGTCCACTGGTCTGCTGAATGCGATTCAAGGCATCAACCAAAAACTTACAAAAAATTGACATAGATCAAGTATTGGGCTATAATTTGAGGTTTTATGGGTTTTTAGATGAAACTCTCAACAAGTAATTTGTTGGAAACTTAAAATAGAAGAACCCATGGCTTTGGATTAACTCAAATTGGTTTAGGGAAGCGTAATTCATAAGGTGAATAAGAAAAATCCTAAAAACACATGACAATCACAAAATACTTAATACTCGTGATCTAATGCATGAAAATTAGGGAAAAGACATGAAAAACAATATAGACTCGATGAAGAACAATATGGTATATGCCTTAATAAGTGTAAGTCCAATATCACCTACCTTTGGTCCCTTCAAAGTCCAAGTTCTTATAGGTCGATGTAGAGGCAAATGGGAAGAAGAATTCCACAAGTCCAAGTATTTGGATCGTCTTTCTTGCTCCTGGGTGTTCCTCTCATGTCCAACAATAAAGAGAAAAACTTTAGTTCGGCCAAAGAGAGTGTATGATGGTCCTGCTTATTCTCTTATATTAAGATTTTTTTTCGGTTAAGAGCTAACACTGTCAAATATAATAAGCCAAAATATTTTAGAGGGATATACAAGGTAATATAAAATATCCTAAAGATGTATATTTCGTTATCTTAATATCATGAAATAATTAAAAGAATGATACATTAAATCTTCTTTTAAATTAATCTATCTCAAATTAAACTAATAAAACGACAGAGGTTAGTAGAATATGAAGAACTTAAGAGCATAAAGAGATTATATATAATTTTTAAGGGTATATATGCAATTATCCCTATAAAGAAAGAGATTTCCTGCTTTTCCAACCTTTGCAATTTTATCCATGGAGAGGTGACCCATGTTATCAAATTTGTTTAGAAGGAAGAGAGGGAGAGAGGTGTGTTTTGGGACACAAGTGAAATGACGTCTCATTTACCATACAATGACCAGAGAATAGAAATGGAAATAGAAACAAATAAGAAGCGGGTGTTTGTGTCCATTTAGGATTCTATTTTAAATGAAATCCCTTACTTTTGTCGTCCCTATAAATAAGTTATGTTAGAATGGCGTTTTATCCTATGTAAAATTCCAACCCACATTCTTCTATAAAATTAAAAGTACAAATCTACACATGTAACTACCTCCCCAAGATCTACTTGTTCTCAATAGAAATTCAGAACTTTGAATTTACAATTTTTTTAACTTAATAGATGACGCGTTTTTAAATATTTAGTGTGACTCAGATCATCTCACATCAATTTTCATCTCAGGTTGGCTGTGCCTTTTGGATCGGCCGTCCCGCATATCCTGTGACATGGTATGGTACGATCCGTACCGTACCGCATCGACCCACCCATCCTCCCCCAAGTTCCTCCCACACCACTCTCTTCCCGCCGCACCACCCCCCCACCCCTCCCCCTCTGGGTCACTCGTGTCCACACGGACCACGTAAGAAGCTCTCGCCCCTCCGTCAATGTAGCGGTGCCTTCTTCCTCGTCGTCGAGGCCCTTTTCGCCCTCGCTGACGCAACCCCGCCGCCCTCCTGCCCATCGTGAAGAGGCCCATCCACCTCTCCCTCTCCACGATGGTTCCCCTCCCTCTCCCTCTCTCTATTCAGACGCCCTCCCTCTCTATCTCTCCACTTCATCGCCTCCTTGTGTCGTGCGAGTAATGACGAGTCTCCTTCTTTACGCGAGTGCTCGCAGAGTGGCATAGGAGCAAGCAGCAGTGGAGTAGCGGCGGCTCCCTCGGCGCTCCTCACCCCCTTCCCTAATTCGTTGTCAATCAGAAGATCTCTAGCACGATGCTGTACATTTGTGCCGCTACGATTCACGGCGGTACGACAAAGTCTATGATAAAATGTTGATTTTTAAAATCTTTTGTTTTTTAAGCAGTTTTTAGTTTTCAGTGCAGCGACTCCAAACCGACCTCAAATGGGAAAAAAATCTTAAATTTATTGATTCTGGAATAAAAAAATTATTTTATTTTTTTGCACATTCTCAAATCTGTGATTTTTGTGGCACAACGAGCAAGTCTTCAATCAACAGGCATCATTAAAATTGTTATCGGGCATTTTCCCCCATCCCATCCATCAAAATCCGATGTCCATTCACATCTCCACCCCTGGCTGTTATCCTCCTTTTTGCCATCTTCCGCCGTTTTCTACCACCCCCCGTGGGGAGCGTGGGTGAACCCAGGATAAAAGCAAAAAAGGGGGTGCGTGGGCGCCGGGGCGGGGGGGGGGGGGGCTGTGTTGTGATTAAATTCGTCCGTTACAAAAGACCAGCCCACTCCAACCAGCTGCGCTCCAGAAAGTGGGATCCCCATCTCCCTCCGGGCACATCGCGCCGCTCCAATGAAAGATAGCCACGTCGTTGTCAGTGCCTTCGATTCAGTATTCCTGCGGTCCACCGGATCTCGGTCACACGGGGTACGCGGTTGTTACAGTGGGCACTGTAACGGGGACGGTCCCGCTTTTGTTGCTATTCGTGTCGCGACCAGCGCCGACTGCTGTCCCCATTTTCCACTTGTCCGCGAATTCGTCTTGCAAGGAACGGCCGAGAGAAAGGAGGAGGTAGAGAGAGAGAGAGAGAGAGAGAGAGAGAGAGAGGGTTGACGAAGGCCTCACCCCGTTTAGACTGTTGCCCCTCGCTTCACTTTCCCCTACTTCTCTACTTTTCTCCTCCTACTCTGCACCGATTGTTTGTTCCTTCCGGCAGTGGAAGAGGAACCCACCGTCTTTCTCTCGCTGGGCTCTCCCTCGCTCTCGGCATCGTCTTCTCCCTCTCGGTAGGGTTTGCTGCGGAGCCCCCGGGGTTCCGCACGGGAGCCAGGTACAGTGCTTTCTCTCCGAGCCGGCCCCGCTTGCTCTCTGTGGCTACGCGCATCGGTCTAGGGTTCCCGTGGTGGGTGGTGGCTGTACTTTTTTCCTGCGGGTTTTCTTGGTGGTGGGTGGAGAAATCTGTCGTCTTTTTGCTCATCTGGGTTGTGGGTGGCTGGAGGAGAAATCGGGTGTTTTTTTTGGGTGTTTTCTGTTGGTGGGCTGGAAAACAAACTGTAACTTTGTAGTTCATCTGGGGTAGAAAGTTCCTGGAGCAGAAATTGAAGTTGTTTGGTTTTCTTTCCCGTCGAATGTTGCTTGGGGTTGGGGGAGTATGTTGGTTAGTTTCGGGGTTTTTGAAGGAAATGACGGTTTTTTCTTCACGTTCTTGGGTGGGGGCTGGGGGATTTCCTGCTCTGGTTATCTACATTTCTGTTCTTCCCCTTTGCCACTTGTAAATTTTTTTTTTGGTAGGTAACTTTTAGTTCGTTTGTCTTGTCAAATTTCTTTTTTCGTTTTTTTATCTTTGGTAGGGGGATACTAGATGTGGAGTCCCCGTCGGAGTGCTCTACATTCTTCATTGCATCGCATTCCTGAGGAAAAATCTCTCCTTTTCCTTCCAATTTTTACAGGTTCGACTTTCTTTTCATATGGTTTGAGGCGGAAGAACTGTTGGGGGGGACGATGGAAGGGGATGAGCGTCATCAGTTCATATTGACATCGGCAGTTTTTGGGACGCTTTTCTCTGTCCTGGGTTTGCTCTGCTTTTCTGTACTGTGGGCTGTCAATTGGCGGCCCTGGAGAATTTACAGGCACGCACTTCTATTTTGTTTCATGACATGTATATGAATTTACAGTTCTTCACTTTTATAGCTTAAAGTAGAAATTTTATTCCTCTCGGTTATTTTCAATTTTGTCTGCTCATTTGTTCTCTTGGACGTGCAGTTGGATCTTTGCAAGAAAATGGCCAGAAATCTTACATGGTCCTCAATTAAGTGCATTGTGCAGTTTTCTCTCTCTACTTGCATGGGCTGTTGTTGTTTCCCCCCTTGTTATTGTAATCACATGGGGAGGCATTTTGATTACAATATTGGATCGCCATATAATGGGCTGGCTGTAATAATGGCTGGGACAGCTCTTTTACTGGCGTTCTACTCTATATGCTTTGGTGGAGGACACAATGGCAAAGCTCAAGTATGTTCTTTATTTTCTTTGTTTATCAGAATAGTATTGTTTCATTTTTGTTTTATGTCATTATGTTTTTTAATCGGATCTGATAAGATATTGAGTTTCTTTGTTTGTTTTTAACTCATTTTGTGTAATATTATGGGGGCAAGCTAACTATTGAAATTCATATCAGACGGGGAAATACAATCATCGGCCTTATGCGAAGTCATAGTCATGGGATTGGTTTCTACTGGCTTGTCATTACTATCTAATCATTGCATTTGATCTATTGTTTCTTTCTTCCTCATGATATTTTTGCCTGAACAGGTCCTTTCTCTAACATTTTGAGGACTGAACATGTCTGCTGGTGTAATTGTTTACATGTTTTGATCCCTCTTGGGATACATGCATGTATGCATTGTGTGTGTATATAGTTAAAAAATTCTTGAGCATAAATAGTCAACAACTAAAATACTTTTTTGATTCCACATAGTAAAACATTTTATCATTCTATTATCCAACTGCAACCCTTGTTAATGTACATTAACTCTCTTAACAATGATAACTCCACTTGAATTGCCATAAATACTTGTCCACAGATGCATCCAACTATGAATTGGAACGGTTACCTCTTGTACCATAACTACTCTTCACATAGCAGCCTTTTCTGGGCACTCATTGTGTAATGAGAATGGAGTGCATCTAAAGGCCTCCATGTTCCTAAGCTTTATTTACATGTTCAATTTGGTCTGTTTGTTTGTTACATTCAAGGTTTTAGAAAACAAATGCCTTGGACTGGAACCCGGTGAACCAGGCTGGAACTGCCCTGGACTGGTTCTGGCAGCCGAGCCATTGATCTGGAACCACCTGGATTGTTCCAATTCCTGAAACTGGGTTAAAACCTCGGTAGCATCATATCCAAGTTAAGGTAATTGCATAATGCGTTTGTCTATATCTGTTTCAGATATTTGTTGTTCTTATCCTGCTTTTACCCTTCAATTTTTTCGAGTACAAAAAAGAGATGGTCTGCTATCCCCTGACTCGAACACATAACTGTGATGTGGATCTCCTACTTCACGCAATGGGATGTTTGAGAGTTAAATATGTGTATATTCCCTTCTTGTTATTTAACAAAAGTCATGGTACGACCTGCTTCAAATAAAACACCCAAATCATTTATGGTTTAGAAAGACACTTGTCATCTAATTCCATTTTATTATAGAATTTCAGAATTCAGTATATTGAGATCATATATCCTGAAATGTACACCCACTTACATATTCTTCTCCCCCCATTTGACTCTCGTGTGATTATTGGGATCCTTTTCTTTTGGTCAAAGCACCTTGCCTTGCATTATATTACTGATTGTACTAACTTTTATTTCACATTAAATTTGGTAGTGCAATCTACCATTAAAAAAAGCATTTTTAAAATTTTACCTTATCTTGTTTGTCCAAAATGACATGATTAAATCCATCTTGTTTTATGTTATGTTTAGTGTGATCCAGATCATTTCACATCATTTTTCATCTCTTTGACATATCATAAAATGTTGAATTTTAAAATCTGTTGTTTTTTTAAGGCAGTTTTTAGTTTTTAGTGCAAGAACTCCAAACCGACCTCAAATGAAAAAAATATTAAATTTACTGGTTCTAGAACCAAAAAAGTTTTTAATTGCATAACACATTTGTCTATATCTGTTTCAGATATTTGTTGTTCTTATCCTGCTTTTAGCCTTCAATATTTTTGAGTACAAAAGGGAGATGGTCTGCTATCCTCTGACTTGGACACAACTGTGGTGTGGATCTCCTACTTTACGCAATGGGATGTTTAAGAGTAAATATGTATACTCCCTCTTGTTATTTAACAAAAGTTATGCTACGACCTGCGTCAAATAAACACCCAAAATTATTTTTGTTTTAGAAAGACACTTGTGATCTAATTCCGTTTTTTATTATAGAATTTCAGAATTCAGTATATTGAGATCATATATCCTGAAATGTACACCCAATTACATATTCTTCTCCCCCCAGATTTGACTCTCAGTGATTGTTGGGGTCCTTTTCTTTTGGTTAAGGCACCTTGCCTTGCAATATATTACTGATTTTACTAACTTTTATTTCACATTAAATTTGGTAGCACAATCTACCATTTTCAAAAAAGCATTTTTTTTTAATTTTACCTTACTTATAACTTGTTTGTCCAAAATGACATGAAAACTCTAGGTTTAGAACCATGATATTTGTCTGGTAATCCAATTGATAGAAAAATGAGAGAAAATAGACTTAGGTGGTTTGGACATGTGTACCGTCGCGCAAACTCGGCGCTGGTTAAAAGATGTGACCAAATCTTAGTGGATGTCAGTAAAAGAGTTAGGGAAAGACCTCAAATGAGATGGTGCGATGTTATTAGGAAGGATTTGGACTTCTTGAGTTTAAACACGAATATAACACTTGATAGAAATCTTTGGCGGAAAATGATTCATGTAGCTGACCCCAAATAATGGGATAAGGCTCTGATGATGATGATATTTGTCTGGTAATGAACTAATGATACCATCACATGGTCTTGTACTGTAGCTTTATTGATGACAACATCAAATACAAGCAATTTCATAGAGGTATGTATCAAATGGCATTGTGGATTGACTCTGCCCAGCCTGTATATGGTTTGGGTCTCTGTTAAGTTGGGCCAGCTCAGCAAACTCTGCTGACAAATGGTGTGTTCCTTTTTTTTGGAAGATGGTGAAAACCACACTTCATTAAGAATGGATAAAAATGTCTTTTTTTTGAAAAGTGGATAGTACCACCAATATATTAAAAAGGGAAGAATGAATGTACAATATAGGCCAACAGAAAGAAACCCCAAAAAAATGGCCCTGCCCTCAATGGACTTGCAGCCACCTCTCTCCCCCCCATCTCAACCCCCCCATCAAGACAAAAAAATGAGGAGTTAGCTGATTCACATTACAAATAATGACGTCCATTCCCTAACTTACTACAAATCCCATCAAAAGGTCTTGGCATCCCGAGCAGCCCTGGCAAAAATCCTCCTGTTCCTTTCGCCCCAAATCATCCATAAGAGTAGCATGCAAAATGAGCCACCAAGTTGCCCTGTCACCCTTAGTAGGCCAATGTCTCTTCCACTTCAACATCATCTGCTTGATCTCAAAATAGGAGGGGATGTTGTAATGAGTTCTTGCAGCCACCTCTCTCCAAACAATAGAAGAGGGGGAGTAGCCAGTGAAAATGTGATCAATAGACTCATCCTCCACCCCACAAAGAACACAAGTGGTCTGAATGACCGGAAAAAAGTGGTGCAGTTTGTCACTTGTGGGTAGCCTTCCAATAGATATTCTCCACATCAGAACTTTCACCTTTAACGGCTACTAGGCTTCCAACTCCTTGGCGAACTCGACCATTTGAAATGTTGCTATAAGCCGATCTAACCGAGAAGCAACCAGCTTTCTCCCATCGCTAGATCCACCAGTCTTCACAATTTGATAGGACCATGGAAGAAAGGTGGGAAAGTAGGTCCTGAAGTTGAATAGTCTCCAATTGCGTCAAGTCCCTCCTAAAAGTGGGTGACCACACATTGCCGGGAAGAGAAGTATCAATGGCTTGGGAAATTGAGAACCCGGGGTCCGACTCCACCCGGAAAAGACTAGGAAATAGTTCACTTAAGGAGAAGTCACCACACCATCTGTCCTTCCAGAAAAGAGCCTTGTCGCCCTTTCCCAGCCTGACCATGACACAGTGACACCAACAGAAATAATATCCTTGCACGAAGAAATATCCCACCAAAGTGGAAAAGTACTAGCCCACTGTGAAGATGCAGGTCTCAAACTCTAGATCTCCAAAAATACCTGTCTGATAATACTGGCCCACAAACCATCTTCTCCAACCCCAACCTCCACAGCCACTTGGCTGAGAGTGCCAAGTTGAAGTTCCTGTTATTCTTTAGGCCCACACCTCCCTAAATTCTTCTCTTGGTTACCCTTCCCCAAGCTACATCATGCTTATCTTGGGATTTCTATACTTGTTAGTTTTCATTAGTAAAATGTGACCTCTCTGGTTACTTTTAAAACAGGAAGAACGCTGTCCCACAACTACCAGATAATAGCCCTCTACATCATTGGCCTGACGAGTCTCCCTTATCTCTGCACTCCTCACAGAGAAGTGATTAAGAGCCAAAACTATGACAATCACAGCCACATATTTCCTAAAGCAATGATAATGTTGAGGATAAAAACAACAATCACAAGGACTTCTTGAGCATTCTCTTGAAGCCCTTTAAATATGGCCCCTAAAAGCTTACAATTTTTATTGTAAGTTGTCCATTTTTCTTTCCTGTTTTAGGTCATTGTTTTTTCACCTTTTCTTTTCTGTCACTACTCCCCTCAAACAGTGTCCTCTGGTCAATCATAATAACATTTGAGCATGTTAGCAAAGGCCATCTGTTGTCCCAAGTCCTTCCTCATCCATTTGGATAAGCAAGGAATGAAGGCGATTGTATAACAAGTTCCATTCTGCATTGAAACTGGTCTGCCTGTTAGATGTCTTGTTCTACCACCTGTTGAGGCACCTTGTATTCTGCTTCCTCAACATTTAAGATGCCCCTTTAATACAAAAGAATTTCCAGCCAGTCTGTCCTATGCAACATTCATTCCCTGTAGAGTCCCTCCTGTGATAATGCCATTGAAGAGTTCTATGTAACATTCATTCCCTGTAGAGTCCCTCCTGTGATAATGCCATTGAAGAGAACTGTCATGTTCATTGTATGTTGCTCAAGCCACAGCGCTTTTGGCTGCTTGCTGGCCCTAGTTTCCCTCCGATGAGGGCTACAAATGATCAGACCTGAGTCGAGTTTACTCTGCTCGAGCTCGTCTCAAACAAATTTTAACAAGTTCACACTTGGCTCGATACTTGTCGAGCATCTGAAAGCCATGTTCAAACTCAGCTCGTTAAAAATTTGTAACGTTTGAACTGGCTTGTCAAGTCTCATTAAGCAGCTCGTTAAGTGACTCGTTTCTTTAAATGAGCACCATTTCGAGCTCGAATTCGAGGTCAAGAGCTTGCGAGACTTATGCATGAGGTAAGTGGCTGGTCCATTTTATAAAGGCTAAAGTCTAGGATAGAAACTGTCATATCCGATATGGGATTATGAGATACAAACATCGCGGCCGTGGAGGGTGCAGGGGTGGGGCGGGGTGGGCGGCGGATGAAGGAGGTGGGGTGGCCCGAGATCGCCGCTGCGGACACCGCATTCGCACCTCTGCGGCGGCACTGCAACTCCGGGGAATCCTTTGCAACTCGGTGGAGTCCGCACCGTCTGGGTGGCACAGCGCCCACCGGGAGCTCCGTCCGGCACCGACTGGGGGTCCACGACGGTCGCTGGCAACTCTGGCTGTGGGCGCGGCCACTATGCGCATTACCGGTGCCGAAAGGGACGCTTACTGCGGCACTCGGAGAAGAAATAACAAATACTTTTCCCAATCGCTACCTAGGAAACCAAAAGCCTTTTGACTTTTTATTTTTAAACCCCCACTTTACTTTATATGCATACAAGAATAGTTAAGTTTCATAGAAAATTTATGTTAGATTTGATTAAAAATAAAAGTAGATTATATATATATACCTTATTTGCATGATTTGTGTATATACCTAACATTTAGTCTTTTACATTTAAGTCCTCTTAATCATTTTATACTTCAACAATGATTCTATATAAAAAAATAACAAAGCATTTATATTCTCATATTTATAATTTGAGTATATTAACGAGTATGATTTGAATATATTAATGAGTAGTTTATCGAATATCTTAAGAGGTATTTTATTGAGTATCTTAACGAGCTGCTCGCGAACATAATCGAGTCAAGCATACCTCTATTCATGCTCGGCTCGTTTATGCATTGAGCTCTTATCGAGCCAAGCTTCGAGCTACTCGTCGGGCATCATGAATTGTTTGAACTGCGTCAGCCTACACACCATCATGGATTGCTTTCGATTGCTGTCCTTTTTCAACTTCTCTGTTGGTGAGACTGATCTATTTTGCTTATTTTGTAGGAGCTGTTGCTATTCTTCTTCTCCTGGCTGTGGGACTCCTTTGTGCATATGAGCTTTGTGCAGTGTATGTCACAGCAGGATCAAGTGCCTCTGAACGCTATTCTCCTTCTGGATTCTTCTTTGGTGTATCTGCAATAGCCCTGGCTATCAATATGCTTTTTATTTGCAGAATGGTCTTCAATGGTAATTATTTTGTTATTTACCATCACTGTCATGGTGGGTTTGTTCTCTAAATTGATAGAACTAGACTAGTCTTTATGTACTCTTATTATGGTTGATCTGCAGTTATTTGTTTATTTATTTATTTATATCACCGGAACTGGCCTGGACATGGATGAATATGTGCGTAGATCATATAAATTTGCGTATTCTGACTGTATTGAAGTAGGTCCTGTTGCCTGCTTACCTGAGCCACCTGATCCTAATGAATTATATGTCCAGAAATCTAGCAGGCAAGTTATTCTATTGGACTACATTTCTCACTATTAAAATATATTATGGTTATGTTACTACCCACATTAGGGGAGTCCCAGTTTCTATGGTTACATGCTTACAACCAGATTCCTATTTTCTTAGATGGTATCTAATTCCATTTTTAGTTCATGATGGCATTTTACATCTCTTGTACGTTTTCTAGAATGTATTTCTTTCATTTCCTTGTCCTGATATGGGTTTCTTGATGTAGGGCTTCTCATCTTGGACTTCTTTATGTTGGCTCATTGGCTATACTTGTTTTGTACTCCATTTTATATGGGTTGACAGCTAAGGAGGCCAAGTGGTTGGGTGCAATTACGTCAGCTGCTGTAGTTGTTCTTGGTATCTATGCTAAGTCATAATCTATATTGCTATCCTGTATGTTTTTCTCCTTTAGTTTCTCATTCATCTGCTTCTCAGACTGGAACATGGGGGCATGCTTGTTTGGATTTGAGCTCCTCAGAAGCAGAGTTGGAGCATTGTTTGTTGCTGGAGCTTCCAGGGTCTTTCTTATCTGCTTTGGGGTTCATTACTGGTCTGCAGCAGTTTTCTTATAATTTTTGATATTTTTATTTAATTTTTGCATTATTTAGGGGAGAGCAGTGCATGTTATTCCTATTGTTCTTGATGATTTGCTGCAATTTTCTTTGTTCAGGTACTTGGGACATTGCATAAGCTATGCAGTTGTGGCATCTGTGCTGTCTGGAGCTGCTGTTTCTCGTCATTTGTCTGTTGCAAATCCTTTAGCTGAAAGGCAAGATGCTTTAAAGAGCACGGTTATTCGCCTGAGAGAGGGATTTCGAAGAAAAGACCAAAATAGTTCGTCGACTTCTTCTGAAGGTTGTGGCTCTAGTGTGAAATGTAGTAGTAGCAGTGTTGAAGCTGGTCAGCATGGTCAAACCATTGAAGCTATTTGTCAAAGCAATTTGCAATGTGTAGGTGATGGTAGTAATTGGAGCAACATGCTTTATGGCCGTGCCAACAGCAGCCATGAACACATGAACAGTGATAAAAGTGAGAGTGGAAGACCAAGTTTAGCCTTACGTAGCAGCTCTTGTCGTTCAGTTGTTCAGGACTCTGAAAATGCTGCAGCTTTTATTGACAAGCATCTTGAGCACAATAGCTCGCTTCTTGCTTGCACTAGTAGCGGCTTGGAAAGTCATGGCTGTGAATCAAGTGCTTCTGGTGCAACCTTAGCGAATCAACTAATGCTGGATTCAAATTTGGCACTGGTTTTCCAGGAAAAATTGAATGACCCAAGGATTGCTTCTATGTTGAGAAGAAAGGCCAGACACGGTGATCGTGAATTGACAAATCTGCTACAAGATAAAGGTCTGGATCCTAATTTTGCTGTAATGCTGAAGGAGAAAGGTCTGCATCCTACTATTCTTGCTCTGCTGCAGAGAAGTAGTCTAGATGCAGACAGAGATCATGGACAAGCTGATGATGGTGCAGTTACAGAATCAGATAGGCTTGATATTGTGTTTCCTAACCAAGTTCACTATCAGAGGAGCTGTTCTTGAAACAGTGATAGTGGCCTATTTTTCGTCCAAAGACTATTAAAGTGATAAATGCCACACATGAGCAGGTAATGATGAAGATATTCATCAATTTCACTTTCTTGTGAAATGCAGTCATTCCGATCTTTTTCAAAATCATTCTAGATGTGATCGAATTGTTAAGACATCCTATCTTATAACATTGGACTTGCAGTTTGAGTTTGGCTTCTCGGTGCTGCTTTTATCACCTGTTGTCTGTTCGATTATGGCTTTTCTGTGGTCTCTTCATGCAGAGGAAATGGTCATGACAGCAAAACCCAGGAAGGCAAGTTTAATAAACTCATATGCTACTTCTTGTCACATTTGGAGGACTAATTTTCCTTTTGGTCCTGGAGCGGCTGGTTTCATTTCTTTTAATGAAAACTCAGTGTTGTGGCCAATTTCAACTTTTTTTTTCCCCCCTGAAATGTGGATGTGGCCAATTTCAACTTATTACTCCCTTTTTTGTAAAAACTGCATACTGAAACTATATGCTGTTTTTCTGCTTCTTTGATGTAAGATCAGAATTACCTTGAATGTGGTGTCATCACAACTTGTATTATGTTTGGTGTGAAAATGGACATTTGACACATGGTACATTCTTTGTTTTTTTTTGTGTTATCTTGTATGCATATTAACAGTGCTATTTATTCAAACCAACATGGGATGGGGCCTGATGGATTGGAGTAAAATGTGATTTTCAAGGATTGCAGAATAGGCCCGATTCCGATCAGAATCGGGCCTATCCGTTCCGGCCGATTCAGGCCTAAACTGGACGATTCTGGCCAATTCTGGTCAGAATCGGTCCAATCCGGATCGGAATCGGCCCTGTCCGATCCAGGGGCCCGATCCGATCCCCCATTTCCATGGTGATTTTGGATAATAGATGAAGGAACAGTAAATGAAGTGGATAAATTGTGCACTTGACAGAAAGGTATATATTGGAAAATGAAAAAGAAAGCACGAGAGCAGGACTCTGGTATGCGTTGATTGCAGATTCAATTGGTATTCAACCAGCACATTTTAAGAATCATCCACATCTTTAAGCTCAACTTGCAACTGATTGGTAGCTTTTAACCTGGATATCCAGACATCTTCTTCTCTATGGCACAAGAAGTTAGAGTAATTTGAGTGCCTTCTTGTTGTCCTTTTACTATAAAGATATGGAGATTTCCTGCTTTACACAGGTAATGTGCCCATGACTGTTGCATGTGGACATATTTGGTCATTCAAAACTTCAAATAGGGTGTGGCTGCTCAAAGAGGACTTGAAGTTTTGGTAAGATGAAACTACATATGGTAACATAAGTACCTGAAATAGCCATCTTTCAGGAGGAATCTGAATAAATGACAGAGCAGTAGACAATTCCATCAAGGTGGTAAAGAAGTGGCTGAGGTACTTGGGGGCTTCAAACAAGCTGTCTGCTATACCGAGGAGATTGAAATGTAAGGTAAATGATAGCTTGTTCCTCTTGTTTAAGGGTAAGGTGCTTGGGGGGTTCAAACACTTTTAGGAACCACAATGTACTTCTACACGCGTAAAGACATTTGGAAAGAGTTAGGAGATTGAAAGTATGCATTGATCTGGATAATCATTTGGTAAACCTTGGGACACACGTTCCTGAATTTTATAATGTTGGTGGACATAGCAAACTTTTGATGACGATTTACAAGCAGGAGTGAAGTTATTTTGAGACTGAAGTTGGGAATCGACAAACACACTGAGTTCTTACACAAATCCCTTTGTTCATGCTAGGCGTTATCCACTTTCAGAAAAAAAACTTCTAATTTGTTTTCACTTGTTACATCTGCAAAAATTGTCCTTTTGTGGAGAAATAATATTGGCTTTGCTCAATGGCCAAAATACCGACGAGTGAGATACCACTGAAGAAAATTTCTGACGGGTGTAGTGCTGGTTAGGTTGTTTAGGAGAAGAGTGTAGAAGTCTTCAAGGATGAATGGATGATGACAATTTTATGTAGACATAATATGTTTCATCTGCATCTCTTTTTCCTCTTTTCACCTTGAAAAAAAAACTCTTTCCTCTTCTGGGATTTAGTGAATTTGTGGTCCTGTTCACTTTCAGAAAAATTATGGGTGACTGTGATGTCACTGAATCTGATCCAATCCTGACCATTTCAATTTCTTCTAACAGAAATTTGCACACTATGGACGTACTAAATAGCCATCAATATCTAGGTCCTATCATCTCCCAGAATTTCATTACGACAGTGGGGACTCCTGTTGTCCCTATGACTACGGTTTCCTGGGATGTTCTTTTTTCTACAGTGATTTATATTTTAAATCTTGTTTTTTACCGCCTCTTTTAGATCATCAGTCTTTCTTAATCTCATGTGGTGGAGCCCATTGTTTCTCACACATTTCTTTCTTTATTATTTCATCACAGTATGGTTTCATTGCTTGGTTATCGAGCACATGTGTGGGTCTCCTCCTATCATTCCTCAGGTATGAGAATTTCATGTCTCTTCTGCTTCATTTATTGTCATTAGTTAAACTTTGATGGTACTATGATTAGCACAGTTTTTTAGCTAGTCGTTATGTTTCTTATATGTACCCTTCAGTTGGTTGCATACTGTGTCCTGTATTTGGATTTTTACTGATTTGCTACTTGTATGACAAGCATTGTGGGTATGAAGCAATTTTATGCTATATCTTTGTATAAACATGTGATTTTGTGAAGCCAAGCCATGTCACTGCTTTGAGGAGCTTATCCATCTGTTCTGAAAATCGCCTTATCAAATATACTCCTCCCTAGTTAATACCCATAGCCCTGTGGTTATATGAAAATTATATTAGGGTAAAATTGGAAAAGGAACATTAGAAAGGGACCGATGGGTTGAGATTCCCATGATCCTTCTTTCTGGAGATGGCAGTGAATTCAAAAAGAGGCCTTTTCACAAAAGGAATTGGAAATTTGATGGTATTAGAATGTAGTCCAACTTGGTTTCTTTGGGGAAAAATTGTAAAGTAGATTCTCACAAAATAAAAACCTGTTGAACCTGAGAAAAAAAATGTTTTCCCAAGGGGCGCCTATGAGCCCATTGATTGATTTGGCTCGCCATCTAAGATGACTCACTCAAAATCTGATTATTAAGCCTTCCCATTTTCATATGCACATTTCATGTGTCACTGGGCACTAGGGATCCATGGTCATCCTTATAAACTGCTTCATCAGTTTTCAAGTAACGAAAAATCTGACTTTGCTGATTCTTCCTTGGCTGCTGAGCAAATTCTCCGTTAACATAAACATTTGGCTCTGATTTCCATCGATTACTAAGGGGTTTACTAAGATAAGGCAGCGGCGAAATATGGGCAGTGGCGAAATATGCCAAGTTTCATCTTCACTACTGTGGTTGAGCATGTAGTAGATGCGTTTTCACTGTAAGCTTGTTGAACATTTCCAACATGATCAGCCACTGCCATTTACTTTGTATGTAATGCTTATCTCATGCGTTTTTTGAAACTGCTTATGCTTAATCTTTTGTGCATCTGCTATTGCCTTCTGATTGCTTGTTCAATTCATTGGCATTTCATTTTACTTCTCTTGTATGTCTTTTCTTCTCTTCTCTTGCTCATGCTACCTTTTTGGGCTGTAACTAACTGACTATATTTGTTTCTTCAGCAAGTCATCCATTTTACTTGGCTTGGCTTTGACTCTTCCCCTCATGGTAGCATGCCTTTCCTTTGCCATCCCAATATGGATAAGGAATGGGTATCGGTTTCGGGATCCATGTGGAGAAGGCTCAGGTCAGGGAGACAACCATCAGCGTCATGGGGCTAAGGAGGTCTACTCTACAGGCTGAAATCCTTTTATTTTCAAAAGTTATAGATGAAAAACATATTCTTTTGGCAATATATCACATATCTGCGTGTGGTTTATATGAGATATGAAATATCTAACTATTGTGCAATCTAAGATATATTTTGTGTAAAAGTAGAAAAATATGCTTCTCACAGAAGGGTAAAGCTAGTCTAATTTTTGTTTACATACACCAGAATAGGAGTGAAGGAACAAGAAAAGGAATGCCAGAATAAGTTGAAGTCACCTTCCAATAATAATGAAGTTTGAAAAGTACTTCAAGGCCTATGCTTTTGTCCCTCCTGTTCTCATAGTATCATAGACTAGAAAATTTTCTACCTCATTCTTGGAAAAATTTGAAAGTGAGATCTGAGGAATGGTTTCTCAAATGTTCCTGATCTGCTGTTGCCTCCATGGATCCATATGGTTGGACTTGTGCCAGTTCGTATCATGCTTAATTTGATAGCGTCCCAACTATCAGAATCCTGCTCTGGGAAGCATTGGTTCATATTCTTTCTCTCTCTAGCTTCTTTCTAGAGGGAGATGCTCTGGAAAACCGTTCGGCCATCGTGGCCGAACAGTATCCCCCTTGGGGGGGGGGGGGACGCTGGGTGTTCACAGGAGGAGGGAGGGGATTTCGGGGCCCTAAGGCTCGACCACCACCGGAGAAGCTGCACATGACGGTCGTGGGGAAAAGTCCAGCTTTATCTGGACGTGTTATGGCTGCGGGAGACGAGGACACATCAAGAGATGGTGTCCTGCCATTCGTCGGAGCTCTGAAGAGAAGAGGAAGGGGCAGGGAACAAGTTGAAGGGAGCATGGATGGCAAAGTAGGCCGATCCGGGTCGGAGTCGGCCTATGGCGAGACCCGATTTGGGGGGGTGGGACGACGACCCACCCACCATGTAAGGTGGGATCGGGGTGGATGGAGCAGAATCGGACTGAATCGGACTGGATCGGGCCGATCCAGTCCGATTTCATCCGATTCCACCTCGATTCCATCTGATGTAGCTCGATTCCCTCAGCTTACCTTAACTACGTCTGATCTCCTCCATTTACCTTATTTACCTGAACATCATTAAAGTAAATGTTATATTTGTAGTTTCATTTACTTAAGATATTACATGTAAATAAGGAAGTACCCCCAATTTGAATCCAATAAAAATATCGAAAAATCATCTCTCTTACAAATAAAAAATCAACTCTCCCATCCAAGAAGAAAATCACGATTTCTATGGTTCTATCAAAATAACGATTTTCTAATCTTTCATAATTTGACATATTTAAAAATATCATAATTCAAATAAACCCAATAGAATACTAAAAGTCTAAAATCCAGTAAAAAATCAAACGTGCATATGACTTCTCCAAGGGAGCCACTCTCCTACTGACAATACTTAGTCTGCTTGAGACCTCTCAAGATTTGGTCAAACCTAAGCTATCATCACCTAAACTCATGAGAACTTTCACTTTCTAATTGAAAAGAAACTGGAAAGTGAATTCTCATGAGTTTGAGTGATGATTGTTTAGGTTTGACCAAATCCTGAGAGGTCTCAAGTAGACCAAGTGTTGTCAATAAGAGAATGACTCTCTTGGAGAAGTTATATGCACGTTTGACTTTTTTTACCGGACTTTAAATTTTTAGTATTCTATTATGTTTATTTGAATTATGAAAATTTTAGATATGTTAAATTATGAAAGATTAGAAAGTCGTTATTTTGATAGAACTAGCGAAATCACGATTTTCTTCTTGGATGAGAGAGTTGACTTTTTATTTGTAAGAGATATGATTTTTCTGATATTTTTATTGGATTCAAATAAGGGGTTCTTCCTTGTTTACATGTAATATCTTAAATAAATGAAACTACAAATATAACATTTACTTAAATGATGTTCAGGTAAATAAGGTATCATAATTATCATTGCTCTGCATTGTAATATGAACATATGTGCAACTAGACTATGGATATACCAAAATGTTCAGCTATTATACGTTTTAAAATTTTCTCTGATTTCCTGATTTTTTCTTCATTTTTTAACTTGGCCGATCCAGGATCGGCCAGATTCCCATGAGTTGAGAAGCTTTGCCGACGTGCTTAAGGGGCCTGCAAAGCCTTCGGTGGTGCCCAGAGTAGTACATGGTACTCAAGGTGGGAGACCTGCCTGTGGAGTATGTCAGCCACCACTAGAACTGGAGAAGTGGATCACTGGCTGCGACTCTGTTGTAGGGTGATGCTGAGGTGGGAGGGTATTAAACAGAGCCTAATGGAGCTTACAAGGAAGGATTGGGAAGTCTTGCGGGTTGCCCACTCGATGTTCTTAGTGATGGGTGGCTGCACGGACTCGGAGAGGGTGGAGAAGACTCTGAGGTTTGGAGTGATTGCAGTGGGTGGGGCTTTCCTTGGCATTCGGATCTGGCCAAAGATGGTGGGAAAGTTCCCTTCCTTACCGGTGAGAAGGGTTAGGGTGATTTGGTAGAGGTTCCCTTAGGGTTGTGTGATGAGGAGGGAATTGGGTTCCTTGTTTTCCGCTTCGGAAGCCTGGCCCAGGGACTTTAGAGTTTGCATTGACGGGATCAAGGTTGAATGTCTTGCATACATCCAGGTTTTTAGTCCGGAGGAGGTGCCGGCGGCCATCATCCTGAGGTACAATGGCGAACGGGTTGTCATTCGGTGCACGGTCCTTTAGGGGGCGATGCCTTCATCGCCGTTGCCGACCCTTGGGCAATAGGGGCTTAGGATGGAGGTTGAAGATGATTGGGGGGTATTCAAATTCCATTCTCGTTGACCCGCGGATCCCCTCGTCAGGCTCGGATCCGGCAATGTGGGTCTTCTCCAGTTCTAAAGGTGGGCCCTGGTCGGATGTCAGGATGCTCTGTGAACCCCCGGCCTGATTGGGCGGAACTTCACCTATCAAGCTCGAATCGGGGGCCTGTAACTTACCCATTATCCGAAATCAGGCATGGCAGTTTGCTGGGACCTGATACTGGTCGTCTTTCCCACCTGTTCGAGGGCTTCGACCTGGGCGTTCAACTAAGCAGTAGGTCGGTGGTGTGATGTCTCCTTTCCACGCCCCACTAACCCAAGGTCCGATCGATCGATGGACTTGCTCGGCCATAAAAGGACAGAACGATGAGGGAATTCCGGACGGACCACTGCTGACACGGGGGAAATTTTCCTACAAAATATCGTGCGATTTGCGTTTATTCGTTTCGGTTCTCTATTTGTGGGTTTTTGTATTCATTCATTTATTTCACATGCTTTGATTTTTATGTTGCGGGGCGTGGCAGCCTGTCTAGCAGACAGAAGAAAAGGTCCGCGCAATGCGAAAGAATTTAGGTGTCCGGGGAAAGGACGGGTATGGTGTCCGTGAACGGACGGGTGTGTCGTGAACGACGGTATGTCCGCGAACGGCGGGTGCGCCGTTTTTTAATCTGAACTCCTTGAGTCCCATGTCTATTCTCATCAGGCGATTAGGTAGCATGTGCTGGACCTCTGTCTCCATCGACCGGAATCGATGTCACATTTACATCGAGTTAGGATACTTGGTATTATTTAATACCGTCTTAACCCGAATACCATTTCATAGTAAAGGACGAGTGGTGCGGACACTCGAGGACTTGTCCGTTTTGACCCGTCGCGGTTTTCGGCGTCGTCGTGCGGAGCCGACGTCACTTTGGTTGGACGACGGCACTCTACATGACTTTTGAGGCCTTAGTATATTTTTGTAGCAGGCCAAGATATTTGTTTGGCCCATTTGGGTGTCATTTGGGTATTTCCTGTTTTTATGTAATTTTTGGGTTTTTATTGAATATTTTGAGGGAATGGGTATTTTGGTCATTTGTGAACCCATCCCCTCCTATATGTATCTACCCTTATCCCTGTGGATGGGCAATGACAGATTTGAAAAGAAATGAAATGACGTGAAGTCGGCTCCCAGTTTCCTGTCTCCTCCTCCCTTCTTCCTGCCTCTTCCCGGCTTCTTCCTCCTTCCCTTCCTCCTCTGTATCCCGGTCCCCCATCATCCTGGTATCAGAGCATCCTTCGATCCCCTTCTGTCTTCTCCCACCATCTCTACCTCTCCCGGTCGTTCCCCCATCTTCAGTCCTCTCCCTCTCTGTCTTCTCCCAGCTCTCTCTTCCACGTCTGTCCAGCCCCGCGGCCCCCATCTCCTTCCGCGACCCCCCTGCGCCGAGTCCCCACTCCGCGAACACCCCTCCCCCCTGCGCCGAGTCCCCACTCCGCGAACCCCCCTCCCACTCCCGATCCCCTGTTTTTTCCCCCTCCCGTCTGCTTCCTCTCTCATCCGTGACCCTCGCCGCCGCCGTCGCCGCCGCCAGCCGTCGGACACCAGTCGTGGACCACCGCGGCCCCTCCCCGGCCGAGCCCGCGCCCCCGGAGCCCCCCTCCCCTGCTCGCGACGACACCCCGGGCGCGCCGGCCCCTCCCCAGAGGCCGACAGAAAGCGCCGGCCGCTGGAATTGCCGGCGCGTCGACCTCGTTTCCGCCGGCGACTTCGCTCCCTGCCGTCGGAGCCGCTGCAGCCCCCCCCTCCCGCTGACTCCTCCCTGCGTGAGAGATAGGTAGAGGAGGAAGGAAGAAACCGACCCTTTAAAAGGGACCCGGTTCAGCCATTTCTCCTCACCACTGGATCAGCCGGTTCTCCACACCCCGGTTCAGTGCTACAGTGCACGACGGTGCACTAACGTTCTTAGTGCACCGCCAGCGTGGAGGACTCGTCCGAGCTCCGTTTGACGTGCCGTTTGCGCCGTTGCGGTCGTCCTAGCAGGTCCTATTCATCTGGGGCTCACTGACCGCTACTGGTGCCCGGATGAATCCGCGCGAGGTCGGAGACGACGACGACGCGACCCTTGTGTACCTGTACGCACCGGTGTTCCCGCACGAGTTCGGTCAGCCTCGACGTCCTCGGACCCCACCACGTCGGTGCCCGCGACGGCCTGCTGTCTCGCCCCAGCGTGGACGTTGCTGGGAGCCAGTGGCTGCCCAGTTTGCCGCCTTGACGTTGACGCCGACCGACGCCAGCGGACGCCCTTCTACTTCGTCACCCCACACCCTCGGTGCGGATCCCCGCTCTTCAGCGGGTCAGTGAGTGCTGCTAGCTCTTTCCCCCCAGATTTCTGCTTTCTAATATATGGTTAAATGTGTTCCCGTGCTTTGAGAGTTAGGATTGTCTAGCCCGTTATAAAAACTCATGCTAATCACTGCTGTTTGAGAGTTGTGCGAACCTGCCTGTAGCTCTAAATTGAGAAATTTGAATGTGATTCCGTTGCTTTAGACTCTTGGTAATCTTCACTACTGTTGGCCTGTTTCGCTTTGACATTGTGAGGGACAACTCTCGGAGCTTAGTTTCTTGTTCTTTAATGTAATTATTCTCATGAAATTATTGTGAATGCCTAAATGATACTTCAGTAGTCGCTCATTTGCTGATTTTCGATCTAATGCATACATGTTAGAGTTGTTGAGTCGGTCCCATCTTGCATCAGTTTGCACACACTGCCACTTGTTAGAGGGTCTTTGCATTTAGTTTGCGTCATGTCCTTAGCTGTGAGTCCTGTTTGCATGCCCACGCGTAGCGGTGCTGAGTACCACATCTCGGCACTAATGTCGGAGTCCCGGGCAGATGCTCATGTAGATCCCGTAATGATGGAGAGGCTCAACCAACTTTTTCTTCGCATGGATCAGATGGAGCGTCGAGCTGAGGAGCGGTTCACTGAGTCAGAACGTACAGTCCAAGGGATGGCTAACCGCCTAGCAGTTTTGGAGAGATCACCCGCCCCTCTCCCTGTTCCAGTTCAGCCCCCCGCCCCTAGAGATCCCCTTAGGGCAGACCATGTTGTTGATCGGCTAGAGGACGACCACGGGTACGATTCCTTTGGCGAGGTTGAGGGTGTCTATAGGCCTGCTGCCCGCACTCATGGGAGATTTGACAGGCAGTTAGACCATGAGTGGGATGGGGATCAGCGACATCGTCGCCGTCCTTTAGGTCGGGGTGAGCGAGTTGACCATGACGGCCGAGCAGATTGGGAGATGGGTCAGGGTAGGCCCCGACACCCTAGGTCCGAGGTGATCCCACGGTAGGTCAGAGGAGATTTAGGTGTCGGGAGGACCGTGAGGACTATGATGAGTGGAGGCCCCATCGTCATCAAGAAGATCAAGATGACCGGCGGATTGTTCGTGCTGACGCCCCCACCTTTGACGGGTCCTTGGATCCGAGAGTTTATCTCGATTGGGAAGCCAACATGAACCGTTATTTTGATTGGATGGGAATGTCTGACGCCCGGCGTGCACGCTTTGCCATGATGAAGTTGATAGGCCAGGCGCAGACTTATTGGCTGAATGTCGAGGCTCTTCTTGAGCAGCGTGGGTTGGAGCCCATTGAGTCATGGGAAGACATGAAAGTCAAGTTACGTGAGAAATATCTTCCCTCGACTTACCGACATCGCCTCATTGATCGTTGCAGAACCTCATGCAGGGAAACCGATCTGTTTCGGAATACATTGCTGAGTTTGATGAGTACTTATTGAGGTGTGGGGCCCGTGAGGAGAGTGCGTTGACTCTATCCCGATTCAGGAAGGGTCTCCGCCCGGTGTACCAGCAGGAGTTGTTCCGCCAGCATGTGACGACCATCGAGCATGCTTATCAGGTCGTGCGCGCGAGGTGGAGCAATTGAGCCGAGGTCAGGATCACCCCCACAGACTAGACCTACCTACCAGCGCTCGGTGGATCAGCGTGTCGTTTCTGGGCTGCCCCCGAGGGGCCCTACCTCTCGACCTTTGGACCCCCCGCGTCATGACCCGTCGATTAGGCCTCGACCACCACCTCAGAGAGATCCCGCCCCGCTTTACCTGCTTCGCATGATCGTTCATTGTTGGGCGCTCCCCCTGGTAGGCGAGAGGATAGGGGGAAAGCCCCAGCTGTGGGTGAGTCCTCTCGTGGCAGTGGATCTCGGGATCGTTGTTTCAAATGCCAAGGGATCGGTCATTTTGCTGCCCAGTGTCCGTCTAGGGCCCTGACTATAGAGGGTGCTCATCTTGAGGAGGCACCCTGCTGCTGCACATCATGTGAACTATGAGGCAGGAGATGACATGGCTGCAGAGTTTCATGCTGATGGAGAGCATACTGAGTATACTCAGATCGAGCATTCCCCTGCAGGCCATGGGGAGGAGCTTGTCGATGAGGGTAGGCTTGGAGTTGTCAGGTGTATTCTAGCTCAGCCGACAGAGTGTGATGATTGGCGTCGCACTTCCATTTTTCACTCCTACATTCGTCTGGATGGAAAGGTGTGCAAGGTGATCATTGATAGTGGAAGTTGTATTAACGCCATTTCTTCTCAGGCGGTCGCCCATCTTGGGTTGACTTTGGTTGACCACCCTCGCCATATCGTGTTTCATGGGTGGATTCTACTTCCATTCCGATTCGGATGATGTGCCATGTTCCGATCTCTTTTCCCCCATACTCTGGTAGGGTTTGGTGTGATGTCTTGCCCATGGAGGTCGGGAGCATTATCTTGGGGAGACCGTGGATATATGACGTGGATGCGGTTCTCTACGGCCGATCCAATGTATGCGAGTTTTCCCACGGGGGTACCCTTATCACTTTGCAGCCTTCCCGACCTACGATTTTGGCTTCTCATAGTTCAGCTCGGGATCGTGCCCCCACCCCTCCAGTGCCCACTACTTATGGGCCCTCAACTTCCCTGACCCCTGTCCCTTCCCCACCGTTCCTTTGGAGGCCTTCCACCGATGACTGACACGAAGCCCGAGAACACTTCTGTGTGCTCTAAACCCAGTCAGCGACGGGTTAGGCCCCCTTCGGCTAGCCCCACTCCTTCTGCTAGCCCCACCCCTATAGGGAGTACGAGCACGGCCACTGTCTCTATCCTTGGTACATCACCTCCTATGACCCTACAGTTGATTAGTGCTCATGACCTTCATCAGGAGCTCGAGGAGTTGGAGTGCCTCTATGTGTTGATGGTGAGGCCTGTTGAGGGCGATGTTCTGGTGACACACCCCCTGAGTTAGCCTCCCTCTTAGAGGAGTTCCAGGATGTTTTCCCTGATGATCTCCCGGACGGATTGCCGCCCATGCGTGACATCCAGCACGCCATTGATTTGGTTCCGGGATCCACATTGCCCAACTTGCCCCACTTCCGTATGAGTCCAGCAGAGTTTGCTGAGCTTCGGAGGCAAGTTGAGGAGCTCCTGAGGAGAGGTTTCATTCGTGAGAGCTTGAGCCCATGTGCTGTCCCTGCTTTATTAGCTCCGAAGAAAGATGGCTCTTGGAGGATGTGCATTGATAGTAGGGCCATCAATCGCATCACGGTGAAATACCGTTTTCCCATTCCCCGTCTGGACGACATGTTAGACATGATGGCGGGAGCACTGTATTTTCTAAGGTAGATCTTAAGAGTGGTTATCACCAGGTTCGAGTTCGACCTGGGGATGAATGGAAGACGGCCTTCAAGACGAAGGACGGACTTTATGAATGGTTGGTCATGCCTTTTGGGCTATCCAATGCCCTAGCACTTTCATGCGGCTCATGACTCAGGTGTTGAGGCCCTTTATGGGGATATTTTTGGTCGTGTACTTTGACGACATTCTCATCTTTAGCCGCTCCCAGGATGACCATTTAGACCACCTTCGTCAGGTATGCCTAGTCTTGCGCCGAGAGAGTTTGTTTGGGAACCTTAAGAAGTGTGCTTTCTGACTGATCGAGTTGTCTTCTGGGGTTCATTGTGTCTTGCGATGGCGTTTCTGCTGATCCTGAGAAGGTCAGAGCGATCGTCGAGTGGCCTGAGCCTCAGTCCATTCACGACGTGCGCAGTTTCCATGGATTGGCCACTTTTTATCGTCGATTTATTCGAGGATTCAGCACCATCATGGCCCCGATCACAGGCTGCATTCGGAAGGAAACTTTTGTGTGGACTAAAGCCGCCGCCGCAGCCTTTCGTGACATTAAGACACTCATGACCCAGGCGCCAGTTCTCCGATTGCCGGACTTTTCGAGGGTGTTTGAGGTCTCATGTGATGCCTCTGGTGTCGGTATAGGTGGGGTCTTGAGTCAGGAGGGCCACCCCATTGCATAGTTCAGTGAGAAATTGAATGATGCCAAGCTGAAGTACTCCACTTATGATAAGGAATTCTATGCGGTGGTGCAGGCCTTGAGATATTGGAGACATTATCTGCTACCGCAGGAGTTTGTCCTTTACTCAGACCACGAGGCCCTCAGGTTTCTCCACGCCCAGAAGAAGCTAAATCCTAGACACAGTCGTTGGGTTGAGTTTCTTCAGGCCTACACATTCGTCCTTAAACACAAGGCGGGTGTGGAGAACCGAGTGGCAGACGCGTTGAGTCGACGTACCTTTCTCTTATCCCTTGTCGGCGCGGAAGTCATGGGTTTTGAGAGGCTTCGTGATGAATACTTGGGTTGTCTGACTTTGGTGTGATCCACACTGCCCTTCAGTATGGTCCCTCCCGAGAGAACCCTGATATATATCCTTCAGGAGGGCTATCTTTTCGTGGAGTTAGGTTGTGCATTCCGCGAACCTCTGTTCGCGACTTTTTGATTTGGGAGCTCCATGCTGGGGGTCTTGCTGGCCACCTTTGGCCGGAACAAGACCATTGAGTTAGTCGAGCACCGCTTCTTTTGGCCTAGCTTGAAGCGCGATGTGGCCGTATTGTTGCTCATTGCGCACATGCGCACTGGCAAAGCAAAGGAAGCAGAATACGGGCTTGTATACCCCCCTCCTGTGCCTGATAGTCCGTGGCAGGATGTTAGTATGGATTTTGTTTTTGGGTTTGCCACGAACCATCCGCCGACACGATTCCAATTAGTGGTTGTTGACCGATTTTCCAAAATGGCCCATTTATACACTGTTCGAAGACCTCTGATGCGTCTCCCGTAGCTCATATTTTCCTTGAGGGCATTGTGCGCTTGCACGGGCTACCGAAGACATAGTCTCAGACATGGACGTGCGATTTGTCAGCTATTTTTGGAAAACTTTGTGGCATCTGATGGGTACGAAGCTCAAGTTCTCCACAGCTTATCATCCCCAAACTGATGGGCAGACCGAGGGTAGTTAATAGGAGTTTGGGTGATTTATTGCGTTGTCTAGTTGGTGAGCGTGAGCGTAGTTGGGAAAGGTATTACACATGCGGAGTTTACATATATAATTCGGTCAATAGGTCTACTGGCATGAGCCCATTTGAGATTGTCACCGGCTATAGACCTAGGGGACCCATAGACCTTGTTCCTTTACCCATTTCTGCACGAGTGTCTGAGTCTGCACAGTCTTTGGCGAGATATTAGGAGTCTGCATGATAGCATTCGTCGTCAAATCGAAATCAAGCAATGAGCACTATAGAAGCGGCAGATGCACATAGGCGGCCACAGGAGTTCCATGAGGGCGATTACGTTATGATCAGGGTCAGACCTGAAGGCTTCCTTCGGGAGTCGTGAAGAAACTGCAAGCTCGAGGGGCTGGGCCCTTTAAAGTGTTAAAGCGAATTGGGTCGAATGCGTATGTTGTTGACTTACCACCAGACTTTGGCTTCAGTTCTACATTCAATGTCTCGGATTTGGTAGCATATCGGGACCCAGCAGTGATACCCAGTGAGCCTTTCGAGCTCTCCCCTCTTGTGAGTGACCCTACACCAGAGTGTCCACTTCGGCCCAAGATACAGCACGGCGAGAGAGAACATGATCATATATTAGATGAGCAGATTGTGACAGCCAGGGGACGGAGCTTTTCAGCGCTACCTGATCCGTTTGTTGGAGAGGGCGGCCACACCGACCGAGGACACCTGGGTTACCCGAGAGGAGTTGCAGCGGCTTGACCCAGACTTGTTGGAGAGAGATACCAGAGTGGACAGGACCTTACTCGACAGGGTCGAGTTCCTCCCAACCGGGGGGAATTGGTGCGGGGACACTCGAGGACTTGTCCGTTTGACCCGTCGCGGGTTTACCGGCGTCGTCGTGCGGAAGCCGACCGTCACTTTGGTTGGACGACGACACTCTACATGATTTGAGGACTTAGTATATTTTTGTAGTAGGCCAAGATATTTTGTTTGGCCATTTGGGTTGTCATTGGGTATTTTCTGTTTTTATGTAATTTTGGGTTTTTATTGATATTTTGAGGGAATGGGTATTTGGTCATTTGTGAACCCATCCCTCCTATATGTATCTACCCGTACCCCTGTGGATGGGCAATGACAGATTTGAAAAAGAAATGAAATGACGTGAAGTAGGCTTGCCCAGTTTCTTGTTCTCCTCCCTTCTTCCCGGCTTCTTCCTCCTTCCCTTCCTCCTCTGTATCCCGGTCCCCCATCAACGTGAAAAATATGCATACGACTTTTAGAAAATCCTGATCTTGACATGTTTTTCCCTTCTTTTGATTGTTTTTGAAATGCTTTTGCTTTGGATATTTCATTTGTTGAAATGACTGTCTTTTTTTTTGGAGTCCAAAGTTTGATTTTTTGAAAAGGGAAGCGGGTATATACCCGTGGACCTATTTGAGGTCTTTTCCTTTTTTTGCAAAAGGGTTGGTTAGGCATTTTTATTTGGGAAAACATGAGGATTATTATTATGAACGGATATATACCCGTGGATATTGATTTTGAACTTGGGGGTATTATAATCCAGGCAACACTTCCGTATTAGAAAGATCCATATGTCAATTTTATATGGGGTTCTTTACAGTGCCCTTTTTTAGCAAAGTCCGAGTTTGAGGCAGAGTTTCTTACTCCTCATTTCTCGCTTGTGCGGGTATAATTTCGGAGAGCATATGGATGTATCTCCATGGAAGTCCTGTCCCATTGTGATTACTGTCCAAAGTCCATTTCCACGGGTATGGTTCTCGTGGAGGTGCATATGTGCTCCCATTTGGAGTATCTGAGCGCAGTTCTTGTTTATCCTCCTTTTTCTTTGGATGTGTGTATATTATCACAATCCTTTTTTTTCTTCGAAATATGAGTATGTCTTGGCGAGTCCCTGCTTAGGCAGGGTGCCTTGTAGTGGTGTATTTATATGGGCGTATGCTTATGTCCATGTGTTCTCGGGAGAAACTTTGCCCAGAGGGATTTTGTCTTAAAGAGATATAGTGTATAAACACAAATTTGCACTTTGTGAATATATTCTCAAACGGTATCTCTATTGAGCAGAGTATCCGATGGGAAGGTGCCCCGTATGAACGGGATTCCCTTTTGAGAAACATATACACAATGGGGCATATTTGTGATTATATAGATATGTTCTCGGGCAGAGTCTCTATTTGGGCAGAGATTCCACTAAGAAATACATTTATATAACATGAAGTTTGTGATTATACGGATATGAATTAGAAGGAACTTTTGTCGGGTAGGATTCCTCCTAAGAGACATATGCGTATAGGCACAAATTGTGATTTATGGATATGTTCTTAGGGGAGTCTCCATTTGGGCAGAGTTTTCCCTAAGGAACATATACATAAGAACATCATTTGTGAATATACGAATATGTTCTTGGGCAGAACCTCCGCTTGGGCAGAGTTTCCTCTAAGAAACATTACATATAACACGAGTTTGTATTTATATGGATATGTCCCCTGAGAAAGATTTTTGCCTGGGCGAGATTCTCCTTAAGGAACATATTTGTATAATTACAAATTTGTAATCTTATATGTGTGTCCTGGACGGAACCTCCACTTGGGCAGAGTTTCGTCTAAGAAACATATATATAAGAACACAAATTTGTGAATATGCGAATATGTCCTTGGGCAGAACCTCCGTTTGGGCAGAGTCTCCTCAAGAAAACATATACATACAAGCACAAAATCCACCATCCCAGGGACTTGCTCAATGGGCGGGGAGAACATGGGTATTTAAATACAATGTGTCCATAGAGAATTGCTCGATATAGACGGCATTTAAACCCCGGGAATATCACCCCACAGAGACTTGCTCGATGTGGGGGATGGGGATTAAGAAGGAATGTCGATGACGATTGCGCCGACCACTCTCCTCTCCGCGCCTGGCCTATCGGGCTAAAGAAGAGGATTTGTACCTTCGTACACCAAGCAAGGGGGATTGGAGAATGAGAGAGGGAATGAGCAAATGCTCTTTTCTGTTTTTCTGGAATTTTCAACAGGGTTTCGCCGGAGCCAATTCTGAACCCCTTTCCTTATGGAATAGGGGGGTATATAGGGATGAACCCCTTACATGCGGGAGAGGGAGAGCCCAACGATGGTGACCTCATGATGAGGTCACCATTGGTTAGGGAGATCCCCCTTAACTGATGGTGACCTCCCCCTAAACTGATGGTGACCTCATCATGAGGTCACCATCGTTAGGGGGGGGGGGGGAACCGATGGTGACCTCATGCTTAGGTCACCATCGGTTAGCCCTTAACCGATGGGACCTCATGTGAGGTCACCATCGGTTAGGGGCTGCCTAACCGATGGAGGGGGGGGGGGAATCTTCTATAAATACCCCCCCACACCCCATTTCTGAAGTGTTGATGCCGGAGGTGCTGCTGGAATCCTGCTCCGTATCCTTGGAGTTTCGCCCAATAGAAGACTGCTGTGCAAAGCTTTGGAGTCCTTCCTCGAGCTTGTTCTTTGTACTTGTGCTTTATACTTGGTCCTAAGACCTTGTGCTGCCGGATTTTTCCGTGCTTCGTACTTTGGACGGGACATGTTCTCCTTGTACTTTCACTTTAACCGGAATCCGGGCGCCATTTTAAGGGCCAGAACTCCCTGCTGAACTTTGGGGAAGGATCCCATTGATAAGTTGTAACTTAAATAACCTTGGGTCATTTAAATCACAGCTTATTTGATCTCTGAACACGGTGATAATATATTGTAACCAGGCCCGTTGAACCAACATTTAATCTTCGTGGTCAACGACCCCTTCGTCATATCCATGACTTGAAACATTGTCCGCCAAAAATAGGCTTCAACTAGCCAAGTCGCCGTACCATATCTGATGGATTCTATAATTTTCGCTGATGTAAACGTGTCACACTTTTACCATTCAACAACCACGGGGAAGAGGCTGTTAGACGAAATTACCAGGTCTCAGAATCAGGGGCACTGGCAGGGATGCAGAGTGATGGGGAGCCTTCTCCCAAGGGGTTGCAGGCTCCGGATTGTTAGGAACCCTCTCATGGGGTGGGTTCTTGATCAGTCCCTGTTGCCTTTGGTGATTGTACTAGAAAAGGTGTCTTTGGTTGGAGCATGGATGGCATGGTCGGGTCGGGGTGCTGGGTCGGACCCGTCGACCCCGACCCAAGTCGGGTCGGATCGAAGGATCTGCCCGACTCCATTGGAGTCTGGCCGATCCAGGATCGGCCAGCTTAAAAAATGATAAAAATGAGGGAAAAATCACAGAAAAATCAAGAAAAAATCTTTAAAACATATAATAAAATAATAGAACATTTTGGGTATATCTTTAGTCTAGTTGCACATATGTTCATATTACAATACAGAGCAACGATAATTATGATACCTTATTTACCTGAACATCATTTAAGCAAATGTTATATTTGTAGTTTCATTTACTTAAGATATTACATGTAAATAAGAAAGTACCCCCCATTTGAATCCAATAAAAATATCAAAAAAATCATATCTCTTACTAATAGAAAATCAACTCTCCATCGAAGAGGAAAATCGCGATTTCGATGATTTTAGCGAAATGCTAACTTTCTAATCTCTCATAATTGGCTTATCTAAAAGTTGATATTCAAATAAACCATATGAAACACTAAAAATTCAAAGTTAAAAAAAAGTCAAATGTGCATATGACTCTCTAAGGGAGCCACTCTCCTACTGACAACACTTAATCTGCTTGAGACCTCTCAGGATTTGGTCAAACCTAAACTATCATCACTCAAAGTCATGAGAATTGTCACTTTCTAGTTCTTTTCAATTAAAAAGTGAAAAATGTCATGAGTTAGGTGATGATAGCTTAGGTTTGACCAAATCCGAGAGGTCTCAAGTAGACTAAGTGCTGTCAGTAGGATAGTGGCTCCCTTGGAGAAGTCATATGTAGTTTGACTTTTTTACCAGACTTTGGATTTTTAGTGTTTCATATGATTTATTTGAATTATCAAATTTTTAGATAGGCTAAATTATGAGAGATTAGAAAGTTAGCATTTCGCTAAAATCACTGAAATCATAATTTTCTTCTTCGATGGGAGAGTTGACTTTTTTATTGGTAAGAGATATGATTTTTTTGATATTTTTATTGGATTCAAATGGGGGTACTTCCTTATTTACATGTAATATCTTAAGTAAATGAAACTACAAATATAACATTTACTTGGGTTGAGTTGGACCGATTCCGGTCGATCCACCCCGATTCCACCTTATACGTGGGTGGGTCGGGGTCCCCACCCCCCCCCCCCCCCCCCCCCCCCCCCCCCCAAATCGGGTCACCAATGGCCGATTCCGCTCCGAGTCGGGCCGATTTTGCCATCCATGGGTTGGAGTGACTTCTGATCTTGGCGGGTCAACCCCGAATGATCTAGAGGTGAATGATCTAGAGGTGCAGGATCAATCTGCACTTGTTCTACTTCAGCAAGTTGATGGAGCTGACAGGGCATTGAGGGATAGAAGCACCCAGGCAGGTGATGAGGTGTCCCCATTCAGGATAATGTTGAGGGCGTGTAGGGCTGTGGGCGTCTTGCTTAGCAGGCGTATCATCGTCATCGTTGGGGCGGGAATCAATGAGATGGTTATAGCACCTCCGGTTTAACTAATGAGATAAGCGAAGCGGGGAATCATATACATTCATCTACGAGGATTGGCTGGCCGCGTCAGGTCTTCGTTTTACTATAATATGTGTAATGCGAGTGGAGATGGTGAGGGCTATCCTAAAGGAAGTGGAAGCCATGTGCACCGAGTGGGCGAGGGAGGTGGCAGGAATGGTGGGCATATCATCTGTGGCTGCAGAAAAAGATTTGAAAAGAGCCTTTGCAAAAATTTATAGAAGATGGAGTGCCAGTATCCGAGCAGGCGAGAGGACACTTCAGAGGATGGGGGGAGTGAATGAGGATGAGTGGGGAGAGAGGGGGACCTAAGCAGTTTTATGAGGATCCTTTCATGGGATATCAGGGGACTAGATGGGATGGGAAGAGGGCAGTGAAGGAATTGGTTTGGAGGTGTAAGGTGGATATTTTGTGTGTGCAGGAGACAAAGTGGGATGGGGATGGGAGTGTCATCACGAGGGAGACTGGGGGAACCAGATTGACGAAGGGTTGGCCTCTCCTGCGGTGGGAAGTTCTGGAGGTATCTTTCGTCTTGTGGAACCTCTTTGAGGTGGAGAAGTGGCGTGTGACATGATGGTTAGTAGGTGGGCCTTCTCGGTGCATTTCAGGGGGGTCAAAGATGGCTTTTCATGGGACTTCACTAGTGTTCTACGGGCCCCAAGCTAGGGGAGATAAGGGACAGCTATGGGAGGATCTATTGCAGTTCTACCAGACTTCTAGAAGACCATGGTGTTTGGGTGGGATTTCAATGCTGTGGCACACCCATCTGAGAGGACAAGGACTTCTTATGTAGATGACTGTATGGAGGACTTCCCTGATTTTATCCTGGAGGCAGCATTGGTGGCCTTTGGTATGTCGGGCGGTTTCTTTACTTGTTCTAACCTTAGAGTAGAGGTTGTCTGCTCTAGGTTGGACAGATTTCTGATTTCTGTTGACTGGGAGGATTAGTTTCCACATGCTCAGGTTACCCTGATGTCTAGAGTGGTTCAGATCATAGGCCTATTCTTGTGAAGACCAGTCGTATGCATGAGAGAAGTAACAATTTCAGATTGGAGCTATTCTGGATGCAGGAGCATGATTTTATGGATGTGGTATTGACAGCTTGACATGCTGTCGAGGCAAGACCCTCTGCTATGGCACCTTGGTGAGGAGGTTGAGACACAACTTTTACCTTGAGGCATGGTTTGGCGTGCCGGATCGAATCGGTTCGATTCGGCCGAATCGGATCGAATCAGGAGAAACCCTATTCGTCCGATTCCCATCGAATCGGACCGATTCCCATCCGATTCCCATGCGAATCGGCCCGATTCAGGCGAATCGTGGCAGATCAGGAAAATCCCGATTCGCCCCGATTCCCCGATGCGTCGAACCTTGCCTTGAGGAGTTGGGGTGCTGGAAAAACATTGCCAGGAAGACAGGCGAACAACAAGATTTTGCAGCAGATTGATGGCCTAGATGGTTAAGAGGAGGTAGGTTTACTGGACGAGGAGGACAGAGCTGCTCGGAGTTCTCTCAAGGAACAGTATGAAGACATTCTTCGTAGGGAGGAGATTTATTAGAGACAGTCAGACAGAGATCTAGAGATAGATCAAAGAAGGTGACAGGAACATGACATATTTTTAGGGGATTGCTTCAAGTAGAAGAAGAGTGAACTCCATCTCATGCATCAAGGTGGGGGACGCTATATTTGCTGAGGATGAAGAAATCAGAGAACAGGGGAGGGACTTTTATTCCAAACTTTCCATTCAAGGATAGAGTGTCGATATCCATTCAAGGATGGATGGTGTTGTAGAGGTGGGCAGGGCACTTTTGGGGTTCTTTTGTTGGCCTATACAGCTATACTTGTACATTTTTTCTTTCTTCATTAATATACTAGTGGTACTACCCACTTTTCAAAAAAATAAATAAAAATAAATATCAGAATCATGCCTTGCTTAATTTATCTGTTTAAGCCATACTTGAACAGCTGTCGCCCTAAAAGATTGGACTTATCTTTCTCTATTAACCTGACATGACCTGTGCCTGCACTCTGCAGCGGCTAGGTTTAGGGTTGTCATGGAATCCCAGTTTCCAATTATTCAATCCATTTCTAGAAGAATATCAGTTTTGAATGTGAAATTTACATCAGAATGATTGGAATTTGAAAATCAAGTTCTCAGTAAAAGATGTGAGTTGGAAACATATATATTTCTGCATCCAATCTTGCAATTTTATATTTGATAATCAAATTTATCAATTTGGCAAGATTTAGTTACAAGGCCAAATGGCCAATCATAGAGCCGGTCTGCGCTTGAGTCATTGAAGTATCCATAGCCTGAGCCTGATTGGGCTATAACCAGCTCAGGAACAAAGCCAGTGAGTTCATCCACTTTTTATAGAAACTAGTTCCTCAATTTTTCTGTTCCTTGTGTGGGACTAAACAGAGCTTGTGGAGAAAACCACATTCCTTCACATCGACTCCTGCATTGGGGCAGAAGAAAAAGGGGGAATGGTTGGATTTGTTCTTGACTGGCCTGATTAATTGAGCCCATGAGCCACTCTAAGCTTCTTTGTGGCTCCCCCACAGTGGTTGGTTTTCTATAGGAGTTTCTTCAAGTATATTTATGAATCAGGAAACACATGTTTCCAAACGATTTCAGATTTGGAATTAATCAGAAACATCTGGGAACCAGTGGAACATCTTTCTCCAGATCTGCATGCAAGTTGCAACTCATTTATGGCCCAACTCTGAAATCTGCTTGGACAAATAATGTGTTAATTTAATCCTTTCCTCTTCCCTGTTTTTTTTTTTTTTTGGGGGGGGGGGTTGGGGTTGGATGTGGTGACTCACAGGTTGTGGGTATTAGAGGAGGGCTAGCTGTAGAAAAGGCTTTCCAGGCAGGAGCAAAAGTGTGCTGGTCTGGAGCTCTGACTATTTGGGGGGATGGGGCGAGAGTGAACCAGATTAACTGCATGCTGCAATCATGGATGGCTGTTTTGTCCGAAACCAAAACGTTTTGCGCAATACATTTTGGTTTTGAACCGGAACGATCCGAAACTGGCCAAACTACTGTAGCAAATCGACACCATTAAGAAAAAATATTTTAATGTTTCGGCCGAAACTGGCTGAAATCAGCCGTTTTATTCCCCTCTTAAGGCCGCCCAATACAGCCGAAACTGGATGAAACAGAACCGAAATGGTATCAGTTTCTGCTGGAGGAGAGAGAAATAATAATAAAAATATTTCTCTCTAAGTTAATCGGATCTAGTCATATTGGATCTGAATTGGGTCTGTTTTGGGTCTGGTTTGGATCCAATGTATTATTGGATTGATATGCACCTGTTGGTTATCTGGGTCCAGGTGGAGCTTGGATCTGAAAACGGGTCTGTCCGTACCCATTTAGGAGATCCATCTCACTGGTTTGACAGGTGGGCGTTCTGACGGCAAAAGTGATGCCGAAACCAACACTGCCATCCTTGGCTGCAATGGGAGAATTATTTGGCTATATATTTGTACCACAACCTGTGGGGTATTGTTTAGGGACCAAATAGTATGAACTTGGTCCAAAGTAAGCTACCCACGAGGATTGAATTGGTTATGAACACTCTATCCAATTACCATGACCTTTGGCATCCAATGCTCACTTGGCTTTGGGAGCAATGTTATAAGGTTAAACCACTTTTTTGGGCAGATTTGAGTTGTGTAGGACCTGTAAATCACCGAAGATTACAATGACTATTGATTAAAATTTATTTCCAACTTCAGCTAATGTTTTTAAAATATTCTCTTAACGGTTGTCTGATTGTAACGGTTGTCTGATTGTAACATCTCATTTCAGGGTATTATCCTTGCCTTCAGCATATTAATATTCACGGGATCAGTAATAGCTCTTGGTGCAACAGTGTCTGCAAAACCATTAGATGATGGAATACAAAGGATGGAACGGATATGAAAAGAACATCAGATCTCCTTATGCATCATCTATTTACCTTGGATGGGCAATGTCCTCGATGATTGCACTCTTGGTAACTTGTCTCTTGCCCATCGTGTCTTGGTTTGCAACATATCGCTTTTCCCTCTCTTCTGCGATATGTGTTGGTATATTTACAAGTAAGTCTTGGAACCTAATTTTCTCTTTTTCATTTTACATTTATGTTTTGTTCTATCCATATTGGTTCGTTGTTACTGCACTATAAGACATTTATTGAAGAAACTATCAGCAACAATAGTTACACTTTTTTCTCGCAGTTGTGCTTGTTGTATTTTGTGGTACATCGTATTTGGGAATTGTAAACTCTCGAGAGGATGGAGTCCCAGTGAAGGCTGATTTCCTTGCTGCTTTGCTTCCATTGTTGTGTATTCCAGCAGTAGTGTCACTTTTTACTGGTTTATATAAATGGTAAGCATTGCTGTTGTCATATCAACTTTTGAATATAATCTATTGTTGTATAGTTTGTCAATTAGATCGGTTTCATAGTTTTGGATGGACTGCATCTTTAGCAATTGTTTATTTTGAAGGGCTTTGGGCATCATCTCCATGTGGATTGTTTTCTTTTCCCGTTCTATGAATGTGATGAGGTTAATTTCATTGTTTCTCGATGGAGTTGTGTTTATGTGACTGATTTGTAGAGTGACATAAAACAATGCAGGAAAGATGATGATTGGAAAGCTTCCTGTGGTGTTTACGTTTTTGTCGGCATTGGTTTTTCTCTATTGCTTGGTGCAATATCTGCTGTTATAGTCATTATTAAACCCTGGACAGTAAGTGCCAACCGATTTTGCGAATAAGTTTTTGGACACTTTCTGGTATTTCTTGTTAATGAAATTCTGACCATTTCCAATGTCCTGACTAAGCATATCCTTTTTGGGCTACAGGTTGGTGTTGCATTTCTGCTAGTTGCTCTTCTTGTAATCCTGGCATTTGTTGTTACTCACTACTGGGCTTCAAATAATTTCTATCTGACAAGGATGCAGATGTTCTTAGTCTGTTTTCTAGCCTCTTTGCTGGGATTGGCAGCATTTTTTGTTGGCTTATTTGCAGGTAAGCCTGATGTTTACTTTTCTTTGATAGAGAACTTGCATCGTCATATTACCATATTGCTAACGTTTCCCTGCTGACATTATGGTGGTTACTGTTCATCATCATTTCTTGGCAGATAATCCATTTATTGGTGCATCTGTTGGTTACTTCTCATTTTTGTTTCTTCTTGCTGGACGTGCATTAACGGTGAAGGATCTTTTTCTTCCATTTTTTTTCTTAAAGAAATATTTGTTGCTACATCTTCCTCACCTTTCTGTGCTGATTTGATTGGCCTAATTTTCTTTTCTTCAGGTGCTTCTTTCGCCACCTATTGTGGTTTATTCTTCCAGGGTGTTACCAGTTTATGTTTATGATGCCCATGCTGATTCTGCGAAAAATGTCAGGTCTGCCTAATATCTGCTTACGCAATTGAGTTCGGACTAAGCACTTTATATTTCAGCTTTTATGGTTTCACTTTCGGTGGAAAATCTTTGATTATTTGCAACAATAAATAGTTTCCTAATTATTACTTTTTTTTTCTTTATAAGCTATGCCATACTCGTTCTGTATGGAGTCGCTCTGGCGACTGAGGGATGGGGTGTTGTTGCAAGTTTGAAATTGTATCCCCCCTTTGCTGGTGCTGCAGTGTCAGCTATTACACTCGTTGTGTCTTTTGGGTTTGCTGTGTCTCGCCCATCCCTGACACTCAAGGTTAGTGTCCATATTGTCGTGATCAAATTAGATGGTGGTCATTATACCTATGGTGAATGCTGTTTGTCTCCTAGTTCATCATGATGGTGTCTTTTTTTGCAGATGATGGAAGATGCTGTTCACTTTCTCAGTAAAGACACAATTGTTCAGGCAATTGCTAGATCTGCAACTAAGGTGATTCACTTCACATTTCTCTCAATAAAGTTGTTTTTGTTTTTTGTTTCTTGAAAGTGGATAATACCACATGTACATATTGAGAAGAAGAGAGAGAATGTACAATTTGTTTTTGTTAGACATCACACTATGAAATTCAGTCCACCAGCTGCCCTTGGGACTTCATGTTACAATATGTGGGCCAACGACTAGCCTATGAGTCAGGCCTGGCATGCATGGACAATGCTTGGACTTTATCCATGAGACTATTTGCTTTCACTATGAATAACATACATCACTCGCTGCCCATCTACCAAACATGGATGGACGATTTCTCTTTGGTCATATATGATATGCACAGGAAATCCTATTCTCTCTCATTTGTCTCATTTCTGCTGGATTCCCTGCTCACTTGTGAGCTTGCAACAGCCACCATCCCGCAATCAGCAGTGACACACAGCAATTGAATAGGCAGAATCATGTTCTTCTCTTCCTCTCACTTGTCTCCCCTATCAGTTGTCAATCCTATAGCACGAGCCTGGGCACCGGCTAGTGATAACTGATAATGAATTGCACATGGGGGAGGAAACAGCAGAGATGTCTATAACATCTGGTTTCTAGCTAAATTTGTGCATAACAGTAAGGAATCCCAGCACAAGCAACAAAAGAGTTGTCATGTCACACAAGATGTGCAAAATCTGATTGGGTTGGCCTGTATTGGTTGATCTGGTTGATTTTTTCACAAGATGATTAGATCCTGATCCAGGCTTGCCCGAGTCTGGACTGGGATCAGCTGGATTGTTCAGGATTGGCCAATCACCTGTAGCATGCTCGCTGTTGAATTTAAACTAGCCACTAAAGACCAAGTTTTCCTTGGTGTCCAATGGGTAATTTGGTAAAATTTGATGTTTTTGAGTTGGGGAGGATTTTGAGGAGCCCTCTTACTGTTCCTCATGTCAAATTCAACCGTCCCTTCCTCCCTCCCTCCTGCACCCGGTTGTTTTCTTGAATATGCCATTGTATTTCCTGTTTTTGTTTTTAGGATTTTTTTATAAATAAATTCTTGCCTGACTTGGCAGTATCCAATTGGATCAACCAATTTGGCTGACTTGGATCTGTTGTGGACGGGCTGATCCAAGACCGATCCCCAATCCTTCCTTTAGATCACGAGTCATAGAAACCTCATTGAAGACAAGAATGGAAACTGGAAAGCATGAGATGTGAGATGGTAGGATTAAACTCCATTGTTTAGTCTTACCTATACAGATTCATGACGATTGGCATGCGCATGTGCAGCCGTGAGATCACTTGTCTCTCTAGCAACAGTTGTATGTTGGAATCACTTATCTCGCTTACTGAGACCATTTCATCTTAGGGCATGGCTAAGTGTGGAAGTGTGCACACAAGAGAATTAGCACTCTTTGTCCTCCTAGCTAACGGCAAGCCTAGGTCTTGGACTCTGGCCCCTAGTAATAGGGTAAGTGGCCATCATGACTTTTGGTTCCCTACTGCTATGTACCCAGTAGGGGGATCAGTCGTGCATGGTGCAACCACCCAAGAACAATAAGAAGTGCACTCACCCTGACAAAATTTTTTTTTTGAAATGTGGATAGTAGTATAGTACCACAAAGTATATTGAAAAAGGAAGAATGTACAAGAGTAGAGGACAAGCAACAAAAAGACCTCCAAACAAAAGCCCTCTCTCCAGTTAGACAACCCAAAATAAACAACCTCACCTCCCCAAGGACAAAAGGAGAGGAGAATGAGGACTCTCAAATTGGCCTAACAATTTGGCCCAAGCCAAAACATTACTCTTAATCCCTTGTAACACGGTTTCTTCAGTCCTAACTTCTCTCCTGAAAATTCTGTTGTTTCTTTCAATCCATATGGCCCAAATAGTGGCGTGCAAAATGATCCACCATACCACCCCATCAGCCTTCAAATGAAAATTCCTGTTCCAGCCCAATACTAACTCCTTCGCACCAGTAAAAGATGGGATGACAATCTGAATACGGTGCCCAATTTCATTCCAAATCATATTAGTGAAAGAGCAGGCTGTTAGAAGATGGTCCAAGCTCTCCTCCTCAACCCCACAAAGACTGCATGAGTTGGAATATTAGGGAACACCCTGGATAACTTATCACCGGTGGCAACCTACCATGTGAAACCCTCCAAGAGAAATCTTGACCTTGAGGGGATCCTGGTGGCCCAGATCTGATCCATTCCTTCATGCCTCAAACCCCATCAATAAGCATGAGATAAGCTGATTTGACTGAAAAACATCCAGATTTCTCCCATCTCCAAGTCCACCGGTCCGCCATGTTTGCACCCTGACAATTTGTTGACTTTACAACTATAAACATGAGCTGTTCCCAGTCCCACAAGCAGGAAGCTCAACGAGCCATTATCTTCTTGGAGAGGACCTCAAAAATGAACTGTATCCCTTAGTTTTGGGCCTGTCCTTAGCCTCTATAGATCACCATCCAAGCTCCTTTATACAACCCAAAAAGATCTGTGTAAGGCCTTGTGTATGCTTAGCGGTTGGATGACAACAGTTAGTGGCTCCATTAACTGCAAACCATTGTAACCAAGGTAGACTATCAGGACACACTTATCTTGCAGAAAAAAGCATAGATAAATAAACACAAGATGAAAAATACATCCTCATACTCAATGCTGATTCACCTCATTGTGGGGTGCCTTCTCTAAGTACCATGACCAAACATCTGCATACTCATTACTCAAAGCTTAAATTTCAACTTGCAACTTTTTTGAATTTCATGGACATGAGACGGCACATGCTTTGAACCAGCTCTATGGACATATAGGGTTTCACAAGCCCAAGATGATACAATATGGAAATGACTTTTAAATGACACAAATAACACACTTGCAATCCAGGAATTGTCCATGGCCTGCATCTCCCAAAATTCAAAAATGAGGGAAAAGAGAAGCTGAACACTAAACAAAAGGAATGGGATAGTGTTATAGTTGTCAAGGCGACAAGTGAACCAAGGCGTTCACGGGGTCCCGAAGCGCTTAGGTGACTAGGCCCCCGCTTAGGCGTCACCTAGGCCACTAATTAAAAAAATCCAAAAATGTCTCCTAGTATGTAAACAAGAATAAAATATAGGGAGAATTAATTATCAGTCCCTGCTTTATGGGGATTTATTTTTAGGTCCCTGTGTTACACAGTTTTCTAAAGGGAGAAAACTATGTAGCTACACAGTTTTCTAAAGGAGTCAGGGACCTAAAATAAGTCCTCATAAAGCAGGGATTGATAATTAATTCTCCCTAAAATATATGAAAAAAATACAGAAAAATCAGAAGCATAAGGAATTTAGAAGCACGAGGGGGGGGGGGGGAGAGAGAGAGGAAGGATTCTGGGCTCGGACAGAGAAAGAGAGTGTGGAGATTGGGCGACTGTGGGGCGATGGTGGGAGGCTGTGGGAAGACTGGAGGGGGGGACCTTGCGGCTGTGGGGGAGAATTGGGGACTTGGGAGACTGGGGGAGACAGAGAGGGGGTGGGGGGACCTCGCGGATTGCTGGACATGATAAACACTCCGGTTCGGCGGCGGACATCACAGCCGCAGAAGATGAGGCTCTGGCATAGTTGTCAAGGCGGATGCCTAGGCGGCGCCTAGGCGCCGCTTAAGTGCCAAGGCGCTTCCTCAGCCGCCTTAAAAGACCTCGCCTTTCTAAGAGGAGAAAAGGCGCCGCTAAGGCGGCCAAGGCGCACGCCAAGGGCGCTTGGGCGCGCCTAGACCCTTTAGGGGTCCGCAATATCCCACTTAGACAGTAGATTCAGGTCGGTTTTCAGGGCTGAGTTCAGCCCGATTCCGGGTAACATCTTATTTACCTGAATATCATTTAAGTAAATGTTATAATTTGTTGTTTCATTTACTTAAGATATTACATGTAAATAAGAAAGTACCCCCCATTTGAATCCAATAAAAATATCAAAAAAATCATATCTCTTACCAAAAAAAAGTCAACTCTCCCATCGAAGAAAAAAATCACGATTTCAATGATTTTAGCGAAATGCTAATTTTCTAATCTCTCATAATTTGACCTATCTAAAAATTTGATAATTCAAATAAACTATATGGAACACTAAAAATCTAAAGTCCGGTAAAAAAGTCAAACGTGCATATGACTTCTCCAAGGGAGCCGCTCTCCTACTGACATCACTTAGTCTGTTTGAGATCTCTCAGGATTTGGTCAAACTTAAACTATCATCACCCAAACACATCAGACTTGTCATTTTCTAGTTTTTTTTTTTCAAATTTAAGCATATTGTGGGATTATGTAATGGACTCATTTAGTTTTTACTTGTTTTAAGTGTGTTAAGATATTGCACTTCTTATTTTATTTAACATATTTACATGTATGTGTATTGCTTGTTTTAAAAGTTGAAAATTAGTTTTCTATATTTGCACTTCTTGTTCTTATTTAGTGTGCTTATTTATTTGAAGATGTCAATTTAGATTTTTATGACTTTATGATATATAATGCGAGTTTGTTTACTTGGAGTTTAATTTTTGTTGCTTTCATTGTCTTTATGTCTGTCATATTATGATATTTTTATTGAATTTTCATCATTATATATATTATAGATACATAAATATCATGTAAGAGGGACACTTGAAAACAACTCATACTTGGTTCCATCCTAAACGCCTAGGCACCGCTTAGGTGAGCGCCTAAGCGCTTAGGCGATGCGAGACCCCACCTACGCCTTGGTCACCTTGACGCCTTGACAACTATGGGCTCTGGCGGTGAACCTTGGAAGATGGGATGACTCTCTCCTGCAGGCCTGCAGCACAAGACTGCGGTGATGGCGTCGGACGAGACGGTGATCCATTGGTGGAGGAGGTGATGACGAAGGAGTGAGACCACGGCGGCGACCTAGGGTTGGAGGTGGAAGAGAAGGGGGATCGAGGGGGAAGTTGAATGGGTATCGCGGGGGAGGGGATTCGATGGGGTTTAAAAGTGGTCCGGGGGGTAAGCGAACCGGGCAGCCGCCTTGGCACCCAGCCTGCCTAGGTGACGCCCGGTTAGCCTTTTCAACAAATGTAAATGCAGGCTGGCACCTTGCCCCTTCAATTGTGCCTGAACGCCTAAGCGGTGCCTAGGTGACGCCTAGGCGCCTGCCTTGACTACTATGGATAGGGTTGGCATCATTCTACTTGGAAGACTCTGTGACAGGACTTCCCCACTTGTAGAATCAGCTGCCAACCTTGGATGATTACTTCCTTCTTCCTTTGTTGGGGCTGGTAGATGCAATCCTTTCACTCCTCTCACCTGCATCATCCCCAAGTTGAAGGATGGAAAGGTGGTGAAGGAGAGTGGAAGCCTATGTCTAGATGCCACTGCCCTCTCTACCTCTCTCCTTTTCCCTCCTTTTCTTATTCTCTCCTACTCCCTCTTTTTCTCTGTGCTTCTAATAGGCTTCGGATGGTCAAGATGGGGAAGATTCCAGCCACCTCCTTATCTAGGTAGCATGGGATGGGAGTAATATCTTTTGTTATTTCAGTGCATTAAAGTTTAGTTTGAAGATGAGTATGGGACCTACTGCATGAGTTATTTCTTAACTGAGATGTGACATACTCGAGTACTTGACTAATCTCAGGTAACCCTCTGGATCAGTGGGTGACTGTCACAGTTGAATAGTATTGTCCTACAATGTCACCTTTCCTATCATTAGGTGATGTGTTAAACTCAGCCAATCTAGTAGAGACATGCCACCTAACAATCGATATGTGACATGAGTTTGCAATTGAGACCTGTCTTATCGTGGAACAAGCAGTGGGCTCGTGCCATCACAATCCCAATTTTCATCATTTGAGTGGTCTGAATTCTGACCAATAAGGAGGTGGATAGGAGTTGCTAAACCCACTTTTGACCTGCCAAGGCCCAATGTTGTCAGCACCATAATGCCCATTTGATTTGGACTGACCTCTGACAAAATAAATTACTTTTAGATTCTTATTAATTTTGAAATTTCAACTTTAACATCCGACTACCAGAAAGTATCTCCTTCCATTCCGCTTCTCCCATTTAAAGCTTGGACATTTTGCAGGACATTACAGGCTCTATCCTTTGTTTTCTGCTGTCGGAAGGCACATTTTACCACTTTCTCCTCTCTTCTCTATAAGTAAATTTTGCTGAGCTGGATTCGGGCCTGTGCCAGCTTGGCTGGGCCCAGCCTGTCCTTTTAGAGGCTTGGCCCAGTCAGCCTTACCTGTTGACACATGTACTTGAGGCTTTTGCTTGATGTTGATGTCAATTTTTTCTCACTAACTTTTCTGCGATGCTCAAGGCACATACTCAACACTTATATCTGATCTTGGGCCAAGTTCACTGGTCTTTTCTATCAACTGGTATATTTATTAAGGATTGCAATATTTGTATCATGTGCATAATTGCATTACAACCATTTCTTTTAGATTATAGAAATGTTCAGAATTGCCTTTTGGATAAGGCACAGTCTCAATGATACCGATACAAATTCCAGCTATTTGATATTGTGGATACTGCCAGTGGAATATCACCAGAAAATATACCTAATACAGACTAATGTTATTTGATGAATGAAGTATGCCCTTTCTAAAAAGAAAAACCATATATCATGATCCCACCAATCTGGTGTTGCTTCTTGGGAGCCTTCAAATATCACCAATCATTCATTAAAGGCAACTGTGGTACAGTTTCTGGTGGTGTTGCAATTGTCAATCATTCACCAGATTTCTGGTGCAGTCTTAATCATTCATCAAAACCAATTCTGGTACGTTTGTTGAGAATTGCAATACTCATATCAGGTAAATTTTAACCATTTATTTTAAGTTATGATTTATGAGGTTTGTTCTCCTTTCTCTGTTTTGTGATAGGTAATGTAGATACAATTTTCTTTTGGACTGCCCAAGATATCTTCACCACGCATTCTTGAATTTCAAATATTTGATAACATTTCTTAAGTTTTATAATTTTACAGACAAGAAATGCACTATCTGGCACCTTTTCTGCACCACAAAGATCTGCAAGTTCAGCTGCCCTTCTAGTTGGGGACCCTGCTATTGCGCGTGACAGGGCAGGGAACTTTGTTCTCCCTAGAGCCGATGTCATGAAGCTGAGGGATCGCCTAAGAAATGAAGAACTTGCTGCTGGTATATTCCTTTGCAGAACTAAAAGTGGCATGACATTTCGCCGTGAATCTGCACTTGATGTAGGATACAGGAGAAAAATGTGTGCTCATGCACGTATTCTAGCTTTAGAAGAGGCAATTGACACTGAATGGGTGTATATGTGGGACAAATTTGGCGGCTATTTACTTCTTTTGCTTGGTTTGACGGCTAAGGCTGAAAGAATACAGGTACTAAGTAATTCTATATCCTGAAGTTTATTTTCTTGCATACATGCTTTCAATAATTTAACTATGTTGAGCACATTTTGTTAATTATGGTAGGATGAAGTCCGTTTGAGGCTTTTTCTGGATAGCATAGGTCTCTCAGACCTAAGTGCCAAGAAAATCAAGAAATGGATGCCCGAGGATCGTATGCAGTTTGAGATGATTCAGGAAAGGCGAGTCGTTTGCATTGCATTTTTTTGCCTAAATATTCTTTTCTTAGATAAGAATTTTCGTCTCGATTTTGCTCTAATTTATATCTTCTTTTCCCTCAGCTACATAAGAGAAAAAGAAATGGAAGAAGAGATCTTGATGCAAAGACGTGGAGAGGAGGGAAAGGGAAAAGAGAGAAGAAAGGCACTTCTGGAAAAGGAAGAGCGCAAGTGGAAGGAAATAGAATCTTCTCTCTTGTCCTCTATCCCAAATATTGGAAATAGGGATGCAGCAGCTATGGCTGCAGCAGTTCGTGCTGTTGGTGGTGATTCTGTGTTGGATGATTCATTCGCTCGGGAGCGAGTTTCTAGCATAGCCCACCGAATTCGTGGTGCTCAATTGGCTCGTCGTGCGCAACAGGTTTGCTTTCATTTACCATCTCTCTTTCTCTCTTAGCAGTTCTTCAAATTATGGTTGCTTTTACAAGCACCAGGTAGCACTGCCTCATGATTCTACAGTATTTACAGAATATTATATAGTATTATAATTGGTACATGAATTGCATCTTTGTGTTCATTATCTTTTTCTCTTATTATGCTTCTGTGTCTTAGTGTTCTGAAAGTTATTCTTCAATGTCCATAGCAGTTTATGATATATGAAAAATGAAACATTACATAGAGTTTGATGTGGTAAAAGTGCTATGTTTTGATTTATTTTTGATTTTGTATTATGAAGTTTGTTCCAGGGTTATTGACATTGTTTTTAACAGACTGGAGTTCTGGGCGCTATATGCATCCTTGATGATGAACCGCGTACTGCTGGTAGACATTGTGGACAGATTGATCCTAGTCTTTGTCAGTGTCGAAAGGTCAGCTTCTCAATTGCAGTCTTAATCCAGCCAGAATCTGGTCCAATATGCCTTCTAGGAACTGAATTTGAGAAGAAAGTCTGCTGGGAGATCCTGGTGGCTGGTGCAGAACAAGGGTTTGAGTCTGGCCAAGTTGGTCTGAGATTGGTTATGAAAGGCGATAGGTTAACTACAGTTGCTAAAGATTGGAGTATAGGCGCTACAAGCATTGCAGATGGAAGGTTTGTTTTCTGTTTCCCAAACTGGTAATGTGTGTGAAGGGTAAATCCTGCTCATTTCAGCTTCTGTTTTGGGAACTTTGTTGAAAGATGATGACATTTCTTTTTCCTTCTAGGACGTCAGACCATATTTTTCTCACCTGCTGTAACATTACATCCTTTTACTGTGCAGATGGCATATTGTCACAATTACTATTGATGCTGAAATCGGAGAGGCTGCTTGCTATCTAGATGGTGGTTTTGATGGGTATCAGGGTGGACTTCCGTTGCAAATGAGCACTGGAATTTGGGAGAATGGTACAGATGTTTGGATTGGAACAAGGCCACCAATGGACTTGGATGCATTTGGCAGATCTGATAGTGAAGGTGTCGACACAAAAATGCAAGTAATGGATGCATTTCTTTGGGGAAGGTGTTTGACAGAAGATGAGATAATTGCTTTCCATTCCACTATGAGTCCAGCTGAATACTATATGTCTGATCTACCAGAATTTGGCTGGCATTTTGATTCACCTCCAAGGGTACGCCAAACACGACATGTATCGATACTTTTTCTGGGACACATTAGCATATCTTGAACCATGGCAATTTTATCTTTTTTCCCTGGCGTAACTTAGAGGGTATAAGCCACATAGGAATGATAGCAATGCTTTCAGACACTACTCATACATGACATTACAAGCATATAATGTCTTCAAGTCTGTTTACCAAGTTCCGAACATTTTAAAAATGCCCAGACTGGGCGAAGTACTGTCCCTTTGCTAAGAGGGATTCCATACGTGGCAACGTGTCTGCTTCATTGCTGAGGCAATCCTTTTCTGTCAATCTTAGATGTTTTTTTTTGGTATCTGTAACTTGAATATCTTTATTTTTATAGGCATCTTAAGAAATGAGTTTACATGCACACAATAAAGAAGAGCCAGGTCTTCATACCTATTTTGCAACTATACTGCAGAGGAAACATCTTAATTAGATACCAAAATTAAGAAATACAGTTGTAATGTTGTGGCATGATGCCTGAATAGTTGCACTGTTGTCTGTGCTAATGCGTCTGTCTGCTGCCAATTCTTTTGCCACAAACCTTCTATTTTTTTGCTTCAATAATGAAGTTAGCACACAGAAAATCGACCTGAGCTGATTCAAGAATATTTTGAGAATAGTAAACCTATTTTTATACAAAAGCAAAGACATGGAAGTAAACATTGGAAACTTGGGGGAAATACAGATTGCTGCCTCGCTCGGTAAAAGATGGAATGAGGACTATGAAGTTTGACGTCTTAACCTTGAAACCTGCAAAGAACATGCAATTGCTTTATGAACAAAGAAAAGCATAGAATAACGGGATTGGGATCCAGTTTCCCAACCATACCCAATGGCTGCGAACCTAAATCGATGCCATGTTCATAACAAGAAAAGGGGTGACTGGTTGGAGGGACCTATTGGCCACCATTCAAAACTATGTATTCCTCTTAGTCAACCATGTTTTCACAATTTTTATTGTTCTTTTAGGGATTTAAGTCGCTGAATATTCTTTCTTTAGTTTAGTCAACCTCCTGGTTCTAAAATGGTAAATCCTGCAGCAATAAAGATATCGAAATTCAATGAGGAGCATGCATACGCACCATCAGTTATACTTCCATATTTGGCTGACTATGTATTGATAGCCTCCACAATGATCATGTGTTCCAACTTGATACTGAATCTCTGACAATGTTTTCCGTTACAAGTATGGGCTAAAGCTGTGTTTGTAGTTTGATCATCTAAAATAGCATGACTTGTCTACACTTTCTACCAGCTGAGCATGACTGTGTTGGTATGCGGTTAGGCTTTGGGAGGGCGGGAGTGCCAACTTTGTAATTCGGTGTGGGTTGCTTTATGATTTATATGAACTGTGTCATACTGCTACACCAAGGTTTTCAAGGTGAAAAAAAGGGAAATTACAAAAGATTTACCGTGTTAGAGGTAAGTATAGAGCAAGTCAAGTGGACATAAACAATGGAGCTAGAGCTGCAAAGTTAGGCCTTTGGTTGACTTGACTATGCAACTGCGCTCAGGCTAAAACATGTGATTTTTTGCAGCACAAGACAGCAACAGGATCAGGGGAATGGGGATAGCACAGCAGAGATGCTACCTTGTCCTCTGTAATTTGAGTTTCTTGATTGAATTAGGCACTACTGATACTGTCTGGTGCAAGAGACTTGGATCGTGAAAGAAAGTAACAAATTAAAACAGTTGTGTTGGGCCAAGGTTCGTGATCTGGACTAGACTGATCTTGCAATGGATTTTACCCCTCCCTCGTTGAGATACCATGGTGCTGCACACCTGCACCCAAGATCGCACTTCTTAAGACAGGGTCTGTGGGGAAACCTCCGTATGCAAGGAAACTTCATGTATACGAAGATCTTCTCTTTACTATTACTATGACGAGTTGCGATTTGATCCCTGTTAATCAATCTAATAAAAGCAAACTCTGTGCCATGCTCTTTCCATTGATATTGATTGGATTTCTACATATGCTTGCAACTGACTATTGCAACCATTCTTAGTTTGTCTACTCCCTTATCTTGTTACTTTTTTTAAGGATTCTGTAAAATTTTGCATGGGGATTTTCTGAAAAAACCTGAAACTAAATATATTTTCCATGTATATTTTCATATATTTAAAGAAATGTCATCCTTGTTTTTTTTTCTCATATTGTCATGAAACCTGAACTTGGAACTACTTGTCTTCCAATTGCTTATTATATACTTATTTTGAATTTTGACTCTGACATTAATGAAATTTTTAGATCCCTTCGTCTACATAATGTTAACATTTTCTCTACGTATAGGTCAACGAGTGGGAATCTGAAGAAGCAGATATTGATATATATGACCGAGAGGATGTAGATTGGGACGGTCAGTATTCAAGTGGCAGGAAAAGGAGGTCAGAACGTGAAGGGGTGGTACTTGATATAGATTCTTTTGGCAGAAAATTAAGAAAGCCTGTGTCCGAGACAAAAGAGGAAATGCATCAGCGCATGCTAGCCATTGAATCAGCCGTTAGAGAAGCTCTCTCTGCGAGGGGGGAAGCACATTTCACAGACCAAGAATTCCCTCCCAGCAATCGTTCTTTATTTGTTGATCCAGACAATCCTCCCCTAAAATTGCAGGTATAAGTCTGATTTTTGTTGCATTATATTATTGAAACTAAGATGCCAGTGCTCACTGCTATCTCCCTCCAGGTTGTCTCTGAATGGATGAGACCAAGTGAGATAGTGAGAGAATGTTGCAGGGATTCTCAACCCTGCTTATTTTCAGGTCCTGTGGATTCTTCAGATGTCTGTCAGGTGCAAACTATTTCTTTTCCTTCTATGTTAGTCGATTCAACATAGCATTGCAGAATGTGGATTGTCTTTTAATTTATAAAAAAAATTGACCTCTCCAATGTTTTATCCTTCATTCTTACAAGAAATTGTGTGATCTATTTTTTCAGGGACATCTAGGTGACTGCTGGTTCTTGAGTGCAGTTGCTGTCCTGACTGAGGCATCCCAAATTTCAGAAGTGATAATAACACCTAAGTTCAACGAGGAGGGAGTGTACACAGTTCGTTTCTGTATTCAGGTATTAAATATTACTTTCTTCCATGCTAATGTAGTATTTACAGCCCATCCAAGATCAAACATCAGAGAGATCTGTCCATGTAAACTGGTAACGAGAAGTTTTTTTTTTTGGGAGGTGATGGGATGTTTAGTATGATAGAGCGGGAAAAATGATCTGAAATGTCTAGAGATTCATTTGCAGTTATTAGCAACTAGGACTTTATTTGGCCTTCCTGGAATAAAAGCAACCTTTTAAGACTTAAGCTGATACCCACCAAAAGTGGATGAAACCTCACTAAGAAGAGAAACACTTTGTACCTGGGCAAAATGCCCAGGCGCTTGTACCCATAGACACAAGCCCCCCCCCTCCCTGCCCGCCCACCCACCCGCTTGTGTCTGGCAATAGAGCCCACCTGCTTGTGTCTGGCGGTGGGGCCCACCCGCTTGTGTCTACAGCCGGGTACGAAGTGTTTTCTCCACTGAGAAATCTTTGGTTACATATTTCATTTCTGAGTTCAATTTTTTTAAACTTAAAATGTACTGTTTTCCTTGAGGATCTGAAGTCAGAATTCTTGATAATCTTTGGAGTTTTGGAGCATGGATAGCAGTTTGAAACCAATATGTTTCAGCCGAAATGTATCGGTTTCAGACCTGGACGATCCAATACCGGGAGTCTGAAACTGGGCGAAACCAGACGAACTCGCCTCTTAAGGGGAGTTCATGTCCACCCGAAACCAGGCGAAACCAAAACTGATCTGGCTGAAACTGATACCAAAACCAACACTGCCATCCTTGTTTTGGAGGGAAACTAATCTAGAGAATGATGCCAAGTTTTCTGCCATCCCATGCATTGCATTAATTAATTTCAGTATTCTTGAAATGACTCATTTTGTGGCATGATGGTGGAGACCTTTGAAAGCACAAATTCCCTTCTTTTCTTTCCTCCTGTTCCCTATTTTTGTTCTGTATACTCTCAACTCTGACAAAACATACCCATTCCTTTTATTCTGTTGTTTGTTTTCTGGCTGATGCTTGGGCAACTTATCTATTACATAAGCATGAAGGTGTCTGAGTTGCACCAACCATTGCGCTTGAGGTAGAACCATAAATGGCCGGAATTGGTGAGGTCTGGTTCCTGTTGTGGATTAGAAATGGTTGCTGGTTTATTATGGATATCTGTATGTTTATTTTATATGGGAAGTTTGGGTAAACTAGTAAAATGTTTTTGATAGTTGAGAATTCAGTTCTTAGCTGGTCTTAGTCTGGTCGAGATGCCTTTTCTTTTACATCCTGCTCATGCAGAGTTGGCCTTTACTGCATGTTGTGTTCTTCTTGGTTCTTATCTAAATGCTTGGCAGCTGACGCTCTCTGATAGGTTTCAAAGTTTAACTTGATTCTTTTTTTTGCTGGGGGTGGGGTTGGATGTGAATAAGTACTTAGCACAATGTGAGTCTCTCATGGCTACAGAGCAGACTAGTTTTATTTTGATTTCAGAATTATTTCCTTTTCTGAGCCAAGCATACATGTAATCATGTTCCCTTCAATGACTTTCTTTCTTCTGTAGGGTGAATGGGTCCCCGTTATTGTGGATGACTGGATCCCTTGTGAGTCACCGGGCAAACCAGCTTTTGCTACAAGTAGAAAGGGCAATGAACTTTGGGTTTCTATCTTGGAGAAAGCTTATGCAAAACTTCATGGTTCATATGAGGCACTAGAAGGTGGTCTTGTCCAAGATGCCCTTGTAGACCTCACGGGCGGAGCTGGAGAAGAGATTGACATGAGGAGTGGGCAGGCACAGATTGATCTGGCTAGTGGAAGACTATGGTCTCAGTTACTACGCTTCAAACAAGAAGGCTTCTTACTTGGTGCTGGGAGTCCATCAGGCTCTGATGTGCATGTATCTTCTAGTGGAATTGTTCAAGGCCATGCTTATTCTTTATTGCAGGTATTACATGATACTGATGTTCATCCAAGTTTTTATATGCACTATTATGTTGTACTGAACGTAATAACTTATGTCACAGATAAGGGAGGTAGATGGCCACAAGCTCGTACAGATTCGAAATCCTTGGGCAAATGAAGTTGAATGGAATGGTCCTTGGTCTGATTCATCTCCTGAGTGGTCTGATAGGATGAGGCACAAGTTGAAGTACATCCCCCAGGTATCACATCCCTCCAAAACCATGTGGAAAAAAGACAGATCTTTTGGTCTCTAAAGTGGATGCAATTTATGACTACCTGCAAATTCGTAAGCTGTATTTTGATCGAGTGTTCTCTCGCACCATTTTGTTATCTTGATTATCTTCATTGTGATCTAAGGAGTTAGCTTCTTGTTTGTATTCATTGCACAAGTCCATGAAATTTCTGAAGGAGACTTTGTTCCTGATGCATGCAGTCAAAGGATGGAATATTTTGGATGTCTTGGCAAGATTTTCAGATCCACTTTCGCTCTATATATGTTTGTCGTCTCTATCCACCAGAGATGCGTTATTCTGTTCATGGGCAGTGGTGTGGTTATAGTGCGGGTGGGTGTCAAGATTATGATTCCTGGCATCAAAATCCTCAGTTCAGGCTTAGGGTAACTGGTGCAGAAGCATCCTCCCCAGTTCATGTGTTCATCACTTTGACTCAGGTATGCTGCGCAATGTTGCCTTGTTCTTATTCACAATATTATCCATACTTATTTTAATCTTTGACTTGTATTTTTCCTCAGGGTGTGAGTTTTTCAAGAAAAACAACCGGTTTCAGGAATTTCCAGTCTAGCCATGATTCTTTGTTGTTCTACATTGGAATACGCATTCTGAAGACAAATGGCTGCCGTGCATACAACATTTATATGCATGACACAGTTGGTGGATCAGATTATGTAAACTCTAGAGAAATATCGTATGAGTTGGTTCTGGAACCTCACCGAAAAGGTTATACTATAGTTCCCTCAACACTTCACCCTGGTGAAGAAGCACCATTCGTTCTATCTGTTTTCACTAAAGCCGGCATAACCCTGGAGCCATTGTAGTACATAGCTGTATGCTTTTGGCTGGCTTTTTTTATCTCACTAGGTTGGAATTTCTTCTGACTAAAAGAAGAAGGTTTAAGTTGCTCAAGGTTGCCCTTGGACCATGGAAACCTGGATGGGGAAGCAGGTCAAGTGCACCACAGATGACAACGCAGAGGGTTATGGTATGTGTCTCATTCAAAAAGTAAATTTGAATGTTTAGTAATGACATTTTTTTTGGTATAGATGTTATAATAAAGCATTTGAAATTGCTTGGCTATGCACCAGTTTGTCGGGGCGGATCAACATAGGAGACCAACTTTGACATTCAGGGTAAAATTTACGTTTCGTCCTTTCTTTCACATTCATTGAATGGAAATACCATTCCAGCCTTTGGCTTGATTGTCCCAGCATGTTATTTCTGAACAACTGGGTTCATTTTTGGTTTTTATTTGCGGCTGTTCATTTGTGTTCCCATGTGGTTTTTTTAGTGAACTGTGTCGTAGATAGCTTTACTTGGATCAAATCTTTGAGAGTTCCTAGAGTTGGATTGCGTTTACTAGTAGTAGAGATGGCAGATTGTCATATTGCCAATTTTTACTCCATTTGGCAGACCCCAAACAGTCTTCTGTCCTTTGTTATGAATAAGCTTTGCACGATTCGTTCTGTGCGCCTTTCCTGTCATTAACAATTTGCCTTCTTATAGTTGAAGAGGAAAGATCGTTTTTAAAAGTTTTCTAAAACCTTATTGCCAATTATCTGGATCTCGTGCAGATTTTGAGAAGTGATACACCACTGTGTCGTCGTGGAAAAGTATTGCACTGCAGCAGGCAATGTCGTCAACATTTTCAGCTGTGATCCGAGCAATCCCATTCTCAGAATGGGGAATGTTGCACGCCCTGATTCATTTGGCTGGCAAAGGCCGCCCCTCCACCTTGTCTGCAACAGAAATTTTTTGTTTTCTGTAAATAGCTCCAATGACCTGAAATGAGGTCTTTTCGAATATAGGTGCTGTAGAAATGCCTTGTAAATGATAGGAACTGAAAGCAGAGAAAGGAAATTATAGGAATGGATATGAGAAAAAAATAAGGACATGAGAGTGGTCATTTGTTTTGGGATAAAGAGGGCATGGAAGCTGTAGCCAGTTGTTCTGGTTTCCAGCTGCAGTTTTGTAATGACATGAACAAAATATTTGTCTTTTGGAAGTATTTTTTCTTCTCTCCATTTTTATGGTTCCATGCATCTCTAGCATTTTTTGACGCAGCAGACGGATTTTTCTTACTCAGGCCGAGTGGCGAGGCTGAAAGATGTGGGCTGAGCTTTCTACGTATCAGTAGAAGTGAGCCCAGATCCCCGTGGAGTCGGGAGCTCACTGGTACAGGCTTTCTATTCCCTAGCATGATGTAGGAAGTTGCATTACGTGATTTAGGAGTGACTCGTTTGACGTCAATGAATGAAGAAATATTAATCTCATATTTACATCAAGAGAAAGACTTTGTGCACTTTTGAAAGTGCACAAAGTGCAATCTACATGTGCAACTAACCCATATGGCACTACCATTTACATGGGTTGGTAGTCTATATGACATCCAAAAAAATGGTGCCACATGAGCTAGTTGTCCATATGAATTATATTTTATGCACTTTTGAAAATACAGTCTTTCTCGTTAAGAGATATGCTTATTGCACATGGCGCGTGGGCCGACATTGGGCTGCGGCCCACTCTTGCGAGAGGGGGCAGTGCAAGAAGGATTTCTCTTGTAATTATGCATTTGCCTGTACGCCATGAGGAAGCATGAAAACTGGGGTCCGGGGTGAGATTTTGCGTCGGGCTCATTACTGGCTTGCACCCATTCAAGGTGTAGGGCTTTATCAATGGCCTATCTCTCACGTATAATAAACAGATTATCTCCTTCGTAACGGCCACCGATGTTTTTCACAATCTGACAGCGATTTGGTTCTTGAAAGCAATTCGTAGGGAAAGGGGTTAAAAAGCCTTTCTGAAGAAGAGAAAAAACCATTCGTTAAACCAGAAAAAGGAATAAGTAATGATGGCCTAAATAATCCCCAAAATTGCTCAAGCCAGGTACACAGACTGAACACAATTATATATTTACCATAACCTGTACTGTCTTGGAACATGCCAGAGATTTCTCAAAATGTATTATTCTTCCACTTTCCAAAAGCTACCTCAGGGGATCATTCTTCTTTTTTTTTTTTTTTCATTCATCTACTGCGGCTATTGTGGAAACATCCTGAGACTAACAGCCTCAAAATAAACAAAAAAAAGAGAGAGAAAGAAAGAAGCTAAACTTTGATAACAGCACCACAATCTGCAGTCTTATTCGTTGCTTCAATTAAGCTACGAGCACTACAAAATGCAAGAGTACGTCAACAACGTGATCGTGCGTGCATGGAGAACTGCTGATCGAAATATCAACCAGTATTTCTCATTCCCGCAGCTATCCCATTAATGGTGATGAGCAATGCATCCCTCAACTTGTGGTTATCATCATCCTGCCTCAGTCTCTTCAGTATCTCCACCTGCAGCATGTTCATGGGGTTAAGGAATGGGAGTCTGTTGTCTATCAGCTTTCTCAAACTCCGGTTGCTCTCTAGGGCCCTTTCATGCCCACTGACCACCAAGACATACTCCTCCGTTGTCAAGAACTCCTTTCTGAGTTCTGCTCCAAGCTTCCGTCTGTTTTCTGACACTAGCATCTCATCATAGTGCTTAGAAATGGGAAGATCAGTCTTTCCTAGTACCATCTCAATGAGATCTAGAATGGACTGGAAGAAAGGCCACTCTTTATACATGGCTTGCAGGTCTCTTTTATATCCCTTGTCACATGCATATTCAAGCCAGCTCCGATCCCAAGCCATGATGGAAGCACAAATCGTGTCTGTGTCCATGCAAATATCCAGGGAATGGCTCGGAGGTGTCCGATCCTGTAGAAACTTTCCTTCTGGATGGACGACTACCGATGTTCAGAAAAACAAGCTCAGCCTGGGGGTTGCTTCCTGAAAGTAGACAAGAAAATCGGGATTTCCATACACAGTGTGTTCGATAGCTCTGGCAGCTAGTGTTGAGATTCTCCATTATGCGACGCCATTTCTCCTCTCTTGGAGGAAGTGGGGGCCGTAGGGTAGCCAAAAGGACAGCTGTCGTGTATATCTCAAGTTGTCGCACTGCAGTTTGGGGCAATCCAAACTTGGCCTGCACCATCTCCCCTTGCTCGGTAGACCGAAGTGTTCCCTGATTATGATGAACAGACAAATAATTAGGGATTTACAGTCGCATCAACAATCACATGCAGTTTAAATATATAAACTTTGCACTTTGAAGAGGGAGTAGATATGGCACAAGAAGTTGAAAGGCAGAAAGGAAAAAGAAAACTGTATGCATCATATACATTAATGTAGTCATAAGGCTGATGCAGGATCCTGCTGCAAAGAGATTCCCATATTTTTTTCTACACGGTTAATAGGATGTTTGGTTGCCCTTTTTTACCTGTCTTTTCTCTTAAATTAAAGAATAGGAACATATAAACCACTCTACTATGTTTGGTGGTTGCTTCCCTAATTTTTGGGGCAAGAATCCTACCCCATTGAAAACTCTTTCTAAATAAAAATAACTCTACTCTTTTTTAATTTGAGAGACTGACCGGCCTCTCTCCCCTCTCCCTTTTCTCTCGTCAGCACACTCCTATCTCCCTCCCTCATCATCTTCCTCTCTCTCCCCTTTGTTCTCACTCTCCCCCCCTCACCGTTGTTCTCTCTCTCTCACCTGCACTCCTCTCTCTTGATCATAAAAAAAGTTTTGTAACATCCTCACAATAATAGTGAACTTTTGATATAAAACAAAAGGTGCAATTAGTTAATAATAGCTATTTGACAAGGAACTGACTTGTAAGAAATCTCCTTCGAACTATTCTTGTCACTTAATAATTTAAAAGAAAGATAAAAGTACCATCTGCCAAAGAAGTCTACACAATTTTTAAAAAATGACACTTATGCCAAATAAGTAATACCAATTTTTGCAATTTTAAAATTGAAGTAAAAAACCAACACCACATAAAATTTTAAGGTAGAAATAAATTTTTTTTAAGTGTTCCCAAACGCCCTACAAGGCTAAATGAAGATGCCATTGCAATCAGTAAGTAGTCCTCAGGACATGTAAAGATACCAGAAGTCCCTTGCACGTACCATTACAGAACCTGGTGGTTGGGACTGGATAGCAAGATGTGTCGGTCCACCGCCACGGCCAATGCTTCCCCAACGGCCATGGAACAATGTTACTTTGATTCCAAATTCATTGCAGGCACTACAACATCTTCTTGGGCTTTATAGAGTTCCCATGCTGCAGTAAACCGTCCAGCATCCTTACCAGAATCAGAGTAGCCCACCATGACCTGGCCATAGTCAGAGTTTCAGAAATTGCTTAGGACTTACGTGAGGAATGCCATAGGACCATGAAAGTAAAAGTACCTCTTGGTGTCCATCGTGGTTTTTATGAGTGTCTCGATACCAGTCAATGGATAACAGCTTTCTGATTACTGAGCCAGCTGCTCTCAAGTCTTGAACTGTTTCAAATAAAGGAACAACTCTTAACCTGTTATAACAAGAGAAACAGAAAAGGTCACAAGTGGGGCCCTTGTCTTTTTCTGAAAGCATCTAAAACTATAATCCACTTATGTAATCACAAATACTCAAGTCTTAGCCATAGATATAACTGACCCTGTCATGGAAAACAAACAACAAATAGGATGGATACCTTTTTCATACATTCCACATACATTCATATTCCATCATGCATAAATAATGCTATCATTAGTTCAAAACTACCACGGAGTCAGAGAAAAAAAAAGAGAATATCTCATTCTTAGGTGATTCGTGTCGAGCACTATTTACGGGACAAACTTCAGATGTTAGATTTCTTGACTTGTACACCCTGTAGTCCCAATACGAGGAAACAGATATGTGTCTCAATATAAAGCAAAAATGTGAAAAAAAACCATATTGCAAGGCATTCAGCCTCCTATCTGTTGTTTTTTTCATGGGTCCATTTCCACTTGTTAAGAGCAAGGTTCAAAAATCCGGGGATCGGGATCGGATCGGTCGGCCCAAAACCGATCCGACCCGGCGATCATAGTTGTCAAGGCGGCCGCCTAGGCGGCGCCTAGGCGCCAAGGCGGCTTTTGGGGGTCGCCTAAGTGGGCCACCTAAGTGGACTGGAAAAAGGCGACGCCAAGGCGGGGAAGGCGGCCCAAGGAGCGCCTTGAGATGGCCTGGGTCTTTTAGTGGATCGGATCACTTAGTGGATCGGATCCCCGGTTATATCCCCCCCCCGCCCCGACTCCCCTTCGCGACCTGTCTTCCCATTCCCACCCCGCCTTGCCCCCCGAGTCCAACCCAGGTAGGGTCCGCGCCGGAGGAGGTCTCGCCGTCGGAGGAGGTCGTGCCGCGCGGAGGTCGCTGCTGCCGGAGGAGGTACGCTCCCCCATCTCCCCTTCCTAGTTCCTTGTCACGCTCTCCCCTCCCCTTCCTAGTTCCCGGAGAAGGCCGTTGGAAGAGGTCACTGCCACCGGCCACCCTCTCTCTCTCTGTTCCACCGGCACCCCTCTCTCTCTCTCTGCCTCTCTCTCTCAGTCTCTCTCTCTCTCTCACGGTCAATCCCTCTTTCTCTCTGCCTCTCTCTCTCTCTGTCCCACCGGCACCCCCTCTCTCTCTCTCTCAATCTCTCTCTCTCACGGCCACTCCCCTCTCTCTCTCTCTCTCACACAGACACAGTGTCCCGCCCCCCCTCTCCTCTCTCTCTCACACAGACACAGTGTCCCGCCCCCCCTCTCCTCTCTCTCTCTTTCTCACAGTCACACCACTACACACACAGTCCCGCCCCCCTCTGCCTCTCTCTTTCTCACAGTCACACACACACACAGAGTCACGCGCCCCCTTCTCCTCTCTATCTCACACACACTGTCCAGAGAGTGACAGTCCCACGACTCTTACTGGCCACCGGCACCCCCTCCTCTCTCTCTCTCATTACGGTCACTGGTAACTCCCCTCTCTCTCTCACAGTCACACACACACACACTGTCACTCTGTTATCTTTAGCGCCTAGGCGCTTAGTAGGGGGCGCCCTAAGCGCTTAGGCGAGGCGCACAATGAGCCACAAAAGCCAAAACTGCCTGGTCGCTTGACAACTATGCCGGCGATCCCGACCCGGCTCGGCCGAGCCGGGCCGAGCACGGTGAACTAGGGGGTGGGTGGATCGGCCCATTATACAGGTGGTATATCTTGTACAGGCTGAGTTCAGGCCGAGTTCATTGGGATTTCAAGTCTTATTTACCTGAATATCATTTAAATAAATGTTATTATTTGTAGTTTCATTTACTTAAGATATTACATGTAAATATGGAAGTACCCCCATTTGAATCCAATAAAAATATCAAAAAAATCATATCTCTTACCAATAAAAAGTCAACTCTTCCACCAAAGAAGAAAATCGTGATTTCGATGATTTTAGCGAAATGTTAACTTTCTAATCTCTCATAATTTAGCCTATCTAAAAATTTGATAATTCAAATAAACCATATGGAACACTAAAAATTTAAAGTCTGGTAAAAAAAATCAAACGTGCATGACTTCTCCAAGGGAGCCACTCTCCTACTGACAACACTTAGTCTGCTTGAGACCTCTCAGGATTTGGTCAAACTTAAACTATCATCACTCAAAGTCATGGGAATTGTCACTTTCTAATTCTTTTCAATTAAAAAGTGAAAAATCTCATGAGTTTAGATGATGTAACTTAGGTTTGACCAAATCCTGAGGTAGGTCTCAAGCAGACTAAGTGCTGTCAGTAGGAGAGTGGCTCCCTTGGAGAAAGAAGTCATATGCACGTTTGATTTTTTTTACGGACTTTAGATTTTTAGTGTTCCATATGGTTTATTTGAATTATCAAATTTTTAGATAGGTAAATTATGAGATTAGAAAGTTAGCTTTTGCTAAAATCAACGAAATCGCGATTTTCTTCTTGGTGGGAGAGTTGACTTTTTATTGGTAAGAGATATGATTTTTTTGATATTTTTATTAGATTCAAATGCGGGGTACTTCCTTATTTACATGTAATATCTTAAGTAAATGAAACTACAAATAATAACATTTACTAATCGGGCCGGGCTCGGCGAGCCGGCCGAGCCCAGTCGAGCCGGTCCGATCCGTGTGCAAGGACCGGCTAGGTTACCCCGGCTCGGATCAGGAGGCCCAAAACCGAGCCGACTCGGCCGATCCGATCCCGATCCGGCCGAGTTTTTGAACCATGGTTAAGAGCATGTTGGTAGAGTTATATGCTTTAGACAGGAGCAGGGACAAGTGACAGTTAAATCTCATTTGTGATTCAAAGAAAAATGCACAAAATTCAAGAAAATAAACAAGGGGCCTAACATTTACATCCCAGTGCAGGAGCTCGTATATTCCATGGTTTGGCGTGCCGGATCGAGCCGGGCCGATCCCCCCAAATCGCATCGGATCAGAGAGGATCCGATGCGCGACTCGCTCCGATGCGCCCGGATCCCTTCAATAAGAGTTTTGGCCGAATGCAAGCGGATCGAACCGAATCGGTTCGATCCGCCCGAATCGGATCGGATCAAGAAAAACCCGATCCGGTCCGAATCGGAGATGCGCCAAACCTTGGTATATTCTTCCCACACAACATTTTTTTTTTAACTAGATATCTTAGAATGTCTGCATGCTTCATGAAAATTGAGAATGAGATATCTTACGTTCCACCAGGACATGGTCTTCCTAGCTCTCCACTAACAGAAAGTCTCGCATCCTTCTGTAGGAGCTCCACGGCAAGGACATCACTTGCCTGCAGATTAGCAAGTACAAGATGACATGATGGACCGGACCAGAGAAAGCAAACAGACTGTAGCTCTTTTTGTTGATGGCTAACTATATGACTGTCAAAGTGACAAGTATAAAGCATACATTGGAGGCCATGGAAATCACATAAGCACCAAGTGAATCACTCCCTAGTTCAGCGGCTACACGAAAAGTGTCAAGGACCTCCTTCACATCTGCAGCAACCTGAAAACCTCCACATGAGCATGATTAATTCCAGTTCACACTTACACTTCAATGATATATCTGAACCATTAATCAACTATATTGCCTCACTGACTTTGCACTGGCTGGGATTTGCATATACATGATGAGAACTCCTCTTAAGTTATAGTACTACTGCAGGAGGAGAGGCATTGACTTGTTACTTCATTAGACTCTTATCTTTGGTCTCACGAACAAATAAATTGTTTGACAGTGGCTTTTTCCGTTTGTAAAAATGAATATAAATTTTGTCATGTAGTTCATTTTTAGCTAAATCAAATCATCTATTTGTATCAATATTAAACCAGAGACCAAGGGCTGGTTCACCTCAATAGATGGAGGCACCAAGGGCCTCTTTCCTTTGAGCTCTCTTGTTAAAAATTCCAGTTTCCTTTCTTCATCCCACTCACTGTATACACCCATGTCCAGGTACTTTGTAATTGCATCTATGCTTCAGCATGTTCGTCCAGATTCCTAAAACAGCATATCATGGACCTTGAGCTATGTTGGCCATATACTATAAAGAATGATGGAATATAGACCTACAGCTATGCTCCATCAAATGTTTCACTATATAGCAAGAAACAAAAGCTCAAACCTGACGTAAATCAAGTTTCACAAGTATCATCCCAAAGGTTGCTACTCTGCGTATCAAATCTGCAAGGCGACCATCAGCAAGGGAACCAGATCCACAGGATTGCTGCAAAGAGAGATGATCAAATACCAGACAGACCAGACAACCGGATGAACTGGGGACTGGGGAAGAAGCAATACCAATGATTCATAGCAGAGGAGAAGTGGTTCCAGAAACTGTTCTGATGTTTCATAAAACTCAGAAGGGTCTTGTTCACAAGGAAGATCTTCAAGCAGAAGTTCCAGTCGCGCCGCTTTGTCTTCATAAGCTGAAGTCATAACAAGGGAGAGATGCTCAGTAATTTGCTGTAGTTGTAGTTTAAAATAAAAGAAACGTTATTGGTACATGCTATTTCTTGAAAATGAGATCGATTCAGAGAGCCAGAGATCTCACAAATCCCATAAAAGTAATTTGGAACTGAACATGATGAGATGAAATTAGCTATTCTAACCTTCTCCTTTACATGCCCAAGAACAACACGATAAGAAGGGATTCCGGGGTGCTGAGGCAAGCTGGGTTCCAGAAGCTTCTGGAAGCTAAACCTGCCTATTTGTGATTCAGCATATAGTTTTCTTTGAGCCAAAAGTTGAGTAGAGTTGAAAGAACTGGTCCTTGACATCGGCTTTGACATCCCTGGTGTTGATGACTGGGAGTTTGCGGAGGCTGAATGGCCATCTGCAGAAGCAGTTCCATTTACCAATCGACTTGAAACACTCTGAGCAGGATCCTGAGATGAAGATGAACTTCTACCATCCTGCAAACAGGACATAAGACAAGATGGAACTACATTTACTATTAACGCAGTTTATAACAAGTAAACTCTGGAGCAGATATTGACATGCCAATTTGAAATATAAAACTATGTTATCTTCGGAGAAAAAATAATATTTATCAGATAAAACTTTAGTACCTGACGATTGATGTTGCTAGGAAACTCCAGTATTGGATATTGAGATTCTCCTGAAAACAAGTAAACATCAAAAGCATTCTACATTATAACGGCGGCCAGTCTAGTGGCAGGTCTACATAGAGTTTGATGGCACAAAAAAAACTCTACTTTGACAAATAACTTCTGGCATTAAAACTTTCTTCTTCCTTTTATATTTACTTGATGTTGTAAAAACTTATGATAGTATATTGTATAAGTGAAGTCCCTTTCCAATATTGCATGCGATGTTACATATGCATGAAAAATACCTCAATGTGTCATGATGCTATTGAACATGATGCATGTCAACTATGATGACAAGTGGAAACAGAGAGAAATAAGAAGGTTACTAAAATTAATATGAAATAAGAAGGGCAATTCCACAAATAAACCTGTAAGGACGGTCTGCTGCAAAAAAAAAGAGGCCTAAATTAGTTCTAGCGCCCAGAACATGATAAAATTACCTGTGCAAGAAGGCAAATCTGCACCAGCAGGAAGTTTAGTTGGCAAAGCAGGTATGATGATAGTTGGATGATCTCTGTTCCGTTGGTGATTCCAGATGATCTCTGTTCAGTAGTGATTGATTCCAGTTGTCAGTGTGCCGATCCTCAGATGCAGTTTCTGCATAAAATTTTGCATAGTGCGTAAAAGAACTAAACAAGCAAAGAGAAAACAGAACAATTCTGTAAAAGACCATTTAGTTCACTGAAAAATTTGTATTAAATGACCATGGAACTGAATCAGTTAACTTAGCGTATTGCTTTTATATGACAATGCAATGAGAACTTCCTCATGTTGTTGCCTTTAGGAAAAACATGTCCGATACTGATTGCCACTTTTACCCTTGTATTTCTTTCACTCTTTAAGATTAGATGATGAGGACCACAGAAACAGAAAACAGTGTTGGTTAAACCCAGGCAATTCTCAACATGAGACTGAAGCTGCATGAGGATGATAGCTCATCAATTGGCACTAGATTTGAGATATTCCTCATATGAGGAATCATATACACCGAGGCTGCATGAAGTATAGCTCATCATTTGCCCCTTCTCCCAGTTACACGTGAGATGAGCTATGGAAAGTCACTTCAACATAATCAAAGTTCCTAAAAGCATCATCTAAACTCCTTTTGGTGCAAGCTGTCTTTTATGTTCATGTAGTTTGGTCTCGGAGACAAGCAACATAGCATCAATGTCATTCCTCCGTGTACACAGAGCACTTGAAAGTTGAAATGCATGATGGCCTATGAAAGATCAGCACTTAACAATCACTAAAACCTTAGCTTTTGAGGTCTCTGCTTCAGTGGCAGAGAGCTCACAGGAAATGCAGTCCGCCAAGGTTCGAACCTGGGTGGTTCCTAACACCTACCCCTACCAACAACCACAGCTCATTAGTAACAAACAATAAACATTTACTGGAAGATTTCATACTATCTTCCATGCTTCTTGAGGAAAAAAAACATATTTAAGGGAAAGAATAAGATAAAGTAGCTTTGGTGATAATATCCTCATCTAGACCTAAGAAGAAACCACCTTCAAGAATTTTTTGTGCCAGCCTTTCCAGCTCAGGGCTGCACCTATTCATGGATAATTCAAATCTCAAGCTGTCAACTTCTCGTATGTACAGGTCAATTGCCATCCATCGTGACAGAAGAGCAACATCTCTTGTTACCTGAAACAAAGCATTGCAGACCCCTAACTTCAGAAGTATCTTCTGGATTAATAATACTGGTAATTTACACATGCAATGAACAAACTCTTGACGCACAAAATGATGATATAGCTAAAAAAGGCAGAAAATAGATATACCTTTGATGTCACATTTGGATTTCCATCTCGATCACCTCCCATCCAGGAACCAAATTTTATTGGTGTAGCAGTCAAAGGAAGTGGCCGGCCAGTATGCTGCAAAAATGACATTCAGAAGAGTTTTTATTTCCTAAAAGAATTCAAAAGACATCAGCTAATTATGGTAAGTCGTGAAACTGGGCCGACATACCTTTTTCAGAGCAGTACTAACACGGCGTAGATAATGTGGTACTGCTTTCCAAAGAGACTGCTCCACAATGTGGAGACCTTTGATATGAAGTCAACAGAATAAATAAACAACAAAAACACGTATGGTGTGATAAATATGGGTTGTGAAACAAATATCAAAGACCTAGATAGTAATTTTACCAGCCCTAGCTTCATCTACTGGTGTGGGTTTGTGACGCCTAAGTTCATCTGTCTGCCAAAGGGCAGTTATCTCCCTCACCTAACAAAACAAGTGAAAGATTAAGAATTTGCTCTAAATAATGTTGGCGATATCTAGAATTTAGTCGATGTACATACCAGGTCTTCAATCAGAAATTCCCTATCTTCATGAGTAAGATCAGGTCTCTCATTGTACTCCAGAAGATGCTGCGGGCAAGTGGAACTCATTATAAGTAAAATATAGATGAAATCTGAAAGTCCTGACATCCTCAGTCACAAAAAAAAAGAGAATTGCAGGAAAAAACAGCAGCACCAAGGTTTGCCATATCGGATCTTGGGTTCGTCTTGAGAGGGTCAAAGAGAAGAGATCTCGAAGAGATCTCGGAGAGAGATCAGGATAACATAAAAGTGTGGATCACATAAGCTCACATAGATAATTCCTTAAGGAATATAGATAGTTGCATACATTCTGGAGTCTCAACCATGGACGACATAGGTTCACATATATCATATAACAAAAGAGTGGGGATTGAGATTCGAGATGTGCATTTTCATTTTTCTCTCCTTATAGGGTTTGGGAGCAATTTAAAAAAAAACTATTCTACCTAAAAAAATCATGTTGCATTCATTTTTAACTTTAAATTTAAAATTATGGCAACGTGATGTTACCTGTTTGGTAAAAACATCAAAATTTTTAAAAATTATGTTGATGTGTTTGGGGGGGGGGGGGGGGTATGTGGGAGCGGGGGGAGCAGCGGGGGCCGCGGGGGGGGGGGGGGGGGGGGGAGGGAGGGTGCAGGGCGCGGCAGGGGGGGCGCCGGTGCGAGTTTCGGAGGAGGGGGAGCAGCGGGGGCTGGGGCGCGGCAGGGGGGGCCGCCGGGGCGGGGGAGGGGGGTGGGGGTTCCGGGGGGGGGCTGGGGGCGGGTTCCGGGGCGGGGGAGCAGCGGGGGCCGCCGACGCAAGGGGGGGCGAGGGAGGGAGGTTGCAGGGGGGGGGTTCCGGCAGGGGGAGGGGGAGCCGCCGGCACAAGGGGGAGTGGGCGGGAGGGGGAGGGGCGGGGGAGTCTGGGAGAGGAAGGAGAGAGCCGCGAGTGTAGTTTTTTTTTTTAAATTTGGTTATCACTTGTTTTTATTTTGAGAGAGATTTACATAGGATAGAATTTTCACTTTAAAAAAAATTACTTACCAAACGTGTTAAGATGTCTCTCCTTCTTCTTCTTTAAATTTAAAAGAAAAAACTGTTAAAAAAGTGCAACCAAACACCCTATTTGGATTTTACTTTAAGCATAAAATGGGAACCCATGGCAAAATATTTATTTATCTGAATATTACAGTGGACCATGACTAAGACTTAGTTGTTGTCAGTAAGAGAGTGGCTCCTTGGAAAAGTCATATGCACGTTTGACTTTTTTCACCAGACTTTCGATTTTTAATATTTTATTAGGTTTATTTGAATTATGAAAATTTTAGATAGGTCAAATTATGAAGGATTAGAAAGACGCTATTTTGATGGATTGTGATTTTTTCCAACTTTTTATTGATAAGAGATATGATTTTTTTGATATTTTTAGTGGATTCAAATGGGGGGTACTTCTTTATTTACATGTAATATCTTAAGTAAATATATAACATTTACTTAAATGATATTAAGATAAATAAGGGGATCCTGACAACCCTGCCTGAAGAGGATCCTAACCCTGATTACTCATCTCGGCCTTCTCGTTTCTCGGGAAGGGGCCGAGACCGAGATTCTCGCGAGATTTCTTACCATGAGCAGCACCAACTTGATAAGAAAATGTTATTGAATTATCCAAGTTGAGAACCTTCATCAAGCAATCATTTATATTGTTCATTTCACATGAACCAAGAGAAGAAAGGAAAACTTAACATTTATTATTTTTATTAAGTATGTTTTACTAGTACTATGAGATTATAAATATATACTAGCACATGAACCCACAAACACATTTTTTCTTCTGTCGCCACTCACAGCTTGGCTGTCTTATGTTCCTTTCACCACACTTTGAGATTCCATAAAGATTTGGAAACGTGGATGTTGAGGGCTTCTTAGGTAAGGAGTCTCTTCGCTGAATGTTCTTTCCAGTTCTTAACTAACTTGTGAAATAAATAGTTTATAACAAATAGAAGAGAGAGAAGACCACATTAGAACCATGTAAAAATTTCCTGCCAAAATGGCAAAGCACTATCGAGTTTATCACATTTGACAATTACCATTGTGGAAAGCTTAAAAGAACTTACTGCTATTCTGATATGCTTGTATTGCAATGTACGCCTATTTATTTGTGTAGGATGTGCAGTTAAAACAATTTCAACAACCTGTGACATGATCAATAAAGTAGCATTAAGTATACACCTCTACATGAAAATGCGGTATTTACAGGAGTTTAAGATATCACACTTGTTTGCAGACAGTTTCATAAAGCTCCTCTGGACGAACACCACTCTGTATCAACTTATTGAATATGTCGTCACATGACTTTGATAAATCAGTAACCTTCCTTGCTGTCCGAACACTGCATGGAGAAGAGAAGTAAACCACAAAGATGTAGTTAAATCTGGCATTGTTGCTATTCAAAAACTTAAAGCAAGCTAGAGTAACCCAAACAGATTAAGGGGGGAAGGGTCCCTTAAAACTTTAAGCTATATGGTTCATGCCTCTCTGGCTTAAGGTTAAGCTGGTCATATTGGTTCAGCACTATGCTGTGGCAATGTTACAGAAGCTAGAATCAAGAACATGGTAACAACCAGGACTGCCATGTACCTGCTATAGAATTATCTCTATCAATGAGTAAGAGAAGTTGCAAACAAAAGACTTCTAGAATTTTTGCTGTAACTCAGCTGAAAATAGGGCACAGGTGTGAATCATATAATGATAAAAGTCATCCTTTTCGAAAGTAGAGAGTGCCATAATTTTGTCAGCTAAGCAGAATGTCCACAAAATAAGAGGTCGATCCCTATAGGCTTATCTGTAGTACAGCATATCATTTAATTATTAAGTCAGTAATATATCCACAATGTTCAGATTCTTCATTTAGCTCCTCTGTCCAAACCCGGGACGAGAAAAGAAGATAGAAAATATTTTGAGGCAGTGGACATAGAAAACTGTCAAGACTATCCTCTTTCATATTTCATTCTCTCTTCCAGCGGAACAATAATTTGCACCTCCTCTTGTTCCTTCTGTCTAGAATAGGTTCAAACAATGATGAACAAGGAGTAACGAAAGTAAAAAATCTGGTACTTGTCACAAGATAGCACACCTGTGCTGAGTTTCTGCAATACCCATGAGGTTGAGATAATGACTGAAAGCACGAGCCAACGTCAAGGCCTCCTCAAGAGTCATCTTTGATATATCCGATGCCAATTGTTTGTCAAGCAATTCTGCCACGTCCTCAAGGCCCGCCATTCTCATGTTAACAGCACTCTACCATAAAGAATTAAACACAAGGATCACATCCCAGATGATGAGCATAAAGGTTCAAGGAATCTGACAGATAGCCGGTAGGTACACATGTAGAAACAAGATAACATCCACAGTCAGAAAACGATTTTTCGTGAGTAAAGACCGAAATTAGGGAAATCGGCATGCTAGACACTTAGAGACAAGACGACATATCTGGACACAAATAAGGAGAATGTCTCACTAAGGAAGAACAGCGGCATGATCGCATCAAACGAAGTCTCGGGTTTTCCTAGAAGAACCAGAGGAGCTCGATCACAGGAAGACGATAAACACGTCACACGATTCTGAGGACCTACTCACCAAAGTAATAAAAGTAAAAGGATAATAACAGAGAACGTTAAGCATGCCAAGGCGACAAAATACGCCGCCTCTTCTAAAAGGCATCCCGACTCCTGAACAAACGACCCACAAGTACCCTCATACAGCAGAACCAGAACAAGAAATGACGGATCGAACACATGCTCAAAAAACGACCCTCTAAACCGCAATGAACCAGCGTAAAACTCCCGATCTCCAAGTCCAACTAGGAGCGCCCGCCGGCCGTACATCCATGCTGAACGGACAGGTACGCCCGAGAAACCACCAACCCACAAGGCCAAGGCCGACAAGAAAACAAACTGACCGAGAAAAGAAAGCGGCAAAAAGAAAACCCTCGTAATCCACGACAACCGGCACGGAATCCGATCCCGGGCACTAAGAAAGCCACTGATCAGCCACAGACAAACAACCAGGAAGGCGAGATGAGATGGGGGGGGGGGGGGGGCACCTGTGCGAGGACGCGCTTCCGCTCGATGGCGTCCATGAAGTGGGGGCTGACCTCCCGGTGGAGGACGTCGTTGAGGAGGTTCCCCAGTAGGCGGCAGTCGTCTTCGAACGCCTGGAAGGACATCTCCTCCGCGATGTCGTCCGTCGTGTCCGTCATCTTGCAGCAGCAGCGGCAGCAAATGCTCGGCGGAAGGCGGAGGAGGAAGAGGGAGGGGTCAGGGTGACGCCGCTCGGTGGCGAGGGGAGGCACCTCGGCAGCGATGGCGGTAGCAGAGCCGCAGAGAGAGAGAGAGAGACGGGGAGCAGAAAGGAGTGGTGAGCGAGTTATAAGGGGCCGCGTGGCGCGGTGTTGGGAACGAGCGAACGAGCTGACAGGACCCGACGGGCATTTCGCGATTTCTTTCCGTGGCTTCTTCCTCCGCGCGCACTATGGTGCTCCGAGTGGACCCAATCGTAAGGGTTTTCCCCGCCTATTTTTGGCAACGAATGAGTACGCGCCCTTCCAGTGCCACGTCTCGGCTTAAGGTGCCGGCGCGAGCGGCCAAGGCCGAACGGGGCTGTCGTCGCGTGTAGTTACGTCTTGCTACGCTTGAACGTTTCTGGACAGCTTAACCAGGCCACGTGGAAATGCGGGCCCATTTGTCGTTTTGTTGGCTACCAAGCGGAGGGGGAATCCGCTTCGGGTGCGCCGTAGCGCGCGATTAAAGTAGGGAAGAGACTAGAGAGGCGCATAGCGCTCGAAGATTATTTTTCAGATTTATAGAATGAAATAAATAAATAAATTTCTATGATTACCTTATGCATTTAAATATTTTTATTTGATTTTTTAACGAAGAACTATGATTTATGGTTTTCAGTTGGGAGCAGTGCATACACTTATGGGCTCCGTTCCCCACTAATGGGTTGGTTGGGACCCAATCCACTCATGTTCTTCCACAGATTCCCACTGCTTTGTGTTGTTTGCACATGATAATGGCACAGTTTCAATAACTTATCCAACATCTTATCGGGATGTCGTTTTAAAGTGGGGACTGTGCTGTGCGACAGCCAAATAGACAATGATGTGGACGGGAGAAAAGCGAAGTGATGGTGGGCCCAGCATCGTACGGCCGGTTCGGTTGGGTCCGCGTGGGTGGAACCCAATTAGCCGCCACCGGGAGCATGAGGAATCCGGGATGTTCTCAAAAGAAAGCGAGGAGGCCCACGTTTGACCGAGACATAGAAGAGTACGTGGCACGGTTCCATTGGGTCGGTTTAATGTATCGGTCCAGAGCGTTCGGAGGAGGGGGCTGGGTTGTCTTTTTTTCCTCCCTCTTTGCAAGATCCGGGGAAGAACATGCTTGAAGGGCTCCGGGGAAGAACATGCTTGAAGGGCCAGTTGGCCTTTCCGGTCCGTAGCAGGTGTGCGAGAGTGCGACAAAAAAAGTTGTGGGAATCTGTCGGAATATAACTTATGACGATAAATAAATGCTAGCTGTACTGAGAGTGGCTTTATAACCTTGATGCTCGCGCACAGAAATGCTACGGATGCGAGAAATATTTATTATATATTTTTTGTGTGGGATTTTAATTGTCTCTCCATATTTTTATTTTTTTAAGAGTCTCAAAACACATGATGTAATTTTAATAGGTGTGCAGTACCGTATTTTTAACATACGTCAAATTTGGTTGGTTGGAAAATATATTTATAGGAGAAATATTTCTCAAATAAGAGTATTTATAGATAAATAAAAAGTACAATCACCCATTTGATACTCACATAAGTGATTTTTTTGAAAAAAAAAATTATTATTTATTTTTCAATAAAATAATTTTAAAAAAAATCCCCAACACAATAGTTGTAGGCTTAAGTGGTATTTGATAAATCTTAATTGATGTCTATTCTCTCGAGATTGACTTAGGTCATTGACCACTGGCGCGCGTTGTCGATTGTAGGTTGCTGGCGTTGCCGCCAAGTGTCCAATGGCCGGTCGTCAGGTATTAGGCGCCAATTGCTGGGGCGGTAGCTGTAGTGGATTGGTCATTGGGTGTTGAGCACTAAGCGTTGGCCGCCAATCGCCGTCAGTTGTGCCGATCTTTGACCAATCACCGCTATCGCCACCTGACACCGTTAGCGGTCGTTGGCTACAAGGCTCTGAGTGTCAATCATCAAGTATCGATCGTCGAGTTCTGAACGTCAAGTACTAAGAATGGGGGCATAGATTGTAGTCTCTTGTTTATGAAAATTCTATATGAAAAAAAAATGAGGAAAATGACATACGAAGTCTCATAAAAAATGTCAAAATTTATGAATTTAGGTAAAAAAACATTATAGATTAACTTTCCAGAGATATCAAACAAATTATCATATGAAATTTTTTCTAAAAACATTTTGTTTACATGAGATTTTATGACCTGTCGAGTGTGTTATTGACCTGCTTAAAAATGTACAGAGTATCTATACTCAAATATCATTCTTATATAAATATTATTCGTCACTTTTAATTTATTATTCATCACATTTAGTGTTAAAAGTGGTAACTAATAAATTAAGTGTGACAAAGGACTTTAACATTACAAACTAAATTAAGATGACAAATAACTTATTAAAATAGACAAATACTAATATATATGAAAAAAATAGAGAAAAAAAATATAATAATACCACACATTGCACGCTTGGTTCAATGGTATGTCTAAGGCAGGTGACGGCCGTTAGTAAGCATTTCTTAAAGAGAACCACTTACGGAACGGTCAATATACGTGGCGGGTCCAACAATCAAGAGTTGCGAGTCCCTCCAAGTCTTCTATTTGCGAACGGCCCTCCCGTCCGCATTAGATCCGTTGCGCAGACGGGAGGGAATGATCAATTCCCTTGCTCAAAACATTAGAACTACTCATAAAAAAAAAAAAAAAAGATTGAAATCGTCTATTTTACCAATTTTATTTTTACACTATTTATACTATTACAGTACTTTTTAGCTCAACCGTGCATACATTTGTAGTAATATTTACACCTCCCCTTCTCCTGATTATAAAAATCTTTCAATCCTCGAAAAGAGCAGCACCAGTAGATCGAGCATCCCATGATCCTACCAAACCCTCCTCAGCCACCACCACCGACAAGAAACCACCAAGACCGTAATCTCATGTCCTTTACGCAGGGGAGGCGCGCGGAGATCTATCTAATGGTACTGATCTCGGGGAATCACATGGCGCCGCATGTGAAGCGACGAAGCTTGCATCCTGTGACGAAGCCACCGCCGGGGCCGTGCGTGCATGTGAAGCACTCCGGGGGCGCATACGGCATACCGCCTTTGCTGCACAGCTCGCTCTTCTAGTTCTGGATCTCTGACTCCCTCACTCGCTCTCCCTCGTAATTAATGTGGCAGGTGCACTACAGCGACAGTTTTCTGACACGCGGCTGCTTTCTTCGCACTGTTTAAATGTCATCAGAAATATATGATTGAGAAATATTTAGTACTTAATTTTTTTTATGTATATCCGATGTACCATCTCAATTATTTTAAAATTGAAACAATTAAAGATGGGGTATATAATATACTCTCATTCTTGAGATATCGTACTTTTATAAGATGTGTCTAATTTAATGTGTATTTAAATATCTCTCTATCTAATTATGTCTGAAACAGTGTTGAGCATGTCGGACTGTGATTTTTCTTTTGGAACTTTTGGATATGGAAGATGTTGTATACCTCTGTTGAATGGAAGTTTCACGTAAGATTTACCCTACACAGGTATTTGCATATGTGCTGTTTATTTATTTATTTTTTGTTGGCTTTCCCTCTAAGCTTATTATTCATGAAGCCTCCCAAAACTTCACTTTACCATATATTTTTTTTTGTTGGTTAATGACTACCAGAAGGTAGTCACATTACAGGATCTACAGCTAAAAACTCAAAAAGCCAAAGACAAACATGAAGGAACATATGCCACCATACCCGACAAGTAGCTCTCTAATATTGACCACCCATTTAGGAAATCTCTCACCGTGGTTCCCAATTCCTTGAATCGCCATCTCCTTCCTGATCCTTAATTTGTAGGCTTCCTATTATTAGGCTATGTAGTTAGAGGTGAGAGGCGATCAAGGGGTTGTCTTAACGTCAAAGATCTAGGTGATGGTTTAGACGATTGAGGTGATATTTTATAAAATAATATATATAATTAAAAATATGAATATATCTATGAACATCACCTAAATGTGTATGAAACTAATATATTTCATAAAATTAATCATTTATATATGTCAAATTATTGAATGACTTATTAAATCTATTCATTTCTATATGTAAAGTAACTAAAATTTAAGAAACTAAATTGCAAGTAAATAAATAAGTCAAGTGGGCTTCTTTATGGACCAAAATATGGGCTAGACAAGGGCAAAAAAGGTAGATTTGGTTGCTTGAAATCGCCAAGGCGAAATGAGCAGGGGCGAGACGATCTAAAGTCGTCTCGCCTCATGGTTTAGGCGATCGCCTCAATCACCTTTGATAGATTCCTCCTAGTACCGTTGATGCCCCTTTATAGTTGATATCCCCCTCCTCTGTGTTGGACTTAAATATCTTCTTCATAAGTGAGGGAATTGCCACAAAGTGAGCAACTTGCCTTGTTTGCTTCAGCTTCGTTGAATAGGAAAAAGATAAGTGCCAGTATTTTTTGTATTGACATTATTACGAACACTCATATTAAGGTGGCCCCTACATCATTGCCACACCCTATGTAAATGCTGATAATTGTGTCAACATAAAAATATTGCTCCGCTGAATAATGCCGGCTCCAGTCTCGCTGAATAAGCTTACTTTACCTGGCTAACGGTTAACTTGAACCGTTAACTGATTGATGTTTGAGATGAGATTGTTTGCGTCCATGAGTCCAATCATGATGCATCTCAAGTCGATTCCCTATCTTGTTTAAGAGAGAGAGAGAGAGTAGTTTTAAGCTAGCTTGATCATTCATCAACAAAAAGATGAGCACTGTTATCTGTACGGCTGATCGGATAAATCAGGTATGCGCACCAGTCAATGGACAAAGACAATCGGGCAAATCATTTGCCCATTACCTTTGCACACAACATTTCTCCAAAAAAAATTGATGCCTCCAACAGTTCCTGTGTATTGAGAAACATTTTTTCGCTGGATGGGTAAAAAAATCACCACCACCCCCCCCCCCCCCCCCCCCAACACGACGATTAGCTGGGCGCCAGAGATCACGTCTTGCATAGGCGCTTTTAAGACATGAGACCTCCACGCCCAGCCAATCACCGAGCTAATCACCCATTGGGCGGGGTGTAAAATGCTTCTCATGTGTACTAGGACGTAGAAGCAGACCCACAGAGATCAACCTTGTGCACATGTTATCAGGTTTTTCTTTTTTTTCCAATGAGGCGTCAGGTTTCAGTGGCCAGTGGGTATATAGAAGACCCAACAGGGAGAGATTATGGATTTTTTTGTACATGTAAATTGGATCCTTCATTACGTAAAGCAACTGATACAGAAAAACACAGAGCAAGTTATGAGCAACACTGGCCACCGCTGACGCTCTGCACTGAGTCTTACTTCTAGTACAAACAGGGGGCATGACAATAGACATTGTGCCATGAAATTAATAAGGACCTTAGGTTCATACCTCTTGGACAAATCCAAACACTAGTAGGAATATCCGTCGCACAGAGTGCCTTGGACAAACGCCGATTATCATCGGCCGCTCCACGCGGGGGGAACTGCACCCTTGGACCAATCTTACGCCGCCGGAGAGCTCAAGGGGAGATGAATGGTGCCACCAAGTGGAGTCACCGACAAGAAGGGAGAAGGGTCTTCTAACATACAATGCCGGCCACTGGAAGAGAAGACAAGAGCTTGCTGCAGATAGCCACCGCGTCGGACAATGCCAAGCACGAGCCACAAAAGGGGGCTCCGACGACGAACGGAGAACCCCCCCCCCCCCCCCCCCCCCGGATTGAGTGCGGATGACGAGGTGAGGGAACAAGGCTAAGTCGATTGGAGAGAAAACACAGCTTCTCACTCTAGAAAATCTAGAATGAGAAAAATATTGAAGGTAATCACAAGGTACTTGATAAGGAGTAAGGAAGGTTCTTTTACTGCAGCTAAATATCCATGTAACAGCTCCGATTCTCTCGGTGTCTCACCACATTCCTGTCTAAGTTGTTGGCAATTGTTTAATGAACAATTTATTTACAAGCTTATTAATCTATTAAATAATAATTGTAATAAAGCTGTTAATAGAAAATTCTCACCCATATGTGACTAGGGTTTTGCAATACTTAAATGAAAGATGCCAAAAGCTGTTGATACTTGATAGGTTTAAGTCGATCTACAAAAATGCTTAAGTGTTGTGTAAAATATATGATGTAACCGTATTATCTAAAATATTATCCCTACAGTAGTAATCAGCGTTCACAGCCCGGTTCAAGTTGATGTCGCCGCATGAAAAAGGGAGATGGGTATGTGCGTCCTTCGTCATGTCTTGGGTACTTTTGTATCTTGCAGCTTTTGGAAGCTCATTGAGACAATATATTTGCCTTCTAAGCTTTTGATGAAAAACCTAACTTTCTGATATTATGGCATCTATTTTTTTTAATTGTGAATACTATACTAAATGATGGAACTTGGTATACATGTTGTTCAATCAAATGTTTAATGAGTATGACGACTTTTGTGATCGAGAGTTCCATGAGATTCCTCTTCATAAAAATACACGACTTTGTCTTCTAACCAATATGAGAAAGACTTTTTACGTATGTGATCGATCGGATAAAAAACTTATATGAGTTGCTCGGCATGTGAGATTTGGCGTCCGACCAATCGAGTTCGACGCAGAGCAGCCCACATAGTTTTTTTTTTACCCGGCATTAAAAAACCTTTCTCAACAAATATAGATTTCAAGTTGGTATAAGTCAGTGACTACAGGGAACAAAGTGCATCCATTTAAATTAAGGAGGGATGAGCGTGCTTGCTTACTCACGCATATTAGCTAGTTCTGTCATGTAACCTTGGATTATATATACTAATGTATGACTGGCAGATGACGACATGTCTGTTTCCAAGTATGTAGACAGGAAGTTCGATCAATGGGGGGTTGTCCACATCACTTTGCCGTGGAATTAAATAAAACTCTCAACTGGTAGATTAGTGGGTGAGCTGAAGAGAGCTAGTGCCATATAGTTTAGAATATGAGGATCACACGTATATACGATTGTTGGGTTCTCAAAAGGTAGATTAAACTTATTCAAGTTGATCCAAAGCACAAATGAAAAATATATATGAACATGGTATAATATATGTATTGTACGAGGGTTTTCATTGGGGAGGTGAGGGGGCATTCTCTTGTTCTTGTCGACACAAAAATTGTGAGCCATATGCAATCCCCAAACATCATTTCACATACTATGGACAAGCCGACTTCATGTTGCTAGAGTTTTATAGATTATCACATTCATATTATTATATTGCATGACCACACAATTAGTGATGAGAGGGGCTCAAAATCTGAATGTTTAGGTCACAGTGAGATCATGATGAGATACGAGCTCACGGGTATCTAGTGAAGAATTAGGTAAGATCTAGTCATTCCTAAGTTCTTGATACTAAGGTGGAACCGTTGGAAGATGTTGAGAAGATTAAGAAGTTAATTTCGTCAAAAAAGGAGAGTTGAATGATTAAAAAGGTAGAGATAGTAACTTTATTATTTCTTTGTACCAGTTTGAGGTTTGGAAACCCCAGGAGAACATTGGCAGTGACAGCCATGAACTTCTTGTGTTGGGCTGTCTAGAGCGCCAAGAAAGCCCTTTTGAAAGATTTTTTAGCAGCTTCTTCAAACTCATCCCAGCCCATCCAACTCTGGACTATCATCCATTTTGTAGGATTCATGGTTTATTTTCTCCAATTGTGACAAGTTCACTAGTTTGACATGGTTGCTTTCACTGGATTAAGATCTTCTACTCTACTCTTTTATACTGTTACCCTTCACTTCATCACAACTATTTATCTATATTATCTTTTTTTTTATAGAAATTTGATCTTCATGCTTAAACAAAAAAGAGAAATAAATATCAAACGAATAAAAACTCTCTCAAATCTTCTACAATCTTTACACTCATCTAATGAGAAGTAAAAAATATAAGTACAAAGTGTAAAACTTAAGTACACTAAATTTCACTCTACTCGATTTTATCCTATTCGACGGTCAAACTGAGGAGTTCCTACTATCACGTTGAGGGGAAAACAGTGAAAAAGCAAGTTGAACAATTCTTTCGGAGGCTTTTCTTTTTCAAAAATGTTCCGTACCCTCACACATGAAGTGAGAGGCAGGCACTAGAGAGACCTCAGTTGGACTTCTTTCATTCACGAAAAATCATAGGAGAAATGCAAAGGACATGCAAGAGTGAATGGTTTCTTTTTCATCAAGTTTCCACACCCTCACACATGAAGTGAGAGGCATGGCACAAGAGAGACCTCAGTTAGACCGCTTTCATCTCCACTGAGATCAAAGGAGAACTGCAAAAGGACATGTAGGGCCTCTTTGGTAATGGGTTGGAGTTAAGATAACTCCAACCCATGTACAAAGTTACACATGTGTAACTCATTATTTGCTTTGGTAATAATAGAGTTAACTTTGATCATATGGTGAGTTAACCTACTTTTGTAAAACACACTTTGGTAAGAACAAGTGAGTTAACCTACCTTGGGAATGGGAAAAGGTGCATTTAATGTGCATTTAATGCTTGTGATGTGAGAGGAAAAAGTGGTTAACTCACTTGAGTTAACTTTGTCCCCCCTCTAGAGGTGGGTTACAAAAAGGTGTGTTAACTCACTTTTAACACACTTTTACCCCAACCCACAAAAGTTAACTCTAACCTACTACCAAACCACTTTTTGAGTTAACTCTAGTTAACTCTGAGTTAACTCAGAGTTAACTCACATTTAACTCTATCCAAAGAGGCGCGTAGGAGTGAATGGCACCCATCATTCGAGTTGGGTGCATGATCGGAAACATCCGGAATGATGAATACTTATTGCCCACGAAGGCGAAGGAGAGCAATAAAAGTAATCATGCACCTTATTAATTGAAAATTTGATAAATTTTTTCTCTTTCTTTCAACTAATAAAATTATTTAGAGAACAATTCTTTCTTTCAATGAATAAAAACTCTCTCAAATCTTCTACAATCTTTACACTCATCTAACGAGAAGTAAGAAATATAAGTACAAAGTGTAAAACTCAAGTACACTAAACTTCACTTTACTCGATTTTATCTTATTCGACGGTCAAAACTGAGTTCCTACTATCACGTTGAGGGGAAAACAGTGAAAAAGCAAGTTGAACAATTCTTTCGGAGGCTTTTCTTTTTCAAAATGTTTCGTACCCTCACACACAAAGTGAGAGGCAGGCACTAGAGAGACCTCAGTTGGACTGCTTTCATTCACGAAAAACCATAGGAGAAATGCAAAGGACATGCAAGAGTGAATGGTTTCTTTTTCAACAAGTTTCCACACCCTCACACATGAAGTGAGAGGCATGGCACAAGAGAGCTCAGTTAGACCGCTTTCATCCCCACTGAGATCAAAGGAGAACTGCAAAAGGACATGTAGGAGTGAATGGCACCCATCATTCAAGTTGGGTGCATGATCGGGAACATTCGGAATGAGGAATACTTATTGCCCACGAAGGAGAGCAATAAAAGTAATCATGCATCTTATTGATTTAAAATTTGATAAATTTTCTCTCTCTCTCTCTCTCTTTCAACTAATAAAATTATTTAGAGAACAATTCACATCACTTTCATTATCCCCAAAGCAATAAGTATTTCTCATCCAAAATACCCATATTCCCCTCTTTCAAAAGAGAGGTATTGCTCTGTGGCCAAGAAGCATCGTTTTACTTATAAGTAAATATCTTCTCAGGAAAATGTCGAAGGTGGGTACCATTCAGCCACCATGGCAACACGATGGTACCATGGTGCCAGGGCAAGTGCCACATCCCTCCCTCTCAACCCACCTCAGGTGTTCATTCCACCAAGGGCGCGGACGGACTGCTCATCATCTAATATGATAAGTAAGCTACAAGGTGGCAACATAGTGGCCGAGAGATACCGGCCTAAGAATGGTACCTATCCTTTCTCATCTTCTAATACAATAACTAAGTTACTATAAACAATATCCACACTCATGTCTATCAGAAAATCTACAAATTTTGCAGACGAATGGTACAATGCTGCATCATTACGGTCGTCTTCATCATCATATTACAACTTCTATTCATGAAAACCTAGGAGAGAGGGTGATACATCATTATGTTACAACATGGCCCTCGCCTCTGGCCTCTACAACATAATTATGAATGGGATTGAAAATACACAATGATGCACAAATCTGGCGTACCCGAATTACAGGGTATGATTAACATCGCCTAACTACATAAATTTAAATTAAAAAATAAATTATATGAGAGGTGACAAGCACCTTCTTGGATGTTGGGCAGCTTCAAGGTTTCCACAAAAGGGGGAAGCCCGCCCATAAAAGGGATTACGCCCGCTTAAGAGGACACCCCCCAGGGGATGTGAATTGAATGCCTCCGAACTCCTCAAGGAGGGGATGGCTCCAATGCTTTGGCCACTAAAACCACAGGCCACACTTTGTAAGACAAACAACGTATAGACATTGCACTGGACTAGAAACCAGAGGGAAAACCAATCTCCTGGCAGCGTATGATTCCTGCAGCTCCACCATAGCAAAGCCACCTTTCACTACCTTTGTTAATGTTCCATCTTACCCTGTGCATTGCCACAATTTTGGGAGGAAAGACTAGGAAATTTTCATTTGATTGCGTCACTTCAGTCTTCAGATCCTCCTGCTTTTCCTCCCTAACTGCACCTGAGGGATCTACTCTTTGAGTCTCATTAAGCAACTTCTCTGATCTGCTGGTCCTAGATTTATTCTTTTTCCTTGTTGCAGATGACTCACGATCCCGATACCCCGAATTTTCAGAAGGATCATCATCTGGGAACGATTCCATTCAAGGAAGAATTGTTTGTCAAACAATGAAGCTCAGACTGAAATTTGGACATAGTATTAGCAAACCTAAAAGATTTCTCAACTAGAAGGTAGAAAAATCTGCAAGTTCCACTGTTCACCTTGCACTTGAGGTTCCTCCGCCAGTGCATTAATTGAACGTGGTGGTAAACCACGAATGTGACGAGGGAGTTCTGCCACAGAAGTGTACGGTAGTGGGGTCTCTATTGTAAGAGTGTTCTCTATTTCCATAAGCGCTCCGCACAGGAAGTGCGGCGTCCTGTCCCTAGACTTTTCTTTGTCCACCAATCTGGCTGTCAACTGATCATAACAATAAAATGATCACATAAAAATCTCACATGCTTCAGGACGCACACACTTTCAGAGAGACAAAATAGATGGATACTAGATCACCTGAAAGCAAAGAGTGGAACCGTCTGCACAGCAATAAGCAGCCAAACCTGAAAAAGAAAGGAAATTTTGCATTAACCGACAAATAAGAATGCAATGCACCTTCCTCACATTCACTTAGGTCCCAGACAGATCGGTGCACATTTCAAGACATGCTATGTCAAGATGAACAAAAAGATTTTCTGAACATATAATCACAGAGAATATGAGCACAGAATCATGATCTCTAGTCTCTTTTTCCTCCGTTTAACCATGCAATGCAAAGAATGGGTAATTTGAACAAAGGTAATGTGGATTCAAGGTCCCAATCATTTTCTATTTCAAGGTCCCCCCTCCAGGCTTGTTTGCTTCTGCTTTTCTTGATAGGCAATGTTTGTTCATTGGAGAGTGGATTGCACCTCTTCTATTAAATAAAAAGGGCAAATATTGCATATGTATGCCCTGTCAAACTTTCACCCAAAAACAGCCATATTCTCTATTGTAAAACCTGCATCCCCATGCCAGAAATTTGTGAAAACCCTAATACACCAAAATACAACCCCAAACATGCACCATTACAGGATTCCCAATCACACCACAAAACCGTTTTCCAAAAGGAAATCAAGGCTGTCCAAAACATAAGGAAGCCTACTCCCAACTCCTGACTAGGTATGCATACCACTATATGACAAATAGCCTGAGCCAAATGGACGTTACAGCAACCATGATTACAGATAGTGCCTCTAAATGCACCAACATCTCATGAGAAGGATACATTGAATCGTTCAGATGCAAGGCCCTTTTGCATCTGAGACTCCCCATACCTCCATCAAGCTGAAATGCTGAACTAACTTCATACTTCCCCAATTTTGGGATCAACGACAACATAAACCAGTATGGGACCTAACAGCTATATGAGAAACAGTGGGCGAGAGACACATTGGGAATACATTACACAGGCCAGGAGATGGGATAAAAAAAACACTTCACGATTGAATTTTTTGAAATTTTTTTCCTCAAGATCTTATAAACTTTGGACTAGCCTAATAATTCTAACATCCGCTTTTACACGTGCTGAAATTTCTGTGCAGAGCAAACATAACCGTAGGCAAAAGAAGACATTACCAGTAACAGGTGATACTTGGACACTCCAGATTGCAAATTGTGAACGGTAATAACTGTGCAGAACTCCCTGTTTTGAGCCATCAGATGGCTTCCCGATAACAGGACTATTATATGCTGCCTTCGACAAGCTGAGGGTCCTTATGGTGCCATCATCCAGCGAAAAAATCAGGCAACTATGAAAGAAAAACAAGCTGATGTCAAATGCTTCTATGACCAACTTACAGGAAATTGACCAAAATAGGTTGTGTTTGTTAGTTGAGAGATTGGTTTACAAGAAAAGTGAGCATACAAGACTATACAACAAAAAATGACAAACTCCAACCCTGTTAACTTGCTGTTATGCCAGTTGGGAATGTTGACTTGTTGAGAATCTTTCACTTTGAACCTCATACATATGTAACATAACAGAGACACCGATTCAGGCTGATACCTACATCTTCCTGACAAATGACTAAGCAGGCCTTTCAGAACAATCATTTTTGGTTTTTCCTTTTCAAAAGGATTCTCAGGAAGGGCCAGCTCCAGGACTCTATCTTACAAAAGCACCTTCCTTTTCGTTTCTTAATTTGAAAAATTGCATAACTTGAATTATCAGTATCTTTCAAAAGTGAACTCAGAAATTTCATGCCCTTCGCATGTAACCAGTGACAACATAAGCATTACGATTTTGTCCCCCGCAAAAGCTTCCTCCATCGTCATTGGATAAGGTGAGTTTTTTTGGCATTTTATAAGGGACATAGTTGAAACTTGAAAGCAAACGCAAAGTAAGAAGAGAATCATTTTTTGTCTTCTTCTCCGGTTGAGAGTTATTCAAAACAATAGAAAGTGATAACTATAATTAGCAAAGATGATCTGAGAACTGTTATCCGGCATTAGGCAACCAGGTAAAATTAAGCAATGAGTTGATTTGCAAAGTCATTCAATAATAAGCCCGGCTCATAAAGCAGCCATACAAAAGCATTCCCTCTTAAATTTTTTTCCATCCGAAATGGTCAGGCACAACTATCAGCATGCTCCATTAGCTACAAGCCACTAGAGTTGACATAGTATGCATGACACAACGACCTGAAATTTGTTACCTGGGATGCTGCAACCAGTCCAGACTCAATATAATCCTTTGCACAGGATTTAAATCCCACAAAGGGCGGTAGGGATCACTGCAACAAACATGCAGAAAGTTTGTCATGTCCTTGAATAATCTAAGATTCCAGCTATCCATAACAACGTTAGAATTGCAGGGGAAGCATACAAATTGAAGCAGAAGTAGCCTCGGACCAGATATATTCTTCGAATAATTTCTGTGTAACCAATGGGTACTGTTTTTTTTAATCAATTAAATTATCAAATATCCCATAAAGATTAGAGAGGGTGACTTACTTAGATTGCAAATCATGCAAAAACAGATAATGTAAAATCAAAACTTTAGCATTTAATAGAGTGGCTCATAGGGGTTTGTAATGAAATTATCTTAGATTTTTTTGCATATATACCCCTCTTAGAAGATTAATTGCGCAAGAATTCTTCTTGGATTTGGATTTGCACGTATACCCCTCTTATGGATACAAAGTGCCTTCAGAGACCCTACACTAACCTCCAGTGACAGTTGTCAAGAATATGCTTGCAATATTCCTTTACTTTCATTTTTAGCATGGGTATATATGCAAAAGTGAAAGGAACATTCCAAGCATTTTCTTGAAATCCGTCACGACAGGTTATGGGCTTACGGCAGGCTCTTTGAAGGCATTTTGTATCCATAATAGGGCTATACGTGCCCTATTAAGATTAGGAATGAGCGCTTCCGTGAGGATTTGGGGATAACTCCAATTGATAGAAAAATGAGATTAGGAATGAGAGCTTCAATTGGTAAGAGTAAGAAAGATAAGATTAGGAATAGCTCCAATTGGTAAGACTAAGAAAAATGAGATTAGGATAGCTCCAATTGGTAAGACTAAGAAAGATAAGATTAGGAATGAGCGCTTCCGTGAGGATTTAGGGATAGCTCCAATTGATAGAAAAATGAGAGAAAATAGACTTAAGATAGTTTCGACACGTGCACCCTCGCCCTAACTCGGCGCCAGTTAAAAGATGTGACAAAATCTTAGTGGATACCAGTAAAAGAGCTAGGGGAAGGCCTAAAATGAGATGGTGCGATGTTATTAGGAAATACTTGGGCTTCTTGAGTTTAAACACGACTATAGCACTTGATAGAAATTTTTAGCGGAAAAGAATTCATGTAGCCGACCACAAATAATGGGATAAGACTCTGATGATGATGATGAATAGGGCTATACGTGCAAATGCAAATCTAAGAAGGATTCTCGCACAATTAATCTTCTAAGAGGGGTATATATGCAATTATCAAGTGAGGTTTGGAAAAAAAACCTTGAGGATGTATGCTTGAATGCAAAAGGAATCTATGAAATGGATCTAGATATGTTGGCTAAATTGCTCTGCAATCTGATAGGAGTTTGTATTGAAATTATCTTATCACTTTTTTGGGTAAAAACCCTCGAGGATGTATGCTTGAATGCAAAAGGACTCTACGAAATGGATCCATCAATCTAGAGATGTTGGGCAAATTGCTCTGCAAGCTGACACCTGTTTCAAGGTTCTTAATGGAAGAAGGTTGTTGGCTTGAAGATTCTAGATGAAGCCCTAAAATCTTGGGTCAGCACAGACAATAGCTTATCAGTTGACTGAACTCTGATTTAAACTAGTAGAGATTAGAGAAGTGTGCAGATGGCGTTTAAGCAAGAGGATTAAGAACTGACGCCCCAAGGGTAAAGTTTAAGTGGAATGAGAAGCCAAAAGACAGTAGCTATATCAAGAGGAAAATAGCTGCTAGCATAAAGAGGAGGCAAGATGCCACTGAATCATTGAATGAAGGTGATGCAGCATAAGATCAACGAAGATACCACTGAACAGCAGGTTCTTGATTTCATCAACTATTTTAAGGATCATGAACTGTGTGATCATTATGTGAGGCAGGTAGCTTCACGCCTTCACCAGCATCTTTAGGAAGCTGTGTTGTTCATCTTTATGGAATTCTGAAAATAATATAAAAGAACCCATCCAGAACTTAAAAACTTCTAAGGGGGCTTAAAGTAATTAACCTTTTTTTTCCCAACAACATGATACCTTAAGCCACACAAGAGGAGGTGCATCCATCAAATAAAGTGGAAAAAGGTAGATGTATGTGATGAAGAAACATTTAGGTTTTAACCAACTGTCTTCAAGAACTGATAATTTGTAGTTGGCAAAAATCCGAGGAAGATACATTACTAACATCTCAAGTGAGGAAACTTTTCCGAAAAAAAAAGGCATCACAAGTGAGGAAGTTGTTTATCTTAACACAGCTTTGAAGAATCTACCACAGATTATCAATAATTCAGAGTTTTGAGGGCGCTCAAAATAAACAATCCCTTCCAACTACATGATACTTAGTCTTGTAAGAGAATGTGCATTAATCAAATAAGAAAAGAAAAATGTATATGACGAGCAAATATTTTATTACAAGCTCCTAAGAAATAGAAATGAGTAGAAAACCATGCAGTCTTAAAACTTGATATCAAGCATTAGACTAGAAAACAAAACAAAATATTCACCATGATTTACCTGGGAAATGTTAAAAATGAGCAAAAATGCACAATCTTTTCTGGATCATGAAAAGGCAATGAAATCTCTTATCCTTACCGTATATCCCAAAACTTTAAGCCTTCATGTCCGGCAGTCACCATCAGATTTGCACTCTCAGAACCACTGTATGATAAACATTTTAGAACACTCTCAGAACCACTGTATGATAAACATTTTAGAACTTAGAAACCCAGCACCTTCCATATTGCTTACATATAGCTTGCAATTTTATTACTGCAGTGCAGATTGGGACTATATTTCTTTTGAGTGAGTGGTTTTTCATGCCAATATAATCAGAATGCATATCTGCTGCATGATTACAGGCATACAATTAAATTTCCACACAAAAATTAGACTCATTTGCATGAAATATTATAATATTTCAAGTAACTGTCATAAATGCCTTGGAAGAAAGAGCATAAACAAATATGGCTTGCAAAATTTTATAAAAGTGAAACTGAAGTATATTCATAGTTCTTAGAGATCAAACCTACATGTACAAAATCAGGAAGTGCAGTGTCCATGAGGCCATTTCCTAACAAAAATGAATGTAGCATTAGATCTGCATTCTCAGAGCTTTTCTATGTATACCGTACAGTCACTGTAATTCATTATGAGACTTGATCTTAAATAGTTTCTTCTATTCTTCTACTGTGACTCAAGATTTATCACTCAATAGCACTAGTTCACCACTCTGCTCCAACAGATCCCATAGGAGCTCTAAACTTTGGCATGAGTTTCCCAACATATATATCTTATATTATGAATAGCAAAGCAATATGATCTTCCATGAGAATATCAAGATCAAGGTTTGGCGCATCCCCGATTCGGACCGGATCGGGATTTTCCTGATCCGATCCGATTCGGGCGGATCGAACCGATCCGGTTCGATCCGCTTGGAATCGGCCAGAACCCTTATTTATGAACCATTTTATGGCCGATTCCATTGAATCTGGCCTTTTTTTGAATGATTGTGTGGTTTAGGCCTCTTGTACATATGTTTCATCATATTCCATGAGATTTATATCATGTAATTGGTATAAAAACATTTATTTTCAATGAAATAAAGCATTAGAAGAGTGAAAACAAATTGAAACTCATTAATTGAAAGATATTTACATTGCACAAAGTCAATACAACTATCAAACTCTAAATTCCAATAAAAATACAATGACTTACTCTAATATCCCCAATGCCCTTGTTGATATGGATCATATGCATTCCATTGGGATTGGCTAGGCATGGATTCGGACTCATCTGACTCTGAGGGGAGCTCCCCAATAAGATGATGACCTTTCGTTCTTGACACAAAACCACGAAACTCATCCCATGTCATCATGCTATGGTATCTCTGCCGAAACTGACTGAGATAATGGTCCCACACTTGACAGCCGGGACGGACTACCCCCAGTTGTGCCATCTGTACATCCTCCTCAGGAACAAAAACTTGGACTGGAATAGGAATAGAATATGCAGGAGGAGGATGCATATATGGAGATGGACCAAGGTAGCCTATTGTGGCAGTGTACCCACTGTACGGTCCGTACCCACTAGAGTAGTCTGTGCTAGTGGATTCGGGGTGATAGCTATGGCCGCCATAGGATCCGACAGACTCTTGTGTACTCATCCTCTCAAAGTCTGATATCATAGTGTCATAGCTATGGGAATCCACTGGTGAACCTCTTGCTTGACTGCCAGGTCTAAACTTCTGCCTTCTATTGTACCGCATTGGGGCACCATGACTACTATCTTGTGTTGCACCCCCATAAAATTGCTCCTCTGTGAATGCCATGCCACCTCCTCCTCCCTCACCACCCTCACCTCCTCCTCCCTCACCACCCTCACCTCCTCCTCCGCCCTGACCATCGTTACCACCTCCACCGTTACCACCACCGTCACCACCAGCATCTGAAGAACCACCTGCAAAGGCAATATCATTTGAACATTAGTTAGAACAAATACAAAATTACAAATACATTTTGAGGTAATTTTTAATACAAAATGATGGCCTACCAGTAGTCATCGAATCATGGGAGGCACTATTGGGCAATCGGGGTGAATCCAATGGAGACGGTGTCTCATCATCTGCATTTGGATCCAAAGTCTCTGCATCGGCAATGTCAAGTGGATCTTCAACAACGGTAGCACCTTTCTTGCCTTTCTTGGATCCCCAACCAGAAAACCAACCCTTCTTTTTTTGTGCTGGGACGGGAGGTGGCTCTCGTATAACAACTCCTTTACTTGGCCGGGACTCTGTTGCACCAGTTTTTTTTCTGCGGGATTCTGTTGCTATTTGCTTCCCTTTTGCCAATTGAGATGATGTGGGAGCCCTTGTAGATTGTGAGGGAGGCGCATCCTGGGTAGATAAGCCTCTCCTTCTAGATTGTGTGCGGGGGAGGCCTTCCATCAACCTATCAAAATCATCATCATCATCATTACCTCCTCCTCTACCTGCAATAACCCCCAACATTATACATTAGGAAGTTAGCATAAATGCAACTGATAAAACATGTAAGATGAAAGAAAGAAATGACTCTCCCACCTGCAGTACGCGTCACATGCTCTACTTGTATGTCCGCAAGAAGATCCACCTCAGCCTCTGGATCCATCTCATAACGAGGGGAATATGGCTGTCCCACATTCCCACGATCTCCCTCCTCCTCTGCTGTTGCTTCTGCTACTGCCCTTGCCAAGAAAGTGTTAGGGCGAGGTGGATCTTCAGGGTCGTCTGCCTCCTCATCTAACTCATACTCCCCTCGCTCTGTTGTTGCTCGTGCAACCCATGCAACCATTGGGTCTTCTTCATCTCGTAGAAATCCAACATCAATTGGATCATACTCTACGTCCCCACGCTTCTTTGGATCTTCTGTAAGATGTTTGACCCTCAGCCTCATATTATAGTGGACGTACACCAATTGGTCCAAACGCCTATATGAGAGACGATTCCGCACTTTGGTGTGTATCAATGCAAATGTACTCCAGTTCCTCTCACATCCACTAGATGAGGAAGTCTGCGATAAGACCTTCACTGCAATTTTCCTCAATGTTGGCGCGGAATGCCCAAAGTTGAACCACCAATCAGCTGCATCCAAATTCAATTATGTCAATCAGATGTCAACCATCAAGTTGCAATGATAAAAAATGTAAATGGGAAGCATATTACCGCCGTCTACACGCTCCCGACCAGCAATGGCAGATGGCTCAGCAAAGGTCCCAGTGGCTTCCCGAAAACGCTTCATCTGCATAGCATAAATTTATCATCAACTCCTATGAACTTCAAGTATTTGATTTAACTTTGGATGGAAGTTGATAATCCTATACTTGCCTCATCAATGGCATCTGCCGCTAGCACAGGACTTCTTGACAATCTCTCTACCACCCTTGCAAAGGCAGCCGTCAAATCATCATCATATGCTAGCTCGTGTGCGTAATGGTATGCAGGGTGGAGATAGTATGCTGCAATTGAATAAAATACCATCATCAATACAATAAATAATAGATTATTACAGAAATATGATTTATTTCCTTACCCGCCATATGGAGATCTCTACTCATCTGCCGGTCCCATCTATCGTCAACAACATCCAAAACCAAGTGTGCATGCCGAGGTGAGACTTCACGGATCTTTTTCCTCGCGGCTTCAAGCTTTGCATATACCAATCCTATAGATGGTCTCCTATCCCCATCCACCACCCTCAACACCTCATATAGAGGTTCAATGATCTGTACCAGCTTGAAGACCCGATCCCAAAAATTGGAGCTGTTGACGATGCCTTCCACCTCCTTTCCATCAGATGTACTAGCAAAATTACTCTGCAACCATTTATCACCCCTGAACATGCGTTTCAATCCATCCTTGTGCTTCAGTAGACTCTGTAGTGCCACAAAATTTGTTGCAAAGCGGGTGACACCGGGCCTCAACAACTCTCCACCAGTGGACTCTCTCATCCACGCCAACACCAGATGATGATTGTAGATGAAACGTGTTATCTTCTGTCCTGCATCCACCACCATTTTCACAGGTTGCAGTGTCCCAATTTCTTTAAGCATTAAATCAACACAGTGGGCAGCACATGGGGTCCAGTATAGATGAGGATAGATATTCATCAACTCCTCCCCTGCTTTCTTGTACGCAGCTCCATTATCCGTGACCACCTGCACAATATATTGCTCCCCAATCTCCCCAACCACCTCTCGCATCAAACCCAATATGTATTCATAGTTGTGTACATGCTCGGATGCGTCAACTGATTTGTGATAGAAGACTTGTCTATCACAATACACTAGGAAGTTGATGAGGCTGCTCCTGGTGATGCCCGACCAACCATCACACATGATGGTGACACCATACTTCTCCCATTTCTTCTTAAATCCATCTATGTAAGACTTTATCTCATCAACTTCCTCCTGCAGATATTTCCCTGCCAAGTCCCTAGCTGTAGGAGGCTGCACATGTAGGCCTCCACGTTGAACCTCCTGTATTGCAGTTTTATAATAGGGACTGTTCGCTGCATTAAATGGTAACCCTGTATGGTGCCACCACTTTGCAATTGCTCTCCCCACCTTGTATTTCGGCCCCTGCTGGTTGTATGAATCATCAATCCTAGTCTGCTTGCCATGCTCCCTAGGATACACATAAGGGTCCACATCCTCAATTTGCACACCTGTGGGTCTCTTGCTATGCCTGCCTTCTTCTGGTACTTGTGTGGGAGGGGGTCGAGTGAAATAATCTCCCACATTTGAAAATCGACGGGAGCCACTGCCAGCTACCGCTGAGCCACTGCCACTGCCACTGCCAACCTCATGCTGAGCTCCCTGAAAACTCATTCTGTGCCCTGCCCTTTGATCAGTTTCCCATGCCTCAGCCCTGCTATGTGCTCTGGCTAGCCTTTCCTGCACATCAGGATCAGGAACATATTCTGCATACATTTGAACTTCATCATCATCATCTTCATCTCTTTGCCTTCCTGATATAATCCTCTCTGCTATCTCCTTATCTGCCTTCTTTCTTGCTGTCTCAGTTCGAACTTGCTTAATGTGTGCACTCATAGCCTTCTTGACTTCTTTTGGCACCGATTTACACCCCTGCACGTCATGGTACCCTGCTAGTCGACCACCAGCAAGGTGCTTCTTCAAACGGGAGACCCCACCTCCTTGTCCCACAAAACCACAATAATTGCACTTAAAGTTGTGCCTATTCTCCAACATGATGCCATGCTGCCACCCAATATCATCAGAACCTCTTTTCGGTGCCATCTACAATGACAAAAAATAAATAATAAATTAACAGTAAATTAAATTAAATTTCAGAATTTGAACACTAAAAGAAAGTATTCTTACTTCTTAATTGTTATATGATATTTTTTTAATATACATGAACACATGATCACAGAAATCCATTCACACATGCATATATACTTTCTGTAATTTCATATTTTATTTTAAAATACTTCTTATTAATGTAAGAATATAAATTAATTATTGCTCAACTTCTTATTTAATCAACTTCTAATCATGATGTACAAGTTATACAACACATTTCTATCAATTTTTGGTTGTTTACACTTTTTAAGATTTATAAAATTATTATTCAAATTTTAATATAATTATTAATTATTTATGAACATTAATTAATTATACCTAAACTTCTTATAGAATCAAGTTCTAACCATGATATAGAACTTATAGAACACCTTCCTATCATTTTTTGATTGTTTAAAATTTTTTTAAGATTTTTCAAATTATTTTTCAGAAAATCATATTTTAGGGAAAATCATCAAATCTACATGAAAACCTTGTAGATCTTGATGAGAAATGGTTGCAAGTGAACATGAATCCCTTGCAACATCATTTCCTAACAAGATCTAACCCATACACCAAGAAAAGAACAGAAAAATGAAGAAATAAGGTTGCTTACCTTGAAAACCCTGTAGAACCTTCAAAAAACTTGAAGAACAAGGCTTCAAAGCTTCCAAATCCACCTCCAAATGGACACAAATTCACTTAGGAAGCCTCCTCCTGTGGATTTGCACCTAAATCTAGGTTTTTCTCTTCAAAAAAACTGCAAACGGGGGGGAGAAAGGGGCCTGCGGTTTCCTGCGCTGCGAATGGGACTGTTCAGTCCCGATGCGCAGCGCATCGCCGACACCCTTTAAGGGTGTCGGGCGGATCGCGCCCGATGCGACAGTGCCGGGCCGGATCGCATCGCATCGGGCTCGATCCGCCTGCTAAGAAAGGATCCGGGCGCATCGGGCGAGTCGCGCATCGGATCCTCCCTGATCCGATGCGATTCGGGGGGATCGGCCCGGCTCGATCCGGCGCGCCAAACCTTGATCAAGATTGACTGCCATTTTGTCTATCTGCACTACCTCCTTGGCATATCTGTTCTTTTTTCTTTCAAAAGGCCAATTTGACCTCTTTATCAAGTCTAAAATACGTGTATGTTAGTTGGCAAGTTCCTGGTTTATGATCTGCCATCAGAGAGAGGGAGGGAGAGAGGGGGTATATACAGGACATAACATATATCTTACTCCTGCCTGGATTAGGATCGTCAGTCCTACTTAGACAAGACAGTGGAGTTCTACTTGGATTAGTGCATATGCATCGTATTCTCACTGATGTCAGGGAGGCATCCTAATCCCACTTGTATAGGGAGTGATCTTCCAGTGACTAGTCTTCTACATCTTGCAAAGTTTCCCAGACTTCATGTTGTTTTCTACTCTTAAAAAAGTTTTGATTATTGGCCCCACATTTAGCAAACATATATGCATATACATATTCTAAACATATGCAAAAACAGATGAAGCAAGATTCTAGCCCAGGTCCAGTTAGGCTTAGGCTTGGCATGCTTGTGCCAGCATATCACTCTCCAAGCTGATCTTATCAGCTTATGTCTGGTCCCAACTGGGTCTATCTGGCTATCTGCACCAGTACCCTGGAGATTAAATGGATCAATCTGACCCCAGAATTATGGAATGGTTTTGATTATGATTATAATCTCATGTGAGGGAGTATAGCTGCATTGTAATGTCCAAAAAGAATTTATCTAGAAACAAACTTACAGAGAATGAATGAGATCAATAATCAGATGACAGTATGTGACATTTCAGTCCAACATTGATGGACAAGTCAACATAAACAAAATGTTGCATGTTTAGGAGAAGTGCTTCACCGAATGGACAGATTACCTTTCACTAGGAGCCCAAGAAACAGCTCTTATAGGAACATCATCAGCAGAGAAACATAACAAAGGTCTAGAATCTGCAGTTAAATGGAGCAAAAGAGTGTTGCGTAAGCTGGCAAGTAGGATGCACCAATGCATAAAATTAACTAGCAACAGGCCCCAAAAAATTACTGCAAAAGTTCCACTTATGCAATGCCAACACAGAAGCAAGATATTCAAAGCAATTTACTCTAGAAATGTACTATTCTCAAAGTTACTCATAGCACTATTACAATGTGCAGAGCTGATACCTTGAGGGAAATCTTCTGCAGAGAACTTCCATATGGCAACCTGAAGAAAAGATAATCAAGTCATCTTTCAAGAAACAAAAGTACTTTTGCATAAACAAGGAATTTAAAGGACAAGAAATATTACAAGACCTAGTTCAGGTGGCTATGAGGATTAGAAAACTTATTGTTGCGTCACGAAATTAACAATTAATAATTTCATCTTTTTGCTAAATCTGTTCCATAAAGTTATAAGACTTTTTATAATTAACTAATACATGGATTTTCCCATAGTCCATTTTCTTTCTGAAAGTCTTCGTTTGTCCTCAATGTAATGAAATAGAACAGGTAACTTTTACCTATGTATGTCTCTGATATCATGTGCAATTTTGAATATCCTTCCAGCTGCCATGTTCGGCAAGCCCACACGAAAGTCTATATATCACCAATGTCGTAGTCTCTATTTAGAGACGATGCAGAATAGCAATGCTAATATCAAATTTTAGTATATGTAGCCAATAGTTACATTCTATAAACTGTCCATTGTAAAATTCCATGAGAGCAATGACAGGTCATTAATCAAGTATAAAGGTCCTATAATTATATCCATGATGTTAAACATAAAAGAGGATATTGAGAGGTCACCTCATGGCTATATCCACATCAGCTAGTGAGAAAGAAAAGTGTATTACCTGTGTAAGTTTTAATATTACATAGAAATAAAGAGTTCTAAGCAGAGATAAGAATAGTAATTAATGGAGCATTGTGCAGGTTTTATATATAAATAGAGAGATAAAACACTCATCCGCTCATTATCAAGTCAGATGCCCTCTAGCCCAATAAAAAGGATCATTATAAAAAAAAATGTCGATTTGACATAATTGTAGATTATGTAATCGTAAGAGGATTTTTACAAGACCTGTAATCTTATTGAATTCTAAATAACTCCATGTAAGTCTTTGAAAATAAAATAACCACCTAAAATCTTGCATCATGCGAGAATAGATTTCTGTAGCTTGTTTCCATCATAAGGGTTGTCTTAACCCTGGTTAACATTCACCCAAGGGGGGGGGAAAGACAAGAGTGCCCTCCAACTAATGAGATTAGTGAGTTTGTTCCTGCAAGAGGACAAAGTTGTAGTAGGGTGAGGAACTAACAGCAGCAGAGGGTGAAACCCCCTCCGGCTCCTCCTGCTTCCCCCTGCCTCTAAGTATGGAAGTTTGCTTTCAAGATCATACATCCTAGGTTCTAAAATTATATATTAGTATAAATAGAATTTGCTTCCAAACTATGTTCATGCGGTACAAAAAAACATAAGATATAGTGGAAATCTGCTTTCCTCTTAAAGGAGACACAAGAAGGCACAATAAAAAGAAAAGAAAGGGAAATCCCACTTCCCTTCATTTTCCCTTGCTTTTCTTTATTGCACAAACAGGCTGTTAATAACAGGAACATCACAGAAGATGCAAAATCTTATGGGGTTTAAACAACATATCCCGAAAAACAATCACACATTTTTTTAGTATATAAATGAGGGAAGCATAAATTTCAGATAGTCATTTACCATTCCATCATGGCACCCAACTAGTATCAGATCACAAGGGGCTGATCTTGACCACTCCATCGTAAGAGGAATGCTGCATGATAGTGATGTCAAGAATGGAAAGCAAAAGAGAAAGATACAAGCAAGAATTACACCATTACCAGTTAGAAGAATAATCCCTTACAGCATGTGCTAGGGAAATAACAATTTTATTTATGCAGCACAGCAGAACCTAATACTTTCACAACTATTGAATATTGATTATAAAAAATTAGCAAACTGAACTTAGAGAAGTTATAGCAGGAAAAAATTACTTTGGCTTTGGCAATATCATACATCATATCTTGTACTTACACATAAAAACCTCTATGAGGAGCCACAAAAGTTCTATCTAGAACAGAAGATACTTTGAAATGGACCATGATGCTCAAAGTAAATGTCCTATTATCTACACTCTTATCAAAGTGAAGAGGAAAGATAATCAGATAGATGATAATATGAACGTCTTGTGTGCAGAAAGCAACTAAGAAAAGGCATACAAAGGTCAGTTGTTATTGCCCACCACTACATAGGTGGTGATTGCTTTTATTGCCCCAAGAAAGGTTTAGCTGGTTCATGAAACTGCATGATCACTGCCAAATCCCCTATCATAAAAGATTTAGAGATTTTAGGACTTGTTTTTTAATACCAAGAGTAACTCACCCCATATAGGATCAAGAAAACCCCAAGTCAGTATCCACCCTGCATTTATATCCACGGTGGGAGACAATACTTCAAGGAATTTTAGGACTTAAGAGGTTGTTAAAAGGAATACATATTGTTTCTTATTCTGACCAACATCCATGGATTGAAAACTTGATAAATTAGATTAGAACTAGGGTGTCAATGGGCCTTACTGGGTGTTTCATAAATACCCAACTGAAGCCTAAAAAAGGCCTGAGGTTTAGGCTTTAGCCTAAAGGCCTGGCCACAGTTTCTTCTCTAGGCCCCTGTTTTAATTCAGTCCACCCATGACCCATCAAATTCTTTAAAGAAGGATTAAATTTGCAACTAGCAAATTGTTGGGAAGTGCAAGAGTTGTGCACCCTAGTGCCTCGCACCATGCTGGCTGCTTTCCCTTTCCTCTTTTAAACAGAGGTTCAAGGCTAAGTCGCACAAGTAAAAGAGAAAAAAAACTGCTACACTGATGGGATCACAATTTGTTTTCCTTCCTTTTTAAAGGGTGTTCAGAGCAGGGCTGGGCCTAAGGAAGCCCAAGATCAGCCTTTCTTGTTTTCAGGCTGGGCCATCTAAGCCACTTTCGAAAACCAGTCCAACTCTCGTGCCCCAGGCATGGTTCAGAATGGACCAGGCCAGTGGGCCAACAGGCCTCCGGGCTGGCCCTGCCCAGTTGACACCACTAATTAGATCCAACTGACCTGGATAGGACCAAGGCTGTCAGGTTCATCTATTTATGAGCCACAGTGGCAAAACGAATAGGAAATTAGAGCAACCAAAGTTAACTCTAAACCAATCAAAATTGGTTGTATCCAGGATGAACTCTCACGTTCCAGCTTGTTCATCTGGCTTTCTTCAACTAAGGTTATTTTACATTGATTAATAGAGTTAGGCTACTTGAAATTAGTTTTGTAAATTTACAATAATCCCAACTTCAAACATTAAGTTCAACCCTAGCTAAAATTTGAAATATTGGACTACTGGGTCTTCTCATGACTTTTCTAGAAACAATTGGCTTGCAGTTGAAGCAATTGTCAGTGCCTGCAATAGGTGCCAATTGGCACCTTATTTCGGGAAAATCTAATTTCAACCTGATTGAGATTGGAACTAGGATTTTTCCTTGATTTTCTTAGATCCTTAATAAGAGTGTCAAGGGGCCAGGCCTATATGGGGCAGCCAAATTTGAGTTTTTCGTTGATTTAGGTAGGGTTATGAAGCAAGGCCAACAGGTACTTTTAGGTTAAAATTTAGAAAACTGTTAAGTGTAGCCCTGTGCAAATTTGAGTTTTTCCTTGATATGCATCGTATAGCCTATGGTCATATGCAACTACCATAAATTGCGCATTATGGATTATTATTGGCACTTCATGTCGAAAAAAATTGGAAAAGAAATCTCAGTTCAACCATAATTAAGATATCAAAATTAGAAAATTTTCTTTGAATTTTCCAAAGTGTAGTAGACATGTGATACTATACAACTGGAGTAAAGTGAATGTATTGCCATATTGGATGTTAGTTGTAGCAAAGACATGAGAATGAGGGATATCACAGATTACATATGATCACTGTGGCATGCACCATTAAAAGTAACAATGAATTCCCCATACTGTAGAATCATGCTTAACCAAAAGAGAGATGAAGAAGGATCCAAGGCCAACACATACAAATACAGGTCAGCAAGTGTCATGTGAAGCCACCAAGCACAATGAGAGAGAACTCAGAGAAGAGCATGTGAGCAAAATGAGATAAATCACTTCAATGCCTCACAAAACACAAATGCAACAAATCTCATATAGTTGAATCTGAGATGTATGGAAACATTGTTGCAGTAACAAGCCCCTCGAGAACTCCGATTTTATCAAAAAGTTGTTACATCCAATATTTTTACATATTAAACAAATAATACACAAGGACAAAACTCATTGGTTAAATATATAGAAGGTTCTATGTTTCAAAACCTCTTCAACAAATATATATGAGGTTCTACATTTCTAAATGAACCAATGATTTTACACTTTAACAAGAAAATTACATTGTTGCATATGTGGCTAGAGGGGAGCACTTTTTAATGTTGACTAGAGGGGAGCACTTTTTAATGTTTATCTTACCTTTGTCTGTCTGCAATCTTCAGTTTTGAGCATCTGAATACTGGGCGGAGTTTTAGAAAGCGGGGATCTGTGCTCTCTTTCAAAGAAGCCTTGTACAAATTCTTGACCATGCTAGGACATGGGACATCCCACCTGAATTAGGTAAAAATGATTGAGGATCAATTAAACACCAAGAAGGTAACTGTAACAGAAAGCATAAAGAGGAAAGCAAGTACAGATCTGCAAAACAAATAGGGTCAACAATTTATGCTGAGAACAATACAAATTAAGAAGCCACATTAAGACAACATCTCAAAGTAATTTGTGTTTCAGAAGAACAAAAACTAACTAGACATATGGCAGCCAAGGAACTTGCTGTTTGATAGTGGGACCAACTAATCTATCATTCATGGGAAAAGCTTACATGGAAAAGAAAACTCAAGGTGTTCTACTGTCTCGTGTGAATAAAAATCGTTCAACTCTTGGGATCTCCTCCACAAAGAAAAGTCTTTCACACATCATAAGATCCATAAATGCCATTAACATTCATAACAGGAGGTTGGGTATGCAATTGTTCCACTTGTACAGCTGCTGGCAAACAGGATCTGTCGCATTATGTGGAAAGAAATACTTCTCATGCGTAAACTTCCTAGGTGAGTTGTTACATTTCTAAATTGTCGTAAATTAGGAGTGAACTAACACATCCAACTGAGATGATCTTGCCTTCAATTTCTTTGGCGGTGACATTTTCACTGCTCCAGGAGTTGGCTCAGGTATTGTATTGTTTTAAGGACATTGTACTGTCACAGAAAATTTAATTTGTACCAGGAATTGTTTTGGACTTTTGCTAGACTCAGGTAAGAGGCTCCTTTTATCCTCACCTTGGAGTCTTAGACTACCCTCACTTTTCATTATCCATTGTTAGAATAGCCCCATATTATAAAGGGGAAAATGATAGAAATATGCTTCCAATAGGGGAGCATGCTCCCCTCATCACCTTAAGATTTTGAGTATGATGGTCCTATCCAATAACTTCAACAGGGTATCAAAGCACATGGCTATGATTCAGGCAAGGCACCCCATGTTTGAGGGTCGTCCAAGAGGGCTCCAGAGCAAGGAATACAGAATCAGATCGTCCCAAGACAATCTCGATCCCCATCCAATCCGGCCGATCGGCCGGAGGTCTGGCCATAGATCAGCCAGATTAAAAAATTGTTTTTTTATTTGTGAAAATTTCAGGAAAACACAGGAAAAATTCAGAGAAATTCAGAAAATTACAAGAAAAATCACTCAATTTGAAAAACTTCACATTTGCATAAAAAATACATACATGCTTTCACATGACAATACATTGGACATCAAATGTAATATATAGAGCAATGATAACTATGATAAACATGTAATATGAAATGTTCTACATCAAATGAACAAGTCTTGATGTTGAATTTTGAAATTTACATTATAAAAAGAAAAAAATATAAAATTGTCATCTAGGCCGGGATGACTCATCATCATTTGAATGCCCATATGCTTCATTGGTATGCATAGCCTCAAAGTTATTAACCAAAGAGGGAATGTTCTAGCCTATTCATTCCTCTTTGAATGCCTCTTAATGTATACTGCTGGCTAGAGCTCTCGCCAGATTGTGATGAAACTTTGCACCAAATTCCATGTGGCTTATATGAACTTGTTGCTTCACTTGTATCTCTATCAGGCAATGGTGCCCATCTTCTTTCTGCTCCGAGAGGGGAACTACTAATACCTTAGTACAATAAAGTTGGAGGCTAAAACTGAAATAGAGGAGCATATGTAGACTATGAACCATAATGTGGCTCCCAAGGCGGCCAATCATAAGCTACCTGACGTTGTTGGTCTTCATATCCCCCTTGTCCTTCTCCTCTATCGCCTTGATTTTTTATTTTTGGCACATAACTTGTAGTAAGTCCCATACCCAGCGAAAATCCTGGCACTGTATATCTTGTCTCCATGACCAGCTCCTGGTCCTGTGACCCCAGCAACAGCCCAATCATCATCATCACTGGGGTCCTGTGTTGAACCATCACTACGAATTGGTCGCCGTACTACTCGTTCAGGTGGCAGCTATGGCACCTCAGACCAAAGTTGGTCGTGCCGCATGGATCGACCGTGCCGCATTCTCCATGACACGGTACGGTACGATCCATATCATATTGATCGGTCGACCGAAAATCTCAAATCGGTCAACTAATTTTCGTCTCTCTTTAAAGACCAAATAGATCATGGGATCTGGACGTCACCCTAACAAAAATCGGTCGACAAATTTTGGACTTAGAGTTGTTGAGTGTCTGGGGGTGCTCACTAGAAGAATCGGACCAATAAGAAGAAATCGATCGACCGATTTTGCCGTATCGTACGGACAATGTCGGGGATCGTGAACGCCCAAGCACGGTTGTGCCTCTACGATACGCAGCGGCACGACAAACATTGCCTCAGACTCAAGTGGAAGTGTCTCGTCGTCATCATCATCATCATTGGCTGCCTGGATTAAAACTCTCCTCTTCTTCTGTCTCATATATGTCAGATTTTCTCTTTATTTGCTGCTTTGTTTCCCCTCTTTTTGTATGGCAGCTCTTCTCAATGTCGATGTTTCATAGGCCGTCTTGCTGTCTCAGGCTATGAAGTAGAGTACCGTCATCTCTCTCTAATAGGTGGATCCTCCTGCACTTTAAACTCTGGATCTTGCGCCTCCAGTCCATCTAAGTCTCTTTCTGTAAGTGATCTTGAGGGTCAAATTCAGGAATATCCTATACTGCTCTTGTCTACACCCATGCATTCAATGGGTATTCCCCATCCAGCAAATCATCAACATCAATAACAATGGCGGTGTCTGTAGCCTCTACGCCTTCTACTGTAGCTGTTGGCCATGGCCTGCCACGCAAGCTCATCAATCTCGCCTCTATTCTTTTCTACTTTTCCTTGAAGTACTTGATCTTCAACCGTATTCTGTAATGGCAATACACCAACTTCTCTAGTCTCGTGGTAGTTAATCTATTTCTCACTTATGTATGGATCAGTGAGAAAGGGCTCCAATTCTTCTCACATTTACTAAATGAAGTTGTCTAGCTAAAAACTCTTATTGCAATCCCAATGAGTGAATTTGTTTGACCAATCTTATAATCTAGCATAATCCACCACTCAGTTACACAAATAAGAAACTATTTTTAGTTGGTATCATTGGATCATATTAATAATTTAGTATCACGAATTTAGATACTAACCAGGACCCATTCTATCCACTGCTTGTTGTAGGTCATAATCTCTATAGATGTCAAGTTTCATTCTAAACTTGTTCATCTGACAAATAAAACAATTAACATCATTAGACCTCACATTATCCCAGAAACCAAAGTTGAACAATTCAAATGAGAATTGTACCTCCATCATAGCATCTAGGTGCTCATCAGTCATCAGTGCTCCTAGAAAGTCTATAGATAACTTTTATCGTCCCTTGGAGCACTTCACCATCGTTGTCACATGAATTGTCGAATTGACGCTCGGGATTAAAGAAATACCTTGCATACATTAATTCGAACATTGTGAGTTGAGATTTCACAAGTCTGAGAATTTATTAAAGAAATATAGAAGGTAAATCATGGTGGAGGGTGGACTCCCATCTCCTGAAATAAGTCGCCACCATTTCTGGAATGTCATGGGATGCTTTGCCTTCAACTTCTCATTTGGTTTATCCATAGCCTCGTACATGGAAGGTGGGCTCGGCCCAGATCAAATCGGCCGATTCTGGACCGAATCATCCATGGCCGATCCCGACAGATTCTTGGTCGGAATCGGCCTGATTCGGATTGGATTGGCCTTGGCCAATCTCTAGGCTGATTTGATCCTTTTTCCATGCGTACAAGTAGCCGATATCATTTTTTCCCCTCTCCATCAATCATTCTGAGTACTTGTAATGGGGAACAAGGAGCTACATAATTGGTTTGGCCTATTTGAGACCCATTTTTTAGTCTTTTTTATTTTTTTGTATTTGTGGTGCAATTTTTGCATTATTTTTAAGTCTAAGGGTAAATTTGTCCAAAACATGGATTGTCACAGCGGAGCGAATCTGTCCTATTCGGGCGAAATTAGATTAAATCATGGGAATCCCAATTCTCCAAATTCGTATTCGAATTGGACCGATTCTCATCGATTCCCGCGCGAATCGACTTAATTCTCCCAAATGAGAGCGGATTAGAAAAAAAAAATTGATTCGCCCCAAAATCGGTGATGCGGTGAACCCTGGTCCAAAAGAGTCATATTAGAGTCCAATTAACTTTTTATTATGTATTTTTGCATTTCTTTATTGGAGTCAAGTCTTATTTAGGTAGGATTCTTATCATTAATGTATTTTCCTTTCTTTAGGTCTCTAATTTGGTAACTCTTATTAGGGATAGAAACATGTCCTTAATTTGAAGTCTATTAGGATTGGGAATAGCCCAAGCCTATATAAACACATTGTAGAGGTATTCTTTAGTCCCACATTGAAAGATAGTGAGAACAAGGGTGTGCTTATCAGCAAGAGTCTCACCTCTTCTCCTAAGAGGGCCCTTTTAAAGGACAAAACCCCAAGCATGGGGACAATACCTCTTGGGAAGCACACTTAAATCACGTCTCTTCATTGGCGCCGTCTGTGGGAACGAACGAGAGGCCATGCGCCCTACCCGAGCGTCTCATCTTCATGAGACCCGCACACCCTTATCCTCACTGGGGGGGCTGTGTAGAGGTATTCTTTAGTCCCACATTGAAAGATAGTGAGAACAAGTGTGTGCTTATCAGCAAGAGTCTCACCTCTTCTCCTAAGAGGGCCCTTTTAAAGGACAAAACCCCAAGCATGGGGACAATACCTCTTGGGAGGCACACTTAAATCACGTCTCTTCACACATGTATTGCTCTATTATGAGAATTATTGAATGAATGAATGAAAAAAAATTGCAGCACAGAAACTTGTGTGTTCTCTGCGATGGAGAAGAGAGAGCTTTGAAAAGAAGCTCCTCCAAGGTGGTCCCTACGAAGGGGAGGGTGCGAAGCCTACATCAAACCTTTTATCCCCCTCTCCGGTGAGACTCCGGCAATCCCCTCCTTCCCCCTTTATCTCGCATCAATTTTGGTATCAGAGCCACTATTTTGGCTTCTTCTATGAAGCTGAGATCCGATCCACACCATCACAACCACCGCCACCACCTTCTTCCTCTGTTCGTGACCAAGGGCCCACCGCACCAAGCACCATCTCCTCCTCTCCCACGTCTCTCCCTCTTCCTCTTTCTCTGAATCCTCCCTATCTCTCTCTTAACCAGGAGATAAATAAAAAAAGGGGAAGCAAACCCCCTTTGCAGGGTGCCATCGTCGCTCGTGCCGGGGGTAGGTGATAGGACCGCCCTCCGCCGAAGCTGTCGCCGTCAACGTCATCGGCGCCATCGTCCGCCATCGCCGGCCCCACTGTCCGTCGTCGCCAGCCCCAGCATCCACCGTTGCCGTCTTCGGCCCCGCAATCTGTTGTAGACGCCTCAGTCCACAGCCGCCAACCTCTGTCGACGCTGCTGCAACTGCTTCTCTCACTCTTTATTGTGCATAACAACAAAAAAGGGAGAAGAACCCAGTTCGTAGGGTTCCCTCGTCGCCCGTGCCAAGAGGGCTGACGTTAAGGGACGTCAGCAACCGCCCCTCCTAGTGCATTCTGCTCGCGCCAGCCCTGCGCGTCGTATGCCTGATGACACCGCCCACCCTCTTTAATATATCGGGTCAACAAGGTTTGACCTGCTTTGGGGTCCGAGCCAGTTCTGGTTTGAGGTTAGCTATAGTGCACAGGCAGTGCACTAAGGCTGTTATCGCACCGCCAACACAAAGATTTCATTTACACTCCGATTCACATGTCGTTGGCACCGTTGTGATTGTCTCGACGAATCCTAGTCAGTCGGTAGCCTACAAGCAATCCATTTTGTTTCACATCATTTTGGTATCAATTTGGGTAATCTTTTACACATATACCACATGCATTTTAGCTTCTTTGTCCGTCTATCAAATGAGAAGCCAACAAAATTAATACTTGATGAGCATCAAGATAATTATATTTCCTAGGTATTGTTGATATTTTATTGAAAACCAGCGAAATTATTGTTGATGGTGATCAGGATTTTGTCAAGTTTCATCGGCCGTTTTTAAGCAAAACCTCGTTGAAACCTATTAAATATTTTGATGAAGCACAATGCACTGTTGACTCTGTGAGATCCTACATTACTTTGGGACAAGAGAGGATGAAAGAGTGACATGTTACTATCGACTCTAACCAATCTATGTGCATTATCCAGCCACCGCATTTAACTGGTAAATTTCGTTTTCTCAAGTATATTTATACTGTTGTCAAGCCAGTGCTCCCAGAGGAGACTATGACATATGGAAAGCCATTAGAGTTGGCGACTATTGCTGACTTTGTATGTTTGAAGACTGTGATTGCTGATGCTTGGGATCATGACTTGTTCGTCAAGTTTGGACTTCATTTGATATGTGATAATGTGTTTGAGATAGGAGCATCATTGATAGCTACTAGTGATCCACGAGGTATTGTTTCATGGGACCAGACACTCAAGTCAAGATTGATGCAAGTTTTGACTAACTATCTGAGCACTTATTCGAGTTCCAAGATATTCCATGTCGCCCTACTTCTGAAACATATGTGGATTTTACTAGAGATCAGTGCATCTATGATATGATATAGTGTGATCCATGGAAGGCAGGATCGGAATCGGGATCGGGATCGACCAGGCTCGATCCGATCCTGGATCGGATCGCAAGATCCCATGGATCCAAGGGAAGTCTGGCCGATCCTGGATCGGCCAGTTTATAAAATGGTTTTTTTGGGGAAAAAATTCAGGAAAATTCAGGAAAAAATAGAAAAAAACAGCAAAAATGAGGGAAAATCTGATAAATTGAAAGAACTAATATTTGCATAAAAAACCAATCATACATGCATTCATAATATATGAAACATAAGATTTTGTGTATTATTACTACTATAATAATACAAGAAAAGTATAAAATAAAGACTTGGTGTATTATTAACCTAAATACCATTTAAGTAAATGTTAAAATTTGTAGTTTCATTTATTTAAGATATTACATGTAAATAAGGAAATATCCCCCATTTGAATCCAATAAAAATATTTAAAAAATCACATCTCTTACTAATAAAAAGTCAACTCTCCCATCCAAGAAGAAAATCGCAATTTTTGTGATTTTATCAAAGTAGCAACTTTCTAATCTCTCATAATTTGACATATTTAAAATTTTATAATTCAAATAAGTCTAATAAAATACTAAAAATCTAAAGTCCAACAAAAAAAATCAAACGTGCATATGACTTCTCCAAGAAGCCGCTCTCTTACTGACAGCACTAAGTCTACTTGAGACCTCTTAGGATTTGGTCAAACTAAGCTATCATCACCCAAACTCATGAGTTGGGTGATGGTAGCTCAATTTGACCAAATTCTAAGAGGTTTGGATGATGATAACTTAGGTTTGACCAAATCCTGAGAGGTCTCAAGCAGACTAAGTGCTGTCAGTAGGAGAGTGGCTCCATTGGAGAAGTCACATGCACGTTTGACTTTTTTTACCGGACTTTGAATTTTTAGTGTTCCATGTGGTTTATTTGAATTATCAAATTTTTAGATAAACTAAATTACGAGAGATTAGAAAGTTAGCATTTCGCTAAAATCACCAAAATCGCGATTTTCTTCTTCGATGGGAGAGTTGACTTTTTATTGGTAAGAGATATGATTTTTTTGATATTTTTATTAGATTCAAATGGGGGGTACTTCCTTATTTACATGTAATATCTTAAGTAAATGAAACTACAAATACTAACATTTACTTAAATGATATTCAGGTAAATAAGGAGATCCTGACAACCCTGCCTGAAGAGGATCCTGAAGGTAGCCTGAGGAAATCGACCTGGATCAGTCTGGATCGACTGAATCGAGCCGGGATCGATCGATCCCGGTTCGACTCGAGCGATCCAACTCAGATCCTACTGAGTTGGGTCGATCCAGCCGGAAATGTGGGGTTTTGGGGGGCTTCAAGGGGGAATCGGTCCTTGGGGGGTCGATCCGATCCGGGATCGAGCGATTCTGGCTCGATCCCGGCGATTCTTCCTTCCATGGTGTGATCTTGACGCACACATTCAATGCGGACTGCAACTTTTCATATGCCACTTTAGTTTGGATATCCCTACGGAGACTCTATTAGTGCATGGCTTTGTTATTCCCCCACTTATTGTATGGATATGGCGACACTTCAAAACTCGAGGACGAGCTTTCTCGAACCAGGGGAGAATGATGGGAAACAAGGAGCTGCATAATCAGTTTGACGCATTTGAGGCCCATTTTGAATTTTTTTTATTTTTCTGTAATTTTGGTGCAATTTTCACACTATTTTTAAGTCTAAGGTAAAGTCATCCAAAAGAGTCATATTAAAGTCCAATTAGCTTTTTATTATCTATTTTTGCATTTCTTTATTTCAGTCAAGTCTTATTTAGGTAGGACTCTTATCATTAATGTATTTTCCTTTCTTTAAGTCTCTAATTTGTTAAGTCTTAATAGGGACAGAAATATGTCTTTAATTTGAAGTCTATTAGGATTAGGAATAGCCCAAGCCTATATAAACACATGTATTGTTCTATTTTGAGAATTATTGAATGAATGAATGAAAAAGAATTTGCAGCACAGAAACTTGTGTGTTCTCTGCGATGGAGAAGAGAGGGCTTTGAGAAAAAACTCCTCACAAGGTGGTCCCTACGAAGGGGAGGGCGCAAAGCCTACATCTTACTTTTTATCCTCCTCTCCGGTGAGACTTTGGTGATCCCCTCCTTCTTCCCCTCCTTCCCTTTGTGTCCTGCATCAACTTGTATAAGAGGCTCAACCATCTTCAAATAATAGGAGATTCTCTTCCAGAATCAGTGGTCTCCACTCTCCAATCATGCTAGCTATCTTGAAGGTAATATCTCTAGATTCGTCTCCCAATGTCTCAATATGTGTCAAAGATTCAGTGTTGTAGATGAGAGTGCCCAACTCATACCTATACTTGTGCAAACTCTCCAATGCAACAAAGTTGGAGACCAATGTTATTGGTCCAAGACGAAGGATGTCATTTCCATCAATGCATGCTCTCATCATATGTAAAATTTTGTTGTGTCCTTAATGAAACCAGAGATCATCTGGGCCTTGGACACCAACTCAGCAACATGTTTGTCTTTTTCAATATCTTCCATCACCAAATCTATAGAATCTGCTACACAAAGAACCTAATATGGATGTTTTCTTTTCTCCATCAATTTTCTACCAGTTGCTTTATAACTAGCATCATTATCTGTCACAACTTGTACAATATTATCTTTGCCAATCTCTTCGACCATGTCATCCATAAGCCTAAAAAAATAGTCTACATTTTTTATCTATCTACTGGCAGTGGCACCACAACTTCATGAATATTGTACCCTCACTGCAATATACAAGAAAGTTTATCATAGACTTTCTTGTTATCCCTATCCATCCATCACTCATCAGGTTGCAATCTCTAACCATCCATACTATTCTGAAGGAATCCACCCATGCTTTCAACTCTTGCATTTCTTCTTCTAGATATATTCCATATATATCTCGAGGGGCTGGTGCTTCCAATCTAGGACTTACCTCTCCAATCGAATCCAGTATGGGTTGGATGTCGTATGTGTTGGGACTCTTGCATGCAAAAACCATTTAACGATGTTTTTCATTGCATGTTTTGCTGCTTTAGTTGTGGCTTTGACTCCTTTCATTGCTTGCTTGATAGTTGGTTGTTTTATAGATTCTTTTCTATATAGAAATCTATCCATAGGTGCTTGCGAAGACTCATAAGATCCATAGCCTCTTCCTCCTAAAGCACTTCTGTCGCCACCTCTTCCTATTGAACCTCTAATCATGATCCCTCTCCCCTGCTCATGCTTCTCCTCAAATCTACTTCCTCTCTAACCATGCACCAACTCTGATGACATGCTTCCCTAAAATCTCTTTCCTCCTGTGGCAGATTCTCTTCATCAGAATCATCAAGGGAAATTGGTCTCGCCCTCATTAAACCTTTATCCCGCATAGGACCAATTGTTTCTCTTGCATGGCTTCCAGAAGTCTCCTCATGCAACTCTTATTGTTGTTGAATCCGGATGTCTTTTTGTTCTTTTCTCCCTAGCATATATGCTCTCATCTCCTTCACAATCTCTTAAGGGCATGCATTGCATTTCTGCACATTTCCTCTTGCGCATGCAATGTGTTGCTTAAGGCAAGGTTTGCCGGATCGGAATCGGGAGGCGAATCGGATTTTTCTTGATCCGATTCGATGCCCCCCGAATCGACCCGAATCGATCCGAATCGGATCGATTCTCATGGGTATAATATATATTATATATATAATATATCATATATATGATATTTATAATGTATAATATATATTACTAATAATGATATAATAATATTATATATATGAGGCGAATCAGACCGAATCGATGGAATCGAGAATCGGGTTTTCCATTATTCGCCCCGATTCGATCCGCCAAACCATGGCTTAAGGCAATAAACATCTCCATTCATCTATTTATTACAATATAGACATTGAACTCTCTTTTCGGCAGCATCAATCATAAACCCATGGCGCCATCCAATGTCCATCGATGCCTCTGGAACTCCCTTTCTCTAGTCCCTCCTGATTAGCCATAATGCTATTAATATACAAAGACACATTAAAAATTGAAATTTTTGTCTAATTTTCCGATATTAAAGACCCCCCCCCCCTTTTTAACACCATGCCATAATTAGGTCAATTAAGTGATGTGCACACTTAACATCTAATTACACTAATTAGACAAAAATCCCCATTTTTAAACCCTAATTAGGGCAAAAATTAGGGTAATTTGCCGAAATTAAAGGCCCCTTTTTTCCATAATGCCACAATTGTATCGATTAAATGATTCATACACTTAATTGACATCTAATTGCACTAATCAGATAAAAGTCCCAATTTTTAAACCCTAATTAGTAATTACAGTAAAAATTGGTGGTTTTGTCTAATTTTCACAAACCCTAAATAATATCCCATTCTCCATGCCCCATAGCCCCCACACAACTCAAATCATGCTTCTAACACACATTTTCTATTTTTCCAAATGAAAAAACCAAAAAAGAAGAAGAAGAAGAAGAAGAAGAGGAGCGAGGTGTCAACTTTTGATACCTTGAAAAAGAAGAAAACAGCAAGGCGGCGGAGGCGAGGGCGGCAGCGTCCAGAAGTGGTAGGGTGGAAGCCGGCGATGGGGGAGAAGCTGAGGAGAGGAGAAGGGGGGTTCGGAATGGGTTTGGGGCCCATTGCGCTAATCGGTTGCAGATCGGCCTTAATCGGCCGATCTAGTTTGATACCAAGGCGATCCGGTCAGTTCCGGATGGATCCATTTCAATTTCAAACTTAAAAGCTGGAATCAACCGGATCAGCTCCAGATCGGCCAATCCTGTCTAATTCGGACCGATTCAACCCGATTCTGACTGATCCAACCTACATTCTATGCAACTAGGGGGTTTCCCCTGATCTGATCCAGAATCGGCCGATCCCAATCGGGATTTGTCGATTCTGCATTCCATGCTCCAGAGGGGCATTGCGAGTGGGTTCCAAGGAGCTAGCATTGTTTCCGAGGCTGAGGGCATCCATTGAGGAGGGGGAGGGGTTCTTAGAGGGAGCAGTTTAGGGAGCACAACAAGGGCCTGCTCTGGTGGCTGGTGGGGAAGTTACAGGGGGGCAAGGGGTTGGGTTGCCTATTATGCATGGGGTGCACCGAACCTGGCAAGAGTGTGTGGGTGTTGTGCCAGCAGTGGAGTAGGGGGTTGTGCTGACGCGGGGGGTGTTGTTGCAATCAAGTGATGGAGTCAAAGGGTATGTAACTTTAAGGGTATATTAGACATTTCCTTACTAGGGTTAAATTTAACCCTAGTTAAAGATGACTTTCTAACAAAAACAGATGGGAGGGTGTTATATAAAGATTGCAACAGATTTTAAGGGGTTATTGAGAATTATCAAAATTCCAGGGTATTATTTGGAATAGAGTATGATTTATGGGAGTAATATGTAAAAATCCCTAAAAATAGTGTCCCTCCTCACCCTTTGTCTTAGGGTTTTGAGTTGGATGGTCCAATCTAATAACATCAATATCCATGATTCTTGGTTTTTTAAAAATTTTGGTTGCTCTTTAATGAACTGTGGAGTGTGGACTATTGATCACCTTCCAAAAACTAAGAGGCTATATTTGTGTTCAAGCACTCTTTGCCTTGCAGGGGCCTAAAAGAAGATGATAGCTACACTGGGGATGTCTATCTTCCTTGATGATGGATAGAGGACTCTCTTCTGCCTGGACAGATGGTGCAGTAGCTGCCACCTTGTCAATATGATTCTTGATTTTTACAGCATTTCTAGTGCTCCATGCATGCATGAGGAGGTCTTTGATGGGAGCAGCAAAGGAGGAAGATGGTTGACCCTCAAAAGAATCCACATGAGGCTAAGATTGTAGCAGAGCTTTCCAAACTCCTATAGGGTTAGAACGGCATGCGATGCTTGGTTATAGAGGTGGGTATGGTAGGAAGTTTCTGAATCTACTTATAGCATGGTTTAAGAAACTGGACTAGAACTGGCCAGGAAGCCCTAAACAAGTAAAGCTACCCCAAAAGTAAGATATGATTCCATAGCTTACAAGCAAGAAAAATGCTGTTGACAAGAAAATGCCAAATTCAAGGCTGCTGTAAATCGCCAGCAGACATTTCTGCATTTCTCATGCAAATCTGAAAGCTGTTCATTCAGAAAATGTTTAAAGATAATTCATGTCAGTAAAAACATTTTCCATATTACCATCATAAGAAACAATATCATTGTCAGAAGATAAACAAAAATAGCAGATAACAAAATGGTACTGTTGAAGGAAGGTTTTGAAACAAAATAGGAAAGATCTTTATTCCCATCTCCAGAGACAGACTGACAACAAAAAAATCCAAGACAGGAAAAAGAATGCAATGAACTTTAACTCGTTCTATGCATCAGAAAGTGATAAATCGGCTTCAGGAATTGAACAGCACATATACATGACAGTTAGATGAAATCAAATACCAAAAGAATTAGGATGTGAGTAAGAAACAGCTTACACTTCCAGAGAGCCATTTCCTAGCAATACAGCAAGATAGCCCATTTGATGTTTAGCCAAAGGATTGCTTATGCCATGAGGCCTCCATTTTACATCCCATGCAACTTTCCCATTGTGTCCTAAACACAAAACAACTCTGGGCAAAGCAGCAACCTTTTTACAGCTCAAACTGACATCATTATCATCTAACAACCTTTTTCCTTCCACGTCATGACTCGAGTCAAGAGCATGTCGAATATGGCTGCCAACAGATTCCGTATACCTTGTAGATGAAATTGGCTGCATATCACTCTTGTCATTGACCACTCTCAGCTTAGAACTGCTCTCAGTGCACAAGTTTGCACTGTTTGTAGTTGAAATCTGTTCTACCATATAACATCCTTGGATAATGTCATTATATGTATTGACAGTGTCATCCATCCTGGGTAAATAATGCACATCTTTTCTCAATTCTACTTGTCTCACTATGCTTGAAACTACAACACCATTCACATCATGTGCTAATTCTTTATGTACTGGAGATTTAGGCTTTTGCCCATTTATATCAGTGAGTGTTTTGGCTGATCCCTTTTTTGGTCTCCCTCTATGCCTCTTTGGCAAAGGTGATCTGTTTTGAACCTCTAATTCATTAATAGACTCTGCAGGAACACATGTTCTTATGCTTAAATCTTGGATCATATGCGGATCATTTACATTTGTTAATTTTGAGTCCTTTATGGACTGAGCAGGCACAAGTTCCATCATGCTTGGATTTTGAACAATAAGCAGATCATCTGCAGTAACTGGCTCGTCAAGTCTTTTTCTTGGTCTCCCTCTAGATCGTCTTGAAGGAGAGAATTTTCTCTCCAAATTAAAACTTTCAACAGCAAGACTATGAGAGGATTCCACTATGCTTTCATCTTCCACAACTTTTACATCTGAATGTTCCATTGTATCAGGCTTCTTCCTTGGTCTTCCTCTACGTTTGCACGGGACAAAAGTACTTTTGGCATTTGAATCACCAAGAGCAATCTTAGAATTGCTTAGATCTTCAATAGCATGTAAAGCATCTACATTTTCCGTTTCATCAGGTGTCCTTCCAGGTCTTTGACTTGGATTCCCAGAAGAAGATTTATTTTCAACATTTGTATAATCAACAGCAAGAGCAGGAACATTCAATGTGCTCAATTCTTTACCAACATCCATATCATGCACTTTCTCTTTCTTGTATGGATACTTTCTTGGTCTTCCTCTGGGCCGTTTTGGTGGAGGTATGTTGTCAGTTAAATTTTCAGATGCAACTGGTAACTTTCTTGGTCTACCTCTTTTCTTCAACGGAGAGGAGTTCAATGCACCATTTGCAACGTGTAGAGGTCCTGTTGTGAGTGGATTCTTTCTAGGCCTTCCTCTGGGCCTTGGTAGAGAAGATTTGGATTCCACATTTGAACCATGCACAGACCCTCTACCCTTCGGTCTCTTCTTAGGCCTGGTTTTGGGCTGTTCACTATATGATTCATGTCTACAATTTGTGTTTAGAAGGCACCAGATCTGAACAATACCTCTTCCAGTCAATGGAGTTCCTATATTATGGTATGAAGAATCGGGCGGGTGAGCAGCAACTGCAAGGTACTGTACACAAGAAGGATATAGAGAGATGTCGGTAACGATATTAGAAAATATCAGAGGAGAAAAAAGAAATGTCATTTGAAACAGAAATTTCAAACATACTCTATAGACTACCATTTTACTCTCATTAGGAAACTTCACAATTGTATACACAATGATGCCAAAATTATAGTACCAAATACAATATTCCTACACTTCAACATAGGCCTGTAAAAGATGATAATTCTGATTTTATTAACACGTCCCTTTTTCTGCAAATCACTGTTTATTGAAGTAACAATCATGACCGTCAAGAATGATGCAGATGCTCAGATTTAGTAAGAAATGCTGACAATTTAAACAAGTTTAATACATTCTCTCTTATAGGTTGTTTACCAATCTCACACTGAGATTGTCATTATCATCATCAGAGCCTTATCCCATTACTTGGGTTCAGCTACATGAATTCTTTTCGGCCAAAAATTTCTATCAAGTGCTATAGTCGTGTTTAAACTCAAGAAGTCCAAGTATGTCCTAATAACATCGCACCATCTCATTTTAGGCCTTCCCCTAACTCTTTTACTGGTATCCACTAAGATTTTGTCACATCTTTTAACCGGCGCCGAGTTAGGGCGACGGTGCATGTGTCCAAACCATGGTTTTGCACGGCGGAGCGAATCGGCTCGATTCGCCCGCATCGGAGCGAATCGACGCCGGCCCGTAAGCATGATCCGCCTGGATCCGCCGTCCGCCAGGGAATCGACCGGATCCGCCTCGATCCGGCCCGATTCGCCCGGCCCGACCCGCTCCGCTTCGCCCCGCCCCGTAAGAAACCCCCGACGCCCTGCGAATCGAGACTGTGCAGTCCCGATTCGCAGGAGCCACGCCGCAAGAGCCCTTTTCCCCCCTTTTTCCCCCTTCTCTCTCAAGGAAACGCCAGATCCACACTCTAGGAGACCCAAGGAGGCTTCCTAGGTGGATTGGAAGGTGCTTGGAGGTGTTCTTGGGCTTCTCTCATCCCTCTCTTCATCTTTTTCACTGTTTTGAAGGTAAGTCTCATTCTATCTTCCATTTTTTTCTGTTTTTTGTTGATGGATGGGATTCATGGGAGGTATATTCATGGGAGATGATGTTGCAAGTGATTAGTGTTCACTTGCAACCATTTCTCCCTTGAATCTTCCATTTTTTAACATAGATTTACCCATTTTCTCCTATTTTCGAATTTCTGAAAATATTTTTTTAAAAAATCAAAATAATTGAAACATGATATAGCAAGTGTTTAATGTTTAGTTTCCACCATTTCTCCTTTGAATCTACATTTCTTCCACAATTTGGCCATGTTCTTCCATTTTTTATTTTCTGAAATTATTTAAATAAACAGAAATTGCAACGAAATTATATTTTTAAAAAATCAAAATTTAGAACCATGATGTTGCAAGTGTTTAATGTTCACTTGCAACATTTCTCTCTTGAATCTTGAATTTTTCCACATACATTTGCCCATTTTCTTGTAATTTTGAATTTCTGAAAATATTTGTTTAAAAAATCAAAATAATTCAAACATGAGGGTGTAAGTGTTTAATGTTCACTTTCCACCATTTCTCTCTTCAATCTTAAAATTTTCCACATAGATTTGCCCTTTTTCTTTTAATTTTGAATTTCTGAAAATATTTGTTTAAAAATTCAAAATAATTCAAACATGATGGTGTAAGTGTTTAATGTTCACTTTCCACCATTTCTCATTTGAATCTATCTTTCTTACACATACTTTTGGCCATGTTCATCTAATTTTTTATTTCTGAATTTATTTATAAAAAAATCAGAATATATTTTTTAGATGAAATTTAATGAATAACTATTTTATGTAGATGGCACCGAAGAAAGCTGCTAGTGAGGACATTGGGTGGCAGCACGGGACTGCAATAGGCAGTAGGCACAATTACAAGTGCAACTACTGCGGCCATACGGGCCAAGGAGGGGGCGTCTCCCGCCTCAAGAAGCACCTTGCAGGTGGGCGGCTTGCAGGGTACCAAGATGTCCAAGGTTGTAAATCCGTGCCTGCTGAAGTGAAGCGGCTCATGATTGAACACTTGAAGGGTGTTCGTGCTGAGTCGCAAAGAAAGAAGGCGGACAAGGGCATGCAGGAGAGGATCATCTCGGGAAGGCAACGAGATGAAGATGACGATGACGAACCTGATGTGCCCCTTATCCCTGAGCAGATAGGGAGCTTTGAGGTTGGGAGTGGTAGTGGTGGCAGTGGTAGTAGAGTTGGGGGTGAGACGCAGTCCCGTCGGTACTCCAATGTGGGTGATTACTTCACTCATATTCCATCCTCAACCAACGTACCAAACCCAGACAGAGAGCAAGGGCAAAGGAAGAGATCCACGGGTGTAACCTTAGAAGAGGTGGATCCGCATTTATATTCTCGGGAGCATGGAAAACAAACCAGAATTGATGATGCATACAACAAGCAAGGGCCTAGATATAAAGTGGGCCGTGCAGTGGCAAAATGGTGGCATCATTCGGGCATTTCATTCAATGCAGCTAATAGCCCGTATTACAAAAGTATGATCCAAGAGGTACAACAACAAGGGCTTCATGTGCAACCACCCTCATCAAGAGACTTGGCAGGGAGATATCTAGATGAAGAAGTGCAGGAGATCAAGTCATATATCCAAGGCTTCAAAAAAAAGTGGGAAAAATATGGTTGCACACTCATGTGTGATGGTTGGTCAGGTACGACCAAGAGTAGTCTTATCAACTTCCTTGTGTATTGTGATAGACAGGTGTTCTACCACAAATCTGTTGATGCATCCGATAGAGTGCACAATTCTGAATATATTCTAAGTTTGATGCGGGAGGTTGTGGATGAGATAGGAGAGCAATATATTGTACAAGTGGTGACCGATAATGGCTCTGCATACAAGAAGGCAGGTGAGGAGTTGATGCTTCTTTATCCTCATCTTTACTGGACTCCTTGTGCAGCACACTGTGTAGATTTGATGTTGAAAGAGATTGGCACATTGCGACCTGTCAGGACGGTGGTGGAGGCTGGGCAGAAAATCACAAGGTACATTTATAATCATCATGTTGTGTTGGCGTGGATGAGAGAGTCCACAGGTGGAGAGTTGTTGCGGCCGGCTATCACCCGCTTTGCAACTAATTTCATTGCTTTACAAAGTCTCCTAAAGCATAAAGATGGTCTAAAACGCATGTTTAGGACAGACAGATGGATGCACAGCACTTTTGCAGGGACTTCTGATGGTAAAGAGGTAGAAGGGATCATCTGCAGCGCTAATTTCTGGGACCGAGTCTTCAAGCTGGTGCAAATCATTGAACCTCTTTATGAGGTTTTGAGGGTGGTTGATGGGGATAGGAGACCAAGCATAGGTTTGGTTTATGCAAAAATTGAAGCTGCAAAGAAAAAGATCCACGATGTGTCCCCTCGTTATGCACACTTGGTCTTAGACGTTGTTGAGGATCGGTGGGACCGACAAATGAGTCGGGATCTACATATGGCGGGTGAGAAAATTTTAGTTCAACTTGGTACTATATTTTTTTTTAGTACAATCACACTAATTGATTTTATACCATAATTACAGCTTACTATCTCCATCCTGCTTACCATTATGCGTTCGAGCTATCGTACGAGGATCACTTGATTGCCGCCTTTACACGGGTTGTTGAAAGACTGTCAAGGAGTCCATTGGATGCAGCAGATGCTATTGATCAGGCGAGCATTAATACAAGTACATCATGTTTATGTCAATTAATCAATTGCAGCTTTTTCTAATGGACTTCATTGCGGCAGATGAAGAGCTTTAGAGAAGGGGTGGGGAGTTTTGCAGAGCCATCCGCTATTGCTGGTCGGGACCGCATTGATGGCGGTACTGTGCTTTACCTTTTATAATTACATATTAGTAAACTCAACGATTGACTAATGAGTGCAACAATATTTTTTTTACAGCTGATTGGTGGTTCAACTTTGGGCATTCGACACCCATATTGAGAAAAATTGCAGTAAAGATCTTGTCCCAGACCTCCTCCTCAAGTGGGTGTGAGAGAAACTGGAGCACCTTCGCATTGATACACACCAAAGTCCGGAACAGGTTGTCACATAGGCGGTTGGACAATTTGGTGTATGTGCATTATAACATGAGGTTGAGGGTGAAGCATTTAACAGAGGATCCAAAGAGGGGGGAGGTGGAGGATGATCCGGTTGACATTGGGTTTCTACGAGATGATGAAGACCCAATGGTTGCATGGGTTGCACGAGCGACCACAGAGCGGGGAGAGTTCGAGTTAGATGAGGAGGCAGATGATCCGGAAGATCCACCACGGCCAAACACATTTTTAGCTAAGGCTATCGAAGCTGCAGAAGCGGAGGAGGGGGGTGATGGAGATGTGGGAGGGGGCGGCCAACCACATTCTAGTCAATTTCGGGCCGAAGAAGAAGATGAGGTAGATCTTCTTGGCGAATTATCAATTGGGCCAAGAGGTGAGACAGTAGTTCTAATTTGTTAAACATGTTCATTCTTTGTTTTGTCATTGTCTGTTGTATAATTTGTGATGTTGTGGACTATTGCAGGTGGTGCAATTGTTGATGATGATGCAGAGTTTGAAAGATTGATGAATTTAGGCCCGTCAGCCCACTCAGAGTTTATGAGAGAAGCACAAGCAATTGTTTCCGCAGAACCAAGAAGGAAGGGATCACATAAGGAACCTGCTGCTCTCTCCCAAGCTGCAAAAGGAAAGGCGGTGGCGACATCCCAACCAAAGAAAGGAAAGGGGAAGGACATAGGTCCAGCAGGTGGCCCAGCCAAAGGCATTGTCATTACAGAGCCAACCGCCCCAGCACAAAAGAAAAAGAGTTGGTTACCCTGGGGATCCAAGAAAGGGAAAAAATTGGCTGCCCCTTCTGTAGATCCACTTGACATTGCAGATTTAGAAACATTGGATCCAAATGCAGAGGAAACACCTCCAGAGGATTCGCCACGATTACCCAGCAGCCGCTCCCATGACTCCATGACAACTGGTTCACCGGGTGGGTCTGTAGGGGGAGGTGATGGAGATGGGGGAGGGGGCGATGGTAATGTTGGAGAAGGGGGAGGGGGGGGGGTAAGATGGAGATGGGGGAGCATTCACAGCGGAGGAGCATCATGGCGGCCCAGTGAAGTACAATAGAAGGCGAAGGGTTAGGGGAGGTGGTCGTGCAGAAGGTGCAGCAGTGGATAGTGATAGCTATAACACTATGATGTCTGATTTTGAAAGAATGAGTACAAATGAGTCTGTGGGATCCTATGGATATGGGGGACATAGTTATCAGCCAGAGTCCGACACAGGCTACTCTAGTGGCTATAGTGGCTATAGTGGGTACGCCACCACAGGCTACCCAGCACCATATTTTCATCCTCCTCCGTTTGTTCATGTTCATGTTCCTATTCCTGTTCCTATTCAGCAGATTGATGCTTCTGCAGAGGATGTGCAAATGGCGAGTTTGAGGATAGTCCGTCCTGGATGCGAGGTGTGGGACCACTTTGTGAGGGAGTTTCGGAGCAGATACAACACCATGATGACTTGGGATGAGTTCCGTTCATTTGTGTCTCGAACCAAAAGTTATCATCTTATTGGGGAGCTGCCCTCAGAGTCGGATGAGTCTGTCCAACCCCAGTGGGGTACATATGATCCATATCAGCAGGGATATTGGGGATACTAGACTCATTGTACTTTGTATTTGGATTTGAATTTCAGGTTTGTACTTTTTAGTTGATATGAGTCTCATTGTATTTTTCAATTGGAATTGAGTTTCATGTTTCACATTTCATGTTTATACTTTGAAGTTTGTTCTCAATTTCCAATACAATTGAATGAAAATGGATGTTTGTGTAGTATTACATGCCATAAATATCATCAGTTATACATGATGTTCTTCACAAGAGGTTGTAAACATAGAAACAGCCAAAAAATATCAAAACCATGCGAATCTGGCCAAACTGGGGCTTCAACCATGACTGCCCAACAGTTTCCAGGCGAATCGGATCGATTCGCCCCGATTCGGGCCGAATCGGAGCGCATCAGAGCGAGCCCGATTCGCCCCGAATCGGCGCACCAGCAAACCATGGTCCAAACCATCTAAGTCTATTTTCTCTCATTTTTCTATCAATTGGAGCTATCCCCAAATCCTCACGGAAGCACTCATTCCTAATATTATCTTTCTTAGTCTTAGCACATATCCATCTCAGCATCCTCATCTCTGCCACACACATTTTGTTAATGTATTCATTTCGCACTGCCCAACACTCGCTACCATATAATAAAGCAGATCTCACTGCCGTTCTATAAAACTTTCCTTTAAATTTCACTAGTATACGACAATCGCAGAGGACTCCTGATGCACTTCTCCATTTTTGCCAACCTGCCTTAATCTTGTGTGCCACATCGTCATAAATCTCCCCATTCTCTTGGATGATCGACCCTAAGTATCGAAAGCTACTACTCTTAGGAATGTCTTGTCCATCAATTTGAACCATATCTTCCTATAACACCCTCTTATTATTATAATTGCAATGCATAAACTCTGACTTACTCCTACTGATTTTAAAATATTTAGATTCCAAGACATGCCTCCAACTTTCTAGCTTAGCATTTAAACTATCAATACTCTCATCAATTAAGACAATATCATCCGCAAATAACATATACCAAGGGATATCATCATGCAATTGCTTAGTTACCTTGTCTATAACCAGAGCAAAGAGATACGGGCTTAGAGCAGAACCTTGATGCAAATCTATTGTAACCGAAAATTCACAAGTTTCTCCAGTAATAATTCTCACACTAGTAGTGGCACCCTCGTACATATCCTGGATCAAGTCAACATATCCTTGAGAAACTCTCTTCTTTGTTAATATCCATCAAATCAAATCTCTCGGTACTCGATCATATGTCTTCTCCAAATCAAGAAATACCATATATAAATCTCTTCTCATCTCTCTATACTTCTCCATTAACTACCGTAATAAGAAAATAGCTTCTGTAGTAGATCTACTTGGCATAAAACCAAACTGATTTTCTGATACAGTAGTCATACATCGCATTCGTTTCTTGATTACTCTTTCCCAAAGTTTCATAGTGTGACTCATAAGCTTAATTCCACGGTAATTATTACAGTTTTGAATATCCCATTTGTTTTTATAGAAAGAAACCACGACACTTTTTCTCCATTCTTCTGGCATTCTCCGTTCCTTCAAAATTTTGTTGAAAAATTTAGTTAACCACTTAATACCAATGTCTCCTAAAGTTTTCCACACTTCAATAGGTATGTCATCCGGTCCTAAGGCCTTACCCAATTTCATTTTTCCTAAAGCATCACCCATTTCTGACATCTTAATACGCCTAAAATATTGATATTTATCACATTTTGTTGATTCATGATTCTCTTCTAAAGAGACATCTTTAAAGCAATCTCCATTAACTAATTTCTGAAAATAGTTACACCATCTCTCTTTAACCTTTAGATCCTTAACTAAAACATTTTGATCATCAACTTTAATGCAACGAACATGATCTAGATCTTTACTTTTCTTTCCTCTTAATTTAGCATGTTTAAATATATCTTTTTCACCCTCTCGGTTCCTAGTTTATTATATAATTCTTCAAACGCCTTTGATTTAGCTTCATTAACTATTCTTTTAGCCCTCTTTTTAGTTGTTTTATAAGCTTCTAAAGCTTGACTATTTTTGTTACTTTGTCAAGCCTTAAAACAATCTCTTTTAACTCTAATAATATTTTGAATTTCCTCACTCCACCACCAAGTCTCTCTTTCTACATTCCTTTTGCCTTTAGATTCACCTAAAAGTTGTTTTGCTACATTCTTTATACAATTTGCAACATTATTCCAACATTATTCCACATTACACTAACTTCTTGGTCTAAATTCTAAATATTTTCTTTTACTAGATGATTTTTAAATGTTTCCAAATTTTTACTTTTCAAATTCCACCACCTAATCTTAGAGCAATTATTTATGATGGTTTTTCTTTTAAATTTTGGGATAAGAACATCTATTACTAGTAACCTATGTTGTGGGGCTAAACTCTCTCCAAGGATAACTTTACAATCTTTACACAAAACTCTATCAGTCTTTCTAATAAGAAAATAATCAATTTGACTCTTATGTGTACCACTCTTATATGTTATTAGGTGTTCGTCTCTCTTCTTAAAGAAGGTCTTAGCAATTACTAGATCATAGGCCATAACAAAATCAAGAATACTAGTGCCCATGTCATTTCTCTCGCCAAAGCCAAATCCTCCATGCATCCTCTCGTATCCTCTATTATTTTTACCCACATGGCCATTAAGATACCCACCGATAAAAATTTTATCTTCACTAGGGATATTTTGGATCAATCTATCAATAGCCTCCCAAAATTACTTTTTAATGCCCACTTCTAAACCCACTTGTGGTGCATATGCACTAACTACATTCATAGTAACCTCACCTACAATAAGTTTTATCAAAATAAGTCTATCCCCCAGTCTATTAACTTCTACAGCTTTCTCTTTTAAGTCTTTGTCTATTATTATAGCCACACCATTTCTAGAGTTACTAGTTCCTGTATACCAAATTTTATAACCATCAATATCTTTAGCTTTAGATCCTTTCCACCTAGTTTCTTGTAGACATGCTATGCTAACCCTCCTATCCTTCATTAACTTAACCAACTCTAAACTCTTGCCCGTTAAGGTTCCTATATTCCAAGTAGCTAGACGGATCCTATGTTTTTGGACTAACTTCTTTACCCGTGTTCGCCCAACCTCACACAAGAACCTTTGCCTACTTGACACCGAAATCGGGCGCCATTGCGGCCCGTCGCTTATGGGGAACGCCCTAGCCAACCCTTACTCACTTATCATTCCATCCGGGTTCTAATGTAACGAGTCGCTTACGGGGAACGCCCTAGCATTAGCACAAATATTTAGATCAGAATTCATGTAAACATTTGACATTATTTTTACTGTTGTCTGTCAACCTAACGCAAACCCTCCTCCTTTCTCACCCGGGCTTGGGACCGGCAATGGCGGAGTTCTCACACTGAGATTGTCAGAGGGAAATAAATGGGTACATAGGTATCAGATATCCTCTGAACTTAAGAAGGAAGATTACAGAGTTCAATTATGTTTTCCTATATGTAACCAGAACCACCTTTGTATTTTTTTGAAATTTTCTAGTGTTTCTGGATTACAATATTCAAGAAAATCATGGGGAGATCAGTGGCTGATGATTAAATCATTAAAATAACCAATAAATGATGGAGAAAAAAAACAAGACGAAGGATTTCAATCTAAAGACAAGGAATGGCCTTTGAGTGAAGAAATCAAATGGAAGTACAGAGCTAACAAGAAGTGGAACAAGAAAATGTGAGACAGGCATAGTTACAATATCACATTAATGATATTTAAAAAACAGGATTAGAACTGAAATTACCTCACACTTAATAGGACAGTCTAACACTTCGAGCATTGCAGGACACCAGTCCATTGCCCAAACAGATCCACCAGCATGCAAGACAAAGTCTTTACTGTGCCAAAAAAACTTTTATGTAAATAAATTGCAATCTTAAATACTATGAAGGGATTGGAAAAGGGGGTAAATAGCAAAGAATCCACCAGGCATTATCATCAATGCTAATAACATTTCAAAGTTATGCTGCTTACTAGAAGAAATATACAAGTTATATAATAAGCTAACAACCAAATATGCCATTGTACTTAACAGAAGCTCACTTAAGCTATGCATGAGAACAAGAAACAGGATGCAAGGAATTCCTAAATATAAACAAACCTTGAGACATTCACCCAAACATGAAAGCATGGCACATTTTCACATCTCAATCTTGATGGGACCAAGTTATCTAACCTGCTCAACTATCATCATCATCATCAGAGCCTTATCCCATTAAACTGCTCAACTATAGAAACCAAAAATGGTATAGCTTCACAGGAACAAATGCAGGCAGATGCCTGTCAAGATTGTCAAAGGCAATTTCAGTTGAAACTAACGTGCCTGACCGCCTGGACCTGGTGTTCTGTTCAACATTATTTTTAGCCTCCAGGCTTCCAGAATTCACATTCATGCTGACATCTTACAACCACATGAACAGATACAAGAAATCTATCATTTCAGCTGCTAACAACTAAACAACATCAGATACACAAATGATCAAGTCAGAGGGGCACCAGAAAACTGAATCACAGAATCAAAAGAATGCTGACATGGCTTTCTTTTTTTGAGAAATAGCAGATTAGACAATGTTAACATGAACAGGTATCCTTCCAATGAAATGAATTATTCCAATACATTATAACAGAATGGCAACAGTAACATAACAAGCACTTGATCAAAAAACCACATAAAGTAAGCATGTCTGTTATGATATCCGAGGAATCCGTTCTCAGTGCCTAAGATAAATGGATATAGCAAACTCAAGATGCTTCCCAACATATTTGCATTATGTATGACAAACTCAAGATATAGCCGACCCCAAATAATGGGATAAGGCTCTGATGATGATGATGATGAGTGATGACAACAAAAACAGCCATTACCAGAAGGAATGCCACTTAAAAGCATGTACGTATCATGTTATTGTTACGAGAACATGGGCTAAGTTAACACGACAATACAGGATCCAGCATACCTGTTCAGGGATCCTCTGACACCAGATGATTGTTCCGTCTGCAATATTGTGGAAAAATGACATGAATTTCTGTTTTGTTGGAAGGTATATCCAAATGGAAGCCAATTGCGGCAAACCCAATAACTATCAACGATCTAATAAAACGATAGAATACCTCAGGCACAGTAGCAGACGAAAATTGAGGCAATTTCATTCCTTTAATTTCTTCTTTCACTTGTGGGGATTTGGTCTCATATGTGAAATTAACAACTTTTGGTTCGTAGCAGAAATACCTCCATTCTCTGCACACCAAGGTAGCTCATACAATATAGTGATCACCAACTAATGGCATGTGACAAAAACAAATATTACTTTGTATCTGAGTGACAATATTTCAAGAGAAAAAGTCCGAAATGAGTACTTAAATGGACAAAAAAGTTACAAAAAGGGAAGGTCATAAAAAACATTGGACCATCGGCAACTCTAGAAATTCGAGAAAATTACTAAAATTAGAACCCTTCCAAATAAAATTCCAACAGAAAGTAACGACAGCGACCATATAGAATAAGGAAAAAAGAAAGAAAGAAGATGAGTTAGAAAAAACACGAGAAACGAACTCACTTTAGAAATGTGACCATAGAGGACCACCTCTGTACCTCGCTTTCATCGAACACCTCATCCTTGTCCTGCAAACCGCAGAGCGACGATACCGTCTCCATCGTGGAGATGAACTCCTCTGCCGAATCATTGAACAAGGAGACGACCACACCACCGCATTCGCTCTCCCCTGCAACCTCCAGCCATCCCTCCACGTCTCCGCCAACATGCTCGCAGCGTCCCTCCCTCTCCGTTTCGTTCCTAGCAGCACTCTCTTCCATCGGATAACAGCTTAAAACAAAGACTCCACAACGACGACGACAACAGAAGCTACAGCTGAGTGCAGGACGAACACTTGTCGAGCTCGGAAATCCTTCAAAGTTCACAGCACCTTCCTTTGCTTACGGGGGATGGGGAGGGGAGAAAGAGAGGAGCGCGGAAACGCAGGCGGTGCCCGGCGGTGCAACGGAGGCGCCTTCTCCGGCGACGGCGGCGGCGGGGCGAGACGTCCCCTAGACCGGTGCGTTTTAGGGAGGAACCGAGTTCGAATCTTGCTGTAAACGGAAATAATATATTTTTCGGTGGTGCTTTTCTGGACCGTCGGATGATGATCTGACGGCGTGTTTTGAAGCTGGGTGCTAATTGGACGGGTCGGAGTAGGAGAAAGACGAAAGCGAGGCTGACACGATTGGAATTGCGAGTTTTCCCTCTCGAACTTTGAGACTGTAATATATGTAACCCAGTAAAACTCAGTTATACAATATAAATTAAGACAAAATAATTAGATGTCTCTATTAATATTAGGTATTTGACTTTGTTTTAATCTCCGACAAAGCTGTAATTTATTATAATAAATACTATTTTTATTATAATATTTATTAAATTCTATTACAATAAAGACTTCTCCTGTTAATTAATTTACTTTATAAATTATATATATGAGTGAGGTGGATAATCAGTAATAAAATTAATATCAAAATTTTATATAAATTTTAATTTAAATATTTATGTTAATATTAAGAAGTGTTTCGAAAATGATGTACTACATCGAAATTCAGATATAATGATAAGTGAGTAAAAACTAAGACGTTTCGATAAACAAGGCATTGCAGTAAATAGGGCAAGGTTATGATGACGATGATTTGTGTGTATGCATCGTTGACCAAAATATTGTTGATCCTTTCAAAAGATTAGATTTGCATGACGATGACGATGATTTGTGTGTATGCATCGTTGACCAAAATATCGTTGACCCTTTAAAAAGATTAGATTTGCATAATTCCACTCTTTTATGATACTAATATACTACGAAAGTGTTAATAAAAGCATCCCTAAGAGGTGATCTCATCACGTCCTTATGAAACCTAACTTGATCGTAGTTACAAGATTTTCAACACAACTGATAATAACTTTAGATAAGTTAGCTGAATTGTTTTGAGAATTCATAAATATTGTAAGTATACACGGACATATTAGTTTCCCAAGAACTATATGCCAAAATTTTCAATATTTATCATATGTTATAAATATCATAGTTGTCAAGATGGTGCCTAACAGAAGGCACTCCTTGGATTTGCTTGGCCTCCCCTCAGTGTCCAACCACTGCCCTATGTTAGAAATAAAACTTTTTTTTATGGGCGTTCTACCTCCTCAAGCCCCCTACAATGGGTGCTGCCCATTTGACCCTTATAACTTGACTACTCTAGTAGATCCAAGTTTGAGAACCAACATGTTGGGGAGTTCAAACTCCACATTTTGACATTGTTCAAAATTATTGGATTGTGAACAATTTCATAGTCATTTAACTATGATTGTTCACAATCTAGCGACCATGACTATGACAAAAGTCACAATGTAATGCAGTGACTTTGAAGAGTCCATTAGTCATTGAATGGGAAAAAAAATCCCAATGTTTCAAGAACCATCTAAAATTGTTATATTGTTTTATATTTTCTAGTGAATATTATGCTATAGTTTTAATTATAATGTCACATTAACGCTTTTATTGCATTTTTATGATCTTTGATTGATTCACATTAACACTTCTATTGCATTTTTATGATACTTGATTGATTGTATACCTTTAGATACCTAAATTTTATATAGGAGAGAGATCACATGGAAGGACCACAATAACATCTTGAGGCATCTTGTCCACCATGATAAATATTTACCGTTTGGTTATTGCTATTAGTTAGAGAAAGAGAAGGTCATTTTAGGGGTTCTATAGAATTGCACATATATTTTCTTTTTGAATAACAAAACGATAAGATCAAATCAACTACGCAACATGGCATGGCACAAAAGATGGGATGATAGAGGCATGGTGATGGACAATGATGATCAACAACAATCACCAATTATTGACAGTCAACCAACAATGAAAACAACGATTAACAATATGGTGACACATGATGATACGACAAAAAGTGGGGTTATGCCATGTCACATCTTTAGGACATGACATGGCAATGTTGGATTGGTCGATAATGGTGGATTATGTAGGCCATAATATGGAGATCTAGAGGGGGATGAATGTGTAGCACTCCGAAAATTTTAGTAATTGACAAATTAGAGATAAATTAAAAAAAGTAGCAATTTAATAATATAAAAATAGTTAATAACATAAACACCATTATCGCATGTGCAAAAATACATCTAAACATTTCATAAAAATTATAGTTAGTTTTTAAATAATATTCTTTAATGACCCATAATAAAATTTGGGCCAAAAAACTTTTTTGGTGCCAATTTTAAGAATCATTGCGGCTTACTGTCGTAATTGGGAAATCAATCAAAAACACATTATCATATGTACAAAAATAGATCTTAAATTAAAATAAAATTATGAGTAGACTTTAAATAATGGGTATTAACATCCCAACGAGAGAAATGGGCCAAGAGATGTCTCTTGGGCCATGAATAAATTTATGATGGCAAAATAACTTCAAAATTCAAAAATCTTAGTTAAATGAGAGTAAAGGGATAAATTCTCACCTAATACACATTTATTGGACTTTAAATTGAGCTCAATTCATAGGTACAACCTAGACTAAGTTTCTTAGTGTGTCTCCATCACAACTTAGGAGAGAAATCTCCAAAGGATGGAAGGAATTCCCAAAATTCGTAGCCTTGGTTTCCTAATCCCAATAGGACTACTAAACACACACCCCTTTTATAAATTGAGCCACTCTCTTTCATGGGATGACTCTTGGGCATGCTTGGGACTTCTCTGGAGGTTGTGAACCCGAGGAGAAGGCTAGGGCAAAGAGATCTTAGTGCTCTCTTTCAACTCGGATCTACCAAGACTATCATACAAGAGCCGTATTCTTGTTGGTTATCAACGGTTAGTAAAACTTCGACCAAACCTATCATATTATATATCTCCAAGAAGTCGTTCGAGTCTAGTTTCAAATGATGGTATTTTTTCCAATTTTCACGCAGTAGATCGTAAGTATTAAGCGTTCTTCTCCAAACTGTTGATCTAGAGTTTTTGGAAGGATGAGTTGATTCTTTTCATTCAAAGGTAAGTAGTCTTTAAGCCAAATCTTAATTAAACTTGTACATACATGAACCTACATGTTTAGATCAAGAGGGGAGTGTTTTCCCCAAATTTTAACGTGTTGATTCATCGAATTAAATCCAATATCATCACAGGGTTATTTCTGTCATGTGAAACCCTTGATCTGTATTGCAAAATTTCTATCTCTTGTGTGAGTCGTTTTCAGATCAAGCATTCAACGTGAAGATTGTTCCCCTCTGAGTCTAGTTTCCATAGACACATTTTCCCCCAATTTTTAATGAGCATGTAGAGAGTATTGTCCCGAACAAACCTACTATGTCTGATTTAAGTAGACAGTCTCACTACGTCTTATTACCCTGCTAAATGACCATTGCGTTCTAATTCGTCGTTACTATAGGTTAGTTAGGAAGTCCCCTAACTAACAAAAGTAATTCCATCTAATTTGGATTAGTATATCGAGTGTTTTTATTTTTCAAATATACACGTTTCAAACTTAATCCAAGTTGGAGTTGGAAATAGGTGGAAAAGACAACACAGAACCCCTTTTTAATTAGAATACTATGTGTCGACCTGTCGCCACAAGAAGGTGACAGGGAGCATGTCGCCTTCCGGAACAAGAAGGAAACAAGCATCAAGTCACCTTCAATAAGGCAACATGTCTCTAGTCGCCTTCCCCAGCAGAAGACCCCAGTCTTCTTTATTGTGTTCATTTTTTTGTCATTTCGTGGTTCCGTTTGTTCCTTTTCAAAGTGCATATTGTAAACATGCATTAATCAACCCATGAAAAGGTTATAAACATTTTCACATGATTCTAAATTATTGATCATGTCCTCTACTTGCCAATTACTCTCTCTTTCTTGCCTTGTTATCAAACTTGCTAAAATAAACACATGACAAGTTGCTAAAATTGGTCATGCATGATTGTTATTTCCTGATTTAGCACTCTTGTTACTTGTCTAATGTGATGTTTTCAAAATCATATCTAAGAAAGTACTCACACACTCACATGAGCGACTCTCACGCACGATACGCGTATACACTCTTGAACGATAGGAAACCCTTTTCTTAGCTTGGATGAGCTCTCCGTTGGATATTCCTTCTATCGGACTAGTGACTCCTTGACTAAGGCCTCCATAAGTCTCCTCTGACCATGAATTCCCACATGGCCGATGAGTAAGTTGTACCTATGAAGTATCCAGAAGTTAATGTGCAAGTATCTCTCTTCTCTTGATATTATTGGCGAGATCTTCTCTTCTCGTCTAAATTTTTGGAGTACACTTCCATTAAACATGAGACAAAGTCATTAATGATATATTAAACTAAATGAAAAATATGTCGTTATACTGTCGGACTGAACTCTTGAACTATTGCCTAGTTATTCCCAAATTGTCTTGACATTATTAAACTCATGAAACTATTGTTAATGGTCATATATGATTGTGGGTATCTACATTTAAAATTGTGAGGTGCAAGATCGAGCACGGTGAGTGTCCAAGGGCTCCAGTCTAGTCCCCTAAGCAGAGAGACATAAATGTATTGTTAACCATGGGATAAAATGATTGTTGACCTTACATTACACCGAGAGTACTTGCTTATGTAAATGCTAGATACAATATCACACTACACATGTTCATGCATTCCAAGGTGGTATAGATCCTTAATGCATGTTAATGACTCGTGCACTAATTGTCTTGCTTATGAAATTACATGCTCGTTACTTGCTTGCTTGTTAACATGATTAATCTTGTTACATGTTATCTTGTTCGTGCTCATAGAATTGACAATCTTGCTAGATCAGTGTTCACACTGTCTTGGCAACTTACTTGAACTCAACTTTGATGTTAGACTGATTATTACAATCTCTTGATTGTATCTTGCGCGACACACTAGTCACGTTTTTATTATCAATATTTAACTGCATAGTTCATATCATACTCATGTCATCTAGCTTTTAAAATATTAAATACTTATGTCATGTTTGAAAAATGTATATCCTACTAGATGAGTGCACTCGTCACCTACCTTCTTAACATTTCAAGAGATCAGGATATAGATGAGGAGGAGAACCAAGACTACCTTGGGGATGATTAAGAGTGAAGAGTGCTCTACAAGCCTTAGTGTTGGAGTCATAATATCTGGGTATTATAGTATCTTAGTTCGAGCAATTGAGAGTATTAGAATAACGTAGTAGGAGTGAGGATAATATGTAATTTTCTATTTTATTGGGTCTTATTCCTATAGTCCTAATATTTGGAATTATGATTGTATTAGGTTTGATCTTTTGAAATAAATAAAAAGTTTTGAGGTTATGGTAAGTGCAAATTATTTGTGTTATATGTGATTGCTCACTAGAGGTTTGTTTGTCAACTATTCACGTCTCAATTATCCTTTCACTGCCATGTTTGGAATGTGACAAAATGGATTTAAATCAAATATTGAAAATTAATCAAAATGAGCAAGCAAAGCTAAACAACTAGATGATAAAGCAAGCAAGACACAAGACAAGCACACAAGGAACACATCAATTTTATCCTGGTCTGGAGCTGAACTCTTTCAATGTCCTATATCCAATCCCCAAGGCACGCCATCTTGAAATTTCACTAGCTTGCAAGCCAAACCACTTGCTACATACCCCCACAAACAAGTCTTCCTCAACCTAAGAGAACTACTTGGATACGACCGGCCTTCCTCATCATAGAGGGAATACATCTGGATTTCATTGGTTTTCCTCACAATGGAAGGAAACAACCACCTAGTGCCGCAACACCTAGATCTTTCCCAAACACTAAGAGAACACCATCCGGCCATGTCATTCTTCTTCACCACTAGAGGGAAACAACCGATACACAAACCCATACTTCAAAAGAAGCAAACTCTAAGAAAACACCTTCTAAATAAGATAGAGTGGGCAACATAAAGCATAAGTCTATTTGATACAGAAATGAAAGCAAGAGCAATGCTCATTGTTGAAGGCTAAGCCCGATGAAGATGGACATTAAAGTACAATGTCAAGTAGGCTTTCCCTCCTCAAAAAGATTGCAAGAGTGCAGCATGATAGAATCTCTTTAAGAAGACTAGAATGAAGGAGTGGTCCCTCAGTCTAACGAAGCTTTCTCATGAAGGTTATGCTATTGTAAGGCTTAGGCTTGTATGCTCCCTTCTTAGTCTTCTCCTTAGTTTTCCAGTCGTGTATATAGACTTCTTAAAGCTTGACGTCTATTGAAGCTTGTGTCTTATAGCATCTGCGTTGCCATGAGGCTTTGTGTCGAAAAGTCGTTCTGGCTTGGATATTTCGTTGAGGCTTTTAGCCTTAAAGATGGTGTGTCTCGGTATCTATTGAATCTCTAGAAAATTATTGCTTATAGCTTGCTTGTTCAAGTTCCTCACTTTCTATTTTATTTGTTAAGAACAATCAATAGGAGAAAAAAAATCTGACCAAAGGTTCAAATACTTTGCAAATCATTAGTAAAACTTCTTGGATAAAAGGTTTGCTTAACAAGACACAACCTTTTCATATTACCAAGACCTACAAAGAATATCCCTACATGTTACATAAAATGTGATGTACATTGGGGATTTTCTTCTTGTACTGATCGATGTTGTCTTTTCTCTAATTATCTGCCCTTGTCTAAATTAATGCAGTGTCGTACAAAAATGTTTACTGACAAACTATATTCAACGGATGATTAGTGCCAAAATAAACTTATAGAGCTTTTGTCAAATCACTATGCATGTTCTAAATCTTGACTGATGAGCATACTAAATAATATTCAAATTTAAATAGTATTTCAAACAGAATATTATTATATTCATTTTGCCGATCAACAGTCATATGCATAAACGATTTAAGAAACTAAGTTCATTTGCTATGTAATAAATCGATTATAGCAATGTTAAATTCATTGGCAAACCTATACAAATAAAAGTATAATCGATAAGAGAATAATCAGAGTAAGTTTTATCAATTATGGTACAAATGATGAAGCTAAAGAGGAAATCAATTTGATTAATAAACCAAGTAATGCTCGTATCGATAACAAAATTATAAGACACAACATAATTGAACTCAGTATTGTTGTGGACTTCTACTGAAGATATTATTGATTAGTTCAGTCAGTGTATGTGGACTTAGTCATATTTGCTCGACAAATATTATCAATTCGCAAGAAATCATCGTGAAACATAATCAAATATTAAGTATTAATACAATCACATGTGTCGATTAATCAATGAAATCAAAATGATGTTCAATCAATACGCAAGTCAATCTTACTGAAACTTAACTGATAAGTCCATTCCTTGTAGAGGACTTAGTTGATTTTGCATAGGAAAATATTTAATCGATATATAATGTAAAACATAATTAATACTATGCACTATGTGTTTGAGCACTTGGAAAAAGTTTCAAAGTGAATCTCAATAGGAAGCATAATCAAGTAACGAGGTGACATAATTGATACTGAGTGTAGTGTGTGGACTTCGAATATTTTTGGTGGCATACACACACTAGTACACTTAATCAATTATTAAAGCTATAGGAGTAAAACACATAATCGATAATAAGTACTATGCACACTTAGAAACTTTTTTCAGTTACAATAAGGTACATAATCAATTGTTGAATGAAGCTTAATCAGTACCTATTATTGAGGACTTAGAAATTTTTCCGAACCTCACACAATGATATACTTAATCGATTATCGAGAGTCACTTAATCGATAACCAATATTGTATGTACTTGGAAAATTTTTATAGCCCCTTTATAATATACATAATTGAATGTCAGAGTGAAACTTATCGATACTCAAGAGGATATATAATCAATACTCAATAATATATATAATCAATAATATAGTATGCTTAGAAACATTATCAATTGCAACCTCAAACTTAATCAATATTCAAGTACTCTCTAAGACTTGAAAATTTCTTGATGCCACAAACTTAACAGATAGATGTGTTGTCTTGTAAATTTAGAGAAAAATTGAAGTCTCAATGAGACAATCAATACTCAATAAAAACATAATCAGTTTAAGAAACTATACTTGATCGATTAAAATCATTCTAAGTGTGATTAAAATATTCACTTAATATTTTGTTAATCACTCAAAATTATACTGAGAAAAGCAATACAACCTGCAACAAATTGGTCTCCAACCAATCCAAGACATGCTATCTGCAAACTAGAATTTCTCTAACAAAATATCTTAAAATACAGGGAATCCATTTCTATAAACTCAGTTGGGTTTGTAATCACTAGGTAGTACTCAAATTAGTTTTCACCAAAGGTGAACAATCCATTTACTTGTGATGCTCATCCATCAATACACATTAGACCTTGTCTTCTAAGGCAAGCATCCTATGAGACATTCTGGCTGCCTCTACATTTTATGTTTTCTGAGATGGTAATATCATACATGCATCAAGGAAGAAAAACTAAGTCATTTTACCCGCTCCTTAAAAATTTAACCTGAGAAAATAGCAAGCACCCCAAGACTATAAATAAATGTACACTGACGAAAAAATGAACCATGGTATCCAGTCTTATGACGTTCTCCATGATTTCAGGTCATACGTATAGAAGATTTGACACTTTTTGACCCCTTATTATTGGAACATCAGTTTCATCAAGTATAAAACAAGAAGGAAATTGCACATAATCATTACAATCAGCTTAAAGCTGACATTTCATTTATGACGTACCATTACAAAGCTTTTTACAAAATCACGCACATGGCGAT